>JAAWXA010000015.1:2954270-2967429 GCA_038090715.1 Florisuga fusca | reverse complement strand
GGGGTGGCCCGGGGCAAGCGGGGAGCACCTGGGAGGGGGGAAAAAATGATGTGGTTCGGGGGGAGGATGAATCCCAGGAGGGGTCTGAGATGTCCCAGCAGACATACGGTGAGCCCGTCAGCCGAGGATGAAGCCCTAGGGTGCGGTGGTGCAATAGGAAATAAGTAAAATAAAGGTATTTAAAAGGGAAAATAAGAAGCTAAAGGGAAAAATAAGCTAAAGGGAGACTCGGTGAAAGTCTTAGGGAGATGAAAGAAGGTCGGTGTTAAAGGAAAATAAGTAAGATGGTAAAATAAAACATGAACAACACAAAGTGTTAAAGGGCATCCCAAAAGGATGAGGGAAACAGACTTAAATGCAGCAGGAGATTAGCCACATCACCCAGCTGAAAAAATAAATCAGAAGAGAACTCAAGACACTCAAGGGTGAGTTTGTTTTTCATATACCCAAGTCAGAGGAGTTCCCACTTTGTGCTGCTTTGGCCTCATCCTGGTGTGTTGGGTTGACAGCAAACTATTTTTTATAGGTCTTAAGAGGAATACGTGTGACTCCTGTCTGGCTGTCTGCAACTTTGGAGATGTTGCTGTTGTGTTTTAAGGAGGTAATGGCCAAGGGAAGGAGCTGAAATCCAGGAACTGGATGGAGAAGTAGCACAAAATGGAAGGAGGAGGAGGCAGACAATCCTAGGAATTAGAGATTGGATAATAGGAAGGAAGAAACTCTTTGCTGTGAGGGTGGGGAGCCCCTGGTCCAGGTTGCCCAGGGAAGCTGTGGCTTCCCTGTCCCTGGCAGTGTTCCAGGCCAGGCTGGATGAGGCTTGGAGCAACCTGGGAACCTGGGCTGGTGGGAGGTGTCCCGTGTCCCTGGGTTGGAACTGGATGAGCTTTAAGGTCCCTGCTCACCCAAACCACTCTGTGCCTCTACAATTCTGTCGTGCATTGCGCTTGAAATACAGGCAGGGTTTTCAAGGTCACCAGGCAGACGCAAGCAGAAAATCAATTGCCTTCTGCTAGCACCCCGTGGGGTTGAGGCAGAGCCTAGGAAAAAGCCAAGAGGAGCTCTCCTGGCCACGCTTCCCTGGGCAGCCTTCCCCAGCCTTGCCGTGGGCTGCCAGCAGTGCCAAAGCCACCAGTGCCCCGTGCTCCTGCTGGGTCTCGGAGGTCTCTGCAGCTCTTGACAAGCCTTGTGCTGATAAGGTGCTTAGCACCAGCACAGGGGCAAAAGGGAGGCAGGAGCAGTGAGGAGTGCAGCCAGGCATCCTGCAGGCTGTCCAGCCCCAAGGCAACTCCCTGCTAATCGCTCGGTTCCCCAGCTTCACACGGGGGAGAGACACCATTTGGCAGCTTCACCTGCCCTGGCAGGAAGCCCAGAGTACATGGAAAAGTCAGGAATTCCTGGATTGGCTCTCATGGCCGAGGAAAATATCCTTCGGCGCCTTAGGCACCACCTCTCCAGCATCTCAGTTCATTTTGGTGGTCACTGGTGAAACCTGTCACCATGTCCTGGTGGCCACAGCGCTGTCCTGTAGCCATCCCTTCACCTCCTGTGGTTGTGTTCTTGCAGAGAGCAGAAGTCCATGGCTGGATGTGGTTAAATGGCTCTGTTTATGATTGTTTGGCCACCACCAAGTCTCCTGGCCACCCTGTGCTGCAGAGGAAGGGCAGCTGCAGCTCCTCCTCCTCACCTATCCACTTTGCCAGGACCAGGTTCTGCAGGGAGCATTCCTGCTGTAAGAAGTTTTCTCTCCCTCTGTGGCCAGTGGGATACTGGAGGTTCCTTGAGGCCACCTCAGACTCTTTGGTTGTTGGGGCAGTAATGGCCTGGAGAGGCAAAGTGCTTGGATGGAGGAGGTGGGGCTGATCCACTTGGGTTTCTGGGCAGCTAGGATAGAGGCAGCCAGTAGAACAGAAGGAAACAAAATGCCCTTCATTTATCTTTCCAGGTGCATTTTGTCTGGCAGGTGGAGAGCATACTGCCTTGGTTTGTTGACTCTTGAAAGCTTGGGTGTGGGATGTGTAGGTGCCCACCAATGCCTCTGTGAGGGCCAGCATCCCAGGTGCCAGTCTTGAAGCAGAAGCCCATGGCCCTGGCCCTCTGGTTTGATTTGATTCAGGGCTGTGTGCTGACGGGAACAATCAATTCTCTTTCATCAATGAGCACCCTGATCATCAGCATCTTCATTCGGAGCACCAAAACCATGTGCACCCCTGTAATGCTCCGAAGAAGCCTGTCCTAGGTAACCCAAAAGAGGGTCCCAGCACCCAGGGCTTTGGGGAGCAGCGTTCATCATGCAGAAAGAGGAGGAACTTGGTGTAGAAAGAAAAACCAATCAGCACAAACCTCTTGGTGGAAGGGTGGCAGCTGGTTTGGGTCCAGCTGGAGTCAGGTCACCGAAAAAAGCAAAAATAAAATAAAATAAACAAAACCCAGCAGAAAAAAAAACAAACCAAAACCCACCCTGGAGAAGGCAGTGTGGCTGGATTAGTTTCCTAGATGGGGGTCAAAGAGGGGAGAGCTTTTAGCAGTGATTTGTACTTTTCTAATGAAAGCTTTAGGATTTCTCTCCACTTCAAAGAAAAGATGGCCAGCCCGAGCACAGCCCCCCTGGTCAGCTGAGCAGCCAACTCCCCAGAGTGAGCAGGTAGAGCTTCCCAGGCTCACCCCCTCCTCCCTGAAGCACACTGATGCTGCTTCAGTTTGGGGTGGAGGTTGGGGGGGTCAGAGAGGCACCAAGCTGAGCTCACCTTACAGCTCTGCTGCTTGCCACCAGGAGCTCAGCAACAGGCAAACCTCAGTCCTGCCCGTGGGTTTTGGTGTCTCCTGCAAGAGGGTGGTCCCTCTGTGGTGTCTGCACCTGCTTGGGCTCCTACTCTTTTTTGGGCTTTTCATGCAGTGGAGTCCTGACCTCCTTCTTGCAGACTTTTAAGCCCTGATCACCTATCAGTGCATCCTAAAATGTTTCCGGCACCTCCCCATAGCTTGACACACTGAACAAGAGGAAATAGCACCACGTTGTGCCAGGGGAGGTTTAGGTTGGAGCTTGGGAACAATTTCTTCCTGGAAAGGGTTTGTCAGACCCTGGCCCAGGCTGCCCAGGGCAGGGATGGAGTCCCCATCCCTGGAGGGGTTTCAAAGCCCTGGAGATGTGGTGCTGAGGGACATGGGTTAGTGGTGGCCTTGGCAGTGCTGGGTTCACAGTGGGACTTGAAGATCTTAAAAAACCATTTCTATGATCTTTCCCTCGAGGGTCTGGAGTTTCTTTGCTGCTTCCCTATCCCAGGTGATTCAGATTGGCAGCTCCAGTGCTGGCAGCTGATGCAGCCTCTGAGCTGATCCTTTCACTTCAGTGCCACTGAGCTATTTCCCAGCTGCTGGGATCTGCCTTTGCTTCCCTCCACCTTTCATGGGTGGGACCAGGAGGGTTTGCCCTCTGCTGTCAGCCCCACTCCGTGAGGATGAAACTGCTGCACTGTCAGACCAAGTTCCTTCTGCAGACCCCATCCCTCCTGCTCCCACCCCTCCCAGCTTCTCCCCACCCATAGCCCACCCCCAAAATACTTGCTGCTGCCTGACTCTGCTCTCACAAAGCTTCCCTTCCAGGCTGTAGCTCTCCTCTTCCCCTCAGTCCCTTTTCCTGAAGCATTACTTAGCTTATCTTCTCAAAACGTGGAATATTAGTAAAGGTTTTATTTTATTTTTTTATTTCATTTAATTTCATTTTAAACTAGAAATTTCCAGAGGAGAAGCTGTCCTTTCTTTTTTGTGAGGGAAACACAGAAAACTAATTTGCATCCTTGAAATTTCCTGTACTAGAACTTAAAAAAAGCCCTTTCCAAGGGAACTGGGCTGGGAACACAAATAATGTGCAACCATTCCAGAAAAATGGAAATGGGTGGCACCTTTGCAAACCTTTTTGCACTCTTGCCTTAGAAACCAATCCAAATTTTCAGAAAAAAAAACCAAAAAAACAAAAAACCCACAAAAAACAACAAACAAAACCGAAAAGACACCCCAAAACCCAACAACAACAACAACAAACGAAGGACCCACACCAAAACAATAACCCAAAAAAAAGACTAAACACCCAGGATGTAATTTTAATATCAGTCAAAGGCTACAAAACCAAACCCCAGATCTGGGAGGAAGGACTTGTGTTGCAAGTATGTATTGAAAGCCACTCTGCCCAGCTACTACAACCAAGAAGTTTTTAATCTCTTGAGTAGGAGCCCCCAGATTGACCTGGCAGGGGTCAGACAGCCCTTCATGGCAAAGAGACTCTGCTTGTCCCCTGCAGCCAGCTCAGGGGGGGAATCAGACCTGGGGGAAGGAGAAACCTGGAGATCTCAGGGATGCATCAGGAGGTCTTACACCCCCCCCACTTTCTTTTTGTTCTTGAGATCCTCCTGAGGATTGGGAGCGAAGCCATCTGAGCCAGGCACCCAGCTGCATACCTGACAGGTAACGAATAAAGGCATCGTGTGAGTCAGAGAGAGTTTTGGGGCTGCAATTAAACACCCAGCCAGGGCTGATTAATTGGAAAAGAATCCTGATCCGTAAAGGGAAGAAACTGCCCCACTTGCTGCACGTGTTGGGGCAGCCGTGGGGATCAGCAGAAGGCTTGGTGTGGCCAAGCAGCCACACACACCTTTAACCTTGGGGGAAGCCTGCTGGGATGTTCCCAAGGCCAGGAGCTGGGGAAAAGAAGCCACACTACAAGGAAAATTGTCTTTTTTTTTTTTTTTTTTTTTTTTCCCCTTCATATTTGGTGTTAGTTTTGGGGAGATGCACAGAAATCAAACCGTGACCTTCACTTTGTCTCGGTGCTGCTGCCCTAGCAGAAACATCTCCTCACCCCACGGGGAAGGACCCTGGTGTTAAGGTGGAAAAGGCAGCAAAGAAAGGGGCTAAACCACTTCCTTCCTCTGCTCTGATTCATGTTGGAGGCTGTCTCCTCCTGGGGCACTGCCTGACAGCAGCTTGAGATGCTGAGGTTGGTTAATTGTTGTGGACCCCCAGGAGAGCCACATGGAAACACAGAAGGGAGCAATAATCACCTGTGAACCTGGTGAGAACACAAATCCTATAAAACAGGGAGATTCTGAGTTTGGAGAGTGGGTGGGATCACTTTACTCATCAGCTGTGAACTTTCTCCATCCACACCAAGGGGTGGGATGCAGTCATTTGGGCTGAGATGGGGTTCATCTTTTGGAAGCTTCTCTGCTGTGATTTAGGGACTCCAGAAACTGGAGAGGTGAAGGATGCCAGCAGAGAAAAAGCAAAACGAGGACATGAGGATATCATTACATAGCTGCTTGTGTCACTGCATCTTAGAGTGTCCTGGTTTGAGAGAACCAAGATAAAAACCACATGTGATTATATTGACCTGGGACATCACCAGCAGCTGCCAACCTGTTGATGTGGCAGTGATAATGGGGAGGAGGAGAGGATGGGGCAGGTGACCCAAAAGAACCAACCACAGTGTTCCTTCCCAGGGTGCTCAGTATAAAATGGCTCCCAAGAGAGATTTCTGGTTGGGGTGTTGGGGTTTTCTTTGGTGGTTGCTGTTCTTCCTGCTGCTTGTTTCCTTGCTGGAGAAGAACATCATTCACCCACTCAGGGGGTCTTTGCCTTCCCAGCTAGGACTTGCTTGGTTGCTCTAGGGTTGTTGGGGATTGTCATTGGGACCCTGGACTTGGGCACCCCTATCTGCTGCTGAGCCCAGTGTGGGACTGTTCTGGTTGGGAAATAGGCACCAACTGAGGAGGGGGAGTTCCATACTTCCATGTGTTGTAAATATATTTGTGATTCACCATCACTATGACTGCTTTGTTAAACCTTTCCCAGTTTTATCTTCCAAACATGGAAGAAAGAACTCTCTTTTGCTGATTCCCTTTCTCACTTTCTTCTGGGAGGGCAGTGGGGCAATAACAGCATCTGTCACCTGATTCTTGGCTGAAACTGTGGCACTAACCCAGATGATGGAAAATTGACTTTCCTCTGGTAAAATTGTGCCGTGGTATCACCTTTGGCCTAAAAACTTGATGTCTCCTCCTGGGCAGGTCTATCAGGGCAGGAGCCTGGGTGGGCCAGGCTACCAAGTGAAAACCAGAGCTGAGAGGGAGGAGGGTGTAAGAGTCTGGATGTGACCCTGGAGTGGCCCTTGTTCCTCCAGACCTACCAAGGTTAGTAGTTGACTGAGAGTTCACTTGCTCATCCCAACCAAGTCAGAGCACCAGAGGCAAATGAAGATGTTTCTTTGTGGGCTCATGCCCTGGACTGTGTTGGGTTGGATGTGGTGGCCTGATTTTGGGCATCCAAGTAGTCCTGTCCAGGGGAGGGGGTGATCAGAGGCTTTATCTGCATGCCCTGAGCTGGAGCAAGACTGGGAAGTCATGCATGTTCTTTCTCCTTGCCCTGTGAATTTGTTGCTCTTGATTAAACCCCTCTTCTGATGGGAGCAGCACAAAGCTCCTTCATGCCTCCCCAGGCAAAGACCTCTGTGCTGCTTCTGTGTTTTCATTCTCATGTTGGCCTCACCCTGCTGAATAACAGCAGTGGTTGGATGTGTTTAAATGGCTCTGTTTATGATTGTTGGCCACCACCAAGTCTCCTGGCCACCCTGTGCTGCAGAGGAAGGGCAGCTGCAGCTCCTCCTCCTCACCTATCCACTTTGCCAGGACCAGGTTCTGCAGGGAGCATTCCTGCTGTAAGAAGTTTTCTCTCCCTCTGTGGCCAGTGGGATACTGGAGGTTCCTTGAGGCCACCTCAGACTCTTTGGTTGTTGGGGCAGTAATGGCCTGGAGAGGCAAAGTGCTTGGATGGAGGAGGTGGGGCTGATC
Organism: Florisuga fusca; assembly: GCA_038090715.1. Taxonomy (NCBI): domain Eukaryota; kingdom Metazoa; phylum Chordata; class Aves; order Apodiformes; family Trochilidae; genus Florisuga; species Florisuga fusca. The sequence goes on along the minus strand of JAAWXA010000015.1, from coordinate 2,960,590 downwards.
CACTTGGGTTTCTGGGCAGCTAGGATAGAGGCAGCCAGTAGAAGAGAAGGAAACAAAATGCCCTTCATTTACCTTTCCGGGTGCATTTTGTCTGGCAGGTGGAGAACATGCTGCCTTGGTTTGTTGACTCTTGAAAGCTTGGGTGTGGGATGTGTAGGTGCCCACCAATGCCTCTGTGAGGGCCACCATCCCAGGTGCCAGTCTTGAAGCAGCAAGGTTTGCAGGAGAAGAAGGGGATTCCTGCCTGGTGGAGCAAACTTGGACTGTGCATCTCTTAGTGGTCTTTGATCTCACTGCTGGCTAAAAAGGGGGTTGAGGGGAAAGCCCCATCAGCAATTTAGGCTCAGAAGCAGCAGCAAACACCCTGAATCACCAGTGAAATGGAGAGAGCAGCCTAATAACAAGTATTTGCTGACAGCCCATTGGCCAGGCAACTTCTCATGAGCTGTGCCATGTCTCTTTATTATGACTAATAGACACACTTGCATAAATCAGACTCTATTTCCAAGTGATTCATGAGCCTGTAGGAAAAGGAAAGGGGGGGAGGGGAAGAGGAGGGTGTGTGTGTGAACAACAGACTAAATACACCTGGTAATTTATTTGGTATGAATAATTTCAGCAGCCCCAAGTGATGGAGATATCTTAGTTATTTATCCCTGGGGGTGAAATTTGCAGGTGCTGCAGACTGGGTGTGCTCCAGAGCAGGCCTTCCCTTCACCATGTGCCTCCCCCACCCCAGTATAAACCTCGTTGGCCATGTTTGGAACAAGATGTAAGACATGTTTCATCCAAGTGTCTCATTAATTGCTGTTGCGTGGAATCTCCTGCCGGCTAAATTATTATCCACAGAATCCCTGGCTGAAGGGTTAGGAAAGGGTTACTGTGCGTTTGGGCTGGGTGGGTGGAAATAGGCTTGGCTTTCATCTCCAAACCTCCTAAAGAACCAAGAAGCAGCTGCTGGAGGGACGGGTGCCTTGTAAATCATCTCAGGAACTAAATCATGAAGCGGGCACATGGCTCCGTGGTAGGCCCCGCGCAGGACCAGCTCTAAAAGACCCATCCCTGGCTGCTCTTTGGAGGGGGTGGTTTGCCTTCACATGGCTCCTGGGAAAGCATTTCCTGCAGGGAGGTCGTGGTGGTTGGGGTCTTGCCTTGTGGGTTGCAAGACAGTCATTTTCTGGAGCCCACTCTTAACTGGCAGACTGGGTAACGCGAGCGGCGGCCCCTCTGTAGCTCATGTTTGTGGCACCATCTTCTAACCCGAGGGTTTTGTCTTCTGTCACCGCTGGCCTGTGATGCATTTCATTATTTTTACTGCTAAAATGCAGAGAGAATTTTTTTTCTCCCATCAAATATCTTTGTATTTGTTTCCAGAAACAAATGATTAGCATTAGTATTCATTAGGATTTGTGTTAACAATTGATAAAGGGCCCACTACTGTGCAGAGCGCACAAAATTCAATTAAAAATATAATAATTTCCTCCAGCCATCGTTGTATAATCTGGACCATCCCTCAAAATGAAGTTCCTGAGGCTGCCCTCAAAGTTGACTGTGGAGGGATCTGGTTCCAGATGAAAAAGGGCCCTGAGTCAGGGATGCTGCCATCAGCTGAGCAGGACCAGGCTGGGGAGGGCAGGAGAGGGCACGTACAGCACAAAGCAGGAATGTTTTTTGGCAGGGCCAGGACATCTCTGCTCCCAGTCACCGTGCCTGTCCTGCTTGTGGAGTTGGATAAGGCTGCATCCACCACCCAAGCTGTGTGGATCTCAGACGGCTGAAGGGATTGGGGTCTTCTCCAGCCAAGAAGTTCTTGTTGACTGATTTGGTTTTTGGTTTTTTTTTAGAGTCCAGCAGTGATGTTTCCTTCTGTCCTGGCTCTGCAGACCTGCAGACTTGCTTCACAGCCTTACTGTGCAGAAAATCAATCGGATGTCCAAGGAGGGGGCTGAAGATCAATGGCAAGATTGATCTTTTTCAAAAAACAACAGAACCAATGGGCTGTTTAGACTTTTTTTTCACTGGTTCAGCCCAAAGCTGTCTTTGCCAGATAGGCTTGGTGCTGTCATCTCACATCTCAGTATTTTGGGTGCTTTGCATGGAGTGAAGTCTACTGAAGGCCTTAGAGTTGAAGCAGAAGAGCATCTGGCCAACTCTTACTCCTGTGGAGCATCTCCTGCTTATTGGAACATCTCTTAAAACTCTGGTACTTTTCCAGCAATTCAGAACCTAAAGAACATGCATGAGACCTCCCTGCATGCTCTGCAGGTTATCCAGATTATTTTGGGTGATGTCTCCAGGGATATGGCAGAGAGCACTTGGCCATTGGCACTTCTAGAGCCCTACCTTTGGACTGGGAATGTGCTGTGAGGAAGAAATGGCTTGAAATACCTCAACCCACCTCTGGAGTTTCACCCTAGAGAAACGGAGAACAATTGTATGAGTGGGGAGAAGGGAGGTGTCAAGTCCTTGAAGTAAGAGAAGTTGGCTGTGGGATCCTTGATGGGTCATGAGTGTTACCTTCTCACAGGCTTTGTGCTTCTGGTATGTTTAAGGTGAGTGCTGTATTAATGGATAGAAAGGGAGGAAATGATCTGAGTTTTGTATGGCTTGCTTCACTTAGGTGGGAAGTTTCACATGAGCCTAACTGGTTGTGTTTACAGGGGCAGATCTTTCCCAAGAATGGATAAACTGACCAAGAAGGGGAGTTTTGACAAAAAAAAAAAAAAAAAATCTAACTCTACACTGCAGATATATGTGATGCTGACAGATCCTAAACAAATGGAGCAGTCATGAGTGGAACCAACTTCACCAAAATAACAGGTGGTCCTGCAAGTTGGAGCACTGTAGCCCTTGAGGACATTTGTGGAGTCTCCTGTTGCACACCAGTCACCTCATCCAGACACCCAAATGCAAAATGTAGTATTCTGGGATAAGAGAAAAGCTCAGGGTTCTTGCAAATGAGCTGGTGGTGGGATGACATAAATCAACAGGAGTAATGTGTTACTCTGGGATTTTTGCATCTTAACTTTTTGTTATGGAACTGTGCAGGGAGATGGTACTTTGGAGCAGCAGAGCTTCTCTTTCCAGAACCTGGCAGTTGGTCATGTTGGACTGAGCTCTAAGTCCTTCCCACGTGTGGCTTTCAACTCACCAGTGATGCAGAGAGGCTTCTCCAGAGCTCACCTGAAATACCAAACCCTGCTGGTATCTTCTCTCCTCTACCCTAAGTTTTTTATCCAGCCTTGGACCTGCCTCTGTGTTTCATAGAATGGTTTGGGTTGGAAGGGACCTCTAAAGGGCATCCAGTCCAACTCCTGCAGTAAGCAGGGACACCCTCAGCTAGAGCAGGTTGCTCAGAGCTTCATCAAGCCTTGCCTTGGAGGTTTCTCCATGCCTGACATGTATCTAATCACCCCACCTCTATGCTTCACCCTGCAGCAGGCAGGACACCAAATTACAGGTGATGAAGCCATGACCCTTCCAGGAGGTGGGCAAGCGGCTGAGATAAACTGTTCAGCCTTGGCACTTTCCTTGGAAAAAGAAAATTTTTCAGAGCTTGTGTGCCTGAAAGCATATCTGGTGTTTGTGGGGGGTTTTTTTGTAGGTTTTTTTGTTTGTTTATGTTTGTTGGGGTTCTTTTGTTTGTTTGTTTGTTTGGGGTTTTTTTATTTATGGTTTTGTTTTTTTTCTGGCTGTATCAGATGGTCTAATAAAAGTCACTACCTTGCCTTACAAGCCTGCCCTGCACTTTGGAGCCTGGGTCATTTACCCTTCACCTCGTGCTGCTGAACACCAACGGTGGCTCCATGGCTGTGCAATAGCTGGGAAGCCAATTCTGTGTCAAACCTCTGAGTTTACACGCACGGCCACAGGGCATCCACTTTCTTTGCTGGAGAGGCTCCTCAGCCCTTCCTCCTACTGCCTTGGCTGCAGTGAGGGAGAAGGATGATCTTCCATGGACCCTTCCCTGAGGATTTGGGCTGGTGTACCCAAGGACCTCATGGGGGATCCACAGCATGGGTCTATCCACTGGGAATTTCTCACCCTGCAAAGGATGAGCCACTCTTTAGCCACTTGTTAGTGATTATTTAACAGCCAACATTGGTTAAGGAAAGACCAGGGGGTGGCATGGAGGTGTCACTCCCCCCAGGAACTCTTGGAGGTTGTACCCATGGGAGTGGTTGGGAAGGCTGATTTGTACTAATTTGGGGCACAAAACCATGTCTTGCTGAACCTTCACTCCTACCCCAGGAGCTGTGAGAAGACCTGCAACACTAAAATGGATTGGACCTGCCCAGGGTGTTGGCTGGGGACAGGTTTCCCAGCTCAGTGACCCCCAGGGTGACTGTCCAGCTGTCCAGGCTGCAGGGAGGGAAATCCCCTGGTGCAAAAATAAGTATCACCTTCTTCATTAAGTGAGGGCTGAAAAAAAAAAAAATCCTGCAAAAGAATAATGAACAGATCACCTGTGAGAAATGAGCTCTGTAAATGTGTGCAGGGCTGTGCTAAAGGAAGGGGTATTTATGGGAGACTGTGGAGTGTGGTGGGTAGATAAAACTTTTGCCAAACAAAAATGAAGTTTTAAAAGGGCTGTGAGCTTCAGCTTCAGGGTGTAAACCAGCTCCTAATTAATTAGGGCTGAAAGGAATCTATTTTTGTAGCAAGTTATTCTGCAGCTCTCTCCCACAGCACGTGGTGGCTTCTGAGGAAGCATCTCTTGTTGGCCAGTGGGGGAGAGCAGATGTTGGGCAAACCAGAGTGTGGGTTGATCCAACCAGCCGTATCCATCACTGTTCCTCTCTTCCAGGGCTACTGACCTGCTTCATTAAAGCTCTCTGTGCAGAAACCTGTATTGGTGCAACTATTTGGAGCTGGAGGTGCACAAATGCTTTTCTCAGGGCAGAGGGGGGAGGGATGGGGCAAGAAATCCTGCAAACCTGCAAAGAAAATAACCAGTAAATATGATGTCTGCTCTGCACGGGGTGCACCAGTGCTGTGTGCTTGTATGAGCTGGTGGGTGCATGTATTTTACATATCTCAAAGTGTTGAAGGCTTGTGATTAAATGGCTCTTTTTAGTATGTGGCATGTGCATGAGGAAATGCATGCAGGCACTTGCATGTAAAATAACCAAACATGAAGGAAAAAGTGTAAAAATCATCAGCCTGTGCACCGAGCTAATTCTGTATATTTATCAAAACCACTGGTTTGGGGGGGGAACCTCACCAGGTCACACAGCACAGCAAGGAGCACTGGTTTCCTAAGTGTCTGGAGAAAGCACCAGAGACCTGCAAGTCTTTCCAAAATGTTCTCCATTCAATTAAAAATCCCTTTCCTTTCCCAGTGCCTAAAGCATAATAAAATAAAAAAAACCAAGCAAACCAACAAAACGACTGTTCTGTAAAGATCAATTATTTTCCAGCAGCTCCAGGTTTGGATCCGGGGTTATTTTCAAAGGAGAGGTGCTGTGCTCTTTGCCTCACACTTTTTTGGCAATAGCAGCACTGCAAACCCGACTATGAGGAAGAAGAGGGTGAAGGCAGAAACCCAGCCCCATTTGTGCTGATATTATATTTCGGGCTCCATGATCTCATCTAATTTCAAGTTAATCCCAGTGAACTATCTCCAAGTCTATAATTTTAATGTTTCTCTATCAGGCCGTTGTTATCTTTCTGCATTACCATGATATCATTCAGGAATAATAATCGCACTATTAGTTTTTAATGTCTTAACAAGCTGGCGAGGAGAAAGGGATTTCAGTCGCCGCCCTGCGAATTGCTGCTGTCTCAAAAATAAAAAATGTACGAAGTTTATAAAACCCATCCTCGGGGGATGTGCTACTGCAACAGATGCCCTCCAGGACAATTGATTCAAGGTACAAATTGATGTATTGAAGGATGGAGGCGTTGGCATCTCGAAGGAAATACATAATTTCCTCTTTGCCTGTTTTTAAAAAATTATTTATTAATTTTTACGGGGACATATATGGGATGTAAATGAACAAAATACAGCCCGAAATGCCCCGAGCTGATCGGAGAGTGTGAGATGATGCATCGAGGCACAAGCACCAGCCAATGAAAGAGCAAGGCAGCCGCTGCTTTTTTTTTTTTCTTTTTTTTTCTCCCCCAGCCAATTTTTTATCATTAATATTGCGAAGCAACCTTAACTGACGGGAAAGACTTTTCGGGAGCCGGGGAACCATCGCTCCCTTCCGCATGATGTGTTCTTGGCTCCCGGAATTTTTGGGGAGACCGACGCCAGATTTCCCTCGTTTCATCTTCGCGAGAGATTATTTAATTCCTCCTCGTCCGTCCCCCCCCCC
>JAAWXA010000015.1:2918079-2949431 GCA_038090715.1 Florisuga fusca | reverse complement strand
AAAAAAAAAAGAAATGTTATTTTCCTGTAAAGGTATCAGTTCATTTATATTCATTTAACCATCCATCCATCAATTCACTTTCTCACTCCCTGCACATTCTCTCTGCCTCTGGTAAACCTACCCCACTAATATACTTTTCTAGAATATACAATGAAGTTTCCTTAAAAAAAAAAAAAAAAAAAAAAAAAAAAAAAAAGGAAATAATAAGAGATTCAGCTGAAGTAGGTAAAGTGAAGTTTCCCTTCTCCCTCCCCCCCTTCCTTCTGTTTTATGTTAGAATTTAAGTATATTAGGAACACGAAAAAGAAAATGGTTTAGTTTGGAAAAAAATGCCTGTGTATATCTCTAAATAATATATGCAATATAGGTATTATATGTGTCTACACGTGTATCTCTGATTTATATGTGGGAGTTGGCGTGCTCAATGTGTATGTACTGTGTCTCTCCGCTGCTGTTCCTCAAACCCTTCAGTCTCTCCCTGTCTGCGGGCCTCTAAAATAAAACATTGGCATATTGTCCGGGTATTTACAGCATTCATATATCCTAAATGCACAGATTTAAACCCCCCTCCAGCCTGTGTATGCTGTAGATATGCACAAGATATGCGACGATGCCCAGGCGAAGGCGACGTCTCCCTGAATCGGGGTTTGTATTTAAGGCACCAAATATTTTCTGAAATCCTGAGCATGTGTTCTTGCCCTGTGTCGAGGCAGGTGCTGCCTGTCCCCGGGATGTGCAGGTGGCTGTGTGGGTAAGCTGGCATCTTCTTTCTTCTCCCCCAGGCACACGGGTCAGCCCGTCGGCCTCACGCCTTCCACCCCCGTGGGTCAGGTCTGAATTGGGTTTTGCATTTTGGATGGTAGCTGAACCTTGAGATGCAATTTCCTCTCTAGAAGGAGAGAACAAAACTCTCTGGCTTTCAGTCACACCTGCAAATATTAAACGAAACCCGCCCTAGGTGAGCCCTTCCCTGGGGGTGAGGTGGGGCCAGACCTGGCTGCAAGTGACTTCTTTTCTTCCCATGCTCTCAGCATGATGGTCCTCACTGTCAGGAAGAGTGACAATGAAAATGAGACCCCCACCCAAGGACAGAGGCTGCTAAACCATCTGCCATTTCCCAGAGACCTTCACAGAGGCTGGAAGAGGAGGGATGCAGAATAACTTCTGTTTTTGTTTTTGTTTTTTTTTCTGGTTTAAATGTAGTAGAAAAAGCTGTGCAAGAAGTTGTCTTTTTTATTATTATTATTGTTGAGCACGGCTAAATAGAGGGACAGCTAGATATGGCAACACCTATATACACAGATAAAAATATACATCTTTATCTTCAGCTAGATAGGGATATAGATCTGCATGTCATTTTTCTTACGGTTGCTTTCTAAAACAGCTTCAGCCAGTGCTTGGGGTGGGGGGGTTATATCCTCACCAGCCTTTTTCCAAAAAATCCATGTCTAAATCAAGCATCCATCCAACCACCCTGAGATCCGAGGTACCTTGCAGATGCCTGTCCTGTGCACACCCCCTCCACCACTGCAAAGCAGATGAAAAGCTTGGAGTTTCCCAGGCTCCATGTTGTAAGTGACACCTGCAAACGTGGAGCTCTGCTTGGTGTTTCCTTCCCCAGACCTGAATATAAACACCTAATCAGATCACACAGCTTAATTAATAGCAGCAGCACCATGAAGGAAAGGCTGTTGCAAGAGAGTTCCTGAAGATAATCCTTTTAAAAAGGGTTCCTTAAAATGCAACCACTAGTGGGAACAAGGCAGGTTTAGTTCCAACATCTTAATGCCTCCTGATAGCAGAGTTTTAGATCTTGCTAATGTCTTTTCCTTTACTAGTGCCTTGACTTTTGAGTTGGGACTTGCACTTTTTGGGAGGATCTCCTTGCTGCTGCAGTTCTCAACGGAGAAGGTCACCAGAGGAGGCCCAGCCCAGCTCCCCTTGACCCATCAGGGACCCACAACCTTATTTGCTGCTGGAAATCAACTGTGGCCGCACCCTCCCTGCTGGTGATGACCTTGCTAACCTCACTGTATTGGAGCAACTTTTGTTTCCCTGCACTTTTGCCTAACGACCCATTCGCGTAATTATCAGCGTGCTGCTTAATTTGTTGGTTTGTTTTTTTCTTTTTTTTTTCTTATCCTGGATGGCACCCCAACTCCTGGGCCACAGAAGTGGGGTCCAGCTGCTCCTCAGCACTTTGCTTAGCGGTGTCGCCCGACTTCGACTTCTCCATCATGCTCAAGGAAGTCCTGTGTGACATCACTGGCCAGGTTTGGTAAGTAAAGGCCTTTTTAAATTAATTTTTAATTTTTTTTTTTTTTTTTTTTTACTAACTGCTAAGCCAGGGGGGCAGTGGGAAGCAAAGGGCCTGGCTCCATGCTCCCCACAGCCCTTCTTCTTCTTCACTCTCCCATCCCATGAGTCCTTTCTGGGATTATTTTGTACCCTCACACTCCTCAGGCTGTGTGGAGGGGGGAAAAGCTGGAGAAACTGGGACCACACAACAAAGCAGATCCTGCTAGGAAGCCCTGAGAGTCCTGCCTGTTGGCATCATGGCAGATTCAGCCCAGTATCCTTCCTGCTTGTTTTCAGCAGGAAAAACGTAGCTGTGTGAAAAAAATGTCATCAAATTGGCATGGAAATAAAGAGCTTTTGGAGTAAGAGATGATGGACACATCCACCCAACATATAATGTGAAAGTGCAAAATAAAAATGAAATTCAATTCAATTCGATTTTTTTTTTTTTTTTCTTCTTTGTTTGTCCTACAACTGTGGACAATCCCTTAGACTATCCCAGTCCAAGTTGCTCAATCAGTGGAAGGTTTGGTGTCCCATCTCTCTCACCCCACAACAAATACTTGGCCTCTGGAAAACCAGTCATCCCGAGCTGTCAGATCGTGGTGGTTTGTGTAGGAGAAAGCTGCTTGAGGGGAACATACGAGGTTTTGGGAAGTGTTCTAGCTGTTGTCCTCTCCCTTGGAGGCTGGTGCTGGTGGAATTTGCCTGGAGAGGTCAGATGTGCAGTGCCACCATAGCTCAGACCCTCCCTGCATGGGACAGTGGTGAAACCTTTGGGGTCTCCTGGGAGAGGAGGGTCAGGTCACTGAGGGCCCAAATGGTTTCAGCTCTTTTGGCTTTCAAATTAGCACCTGAGGCAGAAAGCACACCACTGCCACTGCTCACCCTGGAGGCAGCTGGCACCGCTTGGCTGGAGCAGGGATGGGAAGGTTGGTTTGGCTTTTTTTGGAGACTTGTCATTTAAAGTGGGTATTTCATTGCTTATAATGTCTTCAGATATCCAGATGGGCATTTTTCATGTTTGCATCCTTCCTTCATACCCAGTGAGCTGTCAGCACGAGTCAATTTTGTTTCCTGACACAGACAAAAGATTTTTCCTCCTCTCCTTCTCCATCCAGCCCTGTTTACACGGGAAGTCTTTCACCAGGCAGTGAAGGGAGGAAGGGAATTAGATCCTTAGCAGACACTTACTTTCACCTGAGATTTCCTTAGACCAAGTAAGTTAAACAGAGGTCAACAAAAGCCAAACAAATTTTTTCTTCTCTGCCTAGAAGGAAACACCCTGCAGGCAAAAGTATTCCCTCTCCTCCTTTGGAGGCAAGACAGAAGGTGGTGCAATTACATGTCCTCCTGGACACACCAGCACCAGGCCCCTGTGCTGCTGCAATTTCCCTTGTTCTATCTTTGGCTGGAGCAGGAAAAAAACTTTTAGAAAAACAGGTAGGAAAAGTTAAAAATAATAAAAAAAAATCCCAGTGTTGCCTCAAGTCCCTGCCAACTTTTCAGGCCTTCGTAACAAAGCCCACAACGATAGCCACACACCCATTTTCCTTCCTTCACACGTCACCTTGAAGGGTTGCTGAGTAGCTCTTTTAATAGCTTTTCTTCTTTCAAGAGGATTTCAGTGAGGAAAGTAGCAATGTCTGAAATTCCTCCCCCTTTCTTGCCAGGTCCTCAGTTTTGTCTTGAGGACATACAAACACCCCTACAACTTCCCCCTGCGCCTTTTGCTTCATTGCTGCAACTTGGTCTGGCTCGAGGTACCAGGGAGGTTTGGCACAAATGTGCTTTAACATAATTTTTTAATCACACCTTTGGCCTCACAGCTGACACGTTTCAAGTTCAAAGAGCTGCAGGGCTGGAGGTGATGCCTACACAACGGTGGGTGAGCATCTCCTCAAGCGCATCCCCCCGGTTTTGAGCAACATCCCCGTGATGCTCTTGTGAAGAGCACCTTCCCAGTCAGGCACACACATGTGAAAAAAAGGAGGTAAATATCAGTGTGAGAACCCCAAAGGGGTGGGAGGACTAATGAGGAGCAGAAGTCACCCGATGCTTTCTCCTTTACAGACAAGGACAATGGTTACCTGCTCAGCGGCATCAAGGTTTTTCTCTCTGCTCCCCTCCTGGGGACAATCCAACCCTGTCAGCATGGGGCCAAGCAGGGACAGGACCTCATGGTCACCCCAAGGTTCACCTCCCTTGCTAGGACATTTAGGAGCAGCTGCTGCTTGGGGAGGAAACCAGCCAGAAGGTCAAAACCTACACGTGCTATGGTTTGGTCAAAGTGGTTTTTCTCAGCCTTAATTGATAACCAATGGGAAACCCTTCTGCTCTCCACACACGCATGCATATGTATAGCCCTGCAGAGACACACACGTATGTATATAAATAGATCTCTTTAAATTTAAATAGATTTCTGCCCAAGGACAGGCAGGTGGATAAAAGGTCGTTATGAAGAAAGGAGATCTAACACATCTGTATGCCCTTTCGGAGGGATTACATCTGTTGTCGGATGCATTCAGTGCTAATACTCCTATTAATTTCTATTTTTCATTGCTGTTTTCACATTTGTCAAGCTTGGATGAAGGGATAACGGAGTGAATGAATGTTAGCTGCAAATTAATCACCCCAGACTTGATGGTGTAAGGCAGGTTCCTATTTGCTCCTCAGCTTTATCCAGGAATGGCAACATGCTCTCCAGACCCGGAGCAGCCAAACCTGCTGGGTGCTCTGACACAGCAGAGAGAGAAAAAGAAGAAAGGAAAAGAAAAACCTTCCCTGAGAAAGTGCAGACACTCATGGAAGCTGCTTATTCTGAATTGTAAGGGAGAGCTTGGGAGGCTGAGGGTGTGCTTGTTTGGAGAGGAGAGCTTGTTGGATATGGTGTGCTGATGATGGGCAGGTTGGACCTTTGGTTGTGTTTAGCTGCTGGAAGGCCAGGTCTATTTTTTTTTAACTGGGCTGTGTCTCTTCTCACTGTTCAGAGAGGGAGTGGTGTATTTATAAATGTCCAGGTCTTTTTTTTTTTTTTTTTTTTTCCACAAGCCTCTTGGCTTTTCAGTGCTTGGTGTCTGTGATGCTGCTATGATTGTGTTATGGGGTGTTTGGGAGGCTGCAGGCTCCCTTCTACAAACATGAACCCTAACAAAAACACCAGGCTCCCCAGGTGAGAGAGACCAGAGCAGGGCTGGAGGCAGAGATGGAGAGCCACCAGCCCCAGTGGTGAACCTTCTGGGAACACACGTTCCTCTGCTGATGGCTTTGGATACCTTGCAAGTGTATTTTGGGCAGCAGCTCCTGAAGAAAAGTCACATGAGCTTTGAGCACCTGCTTTTTTGCAGTTCTGGACTGAGCCAGACAAAACTGTGTGTTTCTGCTGAGGTGGTTCATTTCTGATGGAGTATTTTCATCCAGCCAGGCCAGTGGAGTTTAACCACTTGGCCTCATTTTGTGCTTGCAATAGGAAAAAAAATGTAGAATCTGGTTTTATCATGAATTGCTCACCCTGGTGGAGAGGGCTCGGTGCTCTGCTACAGTGTCAACCTGGTTTTCCTTCTGTTCCCCTTCCCCAGGTGCCAAGCTGCCACAGACATTCACAGCCCTCTCCACCCCTGCTGTGACACCCCAGGGAGTCACCAGCTCCCCACTGATGGGCTGTGGCACAGCCCAACATCACCCACACTCCTGATCCTCCTTCCTTGATCATCAAGGTGGTATCATGTCTGGCTCCCAAGGTGCTTCTGATGTCACCACTCACAGATCTCTCCATTTGCCTTTGCAGAAAAGGAAATATTTGGTCAGATTAAGACTGACAAGGAATAAATTTATGTAGCTGTGCCAGTTTTTTTCCTTCTCAAGGCACAAACCAGCAGTCTCCTCCAATCCAAGGCTCAGGACTCCATAAATATAGAAAACTTTCAGTGCTCTGGTCATGGACAAGTTAGTAGTCCCCAGAACAAGTGGCTGCTGTGGATTCATCCCCAGTGTCATCAGTAAATGCTGCAAGATTTTAAGGCATCACTTCTTATGTGAGAGGAGGCACTGCTGACTGGGCATTTCTGAAAGCAATTTCTTCCATCCTTTGTCCCTTCCCTTCCATCATCTTCCTCTTTGCCAATCCTTGGCACAGTCCTGCTCTCTCTTTTATCAATCCATGACTTATCAATCGATCAACTGATCACTTGATTGACCAAGAAGTTTGATATCTCTGTCCCAACGTTATTTTTGGTCTTCCTGACTTGGATTTATCTCCCGACCTTCCGTTCTGAAATGCAAGCTTTCGACAAAGCATTCTTGTAATCACTGCCCTTTCACACCTCTCTTAGGATATCACCTTTCCTGTGATCTCCATCATTTGCTTGGGGGCACCAAGTGACATCTTTCTGCCTAGTTTCAGTGTCCTGCTGTCCTGGAAAAGCAGTCCCATCTGCCTGCCTTGTCCTGTCTACACTGGCCTTGGGTCCAGACAGGCAGAAGGCCTCCATTCATGGCTTCATCCTCCAGTTCATCTCTATTAAACCAGACCTTCCTCACTGCCTCTTCCTCTCATGTTCCCTTCTTCCTTATCTTCTTCCCCACCCCACACTCAGTGCAGCTAACAGGTTTTTTTCAGGGGTGAAGCTGTAAGCCCGGTGGTTTTCAAAGGACTCGAGTCCTCATCCACTGTCTCCTCCATGTGCTCTCCAAGCTGAGACATCTCCATTCCTTTTGTAGGCCGTGGAAGAAACAAAGCAGTGGAGAGGGTCACAAGTATTGCAGAATTCACTTCTCCAGCAGCACAGTTAACTCACATTGACCCCCAACCACTTCTGTGACTCTTGCATAATGCTTTAAACTGAGTGCTGCTTTTGTTTTGTCTCCAAATCCATTTTTAATACGAAAACTCACAAGGATAAGAAAACACCTGAAAGATGGGGGCTCCTGAGCATCACCACTGTGTTGCAGATGTTGCAGACCACTTACTCACGTGGTCCCCATGGTCTCCAGCTACTTGGGTGAACAAGGGTCCAGAGCAGTCCTTGCCTCCTCCTCTCACAGATGTATGCAGCAGAACTTCAGGACTGCCTTTGCCTCTTCATGCATCCTCTCCATGCCATCATGTGTGCACAGCTGCTACTTGGAGACCCTCAGAGAAGAGGAAGAAAGGCTCTCAAAAGTCTTAAGCAAGCATCTGGTTTCCTTTCCCTGGTGCTCAGGTGGCTGGAGGAGCAAGCACACTTCTTGTGCACCTTACCCTGCCTGAAAGCTTCAGAAAATCAGTTGCTAAACCTGCCTCCAGCTATTTGACTTGCAAAGTCAGCCCTGCCTTGCTCCTTGCAGCCACATCCTCATGGGCTTTCCAGAGCTTGCCCACCCAAACTGGCCAAGGTCTCCCAGGCTGGGGCTGGGATTGAAAGGTGATGGGTGCTGCAGTCAGAGCTGTGCACACCTAGAGTTTGGGATCCTAAATCTCACAGGCTTATAAAAAAAAAAAAAAAAAAAAAAAAAAAAAAAAAGGCCCTGAAGTGTCTCAAGCAGTTCAGCTCATTTTGGGGGAAGATGGGAGAGATTTCGAACTGGAAGGGGGGATGAAAGGAGCAGCCGGGTGCATTTTAATTTTAATTTTTCCTATATATCAAGCGTTAAATTAACAAGCGAGGGAGAACACTACTGAAGAGCTATCTGCTGTTTAGACAGGCATAGCAGGATAAAATTACTCTCTGCTTTCCCTGGCTTGTCCGGATCCTCCTGGAGCTGCACCAGTAAAGAGTATAATTGTGCTGCTCTTTGAGGCTTCAGCTTTGGTGCAGCAACCCCACACTGGGTTTGCTCGCTGACGCTGGATAACTGCTCCCTGGAGTTTTTTTTTTTAGCCAGGCAGGGTGCAGAGCTCCTCAGAAAGTGCGGGAGAAAGAGGGAGGAGGAAGGCTCAGGCAGAAGCCTTGAGTTTGCAATCAGGAGGATGGTTGCCTGAAATGTGTGTTGGAGAGAGGGTTTTTTTTTTCAGTAGGGGGGTGTGTGTGTCTAATTGGCACAGGAAAGATTTTGCTGTCAAGAGGATGGTTTCTGCTGCTGAACGGTCGGCGCCGTGCGCAGACGATTTCAATATCATCCTATAGATTAAATTTTTCCTTTCCCGACAGTGGGAATAAGAATTGCTGTCGTCGCCCCTCGACTCGGAGTAATTGAGTTTAAAACCAGCACCCTCTTCAAAGTCTTTTATTTGCTGCGTGAGAAGGAGCACCGGGGTCTTGGGATTAGTTAACATCAATATACGTCACCTCCGGGGGGCTCTGCACGGCTGGCCTGCACCGCACACACGCACGTCAAGTACTCCCGTCTCTGAGTAAATGGTTCATGTTGACTTGCACTGAAGCTGGGTTATAAAATGCTTCAGTGCACTGAATATGATTTTTTTTTTTTTTTTTTTTTCTCTCTCAATCCAAGTCCCAAGAGGACTCACTCCAGATATCCTCACTCAATGAAATATTGTCTCTGCAGCCCGGGAAAGCAATCTCTTGAGGATGAACCTTGAAGCGGAGGAACGGGTTATTTCTCAGCAACCTTTTGATAGAGTCAAACCTTCAATCTTTCGGGGATTTTATGGACTCTGGTAATACATAGGACAGACCCTGGACACGAAACGCCTCGTTTTCACCAAATCTGTAATTATTCCCTTTGCACATTTCATGGCATGCAGCTGTGGGGATCGTATCATTGTTCCCATTTTCTAGACGGGGCCAGTTGTGTTGCAGAGAGACAACTAGAAAATGTGCCCAAGCCCTTTCTGCTTTGCCACCTTCCTGTTGTGGTGCAGCTAAATGATGTTTGTGTGTGTCACAATGTGTCTGTTGTGCTGGCTGGTAAAGCTGTCACTTCTTCTCCTTGTTTTTAAGGTCTTCTGGCTCCCTGAGTGTGTTTCCAGAGGTGAGCCTTTTGGCTGGTAGAGCAGAGGTGGGAGGAAGTGGGAAGATGTTCTCCCTCTGGCAAGGCAGAGTGTTTTGACCACAAGTGATGGAGCCTGAGATTGTCAAGGTCCTTTAAGGAGTCTGTATTTACAGGTGGCATTTACTGTACCCAAGGCTGGACACCCAACCCAACTACTCACCCCTTGAGCATGGGAGTTGCTGCCATCAAACCACCGTGAGCTGGCCATGTGGCAAAAAAAGCTCTTGCCATCTCCCAGGAGGCCAGGGGAATCAGCTGGTGAGTCCAGGTGTGCAGAGGGGTGGTGAGGAGATGCAGAAGTTAGAGCAAGCATGGCCCAGATGGACTTGTCAGCAGACAGGAGCTGAGGAGGGGTACAGGTGGGCAGATCAGCCTCGGAAGGAGACACGGACAAAAGGAAAACAGTGACTACTGGGCAGACTGATACCTCTCCACCTGACTCCAGTTCCAGCTCAGTTTCTGGTATTTCCTAGGGCCATGCCAGCCCTGACACCAGGAATATTTAGTGCTGTCCCCATGTTTGCAGGTAAAGAATATCATGGCAATTAATCCCCTCCTAGGCAGACTAGTGATGTCAGGACTGCTGAAAATGACTGCCTCACTCCTCAGGAGGTTACAAACTCATTTCATCCTAGAATCACAGCATGGTTTGGGTTGGAAGGGGTTTTTCAAGACCAGCTAGTCCAACCTCCCGTCAGTAAGCAGGGACATCTTCAACTAGATCATGTTGCTCAGAGGCCCATCCTGCCTGACCTTGAATGTCTCCAGGGATGGGGATTCTACTACCTCTCTGAGCAACCACCTTCATTGTAAAAAATTTCTTCCTAATATCGAGTCTAAATCTCCCCTCTTTCAGTTTCAAACCATCACCCATCGTCCTATCACTACAGGCCCTACTGAAATGGTTGTCCCCATCTTTCTTGTATGTCTCCTTCAGGAATTGAAAGGCCACAATAAGGTCTCACTGGAGCCTTCTCCAGGCTGACCAACCCCAGCTCTCTTAGCCACAATTCACAGGAGAGCTGTTCCATCCCTCTGATCATTGTTGAGGCCTCCTCTGGACTCTCTCCATCAGGTCCTTGTCTTTCTTGTGCTGAGGACTCGAGAGGTGGGCACTGCTCCAGGGGAGGTCTCACCAGAGCAGAGCAGACACGTAGTAAAGTAGACAGCAGTAATGTCACCACCAGGCTCTAAGCAGCCACGTGGACTTGGAGCTCATGAGATCTTCCTTCTTCCTCACTCCACCATACCATCCTTGGATGCATTTTTTTTTTGTCCACAGACACTTTTAACTAGGAAAGTGACATAGGAAAAACGCGAACATTTCCACATGGGGAAAAAAACAACCCAGCTTTTTGTGTAACAAAACCCCCTGTAATTAAAACCCTTGACTTCTGGAAATTTCCATCAGTTTCAAAGAACCAGGGGAGTGCCAGAGCTGCTTGTTTTTCATGGAGAAGTGTGTCAGGCTGCTGGTTGCACTGCCTCAAAAGTACTCCCGGTTTGAGGGGTAAGAGGCCACGCAAGACCACGCTTGCCCATAACCAGCAACATTTGTTGACTGAATTGAGAGCTGAAACTCAGGCTGAAAACTAATCCACGAGAGGTGTAAGGGCACAGCTCTGCAGCTGGGCAGGTTTGAATTTGAAAGGTTACTGTTTGAAGCCTAGTTCTGTTGTTTTTTTTTTTTTTTTCCCCCCAACCCATTCCTCCAAAACCCAACCCACTGGGGTCCTTGGTCTTCCCAGTACTCTTGCACATACACCAGAGACTCAAAGAAGGCAGCAGCAGGAAATTTATATTTAATTTCCCTCTCTTTCCTACCTCTAAGGCATCTGTCTAGTGGGAGGTTTCCCTGTGCATGGCAGCTGGGTTGGAACTAGATGTTATTAAGTCCCTTTCCAACCCAAACCATCCTGTGACCCCATGGCTCTATGAAGTTGACCCTTGCCAGCACACATTACCTTATTACACCCCTCTATTCACTGCAATGCTGTGGAAAAGGCAGCAGAAATTTTAACAGTCTGTTGAGGATGTGACACTTTCTGGTCAGGGTTGCCAGAAAACATTCCTTCCATGCCAGCTGCCCTCCCTGAAGCTGCCACTGCAGATGCTTAATGTTACCCTGGGCATCATCCCTGACTCTCTCCATATCAACCTTTTGGACAGGCTTACGGCTGGGTTTAAGAACATATTTTTCATGTCTTCCCTGTTTTTCCAGGTCCTTGACACAACAGGTGCTGCTGGAGAGGATGGAGCTGCAGATGCTGCTAAAAGAGCCCCCCAGAGCACAACGCAAACAGCTTTCTCCTACTGGGCTCTGGGAATACTCAGGTCTCAACTGGATTTCCAGCCTGCAGGCAGGTTCTGGTTGAGAGGGAGCATGAGGAGTGCTGTTATCACCCCCAGGACTGATCTCTTGGGAGCTGCTGAGGTCCCAGTTGGTACCTAACACTTACCCAACACTTACTGTCCAAGCTGCATGGGGGCACCAGCAAAAGTTTAGGTGGTTCAGAGACATGAAATGTGATTTGTTTCTTTTTTTTTCCCCCCAGCTTTGCAGGTTCCCAGAGCTCTGATTTGGACTCCAGAGTCCCCAGGAGATGCTGACAGCCGTGTTTATGAGCTATTCTAATGCTGGGTTTAGCAGCATAAGTGCTTTTTAATGCAGAGCATTACAGCCAGCATGTCCTGTTCTCCCCTGTTCCAAATGGCTGTCTGGAGGGATGTAATTCCAGCTGCTGCCTCAGCACGCCATGATCTACATGCACAGTTACATCAGGCCTGGTTAGTGCCATCACTCAGCTTTATTTAGTTAATTTAGCACGTGCCATGTGGGAATTGCCTTGAGAGCTTTGTCCCACCCAACAGGCTCAGGGATCTCCTCCATCCATCCTGAAGGTGACAGGACTTTGGAAGGGCATTCAGGGAGTGATGGTCTCACCCAAGGGGACTGTTCTGAGGTCCCATCACTCTCAAAAATCCATCAGGATGTGTAGTGTGGGGTGGCTAGAGTTGTAGTAGCTCCTTCATCACTGAGGGGTCACTGGTCATGGGTTTGCAGATACAGTTGTAGGTGATGGCCAGGAGGGGTGATGCTGCCAAGGTGGCACCACTAAACCACCTCCTCTGGAAGGGGTCCTACAGCCTTTTGGTGTTCCAGCACGAAACTCTGCTGGGGAAGGGAGCTCTGCCTGAAGCAATGTACCTTCCAAAGGTGTTCTGTGATGGTATCTCAGAGGTAATCACCTGTTCTGATGGTGCTCTCTTGAATCTTTGCATCTCCTGCTCTCAAAGGGCACTGTGTCAAGGGGAACTGGAAGCATCTTTGGCCAAGCAAAAACCTTTAGAGGCTGTGGGTGTCTGTGTGAGGCTGGGGATTCATTCACTCTGCTCCAGGAAGCTTGTGGAGGGAAGATTGCTGTAACATAGTCTGAAACTAAACGCAATTATTGTGCCTCTGTTATGAAGTACAGGTGGAAAAGCTCACTTTTTATGAGATGTACAAGGGCTCTGACCCAGCTTCATTAGTGTTGCTATCTGTATAAAGTGAGTAATTGCAGTGAAGTGCTGGTCACGTGCCCATTGTGCCGTGAAGTCTTCAGAATCAATTAGGAGGCAGAAGCTGACAGAGCTGCAGCATGGAGAACCTCAGGGAACCTTTCCCAGGTTAGCCAGAAGAGCCAGCACTTGTGCCGCGCTTGTCACCGGCACTTGTCCAAGTGCTCCATGAAGTGCTGCTTGTGTCACTTCCCTGGCACTGATTAGAGGCATCAGTGAGCAAAAAAGGCTTACCCAGGGCTGCCTGGGGATGGGGTGGAGGCAAAGCTTGGTTTCCATGGCCTGGAACAACATCTTTGGCCTCTGCATCCAATGCTTCGTCATGGAGGGATGTGGGGGCCCTGGCTGAAAAACACCAAAACCATTCTGCCGGGGCCAGTGTCTTCCCTTGGGGTCCTGGCCCTCTTCTGAGCTCAGAGGGAGGGCTCATGGCCAACAGGCTTTTTGTTAGCTGTCAAGGCCATCAGTCTCGGGGTGTTGGTGGCTTTAAGGCCACAGTGCCCAGGTGGCAAGCAAGAATCTGCCTGCTGCATGCAGGAGCTGGAGGATATAAAAACCAAAGGTGTAAATAGGCTAAAAAAAATCAGGAATTGTGTTTCACTATAGAGAAACCCTGCTGCCTGCTTTTCTGTATCCATTCTACTGCTTTCCAGTCTCTGTGCCTTTCTGTACCTGTTGTGTTCCTGCAGAGGTTCCACTTTGCCCTGAAGTTCAGCAGTAAACTAATTTCAAAGGCTGTTCCCCTGAGAGCTCCTGGCAAGGAGAAGATACAAGATATGGTGGATCTCACACAAGCAGCATAGAAGCCAACCATCTCCTTGAGGCTTTTGTGGCTCTGGTCATCTGAGGTGACACCCCATGTACTGTGCTCGCTGTTGAATTCCTCCAGCTTGGACATCCAGAGACCTAAAGTTTCTCAGCAAGAGCCTGATGGGGGCTGTTGGGAGAGGCTTGGTGTTTGGGAGCTTTCTGCATGGTGGGCAGGAAGGGTGATGATGTTCCTGGCTTTATTTGGGGTCTATCATGTCTTGTAAAGATGAAAGGATGTTCTAAACTCTTGCCTCTTCTGTCAGTTTCCATGGATGAGATGGAGGCTGAAGGCAAACTGATGAGAAAATAATTACTAGCCTAATTACTAAGTGAGATCTCTCTAATTTAATCTCCAGGACATTGTTGTCTCTGTAAGGTTTTCTGTACCTTTGCTACTCAATAAATGAATGTTAAAGTAATTCAGCATTCTCCTCTCAATCCAAAAACAGACCCCGGGGTCAGCTACCCAGTCAAGCTCTCATTCAGCAAACAAAATCCAGGCAGGATGATAGGTACATGGGTGAGAAAACTGTGACAGCAGGTTTAAAACATGGGCCTGGAACTCCTGAGCTTCAAAAGGAGACAGAAACACTGCATGGCCAGAGGAATGAGGTAAGCAAGGGAGACACTCATAATGAAATGATATCACAACCAGGTATGGGATGGCAACCAGGTGTTAAGGTGCTCAGCTATGCCATGGAAACTTCTGCCTCATTCCCCAACTCTGAAAAAAAGTGTGGTGTCCATCTCTCCAGGTCCTAGGGCTCTCCCTCATGTGCTGCATTCTCCCTGGAGAAGTGTGGAGCCTCAATATTTACTGAGTTGCTTTCCTTTAGTGATGAAACCCAGAATGGCACCCTGTATCTAGGCACATTTCCCTTCTTCATCCCTCCCTTGGTACCCTTTTGGGGATGGATTCACTGGAGCTTCCTTTGACTCGCCCTCTCCAGCTCTGTCCCTCATCCATGCTGCATTCCCATTCCTCCAAGCCCATTGTGCCAACTGTGTGGGGCTGTGCCCCCTCTCCAGTGGGTGCAGCCCCATATAATGATCACAGAATTGTTTTAGTTGAAAAAGGCCTTTAAGGTCATCCAGTCCAACTGTTACCCCAGCACTGCCAAGGCCACCACCAACCCATGTCCCTCAGCACCACATCTCCAGGGCTCTGAAACCCCTCCAGGGATGGGGACTCCACCACTGCCCAGGGCAAGCTGGGCCAGGGCCTGACAACCCTTTTGGGGAAGAAATCGTCCCTAATATCCAAACTAAACCTCCTCTGGCAAAACTTGAGGCTGTGTCCTCTTGTAACTTGGGGGGAGAGACCAACTTCCACCTCACTACAACCTCCTTTCAGGTCGCTGTAGAGTGCAAGGTCCCCCTCATGATGCCCACTCAAAAACTTGTTCAGCCTCATCGTATCTCAGAGAGGTGAATCTGTGCACTGGAACTGGAGGTGCCAGGCTCAGCCAGAGCTGCTGCCACCTCAGCCCTTCGGGATTGTCCTCTCATCCCTATGAGATGTAATTCACTCCCCAGGCAGGAGCGAGTTCTCCCATTCTGCCTCCTCAGACCTGGGTCAGGTTTAATACAGTCTGTGAGAAAGGCTTAAAACAGCAAGGCATGGAGATTGAATTATGGTCTAATCTGCCACTAATAGAACCTGACCAGCTCCATTTTTCAATGTCAAATGGCTGCATTTGTTATTAAAACACGGCGTGAACCTCCCTAATTTCTGCCGGGTTAGGACTGTATCCATCATTCTTGCCTTGAACCAGCACCAGGGCAGCCCAGATAACGTAGACAAATTTCATGTGGTAAATTCACCTTCGGAAGCTGGCTCTAGTGGTACTGGCAAGGGAGGGGCTGGGCAGTCCTGAGAGGAAAAGGATGGATGATGGCAAGCTGCAGTTTGACATTGGGATGGGGGGGTGGGTAATGAAATTGCCTCTTTAGGATGGGAAGGTCTAACTGGCCGTCGTGCTCTGACTGTCTGACTTCAAACTGTGCCCAGAGGGCAGGTGACAAAGGAGGGACTGGTCCTGGTGTAAAAGAAAAGGAGGGGAGACACGTAAGCACGATTTCTAGATGTGCAGGTAACACCCACTCTGGTTGCAGCCATCACATCATATGGTTGCAGCCTCTTTTTCAAGGGGTTTGAACATGTTATAAACCAAGCTGTGCTTCCTTCCCAGTGATGCTGTCCCTGAGAGAACAGAGGTGTCTTCCTCACCTTGCTCACTGGTTGCCAGCAGTATCTACCTACCTCCTGTGTGGGTAGATACTCCCTGGAAGGGGACAAATTGAGCTGCCTGTTTGCAGTCTCCTAGGAAGTCCCCAGCGGGTATCTGGAGAGTTAAATGAAGGTTGCCTGACCTGGTTCACTCATGATTCATACCAGGATTTTAGCTCTTATTTGCAGAGGTGGAAAGCAAGGCCATTAACTTGCTGGAGCACCAATCAGCCTTTGGCAGAAGTTCCTTGGTAAGGTGCTGTCTCTTCCTTTTCTGCCCTTTTTTCTGTGCTTGGGCTAACTCTAGATATACAGAAGTAGGCATGTAAATCTCTATTGAGTTGATCCCCCCAAAAAAAAGAGCACTGCAGAAAGAAGAGCCCAGAGGCACATCAGGAGTGCTGTAAAACGTTTAACCAGTTTCAAGGGTAAACAGTCTGATTGCAATGGAGATTAAGAGAATTCATTAGGGGGTAGGAAACCAAACCAAACAGGCTTGTCATTACAAGGTCTAATGAATTGACACTGGTGAGGAGGGACTTATCACCATGGAAATGACAAATACTAGGAAAGAAATATATAAACAATTCTAGCTGGATGGTCAAGACCTTATCAGGCTGCTCTCTTCTCATGGCTGGCAGGGATCCAGCTAGCAGGACTACCTTTGGGGAAGTTTGTGTTTTACTCCTCTTGGCCTTCAGCACAGCTCATTTGTTGAGGATTCAGCAAGCCCATGAAGATGTGAGCTTTGCTCCTTCTAAAGGTGGGCACTCCAGGAATCCAGCAGAAGGTCTGTCTGGGTAAGCACAGTGCTATGAATCCTTCTCAGCTAGTAAAGCTTCCTATGTCTTCATTAGACCTTGTCTGTCAGGATCCAACACTGGAAAAGCTTTATCCTTCTTCCTACCTGCATTCAGGATGCACCCACTAGTCATGACAACCTCTGACCCTGGACCTCCCAAGGTTTCTGTCTGGGCCAAGTATTCATGGACAAGAAGAAGGAGCACTGACTTTCATCCAAACCATCTTCTTCCATCTTACTGGTCCTTTCAGGGTTGCTATTGACACATTCAACATTTAGGCACAAGCAGGCAGTTGGTTAGGAATTCATCACGTCACATCCTGCTTGCATGAGCCTCCAAACACCTACCAGAGGTTTAGGGGGACTTTGTACACAAAAGCACCAGGCTTGCACACACTATCAGGCTTCACAGATGCTCCCCAAGGGACAGACAAGGAATGGAGCACACACCAGAGACCAGGAAACCAGGAGGTCATTTCTACACTGCCATCTCCAAAAAACAGCCGAGCATGGCCAGTCCCAGGAGCTCTGTCAAGGTATCAGAGAACCCCACTCTCACAGTGCTAAAAGTACTGCCACAGATGTGGCCCCACAGGAATTAGGAGCACGTCAGGAGCTCACAGATCTCTTGCCACAAGCATCCAGAAAGGAAGATGGACACCTCAGCCACAAAGGTGAAGCAGTGCTCCATCAACATGGGGAGCACAAGCAATGGTGCTGGGAAAGGACCTTCCTATGATGGTAGGAAAGGCCTCGTTTATCCTGTAGGAGTGAAGCTGGGATCTTAAAGCATCTGCTGAGAGCTAGACCTACCTCTGCACCCCCAGAAAGGTACAGGCCATGGGGGACAGAGGATAGAGGCATCAGTGACAGGGCACAGTGGCATGGGGAGTCAGTCATCCGTGCTCAGATGGATGCACAGATCCCACAAGCACAGACCTGAGTCTGCCTGAAGAAAAAGCAGTAGAGGTAGCTCAGGGTTTCTATGCCCTTCTTCCAAGCCCGTCTGGAAAGTGGTAACATTGAACCAGAGCAAGTGGAGATCCGTGATGCTTCATAAAGACCTTCCTGACACCTCCTGCTAAGCACTTGTGATGGGTTTGTACAGGCACAGCCTTTGCAATTACTGGGATAAGGAAGGCAGCCAAACCCCAAACCCTAGTGCCAGAGCACTGGGAGTCTGTAATGGTGGCCTCTGCACGGACAGGCATGACACTGCAGTGCCAGGACCCAGTGCAACACCCACCATGGAGCTCACAGGGCAGTGTGGGGCCTCCACCATCACTGTCATCAGCAGTCACTCTGTCCGTGTTTTCTTCCCACTCTTCGGAAGAGCAAGGAAGGCCTCATGCAAAGCAGCACCACTTAACAGGGCGGTGGAGAAGCATCAGGTAGCGCTCAGAGCAGTTGGTCATTCAGCCCAAAGGGCAGCCATGGTGCCCAAGCAGTCCCTGATGGGAAGCTGTGTCAATAAGCGTGGCAAATCCAGTGGAACAGGAACTCAGGGACCCAAGGGAATGGGTTCTTGCTAGGGGACTAAAGCAACACTCCTTGGTGATGTGTCTTAGCTCTGTCTTAGAAGTCATCTTGCCATTGGATCTGTGAAAAGGAATCTGGCTACCAGGAGCTCTTTGGTAGTCAGAGGGATGTAACTGGATTGTGCTGGTGGACTGACACTGGGGAGGACCCCTGTTCCATCCAGGAGCACCACCATCCATGAGCATTTGGGAACCGTGGGGGGCATGGCCGGGTAGATTTGTCATCGCCGCTGATTTTTTGTTGACAGAATGCCACTGGCTGCACGTGCTCCCGGGCACAGCACCAGGCAGGATGAGATGAGCCATCCTCACTGCCCCTTGCCTCCCAGCCTCTACACATCTCAGTTAAAAGGTGCTGTCCAAGAGGGTTTTGTAAAGCGAGCCATGGCGCTGAGCAGCGCGGTGCACGGGACGAGGGAGCCGGCAGTGGCTCTGTGCTGCTCAATTATTCATTTCCCATTTCTGCATATACAAAAGGTTAATCCAGGAGGTGCCTGCCACACAGGGAAAGTAGCTCTTTGGAGACAGCTCCATATTAGTATATGTGGGTTGGGTTTTTTTTCATTTTCTTTTTTCTAGTGTTTTTTTTCCAACCATTATCTCTCCTCTGTTCCTTCTCTTGCGGGGTGTGTGTGAGGAGGAGAGGGAGCATGTAGGATAATGAAGAGCTTCCTCTTCCCAGGCAGACAGCTCGACAAGAAACTTGACATGGCTGGTGTAGGCAACAGGGATGATGAGGTATTAAAATGCTGGGAGTTTTAACATGGGAATCCTCCACCTCTCTCGTCCTTGCCTTTGCCGAACTTTGTGTTGTAGGGGAAAAACACCATCATGCAGAGCCACAGAGGAGTTGAAAGGGACCTCGAGAGGCCATCGAGTCCAACCTCCCTGCCAGAGCAGGGTCCCCTGGTGTACGTCACACAGGAACACGTCCAGGTGGGTTTTGAATGTCTCCAGAGAAGAAGAATCCACAACCTCTCTGGGCATCCTGGGACAGTGCTCTGTCGCCCTCAAAGTGAATCCCTCTTGTCACCCTACCAGGGAGGCTGCTGCAGAAACCCATCAACACCCTCAGGTTCAGTGGTTCTGAGTAGATTTGTTGCCTTTTTAAGAAAGACACCAGGCAGGCCTTTGGGTGAGCTCTACTGAGTGTCCCTCTGTTCACTCTGCAGAGCTTCAGGCTGGAAGGGTCAGACCTCATCCCCTGACTTTGAACAAATCGGTGCTTACAAAGAATTTGGAAGAAGAAATTATCACCTTTTACAGTCAGACTAGGCAACAAAACAAGGGAGGAGGGAGCATGGCACAGCCAGTGATGGTCTAGCCCAGTAGGAAAGGTTTCAGGGCTGTCTCCCCACCATATGTTGCCAGAGAAAGCACATCCTTCCCTCAGAATGGTTTGTGAGGGAGGGTTGCAGAGCTCTACCTCCTCCTCCTTTCCTTGAAATGTGTGGGTTTTACGGACATCCAGGGGCTCTGCCCTGCTGAGCTTCCCTTCTGTTGGAGAGTTCCAACAGGACCTTCAGAGAAGCCCCAGGAGACCTCCTCATGGTTGCCTTCCACCACACTGGGGTGCCTGGAGCTCGGGGTGAGTTTCTTGTGCTGCACAGAGCTGCCAGGGTGTGCAGAGCCCTGGGGTGGATGCTGCTCCTCATGTCAGAGTCAGGAAGGCTCTGTGTTTGCCTGAGCTTCACCCCGTGCTGTCCTCTGGGACACAGGCCACAGAATCATAGAATCACAGAATGTTTGAGGTTGGAAGAGGCCTCCAAAATCATCCAGTCCAACCTTTGACCAACACCATAAGCTAACTACTAAACCATATCCCTAAGGGCCAGGTCCAAATCCCTTTTAAATACCCCCAGGGATGGTGACTCCACCACTCTCCTGGGCCATTCCAATGCCTGACAATCCTCTCAGTGAAAAAAATATTTCCTAACATGTAGCCTAAATGTCCCCTGGTACAGCTGGCATCCATTTCCTTTGGTCCTATCACAGTTCACTAAGGAGCAGAGGCTGTTTCCCTCCTCACTCCAACCTCCCTTGAGGCAGTTGCAGAGAGCCGTAAGGTCTCCTCTCAGCCTCCTCTTCTCCAGACCAAACACCCCCAGCTCCCTCAGCTGCTCCTCTCAGGAATTGTGCTCCAGGCCCTTCATGAGCTTTGTTGCCCTTCTCTGGACACACTCCAGCACTTCCATGTCCATCTTATAGTGAGGTGCCCAGAACTGAACACAGTGCTCAAGATGTGGCCTCCCCAGAGCTGAGTACAGAGGGATGATCACCTCCCTATTCCTGCTGGCCACAGTGTTCTTAATACAAGCCAGGATGCCATTGGCCTTCTTGGCCACCTGCACACTGCTGACTCAGATTAAGTCGACTGTCAACCAATACCCCCGGTCCCTTCCCAATTTACAGCTTTCTAACCCCACTTCCCCAAGTCTGTAGCTTACCATGGGGTTGTTGTGATCCAGGTGCCAGACCTGGATCATTGGCCTTGTTAAACCTGACACAATTATCCTTGGGCCATTGGTCCAACCTGTCTCCACCTTGCTGTAAGGCTCCCCTACCCTCCAGCAGATCCACACAGACACCTAGTTTGGTGCCATCTGCAAATTTACTGAGGGTACACTCAATCCCCTCATCCAAATCATGAAGGAAGATATTAAAGAGAAGAGGCCCCAGCACTGAACCCTGGGGGACACCACTTGTGACCGGTCACCACCAGATTTAGGTACATTTACTACCACTCTTTCGGCCCAACCATCCAGCCAATTTTTTATCCAGTGCAGGGTATATTTATCCGAGATAAACAGCTAGACCTTCTCTGAGTTGGTCACTGGAGACAACTGGGTGACTTTAGGGCTCTTCCATTATTCATCTTGCTGGGCTGACCTCATGGAGATGGGTTGAAAGGTCAGCTGGGTATTAATGCTTTGAATGGGGAGATGCTATAGGCTGGAAATTGAGCCTGTCACACCAGAGTGATTCTCATTGATGCTGTTTGATTTGCCATTAATATTAATTGCAGTTTTTGAGGGCCACTGACAAAGATCTGCCACACGTTCACTGTCTCACCCAGTGTTTGCTGCTAGAAGAAACACAAACACAATCCAGAAGTTGCTCTTCAGAGGCTGAACTTCCTCCTGCAATGAAGCACAGAGATGAACAAAGGGTGTCCAGAAGACCCAAGTGTAGCAGGTCAAACAGAGCCTGTGAGACACACTACCCTCAGTCCACAAGCCCTCATGTAGCTCCTGGGATGGCACTGCAGGAGAAAGCAGGAACCTCCTGAAAACCACCAGGATTATCAGGTGGATGTGTGGGGCAGACAGGCAGCAGCTGAATTTCTTGGCACTGCTGTCCCAGTGCCATCTAGGTGAGAGAGAACCTGGTAACTCAGGATGACTCTTAGAAAGCCACCACACTGGGTCTTCTCCTGCCATGGACCATACAAAAAAACACCTTGCAAAGAGTACTTGCAAAACTCAATCACCTTTACATGAGCCTGTGGTTCCTGTGGTGCATTTCTGCCTGTCCAGCAAGGAGTAACACCCTGGCTGAAGACCACATCCTTCTTCTTTGCTAACAGGATGGTGCTACATATTTCCTTTTGGTCTTTTCAGAATGAAAACTTCCCAATTTGCATTACAAACACTAGCTGAGGATCAAGTGAAACCTAAATTAAATTCCAAACAAAAACAAGAAAGAAAACCTGTCTCTTGTAATGGGAGGATTTGACCAAAACTGGGGGACAAGCAGGCATCCTTTCTATAGAGAACTTTCTCCACTTGGAGCTGGCTAAAAGAAAGCCCAGCTAAACCAAGAAGTGGTGTTTTCTGCCTGTCTGCTACCAGCAGAACCTGGGAGTCAGCCAGGATGGAGGTGATACACCAGTCAGCTTATGGTATGTTGGCTGAGAAACATTTTACATCTGGCCTGGGGACTTTAAGATCCAAAGTTAGGCTTCAAAGTATGCCTGGAGGGGACTCTTTGTCCTGTCACTGTCCCAGACAAGAGTCTGGTGCTTGGGTGAATGCTGTTTGTTTTAGCAGAGCTTTTAATCTGCAGGCAATTGAGTAGATGCAACCTAGACAGCTGCTAAAAAGGCATTTGAAGATGGGCAAGGTGCAGGGGCTAGAGACCTTGTCCTGAGTTATCTCTTTGTGTCTCTTGAGTGTCTATCTTTCTCAGCATTTGTTTGAAGAAAGGTGGGGCAAAGCTGCTCTAAACTGGGCAATATTATCAGTATTTTACTATTACATTTTCCTGTTCAGAGAACCAAAGTTTAAATCTCCCTGATTCTGACAGTAAACGCGAGTGATGTGGTGGTGTGTTCCTGATCCAGCCTCTGATTGAACTGAAACCTGGCCTGTGACCTGGAGAGGTCCCTAGCTACCATGCAAAACCTGAGCAGTCACTTTCAGGAAGGCCTGATGGACACTGGGGAACACAGACCATGAACTTCTCCAGATTTATTGCTCTGGTGCTCACAGCTCCGAGGTTCAGAGCTGACCAGGGAGAGAACTCCAGATTTTTTCTTGTGGATGTTCTGCCAAACCTTAACACCCACCCAGAAGCAACTCAGGGAGGTGAAGCTGAGGGAGGGACACTGCTTTTTGCTCCAAGTCTGACCAAGTGGCTAATTACAAAACTGGAGATGCTAATACCAGAAGGCATTGGTTAGCACCCGTTTCATTCCTGATCCAAAGGAGGGCTTGATATTTCTGTGACCACTGCATGTTGAGCTTTTTTTAATTTCCCCAGACATTGTGATAGTTTCTGGTGTTCCACCACCCCAAGAAAGCTGTTGTGTAATGAATGGGAAACCAGGAAAAATGTCATGGAGAAACGAATGCAAGAACTACTGCAGAACCAGTGAAATCTGAAACATTCAAACAAGCAACAAAAATAGTTTCCATCCAGTGGATGGCTGAACCAGGGAACCCTTTGTCCAGGGAGCTACTGAGGCCAAAACCTGAGCAGTGATGCAACATGTATGTGCAGACCCAGAGCTGTCAGTGCTGTTGGCAACTGATCTGAAAATGTGAAGGTGAGCACCAGTTCACGTTCTCTAAATACTGGAGACCTTTATTTAATTCCAGATCCAGGATGTGATCTCAGAGTCTGGAGAAGAAGGCAACAGGAGGCTGTTTGCTGGGCCTCTTGCATCACTCACTGAGGCTGCTCTTTGGCCAGGGTGCTGCACTCAGAGGAGGCAACGTGGTGCTTGATATTTGAACAGCACTTTTCAAACCCACCCAGATTTGTCTGGTGAGTGCACTCGGGTGGGAGGAAAGGAGTATTTGCTGCATGTCCCAGTGAGACAAAGACTTTGTGGAAACTTCACAGAAAACAACCCTCCTTCCAGGCTGTTCAGGGTCTTACAAAAAACCCGCTGGTTGAATTCTGAGGTGCCTGTAGCTACTCCAAGCACGTGCAGCTAGGAAGGGTGCTTGTTTTCACACCACTCCAACCTATGTATTAAGGCCACCTGAAGGATTCCTGCACGCACAGGAGGAACCTGAGTGGGGCAGCATCCCAGAGAAACACAGCAAGACACAGCCCTCCCTTGTGTCCACTTCCTCCCTCCTCCCCAACACTCACACCCACCCACCCACTTGGCTGCAAGATTTTCTGTTAACTTTTCTGTTAAGTTCCCCCCCGGGTTTATCTAAGAGCAGGCTGCTCTAGTTAAAATAACACTGTGCAGCAGAAGAGAAAATAAGATGTCATGGCAAACTAAACATCTTCACTTTTCACAACATACTAAAAAGCTCTGGGGTAGGTGGAGATGGGCAGGATGCAAAGGGACCTGGGAGCCCTGCCTGGCCCCACCATGGGTGGCTTGGACCTCTCATGCATTGCTATCTCCTCATCATTCACAGGGAAGAGGAGGGCTAGGTGGGCACAGGCCAACCCTATCTTCGGAGACATCTTTAATTTTTTCAGCTAAAGAATACATTTCTTTCGCAGTAATGTCTTATTTTCTGTTCCACTGCACAATTTTATTCTAACTAAGGTGGTTTTTCTCCGGGATGAAGTCTGAAGAACTCGCTAGCTTTCTTTTCAGGAAGAAGAGAAATGGAAACTCGGCTTTTATTTATTGGTTCATTTTATTTCCTGTTCTTTTTCTGCCATGTTTAGTATGACTGAGTGACCAATTCAATAAAAAATGGAAAACTTGTGCGGATTGTGTAATAAAGCAGAGCAGGTTACTGAAGGCTCTGTATTATGCTTTCAATATTCTTTATAAAATACAGATTTGAAATAGAGATATGCTGAATAAGATGGGTCGCTGATATTTCATTTCAGTTCATATTATTGCTCTGAATAGGAACAGTCACCAGTATATATCTTCTGAGGCACCCAGAGGGAATGGGCTCCCGAGAGCAGCCCTGTCATTCCCTGGAAATACAAAGCATCCCTGGGGATCTGCAGAGATGGCACCACTTTGGGTGGGGAGCACCAGGGGGACAGAAGGCAGCAAGAAGCTTATTTTCCTCTCCTTTTTGGTGTGGGAGTGGGATAAGACAGAGCATGGCTACAACGCAATCTCACTTCTGTGTGAGGAAGTATTTTTTGGGGTCTTTTCCAGGTGTTTTCTACCCTCCTCCTGGCCAGACATAATGGTAGCGTTGCTCTGTACAGGTAAAAAGTTCAGCAGCTTATGGAGCAAATGTTATCCCCCCAGCAGCTGCTCATGAATTCTTATGTGCCAGCAGTAGTGCATGAACCATTCTTTGTTGTCAGATAAAATCTGACAGAAAAGCAGAGCTCCTGACAGAAAAATCTGATGCAATTAAGTTTCTGTGCACAGCTCATAAACTTTGATATGGCAAATAATGGCTAAAATTGATCTCAAATCCAGCATTAAAAAAAAAACAACAACTGTACCCAAACCCCCCACGTTCCATCAAATCAACTCCAGGTATCCATCTATGTGGACTTTGTGTAGGCAGGTCATCTTTTGCTTTTAAAGTCAAATATTAGTCAACAAAGAAAAAAAAAAAAAAAGGACAGTGTGTCTAAAATCCAGGCCAAGGCAACTTTCCAGCCCTGCACATTAACAAAACTAATTCTGGGGGATAACTGAGCAAAGAAGTAGACATAGAATGGCCCTGGGGAATGTCTCCTCTGGGGTCAACCACTTAAGGGAAACTGAGACCATGTGCTTGATCTGATCACCAGTTTGCATCACAGCTTTAACTGGGAAGTTGACACCAGACACCCTTGTATCTCAGCTGTGTTTGCATCCTCGATGCAAAACATACTTTGGATTCAAATAAAGGTTTCACCCTCCTGCCACATGGTTCAGGGAAGAGGGTGGGAGGCAGGGACATTGCCACTGGTGACAGTGACATGGTCCTTCCTGGGAGGAGATGGGTGGAGAGGATGAGCTGGGGACCACGGGTGGTCTTTGCACTTTTGAGAGTAAATAAAAACTAGACTACGTGAGCACCTTGAGTATGGAACAAGACACTCTGGAGAGGGAAAAGGACATTCTGCATCCTAAAAATATCAAAGCATTGCTCTGAGCAGAGCTTCCTATCAGGACAGACCCCAGGGTTTTCTGTTTCCAGCAGCTGGGGATGGGGGAGCACAGGTCTGGTGCCTGGTGTACTTCTTCATCCCAACTGCTAACACCATTTGAAGGAGCTGCATGTCAGCATTTTGTGGAATAAGCAACTTAAAAATGAGCAAAGGCATTCCAAGTTGATCGAAGAGCCTTCAAATTAACTCAAGTGCCAAGGACACAGAAGAGAGGCTACTAAAACAATAATAAAACCATATTTAGAAGCCAAATTAGCTAAAGAAGGAGCACGAGATCTCCTGTCTCCATGCAGGCAAAACACAGGGGGATTTTATTTTTGAGGGCTGAGTGCCTGGCAGTCACTGTATGGTCCCATCACGGAGAGGTGGGGACACCTGAGCAAAACCTTCCTGCAGAGAGGGATTTCCCCAGCCACAGCACCTCAGAGATGCCAAATGATCCTATTACAGACTTATCAAAGCAGCAGGGATTAGTAGAGATAAAACAACTTTCAGTGCTGGTCTCTGCCTTTCTTTGCTCTTTTGTTTGTCTAAATAGCTGTTTTGGTGAGTGCAGGGAAATAATAGGAGGCAATTATTGCTCCATGTAATGTTCCATGTTTGGTTTTGTAATCCTTCAGTCCCGTTTCTTTTCATTTTAAGCAAAAAAGTTCCCCCTGGAATAGCATAATCGCCTTTTAGCTTTCCTTGTTTTTGTTTTTTGTTTCTGTTTTTGTTTTCTCCCCCACTGCTCTCCTCCTTCTTCAGGGTTCCTGGCTTTGTGTGCACCTGATGGAAAGGCAAGGTTAGAGGCATCCCAGGGGTTTGGGGCATTGAATGCCCATTCTCTGGGCTGCTGCAGCACCAGGATCCAGACACAAAACAGGAGGAACAAATCCACCCAGTGGCCCAACACAGCCAAGTGCCTGGCTGGCATCCCTCTGTGGCATCTGTGGCTCAGCTCCAGAGGGCTTTTTCCAAAGCAGCTTTTTGACAACTTTGAAAGAGCCGACCTTATCTGAGCTTTTAATCAGCTTTTAGACCCGGAAAATTTCTATCCATCCTCTCCTTAGCAGGTGATCTCTTCTAAAATCTCCTTAGGAAGGTCTAGGGGGGTGTGTGTGTGTGTTTCACTTCTGCTTTCCTCCATTTCCTCGCCTTGTACCTCCTAAGCAGGAACAAGAAAATCTCTGAGAAGTGTTTGCTGTCCCCCAGGCACCAGTAAGGAGGGCTACTGGGGGCTGGAGTGATGTGGAGTGATCGTGATTTTGCCCCAGCAAATCTCAGACAAACAGTTCTGCAGGCAACACTGGGGGAACGTCAGCTTTTCTTATTGTGTGCCTCCCTGGAGACTGAATCCATCCCCATTCCTGGGAGCCCCAGCAGTCAGGTTGCAGGGATGGTGTCCCAGCAGGTTGAAGAGCTGCTGCTGCCATACGTGTTGTGTAGGTGCTGACTGAGACACTCCAGGAGTGGATCTACTAACTTGGTGGGACTGCCTGGGTCATGAAATCTCATTGTCACCCCAGAGAAAAGTCTCAACGTGCCTGCTCCCTCCCTGGAACTCCATAGCTAACATTTAGGAGGCCAAGCAGAGAGCCAGCCCTTTCTGAAGTACCTTTGCTTTCTATGAAACTGCCACTTTGCACCAAAAAGGACAAACTGTCACCTGTTTTTTTCCCCCACTCTTCAAGTCCCTAAAGAATGGATCTCAGACTGCAGAGCTGCCCCATGACCAGGTAACCCCATAACCAGAATTAGCAGCTTGCAAGTTTTAAGGATGTTCAAGTTGGTATATCACACAGATGATTGACTTTAATCACAAGAATAATTGCATGTCCCTGGGTTACCGGGCTAGAAATAAAAGCCTGAGTGCAGTTGTGCAGAAGCTGGAAAGGAAGGGCATGTTTTGAGTCCTTTGATGGCCTTAAATTATGGGCAGAGAGTGGATGAAGGTGCCATAGGTGGAATATCACCCATGGTCAACTGGGAGGTGGAGGGTCACCAAAACATCACCATGATGGTGGTGGTTGTTCTCCAGACCCCTCTTGCAGCTTGGTTTGGAGCATCATCAAACCAAAAGGGCACACCTGAGCAGGGATGGGTATTTCAGCAATCTGAACTTGGCATCTACTGAGGCAACCCCAAATATTTGACCTAGGAACCTGTTTGCACCACAATTTGGACAAAACACTACTCCTCATGGTGACAGGCATGGGGGGCCTCACTCTGCACTTGTGAGAACCCACCTCAAATATTGCACCCAGTTCTGGTGTCCCCACCAGAAGAACAACATAGATCTGTTGGAATGAGCCCAGAGGAAAACCACAAAGATGATCCAGGGCCTGGAGCACCTCTGCTATGAGGAGAGGCTGAGGGAGATGGGATTGTTCAGCCTGGAGAAGAGAAGAGTCTGGGGGGACCTTAGAGCTGCCTTCCAGTGCCTGAAGGGAACCTACAGGAAGGCTGCAGAGGGACTTTTTGCAAGTGTCCAGCAATAGGACAAGGGGAAATGGATTTAAACTAAATGAGAAAAGGTTTACACTGGATCTTAGGAAGAAGTTCTTCAGTATGAGGGTGGTGAGACTCTGGCCCTGGTTGCCCAGAGGAGCTGTGGCTGCCCCCTCCCTGGAGGTGTTCAGGGCCAGGCTGGATGAGGCCTTGAGCAACCTTGTCTGGATGAGAGGTGTCCCTGGACATGGCAGGGGGGTTGTTGGAGCAGATGATCTCTGAGGTCCCTTCCAACCTGAACCATTCTATGATGATTCTGACTCTTCACTTCAGCTCCCACGGGCATTAAACACACGTGCTGGAGTGTGCTGCAGTGTTTTGCTGAGCTGAAAGGGCTCTTCCACTTTAGGTTTTGAATCAGGAAGAGCAGCTCCTTCATTACACCACCAGCATCTTTGTTTCACTGGTGCAAGTCAGTTTTATTTGGCTCCCTGAATCCCGCAGCTGGTCCTGGGGAATCACTCAGCATTGGCTTGGGTGGGTTTTTCTCTTCTCGCTCCTACAAACAAACCCGGGGTGCCTGGGCTGAGTGTTCACAGAGGATTAAACACCGAGCCTGAACTGATACTTGCTGACAACAGCTTTTGCAGCAGAGAGAGAGAGGACAGGTGACAGTATCCAAGAAATATACATAATAAAGCTTTGGAAGAAGTGTGCTTGGGAGGTGGGGGGAGGAAAGAGAGGGGAAAAATAATGCATAATTCACAAGGCAAATTAATCAGCCCTCTTTTCCTTGCCTGTTGTAATTATATTGTACACGAGTAATCACCAGGTTACTATTTTGTATTATTATTATTTTTATACCAGGAGGCTAAACACCACGGGGATGGGAATGTTGGAGTTTGGATGAGCTGAAAGCTGCAGACACATTTAGAGTAGTGCTTCACCCAGATTTCTATCTAGTTGTGGTTTCATTGTGGAAAGGGCCTTTTTTTTTTTTTTTAATTCTTTCCCATTTAGATTGGTGGGGAGTAGCAGAAAAAAAAAAAGGAGGGCGGGGGGGGTGGTGGTGTTGGTGCGCGTTAGAGCAGAGAGATTGGGTAAAATTATTTTCCTTCATGCTTGGCTAGGTCTCAGTGTGGAAAAAAAAAAAAAAAATTAAAAAAAGGGGACCCAGCTTAGGGCTGGTGGGAGATTGTAGATAAAAGCAGCTTCATTTCTAACTGACCTTCCATGCGTTTGGCCCAGCCAGGAGAAGGCGGGGGAAGGAACAATGAGAGCCACCTCCAGAAAAACCAGACCTGAACACCTCCACCAGGCTCTGAGGTGGGGAAAAAACAAAAACAAGAGGCAGGGATTTGCCTGGGAAGGCTTTTTATACCAGTCCCCCATCTCTCCCCGGAGCAGAGGGCTGGCACAGGGAGCCCCCAAGACCTGGGGTGAGGTGGGGTCTGTGCATCCATCAAGGTCAGGGGGTGCCAAAGAAGTCTGAAGAAGTTAAATCTCCAAGCAGCTGAAGGGTCTGAAGAAGCCAAACCAAATCTCAGTTCTACAAGAGATTTCAGCCCCCACTCAACATCCATGAGGTGCAGGCTCCAGATGCATGGACACCTCACACACCAGAGCTTTGCACTTCAAGACCCCTTGGAAAAAGTGTGCCTTATAGCTGAGGAGGAACCAAAACCTGGTGTGACATGGCATGAGTGTCGAGCAGAGGGCCTGATGCCAGGTGCAGCTGGTCTGGCTTGGCACAGGTGGAAGGTGTTAACCATGGGCCTGCTGGGCTTAAACTGGGTCTCAGCAAAGGTTTTTATTTCTCCTCTGAGAGGGGTGGTGGTGCTGGGTGGACCTCTCCTGGAGGTAACGTGTTTTTCTCCTGTGTGCCCTGGCTGGGAGGCACAAAGCAGACCCAGGGTAGGCATTTCTTTTTCTCTCTGGTCCTCAGGCATCAGGATTGTGCTTTCCCTTCCTCTGTGCAGCATCAGGACAACACTGGGTGCTGTGCAGCCTTGGGAGACTTTATTACCTGCTGGTACCTGAAAGAAAGCTGGGGAGGGACTTTCTGCATGGCTGTGTAGTGATAGGGGGGGGGAGAACAGTTACAAACTGAAAGAGGGGAGATTTAGATACTAGGAAGAACTTTTTTCCTGTGAGGGTGCTGAGCCCCTGGCCCAGGTTGCCCAGAGAAGCTGTGGCTGCCCCATCCCTGGCAGTGTCTCAGGTCAGGTTGGATGGGGCTTGGAGCAACCTGGGCTGGTGGGAGGTGTCCCTGCCCATGGAAAGGGGTTGGAACTGGATGAGCTTTAAGGTCCCTTCCACCTCAAACCATTCTATGAACGGGGCAGACTTTTCTGGGGAGGCTCTGCAGAAGAGTGTCTTAATGGTTTGAATAACCTTTGGCAAAGATTGCTTAAGGTGTCTGAGCTTCTTGTAAGGATGGCCAAACCTGATGGGTATAGAAGTAGATGTGGCTGTTTTAAGGTTGTCATAGTCTGAGTGGACCAGGTTAATTTTTGGCACCACCTGAAGACCCTGAGGGATCTGAGAGGGGTGGCACCTAGAGGGGGTCAATATTCCCTCCTAGTTCCTGCCCATACTCCATAAAAAAAGTCAGGAAGAGGGGAAGTCCGGCCCTCCTTTCCCTCCTTTCTCCTGCTCTTTGCTCCGCTGGTTTGCCACCGACTCTCCATGTGCTTTTCAGGATCCACATCCATCGGGTGCTGGGAAGAGCTGTTGACCCCTCTTCTGAGTCGTCTCTGCTGCAAGGGGCCCTCGGCCACCTATCCTTGCCTCTATCGAGATCAGGTTGGGTATGGATTTGTATATATTTGCTTATATTTGTTGTTTATTCCATGTGTTGCTGCCCTCCTATTCCAGCAAGTTTTGTTTCAGTTTTAATTTCCAATTTTTAGCTCTCTTGTCCTTATTTCTCTTTTCCCTCCTCCCTTGGGAGGGTGGAGAGGGGGTTAACAGAGCAGTTCTGTCCTCTGGTTTTTGGTCTGCCCAGGTTGCTGGGAACGAGAATTCCTGCCTTTCACCTACCTAGGGCTGAAAAGGCAGCCACAAAATCCATCAGCAGAGCACCAGTCCTTCTGCACAGACTGTTTGGAAAGCTGAGCTGAGACAGTGGCTGTGGAAAAATGTTTTCCTTATTGGTTTTTGTTGTGTTTGTAAAATGAAAAAGAGCTTAAACATCCCCCCC
>JAAWXA010000015.1:2794314-2918064 GCA_038090715.1 Florisuga fusca | reverse complement strand
CCCTATTTTTTTTTTTCCAACCTAAATTTCCATATTTTCCTGAGGTGCTGGAGATACCTTCCCAGTGTCTGGCCTCTAGTGGATGCTCCCTGGGACACCTGCTCCAGGATAAGCTGGCTGTGCAATTAGCACAAAATTAAGACAACAGACACCTTTTTGGATTATGTTCTTAAAGGGTATGTGTGTGGGGAGATGCTTTTGCTTGGCTATAAATGGTGCTGGTCATGAGGCCCTGACTTGCTGAAATTTTTGTTGAAACTGTCCTGCAAGTTGAACACCTAATTCAACCCTGGGAAAGCTCAGGTGGTTACTTTCTGAAAACTTCAAGTATTCTACTTTTAAACAGAAACATCAGAGTAAGTTTCAGCCAGCTTCCTAGCGGAGGCTCTTTCCCATAAACTTTATTGTGTCTCCTTCAAAAGGCCTCCCTGTGAAAACAGCTGACAAGAGGTGTGCTCTCAGACAAAAGGCCTGACCCACAAGGGTTTCTGGGTGTAAAATCAAAGGTCTTAATGCTTCCTTCTGTTCTTACCCAGTGGTCTTCCAGCTAGAACCAGCCTCCTGCCATCAAGAGCTGGGCTCAGCTTGTAGGTGCCTGTGCTG
Source organism: Florisuga fusca (assembly GCA_038090715.1). Taxonomy (NCBI): domain Eukaryota; kingdom Metazoa; phylum Chordata; class Aves; order Apodiformes; family Trochilidae; genus Florisuga; species Florisuga fusca. The sequence continues at coordinate 2,917,461 of JAAWXA010000015.1, read as the reverse complement.
AGCCCCTCTCAGGTGCCTGTGCTAAGCTGAAAATAGGGTTTGGGGCAGGGCTGAGGAGACTCTTCCCCTGCCTGGGGCTGCAGGGAGGTCCTGGGGTACAGCTGGGTCACCTCCCCAAGCTGTTCTGTGCTGCTTGGCTGGGAAGTCCTGTTGCAAGACCCTCTGGATGTTTCTGGGTTGCTGGTGCTTTTTGAACTCTAGTTCTAGACTCCCTTGAATTTTGCAAATCTGTGTTGGTTCAGATCCCCTGTCCCCCCTTTCTCTGCATCTGACATCAGAACAAGGCAAGGGCCAGCCTGGTGAATTCTGTAGAGAGAAAAAGAGACTAAAAATACTTTCTTTACTTAAACTAAAACAGCCCAGGAGCTTTGTAATTTTTCTGTAGTAGAAATTGCACCTGCTGGTCTGATTTTGAAGGCCGCAGCTCCGTGAGGTACTCCAGCACATTTCTAACCTGAATTGCACAAATTCTCCTCCCATTGGTCAGATAACTTGTGGGTTTCCAAGATGGTCACATTCTTCAGGGTTCTGCTGAATGAAGCAGAGCCTTTCCTCACCCCCTAGCCCAAGCAGGAGGGATCAGAGCTTGAGTCAAACAGGCAGCTGGTTCTTCAGGGTCTCTTCCCATCTCCCAAACCTGCATCCTGCCTAAGCTCATGTCAAAATGTTCTGCTTTGGAAGCTGCATCACGGTTTTGTTTGACAAGGAGAGGTTCTGAGATGTGCTAGGTACTTCATGATATTTCATGTGGGAAGTGATTTAAGTGTTTTCTCAGTGTGTTGTTAACCTCTTGCTGCCCAACTGGAGGAAAGATCCCTGCATACCTGAGTTTGCCTAAACTTTTATTTCCAGACTAAGAGAGGTCCTAGAGGCTGTAGAGCCTTGATTTGGAATTAAGTTAGAGAGATACTTTACATCATGAACTAAAGATGAAGGGCTTTATCAGCAGTTGTCTGGTGATGACCCTGTGTGGGGGAGGAGGAACCTGCTTTGCACCATCAGCACCAAAGAAATAGCAAGTGAACTCAGAACCTAGAGAAGCTTTCACTGGGCTCTGAACTTGAATCTTTAATGCTCAGAGTGTTGCCTCCCTCTGGTGCTTTAAGGTGTCCCAGGGAAATTTAGCTGTTCTCATCATTCCACTTTAGGTCTGGAGTATCTTCTAGAAAGGCCAAGGATTTTCTTTGTCCTGTTCCTTGCAGACACTGGGTTTCTTCTTTTTGTGCCTTCTGGGCTTGTCTTATGGTGTCTGCTCAAACCTGCACATGAAATGTTGCACACAGCCTGAATTTCTCCTGCTATTTCTGACCAGTGAATTAGTGCAAATACCTTCTGCCTGCACCACCTTTCACAGAAGGAGGAGAGCACTGAAGCCTTGTATCTTGAGAAGGGATTTTAGTAGAGGGATGTGCTCTGGACCTGCTTCTTTCAGGCCCTCAGGACAAACAGGAGCAGTTGTGTTTCTTCACCCCACTTGCAACCTGCACAGAGAATAAAGGGCCCTGAGACATGGGCAGCAGGGCAAATGCTGCTCTTGTTTTCCCATCCTGTCCCCTCTTTAATAACAGCCTTGTTGCTTTACCCCACGAGTCCTATTTAATGTCAGGAAAGCCTTCTAGCTAACATAGTTTTCAAATTAAAAAAAAATTACTTGTTATCCATCCAATTTTGATGAGAGGAAATTCTATTAAATCCCCAGAAGAAAGTGCATTAGAGCTGTACCTTCAGAAGCAGACCCTTGAATAAACTTTTTTAGTTATTTCACATAACTTCCATTATGACTGTCATTATGAAGCAGATGAACATTTTCTTGAACAATTAGATGCGGGCGTGTGGAATAAAGAGTGTAGTTCGCCTGAGATCATTGAAACCTATCTGTTTGGGTGATTCATTTTCTTCCGACTGGGCTGCCCATAATAAGCTTTTCTTCTCTGGCTTTGTCTTGTTTCTCATTTCAGTTGGCCACAATGCCTGAAGAATTGAAAGAATGTCTTTCCCTATGTCCTTGTGCTGTGTCTGAGCCTAGCAAACAAAAAAATAAAGTATTTTTCTTTTTTAAAAGGCAGAAGAAGAAAAAAAAAAAAAAAATAGAATGAGCCCCGTTCCTTGTGGTGATGGCAACGTGGGGCATGAAGGCCTTGAGAAATGTCATGGAGTAAAGGATGGGAGATGGACTCTTTCTGCTAATGATTGGAAGTGAAAACATCTGGGCAGATGAGATGGCAGAATGTCTCTTGTGGTGGCTGGGCAGGAGTATCAGGTGGAGCCACATGCAGGCATGGGGATGCACAGAAGACATATCCTGCTTCAGGGGCTTCTCTAGGACAACTTATGTTAGTGAGGTGCTCCTGCTGGCAAATCTAAATTCAAGGAACCAGTGTGTATGTGTGTTGCAAAGGTGTAACACCTGGGATGCAGGGCTGAGACCAAGGAAAGGAAGAAGCATGTAAAAATCTTCATAAATACAGGGTGTCCTCTCATCTCTCCTGTCTTCCCATCCCATGTGCTGGGCTTTTTCTCCCAGAGGTGTAACGAGCTCAGCTTGATGCTTTGCACAGATCATCAGCAACAGCTTTTCTTTGGAGCTGATCAGGTACTGCTGGATTCATAACCAGACTCTGCTGTTGATGTGTCCAGCATCAAGGAAGCAGGATCCTTGAGCCTGTCCTGGTGGAGGCATCTCCTCCTCAGCACCTCTCCCTAAGGGCAATGCTTTATCCTGGGTGTAAAGCACAGTTTATTCCTCCCATACCTCCCAGGCTGCTTTAGAGACTGATTTCAAGTCAGGAGCAGCCTGAATTTTCTCATTTTAATGGCTGTGTCTTGCAGCAGGCTGTGGAATCAGGACTACACCTCATGCTTATGGGAGTGGGGGTCGTGGGTCTCCCTCTTGAAGAGCTTGTAAAGCAGTGAGTTTTGGGGTTTTTTTGCTGCACAGTGTGCACAAATACCCCATATAATGAGATGATTTGATAAGACAGGCTGAGGATGTTGTCACTTGACTAACAAATAGGTTTTTAGTGGGTTAAAAAAACCCCAGATTTCCATTGTTCCTCCAAAATGAAACGTTTAGCCTGCCAGGTGATCCCTGGCTGGTTTACTTCTTGTTTCAAGCCAGGCAGCAGCACTACAGCCAAACTTCATGTCTGGTGGTTAAAACTGTAAGTGTTCATTTCCTGGGGTGGTTTTCACACAAGTCCCTCTGCTCTGCAGCAGCTCAGCATTTAGTGGGTGCTGCTGCCAATGATATGGAAATCCTTGTATCAGTTTGCAACTTGAGAAATTGCTGGAGAGTCGAAGAAAATGAAGAGCTTGCTTTGGTTTCTTTTAAAACTGCAGAAGCAGCTGACTGGGGTTCTGCCCTGGGCTTCTTGTGGATATATATTCTCAGGGACTGAATTGAATGGAAGCTACTGATGAATGTGAAGGCAAGGGAAACTGTTTTTATAAGCAAAAGAAATGGCAAAACTTGGGGGGAGAAAGCAGAGAATGCGAGACCTTGAACCGAGCCTCTTCAGGGAGGGGGGGGGATAAAAAGAGAAGGAAAAAAGTGCCCGCTTGAATAATAAACTAGCGACCTTGAACATATATGGTGTGCATAATAAAAGTGAAACAAAGGAGCCTCTGAATATGAGGCATTCTTAGATGGGAGAAGAATAATCGCAAGTGGCAAATTTTTAAAAATGGAAGAAATAATACAACACGAGTGATGGGGACCTGAAGCAGCCTGAGAGGAGAGAAATGATTGAAGGGGTTTAGCAATAGGCTGGGCTGGTGAGGGGCCTAGTTTCTCTTTGCAGTAAGGCAAAGCTTTTCTTTCTGCTCCAGGAGGATTTTATTGATGGTTTATTATCTTTGTTTGAACTCCACTTCCTTTTTGGAGCACTGGCTGAATTTGAGAGACGGGGAAATTTTGGGGTTCTGGTACCCAGTCTTCCCTCTGCCCTCCTTGGGGACCAGCCTGGCTTTCTCATGTATGTCAGAGTATGAGTGTTGCAGGATATTTAACCCCAATAGTGAGAGACCTTGCATTTTTCCTGACCAAATTCTCTCTCCCCCCCTCTCCCAGTTCCTGTTGGCAGGAGTGCAGCACTGCTGCAGCCATGGTGCTGCCAGCCTGCATGCCATGGGTGCAGGTGGGGTGGTGGGAAGGGAGCTCCAGACCCCACTCTACCTCTCCCTCCCCTTTTTCTTTCCATACAACACAATTATTTATTTTCTTTTGACGAAACCCATCCTGAGGCCCGTCCATCCCCATTCAGTGCTCACATAGTTTCAGACAGGGCAAAGGGAGCACCAGCCAAACACCTACAGCCACGTTGCCTTTTCAGAAACGATGCTGAGCTCATCCCTGGGTGCTGGGATGGGAGCCCCGTGCTGGAGCAACGTGTCCTGCAGGCACATCTATTTGTTTTTAAATGAACTCCTTCCCTCCATGGAGTTGCTGGGGAAAATAAGAGCTGCCAAGAGGAAAGGAGTCATTTTGCCCACACTAATGAGACATCCAACCATTCCCAATAGCAAGGGCTTTAATGAGATTTCCCTCCTTTCTCCCCTCCCTTCCCCAGCAGATGAAAACCAGGTGGTGATCAGGGGGTTGGCTCTGCAGGTGGAAAGAAGGGCAGCTCCTTCTTGGGTTAAAAACTGGTTGCATGGCTGGCCCAGAGAGTTGTAGTCAGCAGAGAGAAACCCAGATGGTGAATGGTCACCAGTGGTGTTCCCCAGGGCTCACTTTTGGGGCTGGTCCTGTTCAGTATCTTCATTTATAATCTCGATGGGGGGAGTGAGGGCTTCCCCAGCCAGTCTGCAGATGACAGCAAGTTGGGTGGGAGTGTTGATCTGCTGGAGGGTAGGAAGGCTCTGCCGAGGGACCTGGACAGGCTGGATGGATGGGCCAGGGTCAGTAACATGAGGTTTCACCAGGCCAAGTGCCAGGTCCTGCACTTTGGTCACAACAACCCCAGACAACTCCACAGCCTTGGGGAGGAGTGGCTGGAAAGCTGCCAGGCAGAGAAGGACCTGGGGGTGGGGGTTAATCCCCAGCTGAACATGAGCCAGCAATGTGCCCAGGTGGCCAAGAAGGATCCTGGCTTGTATCAGGAATGGTGTGGCCAGCGGGAGAAGGGCCGGGATGGTGTCCCTGTGCTGGGCACTGGTGAGCAGCACCTCAAGTGCTGTGTTCAGTTCTGGGTCCCTCTCCAGAAGAAAGACATGGAGCTGCTGGAGTGAGTTCAGAGAAGGGCAACCAAGCTGGTGAAGGGTCTGGAGAACAAGTCCTGTGAGGAGAGGCTGAGGGAATGTGCAGTTTGGAGAAGAGGAGGCTGAGAGGAGACATTATTGCTCTCTAAACTCCCTGAGAGGAGGCTGCAGGGAGGTGGGTGCTGGGCTCTTCTCTCAAGTGAACAATGACAGGAGCAGAGGAGATGGCCTGGAGTTGCACCAGGGGAGGTTGAGACTGGAGATGAGGAAGAATTTCTTCACTGAGAGAGTAGTCAGGTGCTGGAGTGGGCTGCTCAGGGGGGTGGTGGAGTCACCATCCCTGGAGGGATTTAAAACCCGTGTGGATGAGGCACTTCAGGACATGCTCTAGTGGATGGTACAGGTATTGATAGATGGGTTTTACTGGGGTGGATGTTGAACAGTTGGATGTGGTGATCTTAGAGGTCTTTCCTAACAGTGACAGTTACGAGAGAGATCCTGTGAGACTGATCCTGGTTTAGCATAGCAAGGCCTGGCAGGCACTGCAGTGCATTTTCCCCTTTATGTTCCTAAACAAAAATCATTTACAGCTCTGGGACACTCAAAATGCTGCTGGGACCAAGTAGGGACCATCCACTGGTGCCCTGCCTGCTTAGTGTTTGGGTCAGACAGGACAGTAACTTACAAAGAGAACCTGGGAATTAATCCAGAAGACCAAGCATGCCTATGGGATGATCATCCAGCCCTAACAGATCAGGAGCTTAAATATCCACTGTGGTGTCTGTGGTCTTCCATGTGGGGAAATCTTTGCTGCAGCAATGCCCAGACCTTGGCTCTACAAACCAGCACCAGAAGATGAATACAAGTGAGTTTGTGAGGCCAGGTATCTCTTCCTCTCCCAGCCCTGGTACAGAAACCTCTCAGGCACCCTGAGTGGCTTCAGCCAAGCTTTGCAAAGTCACCAAGTTTGGAATTTTTTGGTGGGTTTCCACCCTACGAGGATGCCTCCAGTTGCTGGTCCCATTCCTTCACACAGCCCAGCAGGCCCTGCCAGGTTCCCCTCTGCCTGGCTCCCCTGGTTTGTGTGTATCCTTGTGTTGTCCTCATTCTTCACACCACAAAAGATTAAAGACAATACTAATAATATCAAACTGGCCTTTTGAGAATGGGCTGCCTGCTGGTATTATGCTGTGTAAAGCCTCAGTGAAATAGCCTGGGTAATTTACACTCATTAGGAGGAGAATGCAGTAGATTAAAGGTAGCAAGGGTGAAGAGCTTCCCATTTTTGTCAAACTTGCCCAACCTTTTATTCACCTGCTGAAGCCATTATTTTATAATAATAAAAAAAGAGGAGAAAGAGCCTTGCATGGATCTGGGGAGAAAGGAAGAAAAGCACAAGCTGGAAGCTATTTCCTCAAGAGAGAGAAATGCAGCATTATAGATTAAAGGTGAAAAGACAGCCCTCATTTAAATCAATCCACCTCTCCAAAGCATATTTATTCCCAGATTAATTAGAGTTGCAAATGAAAATGATCTGGTTGGTGGGAACATTATTGAGGCCTTTAAAGTGCGGGAGTGAAGATTAAAAGGAAGCACACTTACCCTTTCCTCATCATCTAAAGAGGAGATCAAAAGAGTCAGTGTCAAATTAACAGCCCTGATGATTTCTCTCTTCTTCTCATCCTCTGTTTATTATCTCAGGCTCATGTTGGTACACGCAGGATGAAGCCCTGCTTTCCAAAGCAGCTGGTGCATGAAGTGTGTAGGGACCCTTCAGTCAGTTCAGATCAGCTAGGAAGGTCCATGGCTACCTGACTGGGAATGCAGGGAGGGAAACCCTAAAACGTTGGCTTTCAGGGGTCACGTAAGGGAGAAGATTCTCCTTGGGTGTTGCAGAGAATTTACAAGCTGTAGTAACAGAGCACAGCCAGACTGCACATTAGTTTAACTTATCTGTGGTTAAAGGATGTTCAATTGAATGCCCAGCTTCTTGTGGGGCTGTGGGATGGATTTGGGACTTGCTGTGGAGGAAAGAAGCAGGATTTTCTTGGCTTGGAGGGAGGGGAAAGAGATGTAAGCCCTGCGAGACTCCACTAGGAGCAATAGAAATGCAGCAAAGAAAGGAAGGCTGAGAGAGTTGGGGGTGTTCAGCCTGGAGAAGAGAAGGCTGCAATGGGGAGACCTTAGAGCACCTTCCAGTGCCTGAAGGGGCTCCAGAAAAGCTGGGGAGTGATGGGAAAGAGCATGGAGGGATGGGATGAGGGGGTACAGTTTCAAAAGGAAGGAGAGGCATTTTAGGTTGCACATTAGGAAGAAATTTTCCTGTGAGGGTGCTGAGCCCTTGGCCCAGATTGCCCAGAGAATCTGTGCCTGCTCCATCCTTGGAAGTGTTCAGGACCAGGTTGGATGGGGCTTGGAGCAAGCTGGGCTGGCAGAAGATTGTTGCTCAATGAAGAGCCAGATGTATGTGCAGGCTCTCTCTGAAGGCAGACAAAATCCTTAGAGACAGCTGTTTGTGCAGCCTCCTTGTCCTCTGTGTGTGATGAAAGGGGCTGACCATGGCTCCAGAGGAGGATGGAGGAAGAAACAGCCCAGCAGCCTTAGCTGGGCTGTGCTGGAGGGTTGTCTCAGGGTCTGACCCTGCTTTGGGGTGCAAATCAGTCCATCCTGAGCCATGAATGAGGAAAAACCTGGCTAGTGGTTTGGTTCTGGAATGGTTTGGGTTGGAAGGGACCTAAAGTTCATCTCATTCTAAACCCCTTGCCATGGGCAGGGACACCTCTCCCACTAGGTGAGGTTGCTCAGGGTCCCATCCAGCCTGGTCTTCAACACTTAAAGGGAAGGGGCATCCAGATACAGACTACTGTAGATGTTTCCAGTCTACTGATCCAGTTCTGGGTCAGCAGGTGGACCCAAACACACACAGATATTTGGGTCACAGCCTGGTTTTGTATCTGGAAGAAATCTGTTGTCTTCACTCCAGCAGTCAGAGGTGGCTGCTCTCCTGAAACTCATTCCTGAAAGACATCTAATGCCCAGGGAGTCTGTCTCTGTCTCCTCCTGATGTTTAGGTCTAGGTATGGAGCATGCTGTGCCCTGAGGTTCCCAAATGTAATATTTTTAGTTAGATCTGAAGTGTCAGTTGGGTTTCAGTGGCACGTTTGTCACAAGGGACCCTGCCACCCCAGGGCAGGCCAAGCCGTGGGCTGTGCTCCCTCCACCAGGCACATGTCCAATATGACAGCTGACCCAGGGGGAGGGATTTCTCAATTTTATGCTTGGATTTTCCTTGCAGTTGCAGTTCTTTTGCCACCAGACACCCTGAGTCTCCCACTCTGTACCAAGAAAATGAGAGATTCACTGGGAAAAAAAAAAAAAGACAGGATTGGCTCTGGTGTTTATTTGCTCTGGTCTTGCTTTATTTTATTTGATTACTCTCTCCTTGTTTTCTCCACCTTGCAGGTCTCTCTGTGGGAATGCAGTCTGTGAGAGGACCTGAGCCACTGAGGACTGCTCCAGACTGTGTGGGTTCAGCCACACTTCTTCCTCTCTGCTGCAAGTCCAATGAGGCACGGTAAGTCCTGTCACCAGCACTGTGTTGATGGGGCTGGTTCCTTCTCAGCATCTCCTGGATGTTCCAAAAATCCCAGCCATGAGTATTTCCATAAAAGCAGTCAGCTCTGGCTAGTGTTTACTGACTTGGGAATCCTTCTGCAACGCCTGGAATAGGATTTTCAATTTAAAACATCCACTTTTTCCCCTGGAAGCAGAGTTTGCATTTGGCTGTGGATGCAAATGAGAAACCTAATCAGGTTGGTGGTTTTTGTGGTTTTTTGGTTTGGGTTGTTTTTTTTGTTTGCTTGTTTTTTGTTTTTTATTTTACTCAGTATTTTTTTCTTGTTTGAGAAAACAAAGCACCTGTGTGTGCACAGCCATGGCTTGTGTCGTGTTCTGTTCTCACTTGAGCTTTGATTTTGACCTGTCCATATAGGACAAACATTTTTTGCATCTAAAAGATTTAAATGAGTCAGGAGACTTGTTCCCCTCCCAGCTCTGCTGACAGGTTCCGTGGTGTTTTCAGATGCTTTCCTGAATTGATGATTTCTAGGTCAAGGAGAGTGTTACGTTTGTGGGGAGTTTTTTTTTTTTTTGACTGTTTGTCTTCTGCTAATCGCTGTCAGCCCAGAGATTTATGCACTGACAGGGACAGCAGCTGGGGTCACTTTTAATAAGACTTCCCACACCAGCTGGTCAAAAGCATGTTGGGGTGTAGGGCACAGGAGCTTTTACCACAAAGCCTCCAGATAGATACCCAGGCACTCCACTGTAGTGTACTCCATTCTGATTGTAATGGGAAAGCCACAAGCTGGAATATCGTGGCTTTTCTTGGAATAAATGCATTTGTATGCTTTTTATTTTAATTTTTTTTTTCTCCTATCTTTCATGGGAAATTGTCCCAGTTCTTGCCCAACAAGGGGTGGCCGTGCCCACCTAATGTGCTTCAAATGCTCTTGGTGTCTGTAGCTGGTTCTGCCTGTTGGATGGTGAATCTGCTTCAAGGGGTCTCCATCTCTGCTAAATATAGTCCTGCAGCCCTCTAGAACCAAGCAGAAAAACCTCTATTTGCATTCTAGTTTCAAATTTAGAGCTGTCAAAGATGCCAGACCAAATCTCTGCACCCAAGTGGTATCTTGTGGGAGGTGGTGGATCCTCTTGCAACCTCTACACCAGTATTCAGGTGTATGTAAAACTACAACTCCTAGGAAATCCAGCATCTTAATTTCTTTTTTTTCTTCTTTTTCAGCCCCATGTAAATCAAATTATGTTTTTCTTTGTGGTGACTCTGAGGATCCAAATGATCGCGGGATACTTCCTGATTTTTTTTTTTAAGTCTGCCCAAGAACTAGATCAGAGTTACAGAAATTACGTAACCTCATGCAGGTGATGGGCTGTTAGTTTGTGAACCTCACAGTAAGTTCATCTGAGGAAACACCCCCACTTATGGGTAATGAAGAAAATGCTTGAGGACCTCTTCTGCATCTACAAAGAGATTTGATCTTTGCTGCTTGCATTACAATCCCATCTCTTAACAGGGATTTCAAACTTGCTATTTTCAGGCCTTTTTTTGAGTTTAGGTTTATTCTCTCCTGGATCTCCCTCATCTCATCATTTACTTGCCCAAGTACTTCCTCAGGGCCCAGATGCCTTTTTTCTCCTCCATGTCATTGCACCATTTTCCTGTACAGACGTGGGAGCCCAGCAGCATCTCTGCAAATTCTTTCTTTGAAATGTCCTGAACAAATCAACTTTAACCAAAGAGTTCTGTTTCATGACAACTTCTCGATGATTTTGGGGTGGGGAATTGTGACCTTGAGTTCTATAGCAATCCATAAACACATGATATGGGGCTGCAAGGCTGTACTCTTCTCTTTTCCTGATGTTAACCCCATGTTAACCTGTCCTTGCAGGCTGATGGGGTTGTCTCAGAGGATGGGATCCTATAGCTTTACTCAACAACCCCATGCAGCGCTACAGGCTGGGCACAGAGTGGTTGGAGAGCAGCCAGACAGAGAGGGACCTGGGGGTTTGGATTGACAGGAAGCTGAACATGAGCCAGCAGTGTGCCCAGGTGGCCAAGAAGGCCAATGGCATCCTGGCCTGGATCAGGAACAGCGTGGCCAGCAGGCCCAAGGAAGTGATTCTGCCCCTGTACTCAGCCCTGGTGAGGCCACACCTCGAGTCCTGTGTCCAGTTCTGGGCCCCTCAGGTCAGGAAGGAGACTGAGGTGCTGGAGCAGGTCCAAAGGAGGGCAACCAGGCTGGTGAAGGGACTGGAGCACAGATCCTGTGAGGAGAGGCTGAGGGAGCTGGGGCTGTTCAGCCTGGAGAAGAGGAGGCTCAGGGGAGACCTCATCACTCTCTACAACTCCCTGAAAGGAGGTTGGAGCCAGGTGGGGGTTGGTCTCTTTTCCCAGGCAACTCCCAGTAAGACAAGAGGACATGGTCTTAAATTGTGCCAGGGGGAGTTCAGATTGGATATTAGAAAGAATTTTTTCATGGAGAGGGTGATCAGACATTGGAATAGGCTGCCCGGGGAGGTAGTGGACTCTTCGTCCCTGGAGACATTTAAAAAGAGACTGGATGTGGCACTCAGTGCCATGGGCTGGGAACCACAGCGGGAGTGGATTAAGGGTTGGACTTGCTGATCTCTGAGGTCCCTTCCAACCCAGCCAATTCTATGAAGTGGTGGAAACCTGTCAGTTCCAGCAGGTCAGCAGACAGTGGAAAAAGGTTCTTGCATGGTTCAGGCTCAGGCTCTTCCTTTGCTTGGGATGAGCTCTCCTCTTTGTTTGTTGCTCTGGTACCTGGGTACTTGAGGTGCACACTCCCATTTTGCTGACTTCTGCTTGTTGTTGGGAGAGTGGACATTGAAGGGGTTAAATTGGCTCAGCCACTGGCTTGTGCCAACTGGTAGATCTGTCCTCAGATCATCAAATGTTAAATAGAGTCAAAACCAGAGCAGCCTGTAGACTGTCATTATGCAGCCACCAGCTGCCACCGTTGTCTCTGTGACACCTGGAAAGCAACTCCTCCTGGTCTGGTGGGTTGAAGGGGTAAGCAGAGGATGGCCATGAGATGTCCCAGCCAGAAAGCACTACCTGAGAAGGAAGGTCAGGGTCCTCTCATCTCATTTTGAGTCATGAGAAATTAGGGGAAACAGAGAAGAACAAACATTTTGTGAATTTAAAAAAAAAGATAAAAATAAAAAAATTTAAAAAATCCTCCAGGCATCCTTTGAGAGCTCCTGAGCCCTGGGAGTGATGCTGAGCTCTGGTTAATGGGCACTCCCTAAGGTTCCCCCCCTGTCCCACAATTGATTGCAGTGAGATTACGATGCCATTAAAATTCACTCTGCCCATAAACTAAGGCTGTGGAAAATGCTGACGTTTATAGCAGCTCCTACAAGAGACATATTTCAGGATGAAAGTGAGTCCTAATGCAAGAACTTTATTTAGGTAAAACAACATCCAGGGAAGGGGGAGTTCAGATTGGATATTAGAAAGAATTTTTTCATGGAGAGGGTGATCAGACATTGGAATGGGCTGCCCGGGGAGGTAGTGGACTCTTCGTCCCTGGAGACATTTAAAAAGAGACTGGATGTGGCACTCAGTGCCATGGGCTGGGAACCGCAGCGGGAGTGGATCAAGGGTTGGACTCAATGATCTCTGAGGTCCCTCCCAACCCAGACAATTCTATGAAGTGGTGGAAACCTGTCAGTTCCAGCAGGTCAGCAGACAGTGNCTTCCGATCTGAAATATAGACTGGGGGGAAGAAGAGGAGGAGGAGAGGTGGTGGCAATTGCAGAGAATTTTATTTCTCTCAACTAATGGGTATACGGATGCTAAATTTAAAAGACATTTTTAATAAATCTATTGGCCTTTGACAAAATCAATCCAAACCCCATAAACCAAGAAGTCACCCACTTGGTATTAATGAGGCTACATTTGCATTTATTTTTCCTTTACACTAGACAAACCATTAATTTCATGTTTATGCTTCCTTTGAAGTCTGAATGCTTGGAGATAGATGGCCACATCAAGTCTCCTGCTGCTACATTAATATTTTGCTATAAATGATAAATTTGACCATTTCCTACAACACCCCTTTTTTCTTTAAGAAAGCTGAGAAAATGCAAGCAATAAGTCTTAAGCCCCTGAAAGCTTAGCTGTTTTTTTAAATACTCTGCAGTCATTGATTATTAAAGCAGTCATAGCTTTAACTTTGGGTTGCATTTGATGGTACCCAGCATTTTGCTGCTGTAAATTGGAGAGATGTTCATTAACCAATTGGGCTGTCTCTTCTTTGCACATCATCCTTCAACTGACTGATGCAAAAACTGGACACAGGCAAGTCACCTCTGCTTCACCCCATCTCGGGCCTCTCTGAAGGTTTCTTGCTTACATCTTCTGGCTGCTTCCATGCAAGTGAAGGACATCTTTGTGCCCCATCAGGACAGCAAAGGTGCCTCATGCCAGTTTGAGAATATTTCAGAGTTGTTAAGGTTGGAAAGACCTTCAAGATCATCGAGTCCAGCTGTCAATTCACACCTACTTCGTGCTTCCCAAACCACCAGCTCCTAGAAACCAAGGGAGAGACCCTTCTGAAAAACATAGAGGAGCTTAGGATGATGGGTGGGAAGGAGGTTTAACTCCTGCAAAGGCTATGGGAAAGGATTGCAAGTTTTATCAGTCTGTACCTTGCTCCCAAATCAGCCCCAGGTCTGGAGAGGAGCACAGGTTTGGTGGTGCTCCATGACCTCATGCTGGATGTGGAGCCCAGAATGGCTTTTGGGAACTCAATCTGGGTGGATGAGACCTCTCCCAGGTAGAGTGGGGAGAGGTGATGGCCCAGAGGGTCTCTGCTTAGAGCAGTGTGGCAGTAGGGAAAGCCTTGGAAACATTTCTGAGCTGTGGCTACAGGAATGATGACTCTCCAATGGAAGCATTTTCTTGTAGCACAAAACAAGGACCTTCTCTGAGGCTGCTGTTGTTGCTGGGCATGGTTTACTGGGCTGCCAGGACACTGTGGAAGATGCACTCCTTTCTGTACCACTTTGATTTGACTGGTAAGGGATGTCGAGTCCTCTTCCACCCAACAGGTTGGACCTTCTCCTGAGACACTCCTAGGATTTGATAGGGTCCAACTATTCCTCATGGACCCTGCACCTTGGAGAATGTGTAGCATCTCCACTGGCCAGCCCCTGCATGAGGGCAGCACTTCTGCATTTGTGTTCTAGCAGGGATGTAGGTGCCAGCAGGGATCTGCTGAGAGACATTTTGGGGTCTTGATGCAGGTGCCTGAATTCTTCCTTGATTACCCCTGTGGGGTTTTTCAGATTGACCCTCTGCCTTGCTCTGCCTCTGCCCCTTGCTCTTCAAGGAAAGCTCAGACCCATGGCTGATCTGTGCTTTTCAGCTCTGCTGCTGCATTCCCCACTCACCTGGGGATGCAAAACTGGGGGATGCAGGGACATCCAGTGAAGCTATGGATGAGGGATGCCTTCAGCACCTGCCTCTTCCCTTTCCTCTGGGACATCTGCCACATCCCCCAGTAGCTTCTGTAGTGGAAGATCCAAGCTGTTTTTTCCTCCTCTGCCTTAATCAGAACCATTGTTTGCACACACTTCCTAAACAAGGAGCAAGCACTTGAGCATCAGTTGGAAGACTAAATATCACTTTTTTTTTGACTTTTTTTTTCTTTTTTTTTAATGAAGCATCTTTTATATCTAGGCTGGGGTTAGATTTCATACAACCCTTGTTTGTTTTCTTTTTGCCAGATGGAGTTTATGGAGGAGGGAAAGGATGTTCCATCAATAGGGGAGTGGCTATTGACACTTGCTGCTATGAAGTGCCTTTCTGTGCTCTCAAAAAGCAGGATTATGCTCTGGGTGGCTGGGTGCCTCAATTGTCTCATGCTCTGTTAACAGCCTCGATGTGGAGGCGTGAACTGATCTTGGGGGTCTGACATGAAAGAGGACTCAATATTAAATGTGCAAGTTGGAACTGCTCTGGCTTTTTCTTTGTTGCTTTTATTTATTTGTATGTTGTGTGGTTTGGTTTGGTGATTGGTTTTGTTTGCTTTTTTAAAAAAAAAAAGTGATGAAACGTTCATCATACTTTGGATTCTTATAAATACCTGTAAGTATACATACAGATAATATACATCTATTTTTGGATCCATTCTACATTGGGATAGGGCTTTTTTCACAGGTGTGTAGCCAGAGGACAAAGGGAAATGGTTTCAGACTTGAAGAAGGGAGATTAAGGTTAGACATTAGGAAAAAATACTTTAATTTGAGGGTGGTGAGATCCTGGCTCAGGTTGCCCAGAGAAGCTGTGGCTGCCCCATCCCTGGCAGTGTCTCAGGTCAGGCTGGATGGGGCTTGGAGCAACCTGGGCTGGTGGGAGGTGTCCCTGCTCATGCAGGGGGTTGGAACTGGATGACCTTTAAGGTCTCTTCCAACCCAAGCTATTCCATGATTCCTACTTCTACAGCTCTTAGGAAATCTATCCCTCTGTGATTCACACCTCCAACATCCCTGGGCAGTCCTGTGCATCCCTTGCTAAGAGTCAGGCTGCTTCATCCAGGAGCTTGGCACAAAAGGCTTTTGTTTTTAACAATTTGTAATTTCTCATTGTTCTCATTCACCTCCCAGTGTCTGGACTTGAAAGGTGCATGTGTCCAAGTTTCCAGCTAAGCCAGTCTAATGAGAAGCATCTTTAAAGGAAACAAATAACACCCTGTTCAGGTCAGTAAAGGATGTGATGCTTCAAAAATAACTGCTCTCGTGAGAGTCCTGTTTAAGTTGCCCACCTTGGGCAGCAGCTCTGATGGATGCAGTCCCAAGGCAGGTTTTGGGCCAACACATCTCTCCTTGCACCCAAGGTTTGAGCTTAGCAGAAGCTCAGTGTTTCACCCTGCTCCAGCCAGCCCTCTTTTTTCCCCTGTCCTGCCAGTTGCTCACATTCTGAAGACACTGGTGGATATATTCCACATTCTGGATGTGTCCATAGGTACTATTTTCCCTTCCCCAACAAGTGTGAACATGCTGAATATCAAGTGAATGTGGTGGAGCCACTTCCCATCAATAATTAGAAATGAAAGAAGCTATTAAACAAATAAGTCTGAGTGATTCTCATGAAAAACTGGAACTCATATAGTGATTTCAGCAGCTTCTTGAAGCTGCTGTCATATTTTGGTGCTTTTATTTTTTTTTTTCCCCCTTTGAAAAAAAAGGAAAATACATGTCTAGGACCTTAGGACCACTCCTGCCCCACACTTCTCACTGTCATTACTGTCTCTTCTCATGCCAGAGCAATCCCAGTGTCAAAATAGGGCTGAATCTGGTGGAAACTCAGAGCACTGAGTCTCCTCCCCACCCTTACTGCATGAGCTGTACTCTGGGAAGTAACCTCTGGGAAGGGAGGTTGGCTGAGGAGGAGACATTTCCCTGAAGCCCTCAAAAATCTGCCTTTCAGCAGAGCTGGGTTTGTAGCCACAAACCAAAGGAAACCTCACAAGCCACAAAAACAATTGGAAGGATGAAACCCAGACAATGTTAGTGGTGGTGGTTATTAAGGGGTTTTGCTGCACCTTGGACCTGTTGACTTGTACTGCTCAGGGGCATTGCCATGTGCTTGGAACAACCAACTTTACATGAGCAGATCACTCGTTTTCACCTCTGGCCATCCTCTCCTGCTTTGATGTTCCTGTGTGTGGGTTCATGTAGCATTAAAGCATCACCACAGCTTTAAGTCCTTGCCAAGGCTGGAACCTGGGCTGGTCAGAGAAGGAGCAGCCCCAGGCTGGTGGCTGTTGTCAGTCAGGATTCTGCTGGAATTTGTGTAAGTTTTCAGTTTGTACTCTCTAAGCATCAACCTCCTCCCTATAGAGATGAGCTGCTGTGTGGCACAGAGACCATCACCCATGGGATGGATTTGCTCTTTCACAGATGATTCCATGGGTGATTCGTTACCAGATCTTGGAGGCCTGGATTTTAGCTGCTTCACTGACCAGTGTCATCACTCCTTTCTTCCTTCAGAGATCAGTAACAGTTTTTCTTATTCCCATGGCCTCCTGTAGCCAGTACCTACCAGCTAAGGAAATTTGGAAAAGGGGGTGTGTAATTCAGAAGGAGACAATGTCATTGCCCTACTTCCCCTGCAGGTCACCAAGGGAGAAGAAGACAACACAGGTGCCATGTGCTGCAAGCTTCTTCTGCCCTCATTTTCAGCTGGATCCTTGCCCATGGAAAGGTCACCCGAGGACTGTGCTGCCCCAAACCTTTCCCATCTCATCCTGAGCACCAGCAACCTGGACTTGCCACCATCCATCCCAGACACGTCCTGGTGAGTCACAGTGCTGAGTGTGCTGGTGCCACGGAGTCCTCCAGCTATTTCTGCTGGAGGGGAGATGAGTTGCTGGGCTCTGCCCATCCTTTTGGGACAGAAAGGGAGGGAAATGGGGAAGAAGAGGAGGAAGCAGAGACACAAAGTCTAGTGGTTTGGTAGAAGAGGGAAATAGTACTCCCTAGTCTAATGTCTGCCCTTTCTTCTGCGTTACAATATGTCAAGACTTTCAGGCTGGACATGATGTTGGGGGAATCAAGGCTGAAATTAGTTTTCAACCATTCATCCCTAACTGTTCTGTTAAAAAAAAATAAAAAAAAAAAAGAGGGAGAGAGAGAAGGTGGGGGGAAACAAAAGTAAATACAAAAAGAGAAATGTTAACATGTGTGGTGCAGAATGTATACAGCAGACAAAGCTCTGCTTGTTCTTCCACAATGGCTTTGAAAAGCAGGTGTCATAGCAGCTGTACAAGGTTAAAGCACAGGGACCATTATGTACAAAATGAGTGAGTCTTTATCCAGAGTCTGCTTCAGCTCTTAAGAATGTGCTTCCTATTGTGCCAGTGTTTGCTGGAAGGACTCCATCTATACAATGGAGAAATTTTTCATTCTCACCTTCCCCCCAACCTCCGTTCCACCATCCAAATCTACAGTTATGGATATAATACAGACCTCTGGCATTCAAGGTCCTCATTGCCCTATACTTCTGAAACAAAAGCTATTGTGCTGCACCATGAAAGCCTGCCTGTGGCAGAATAAAGCCGTGCAGCAGTGGACCCTGAGAGAGTATTTGTGAGGCATTCTCCAAAGTTAAAATCCCGGGGAAAACAAAACGCTTCCAATTAAAAATGTTCTCTCATTTTTGTTTTGTGGCTTTGGTTTGTTTTTTTTTTTGTTTGTTTTATTTTTGGTTTCCTTTTTTCTCTCTCCCCTTCTTGGAGATGTTTAGAGAGATGCCTGTATAAAAAGGCAAGTGACCTGTCCTTGCTTTCATTCTCAAAGGCAAAAAGATGGAAAGAGAAGCGGGAATGCACATCTTGGGAGACAAGCACTATTATTAAAAACCAACAACAAAAGTTAAAAACCAGGCCAGGACATAGCATCTTCCCAGTAGGCAGTGGGATAGGCTGATGTGCTCTGAAATATGAGCCGTGAGTCTCAGCAGCTGCCTTTTTAAAATATATTTTTTTGGAATTAACAAGCACAGGAGAAACAGGAGAATAGGAGGAGAATATTTCAGAGAATATTTGTAACAGGAGAAATACCCCATTCCCAGGTTTTTCATACCCCTTCCCCACAGCAAATCCAGCATGCCTCCTATCTCTCCTCAAGGGAGCATGGCAGATGGTCTACATATTAAATAACTTGTCCCCTGGGCATGTCTTTAGGCAGCACAATGCAACAGGGTGTAGGGAGGGAGCTGGTAGCTGTTCATACTGCCTCCCCAAAAGCCAGACCAGCCTTGCTCAAAATGAGCCACCGGAGCATGGGCTGCCAGACACGTGCTGAAGCTGCAGAAGAGAAGACTGAGGGCTTTGCTGTCTCCACCAGTAGATGCTACTGGGACAATCCCACCCTCTTACTTGGGTTGTCCCAGTATTGGTCTCCAGGCTGGGCACAGAGTGGTTAGAGAGCAGCCAGACAGAGAGGGACCTGGGGGTTTGGATTGACAGGAAGCTGAACATGAGCCAGCAGTGTGCCCAGGTGGCCAAGAAGGCCAATGGCATCCTGGCCTGGATCAGGAACAGCGTGGCCAGCAGGTCCAGGGAAGGGATTCTGCCCCTGTACTCAGCCCTGGTGAGGCCACACCTCGAGTCCTGTGTCCAGTTCTGGGCCCCTCAGGTCAGGAAGGAGATTGAGGTGCTGGAGCAGGTCCAAAGGAGGGCAACCAGGCTGGTGAAGGGACTGGAGCACAGATCCTGTGAGGAGAGGCTGAGGGAGCTGGGGCTGTTCAGCCTGGAGAAGAGGAGGCTCAGGGGAGACCTCATCACTCTCTACAACTCCCTGAAAGGAGGTTGGAGCCAGGGGGGGGTTGGTCTCTTTTCCCAGGCACCTCTCAGCAAGACAAGAGGACACGGTCTTAAGTTGTGCCAGGGGAGGTTTAGGTTGGATATTAGAAAGAATTTCTTTACGGAGAGGGTGATCAGGCATTGGAATGGGCTGCCCAGGGAAGTGGTGGATTCTCCGTCCCTGGAGATATTTAAAAAGAGACTGGATGTGGCACTCAGTGCCATGGGCTGGGAACCGCAGCGGGAGTGGATCAAGGGTTGGACTTGATGATCTCTGAGGTCCCTCCCAACCCAGCTAATTCTATGATTTTATGATTCTATGATATGTTCCCCTGCTTGTGGTGTGGTCCTCGTGGGCTAGGACACCCTTCCTGGAGGAACCAGGGCATAGCTGAAGAGGTTGTCCAAGTCTTGAGTCTGCCTTGTGTCTTTGAAAGGAGTCAAACACTGAAACCTTAACAGGCTGGCAGGAGGGCTCATGTCTCCAGGACCATGGTTCTCCCATCTGCACCACAAACAGGTTAGGATCAGGTGCTAGAGGTGGAAACCACTTGGTGTAGAGGAGAGGGGTCCACAAAGGTTATTCTCATGTCCAAGCTCTGTATCCTCCACAGCTCAGGTTGCCCAGGTTGATGAGCGTGTCTTGTCTGTGGGGTTGGGAAGAGGCAGTAAAATGGGGAGGGGAAATGAGCATGGGCTTGATTCTTTTTCTGTGGCTGGCTGTTTGCTGTGTCAAGTTTTGCATTTAGTGCGTGGAGCCAGGCAAGGGAAGCATCCATTCAGCACTTGCTGCACCCCTGTGCAAGCACAGCTCTGCACAAACCCCATCTCTTTGAAATTACTGCCTGGCTTATTCCTGACACCAGCATCCAACAAGTCTTGACATCTGTGATGGAGAAAAGGCTGAAGTGGAACTGAGGCTGATAAGGAATTAAGGAGGAAGAGTTAAGTCCTAAGACCCCAGTTCTTGACAAAGGCTGAAATTGTTGTTCTTCCATCCTTGGGCTCTTGGGTAGTAGCTCAGATGTTAGCTGGGAGTTCCCAGGCAAGTGTCCTCCTCTGGGCTTGCCTTCAGGGAACCCCCCTGCCTCGATGACCTTCCCTGCAGTAAGTGGGCAGTTGTCAGCAGGACCTGCTCAGGCTCCATGGGCTGCTCTCAGGTCTGATAGGAGTGTGCAGGAGATTACACAGTGATTCTGGAGCTTTGTGCCTAGCACCTATTTTTGTGGAATAGGTGAATTCCACAAAAATCACCTATTTTGAATTTTGAATGTGAATTACTGTTACCTGCTGTCCTAGGTAGGTGGCTCTGGAGTTACAAAGCAAAAGGCAGCAAGGGGAAGAGCAGTGAGGGAGGGGAATGAGGGTGATTTGTAAGTCAACTGATTTCTCTAAGGTCCCTGAAGTAATACACAAGGGATTTCCATACCCCCCAGTGCAAGGCCCTGAGGATATCAAGAGCACTTGGGCTGCTGGGCTACAGGCTTTGCCACCACAGCCTCTGAGCGTGTTGGTGAGGAGTTACAGCACTGCAAGGGAAAAGCCAACATCAAAACTGTGTGTGAGAGAGGCCTGGGGTGCTGCACAGGTTACAGTACCCTGCAGCATCCCTCTCTCTTCCCATGGGGAGGGGCTGAAACAGGGGCTGGATCTCTGGGTGTCTTAGTGTGTCTCAGCAGCAGAATATTGCTCTTTGGTCTTCATCTGCACAGCTATCCATCCTCGTGTTGGGACTTCTCAAAGTAGTTCTGGGCTTGATGTTTTTTGGCTTTATACTGACCATGCTCCAGAACAGATTTCATCAAAATTTTTCTTGTTTCAATCCTTTGCCGTTCAAATGTGTTAGAAAAATCTACTGAAGAAAGTGATTTCCAAATTGTTAGAAGTGATTGATCCTCTAAGCTGTGTGTTCTGAATGCACTTTCTATCTGCTGGATAGCAGTCACCTGGGTGCTGTTAAATGGAGCAGGTTGCCCAGGGAGGTGGCTGAGGCCTCATCCCTGGAAATACTCAAGGTGAGGCTTGAGGAGGCTCTGAGCACCCTGATCCAGCTGAGGGTGTCCCTGCTTCCTGCAGGGGGGTTGGACTGGATGACCTTTAGAGGACCCTTCCAACCCACATGGATCTGTGATTCTGAATACTGGATTTAGCAAGCAGTTGTGTTGGCTGCACAAGCCAACAAGGAGGAATTCATGCCAGGCGTGGGACAAGGATTGGACATCACAGTTTGTCCCCTGGACACGGAGGTCTTTGAGTGGCAGATCCAACATTTTGGGCCAACAAGATAGAAGGACTGTATGGTGGCTTTCTTCATGACATGCTTCCCCTCTCTCCCTGTGATTCCCCTGTCAGGGTGATTACAAATGTCTTCCAGAATGAAACCAGAGTGGCAAATGGCTCATCAGGAGTTTTTCTGCCTCTCACAAAACAGCTGCTGGGCAGTATCACCATTCTCCTAAGAGTCTTGGCAGATTAGCAGTTCTTGTGTGGTTTCAAGGCAAAGGGAAAAAATGGAGCTAGAACAGCAAGCTGATGTCAAGAAATGAGCTAATGAGGAGAGATCACAAAGTGTGCAACCCCAGCTGGTTGGATCTTTCTCTCCAGTTACCTTGGTAACTGGGTAGTGATCTGATGTTGCTGGGTTTTGTATCCTTCAAGTGAAAGAAGCTCCAAGTACCCACCCCTGGGTATTGATATCATATTCATATCATATTCATCTACAAAAGGTAACATGTTATGGACTTTCTAGGTACTGTGGTGAAGGAGGATATGTCTCTTCCTCAAAATCTGGATAAAATTACTTCTGTTTTTCTATGACCCAAAAATTAAGTGCATCTTTTGATGTACTGAGTTTTCTCAGGACCAAATTGAAGGGATCACAGTGGTGATCTTTTTCAAAAGAGGTACCTCAAAAAGCTGAGGGTACTCAGCTTTTTCTCAGTGGCATGCTTAGCTGAATCTCCTCACCCTTTCAGCCTCAGGTCTTTCTGCTGATGGTAATGTTGGTTGAAGAGGGGACGAGCTGCTGTTCAGCAGAATCAGGACTTAAACTACGTTTGGATGGGGATGGGCTTTCTTCATGTTAAAAACCCACCAGCTCACAGTGATGTAGAAACCTCTCTGGTTGTCTGCCAATGACAGACACTTTGATTTGGACCAGCAGTGAGTCTGGGCAGATTTGGATCCACCAGCTAACTTCATTCTGTTGGCCTGGGGCTGTCATGGACCCACCAGTGGCACCTTTAGCAATAGAGGAGGACGGTGGTGACTCTGGGCTTATTCTTTCCCCCAAGAATCCAAAACTGGGGCATTGTGTCTCTTAAGGATGACAGAATGCTACTGCATCCCTGTTACATCCCCTGTCACTCTTCAGCTCTTTGGCTACTCAACACCACCAGGTGAGATAATACAGCATGGGGGGAATGGACCTTTATCCAGCCACCCACCTGGCCACCAGCTCTTGCTCCCCCCTTTCTAGCCTTATTTATGGCTCTTGACTCTGAGGTGTGGGGTAGGGATGTTAGAGAGGTGCAGTGTCTCTGGGACACAGAATTGTTTGGATAGTCTGGAGGAAACCGTGGTCTGCTTCCAATTTCCTTGGTCTTCTTGGTCCAAGGATTTCCTAGGTCTCTTCACAAAATCTCCAGCAAGCTATTAAAACTATTCTGCAGGTAAACCCAGAGCCTCTGGTAGGGGGGGGGAAATATGAATTCCATCTTTGCACTGTCCTCTTTTTCCCAGCTGCTTTCTGGGTGGTGGTTCTGCAAAGTCCTGGGAGTGTGACCTGGAGATGGGATGCTGAGAGCTGGAGGGAGCTGGCTGGGGAGAAGAGGAGATGCCTTGGAGCAGAGCAGGGCTGGGTAGAGAATGTTGTCACCTTGTGCACTCAGGTGAAGAGCCAGGGGCTTCAGCAGACCTGATGAAGGTCTGAACCAGAAATTTCAAATTTAGAAAAATTCAGAAAAAAATGTAGAAAAAAAATCAGAAAAATCTGGGAGGCTGACAGAGCACAGGCAGGGGGAGCAGGGGGGTGGTTTTCTGTCCCAGTGGCCCGAGCAGGGTTGCAGGCACCTGGCTGTGCATTCAGGGATGCAGCAGTTGAGCAGCTGCTATTGACAGCACAGCTTCCCCAGTCGATAAAAAGGAGGGAAGGTGAAGAAGAGCAACAAAGCACCCGAAATGGGCTGGAAAGGCTGAAAAGCCAAAGGATGTGAGGGTTGGGTAACAAGTGTCCTGGGTGGAGAGAGCAGGGAGGTGGAGAAGGAGGAGGGAGGTGGAGAAGGGGGAGGGCAAACAGCATCTGGGTATATATAAATTACATACAAATACCTGTTAGTGCTTCTGCAATGTCTTGGATGAAGTAGCAGAGTTCTCCCCTCAATTAACCACCCATGAGGGCTGCCCTGGTCCCACTGGGGACCCTCTGTGTGCTGCTGGGCACAGGATGTGCCCCTGGGGCAACGTCAGCCTTTATCTTTTTTACCATCGCCTTTGGAATACCAAAGCAGGTGTCCGGATGGAAAAACTGCAGAAAATTCCTCCAGACAATGAAATGATTCCATTTACTCCCCGTGGTAGCCAAGTCCATCCTAGCCGGGCCAGAAGATCCAGGCCAGCACTGGATCAACGAGTTTCTGCTGCCATCCTGTGGCCAAGATCCGTGTTGCATTGCCTGATAAATTCTCTTTTTGAGAGATTCCTGGTTGGAGGAAGGTGGAGGCAGATGTTCTCCCGTCCCATGGATACCCTCAGCACCATGTGTTGAGGTTTCTCCTCTCCACTCTGCTGCTCGAACCTCCCTGCTGTGGGGATGCAAACACTGAAAAGCTTTGACCTTCCAGCCTGACACGTTTTGCAAAAAAAAAAATATTTTGTTGTGAAAGTTTCCCCTGGGGTTTAGACCTGCAGGGTTAACCTGTGCACCCTTCTCTACTAGAAAAAAGACAATTTTTCCCGAGTTGCTGAGGTGTGTTCCCATCACTTCTGTGGTGAGAATTCCATCACACAGCTCCTGACCAGATGGAATAATTATAAATCAGTGTGGAATCAGGTCCCAGCCCAGATTTTGCTTTTCTGTTAGATCAATAGGCACAGCAACACATTCAAAGCCAAAGCCATGCAGGGTCAGGATGCTCTCAGGTGATGCCAGATGCTCTGGTACATGCAGGATCTCCCCCCTAGGATCCCAGAAGGATCTGTGCCTTGTGTTAAGATGGATTAGTCAAATGTTTGGGAGCTGCTTTGAAAACACAGAGCACTGGAAATGTTCTTGATGAGGCTGATGGCAATATTTACAGGGCTCTTTTTAATTCCAAAATGATGCATCCACTTTAACCTGAATCTTTGTCGTGGCTTTGGTGGGGCAATGTTTGATGGTTTCTCAACCCACCATGTCAGGAGGCAGCTTGGAAAAGCAATAGGATGAAAAAGAGGACAAGGAAGAAAAAAAACAAAACAAAACAAAAAACCCAAAGAAAAGTTACATTTAAGAATGGGAAATCCCTGGGGAGGGGAGCTCTGGAAAGTTACCTTGCTTTGCCAGATGAGAGGTCACTTAGAAGGGAGCAGCAGGCACATCCTCTGCACAAAACTTGAAATTCCCAGTGGAGAGGGGAGGTTTGGCCAGTACACGTGCAGTTATTTGACACTCTGGTGTTTTCTTCTGAAAAATCAGTGGAGGATATGCTTTAGACACCCAGTGACTTGGACGTGGGAGTACATGCAGCCTTCTGCTGGTGGCTCTGCACAGAAACAGCTCAGGCTCTGCATGCCAGCATTTTGGGCCAGCTCCATTTTGGTTGCTTTTCCACCAGTGTACCTAGAAAAACTGAGCTGAAGAAGTTTTCAAGTAGATAACTGAGCCTTTTATTACCTCCCCACCCCCCAAAAATAAAAAAAATTGCTTTTCATGAAAGAGTGAGAGGCAGGAGCAAACCATACACAGACATGGCAAAGCCAAGCAGAGAACAAGTGTGTTTTTCAAGAGTGAAACTCCACTTTTCCTGTGACTTCTTCTCTAGCTGCATGTAATGCCAATGGATAGATCTGAATGGATTGGGGCAAAAAAAGTAAAATTATATAATGTTAAATTAAAGACCAAATATACATTGGGAAGGATCTGGAAGCACATCCCCTAGTGGGCTGGAGATTTCTGCCTTTGCAAGGGTTCTCCCCTGCAGCACTGGGACTCACCAGTGGCACCACCACAACTTCTGAATTCCTTGACTTGGGGAAGGAGGAGGAGAGCAAGGATATAAATCTTGACTCTTTCCAGCTGTGCAGGGGATGGTGGGAGGGTTTATCCTTCACCCCTAGACCCCTGAGGACTTTGGAGCCTTGTAGGGACATCTGTCCTCACTGCTCACATGCTGTCTCTTCTCCTTTTCATTCATCTTGAAATCAGAGTGAAACCCTCTCCTTGTTCTTTTGTTCTTCCCAGAGCACCATAAAACAGGGCTGAAAGGTACCTTGAGAGGTCTTGTATGGCCCAAGGAGGCTTTGCTTAGAAGTAAGAAGTAGCCACAAAGAAAATATTGAAAAGAATAAGAGTTAGGAGTGTCCCAAGGGCTTTCTGCCCAGCAAGGCAGCCAGCAGAGCACTGCCAAAGGAAATTTTGTCTTTCCAAAGTAACTGGAAACAGAGACAATTGTTCTCATCAGTGCCAGGCTTTAGGTCTTGAGATAGCTGGGGCTGCATTATGTGGAAGCACAATTCCTGGATTTCCAGGGGGAATCTGTTGGTGTCAAAGCAATGAGAAGAAAAAAAAAAAAAAGGCTTGGAGAGAAAGCCTTGAAATGGTGCTGGTGACAGATGCATCTGAGCCTTTAGATTCTGGCCACAAAATCTGAAGCAGGAATTTACCATCTGTTTGGACTTTAGGTGTTAAAATCACCCTTCTCCCTCCCCCCAAAATTAATTGCTGCTGGTGGAAGGGGCTTAATGCAGTGTTCCTGTGTATGAGGATGATGTGGCTGGCACATGCACTGATGGTATTTCAGCAAGTCACTCACTGGTGCCCTGGAGACCTTTGCTGTGGCTGCAGTGGGTTGGATGGAGCTACACCTGCTCCCTTGGGATGTGATGTAGGAGCCCCTAGAGGGGGCTTGGCTCTTGGCTAAGAGGGACCACTGATCCAGCCTGGGGCACTGGGAGGTATGGTTGTGGGGTTGTGCTCACACTGGTTGCCCTCCAGTTACCTTGGGTCACCCCCCAGGGCACCTCTCTGTGCCTCCAGACTTCTTGCTTGGGTTGGCATCCACGCTGCAAAGGGAGATCTGGGGATGTAGAGGGTTTGCCAGGAAGGCTTAAGATGAGGATTGGAGCTGGAGATAGGCAGATGGCTGCTGGGGTGGAGCTTTTCTGGTGCTGGTGGTGATGGTGATCAGGGGGTGGAAAAGCCACTCTGCTTTTGGCAAACCACAGAGAAGTAGGGCACCAGAGCACCCTGATGAGAACTGCTTTTTCCTTGAAGACCCTGATAACCTGAAGCCATTGCTGCTTGCTCTGACTTGTTGGGAAGGGCAGCAACATGCAGAGCAGCTCTGCTGCCTGTGCCCTCCTGGGCTACAAGCCCTTTCATACCCTGCTCCTCTGAGTCACCCCCACCCACCCAGCCCTCTTTGACCAGTTGCAAAACTTGCCTTCCAGAAAGTTTCCTGGTGTGCCCAACATTCTTCTGAGACAAAGCTGACTATGGGGTTCTGTGGTAAGAGGCCACCCAGTGATGGAAGGAGTGATTTCATGGTGTGGCCTGTCTCTTTTGGTGGTATCTGCCTTTCTTGCCTGGTGACTGACTCTCCTGAGTCAGACTTCATGGGCAAGTAACAACGTTGGAGGTCTTTAACCTGATAATGAAAAGCATATATAAAGTTTTTGGGTATGTGGCTAAAGACTAAAACCCAGGAAAATAAGTTTTGGCTGGGCTAACATTTCTTTTTGACCTCTTTTTTGCATCCCTTTCCCTTCCCTTTCCTTCCTCTGTATGATCCTGAATCATAGATCAGGATAGAAAGAGAAATCTCATTTTGAAATGAAAAGTTCTCCTGAATTTGCATCTGAAGATCTTGGCTTCTCTCTCCTCAGATTGGTTTCTAAAATCAGACCTGGAAAAAAACCTGTCCTCACTCCAGCTCTGCTTTTTCCAACACATTCACTCTTTGCAAACCAACCCCTCCCTCCCCCCAGCTCCCAAACCCAACTTCTTTTTGCAATAACACATTGCCACCATGTCTGGCCCTGAAAATGGCCAAACCACCATATTGCTTCTGCAGATCTTGTTCCAGAGAAGCAACCAAGGCCCAGACCACTTCCCAGGTGGGTTTTTATTGGCCCCTGGAAGGTACTATGAGTGCTGTGCCTGCAGTTTATCTGCTTCCCCATGCAGGGGTTCCAGAGGATGCAAACAAAAGTGTTATTAACATGGTACTTGGCTCCTAGTGGGTAGAAACGATGCAAGATGCTTTTGGTGCAGTGGTAAAAAAAAAAAAAAAAAAAGGGAGGAAAAAAAGGACTTTAATTGAAGCCTGCAATGTTGTAGAAATGGAAGATCTAAGTTTTAATTGAAAAATAATTATAACCACTTAATCATTTTAAATGAGGGCTGTAATTGCAGTCGGTTCATAATAGCCAAATACAGACACTTAGATTCCTGCAATAAAGCAGGGATGGTACAGCTTGATTTGCTAATAGCTCTTCCACTTCTCCCCTCTTTTGTCTCAAAGATTAATTCCAGCAAGGGCTATTAGTGCCGTTAATTGGTTCTGCAATTTAGACCTTGTGCTTGTGAATGAGTGACTGATGCAGACCTATCAGCCAATAATGTGAACACTTTGTCAATGTGTTCCTCATTGTCCGGCCTAACACAGCTCCCCCGGCAGCTCCTCTGCCACCCAACCCCAGCTCCCTGGGGGGATCAGGGAGAGTGGGTCTCCTCCGAGGTGAGGGATTCACTTAGCTTTAGATAGGTCACCCAGATGTCTTTGAAATGATGGCCAGCTTAGGAAGGAAATAATTAGGCAGTTGTAGGAGTCCTCCTTGGCGGGGACAAATCCTGCGTTCAGGAGGGATCTCCTCCACTCCACAGGAGGAGGTTCAGTGGGATTGTGAAGCTGGTGAGGAGACAGGTTAGATGGAGAGGAGACATTGCTGGTGGGAAGAGGCTGATGGCTCCTGGCAGAGTCCCGTGGGAGTCACATTCCTAGATGGAATTCTCCATCCCAAGAGGGATTGTTTTTCAGCCATGGCCTCGGCGATGGGCAGTGGGAATGGATGGTGGGCCCAGCTGGTGGGGCTGAGGAAGTGGAAAAAGTCAGGCTGCCCAGAATAGAATAGAATTCAGGAAGTGGAATTCAGGTTGCCCAGAATAGAATAGGTGCCCCAGGGAGGTGGTTGAGGCCTCATCTCTGGGGATATTCAAGGTGAGGCTCTGAGCAACCTGATCTAGCTGAGGGTGTCCCTGCTCACTGCAGGGGAATTGGACTGGGTGACCTTTAGAGGTCCCTTCCAACCCAAATCATTCTGTGATTCTATGACTTGGGGTAATGGGAGCAGCTGGTGGCACCATCCCTGATGAAGCCCAAAGAAGGGGAAGGCTTTACCCTTCTCCTATCCATCTTGTGAGAGAGAACTGAGAAGAGACTGCCATTTAGCCTTTGTGGAGAATAACTCTAATTTTAGGCCCAGCACATGTGAAACCATAGTTCTGAATTTGTTGCTCCATCCTCCTTTTGCATTCTGTTAATTTTTAAATTGATCTCCTCTCAGAACTTTTAATCTCTGAGTTCTGTGTATTGTTTCTTTCATTACTTATCAAGATACTGCATGACACTAATGCAAAACCACAATATATGTGCACACTGTTATTTATTAATTTTTAACAACTTGATTATCTTTTTTTTTTTTTCCATAGCTGTTCCACAGGGAAAGCAAAACCTGTGGTCCCCACCATTTCCTGAAAATCCCACTACTGAGAGCAGCTCTGGCAGGTTATTTTCCTCCAGCATTGTTTTATCAGCACAAGGAAGATTAACCTGGTTCCACTTCAGTCGAGAAGAAACCAGGAGGAAGCACCTGAGACAGACTGGGCAGCATGGGTGAGCATCACTCAGCAAATCTCCCAAGGTCCATCTAGGAGTATTGTCCTGAAAAGTGGTACATTGGCTCGTCCTGTCCACACCTCTTCATGCAACACTTCACACAACATAAAGACCAGTATTCCCAGTAGACAGACAAACTCCTGGTCATCTGCTCATGGTAACACCTCCTTCAACTTCAGCATCTTGTAAGCTTGGGAAAATACACATGGGTTAGACATCCAGGGAAGAAGGAATCTGAAAACTGGGGTGTCCTGGCCTGGGTGTTGCCTTCCAGTCAGACCACTCCTCCTGTCTGCAGAACCTCCCAGTCCATTCGAGGCAGAGGGTGGGGAAAAGCATCAAACTGTTGTGGAGGTTTGGTGTTGTGCACCAAGTACATGACTATTTGTAGATGCATCTTTATGCTTTAATCTTATTTGTAGCATCAAAAATATATTTGCAACTGTGCTTCTGTAGGGTTCAGCTCTGATGCAGTTCCTTTTATCCTTAGAGGAGATGCTGTGAGATCTTTGACCCTATAGAGATATTTTCACCTCCTGCTGTTTTGTTGTTTGTTGGTTTGAGGGGTTTTTTGTTTGTTTTTTTGTTTGTTTTTTTCATCCAGGAGGTGACAGCTATTCAGCAGGGGCTTATGCTGGCATTCTTTCAGTTCTTTAAAAATAAAAGAAATCATTTGCTTCATAGCAGAAATTTAACAGACCTAGGGAAGAGGTTGGGATGAGCTTAATGTTCTTGTTTCAGATACTAAATTAAGTAACAAAAAAATGAAGTATTCACCCTTCGCCTGTTTTTTTTTAGAAAAAACATATGTTTTGATTTTTTAAATCTGCTCCCTTACAGTGGACAAATCCTGCCCATTAAAAACACTTGTATTTCATAGCAAACGTCACTGTTCACTGGAGGGTGGACCCATTCTTGCTCTTGGGTACTGGGGAAAACCACAATCTAGAAATAAGCTTTTAGAAAAAAGCCTAAGTAGGGTGGGAAGTGTTTTTATTACAGCCAAGGAGGAATTGCTGAGATGAGAGGAGCAGGGAAAGGGCAGCAGCAAAGGTAAGAGCCCAAGATGGTGTGTGATTGTCCCAGGTGAGCTGAATGAGAGGTGCAGATGGCACATGAAGAGGAGAAACAGTTGTTAAAGGTGCTGGTGAGCTTTGAGTGAGGGAAATAAGTGGTACTCTCACGTCAGGTTGTGAGCTCAGTCCTTGATTATTCTCACTGTGAAGTAGTCAGGGGATAAAACTATCCTTGGACTGCAGCTAGGAACCCCAGACTGGTTTGGGTTTGAAGGGACCTTAAAGTTCATCTATTTCCAAGCTCCTGCATGGGCAGGGACACCTCCCACTACACCAGGTTCTCCAAGCCCCATCCAACCTGAACTTCAACACTGCCAGGGATGGGGCAGCCACAGCTTCTGTGAGCATCCTGGGCCAGGGTCTTCCAGTAAAGAATTTCTTCCTAGTATCTAATCTAAACCTCCCCTCTTTAGTCTGAAACTGTTTCTCCTCATCCTATCACTCCATGCTATTGCAAAAAGTCCCTCTTCATCCTTCCTGTGGCCCCTTCAGGTACTGGAAGGTTCTCTAAGATCTACCTGCAGACTTGTCAAGGCTCAACAACCCCAGCTTTCTCATCCTGTCTTCATGGGAGAGAAATTTCATTTTTTAACTGATACTACTCACTCAGAAGGACTCTGCTTTTCTGGGTGCTGTAAACTGGCACAGCCTTTGAAATAAACAGAGTGATGACTTGGCCAAGCCTGTTGCCCCCAGCCCTTCCCACCCAGGGTGCCAAACAGAGATGCCTTTTGTCAGGTTGCTCGACTGCAAGGCAAACCTACCCTTTTTGTTTAATTGATTGAACACAATCCCTGGCCATCATGAGTTTCTCCTGTGGCTGGGTGAAGCTGGTTGTGACAAACCCAGGGAGTGTATTTGCACTCTGCTCTTAGGCTCTATATTTAGCTGGGTGATACTGGGAAAGCTGCCTGTGATTAACCTGTGTTGACCAATACTGAAAGCACTTGTGGCCATGACATCCATCAGGTGTGAGGTGTGTCACCAGGACTGGGCAGCACTGTGTCCAAAGAAGGATCTGGGAGAAAGAATGAATTATGACAGTGTCCATGAATCACCAGTACTGGTTTTTTTTGGGGAAAAAAAGGCAAACAGGGTAGTGTTTGGTTTAAAGCAGGGCACTGGTGGTGAGCCATAAGGAGAGAACTTTTCCCTGTTTGATGCCTGCTTTTGGGCACTACTTTTTGTGGATGATGGGTGAAAAACTTCAGTACAAGGCATCTAATGTTCAGGATTTACTGACAGTTTCTCTGAGATAAATTATCCTGGTTGAGAGCGATATTCCCTTCATGGATGTTCTCTGATGACAGGTCAGCACTTTATGAGGAGCTGCTCTGCTTTCAGTGTGGGAAAGGACTAGGATGACTTTCCAAGGTCCCTTCCAGCTTGCTTAGGTCTCTCAAAAAGATGCAGAAACAAAATAATTCCTAGGACCCAACGACTGTATTAACACAACAGGTTGGATCTTCTTCAGAAGCAGCTTCACAGGGAAATCCATGTGTCTGGGAGAGACCCAATGGTCCTTGAGCAAGGATGAGTGTAGCCAGGTGGTAGTGATCCACTTCTTCATGCTCCCTGATGACTTGCCACTTCCATCACCTCACTCTCACCCCACTGGGCTCTTCTTCTTCAATTTCCTTCCTGCACATAGTGCATGAGTGTAGCACTGCCCAGACAGGGCTCATCATGTCCCATGGAGAGCAGTGCTCCAGCAACATCCCCCTTTACTCTCCAGCAGCACACAGGTTGGCCTGAGTGGAAAGCTGGGCTAGGAAAGAAGTGGTGAGGGATGAAGCAGAATGGGCAAAAAAGACATTACTCAGCAAAGTGTTTTTTTGGGGGTGAGGTTGTGTCTCTTAAATTGCTCTTGTCTTACAGTAATGCATAGTGACATGTGTGCCTTGCCCTCACTTTTGTTCATATACACAAGTCCAAATTCCTGTTTGGATGAGGGTGAAAAAGCAGTAGTGAATGAGGAAACACCTTGGTTTCCATATGCTTTCTCCCTGGGCTGTCTGCCAGACTTGATCCTTTCACAGCAAACTTCAGGTTCCCACCATTCCCTCTTCAGCAACTGCTGCTTTCCTGTGGGCTTCCAGGGCTGACATTACTGGGCAGCAAGGTCCATCCAAGCATCAGAACTTCATGAGGTTCAACAAGGCCAAGTGTAAGGTCCTCTGCACGGGTCGAGGAAATTCCTGGTGTCAATACTGATTGAGGGATCAAGAGATTCAGAGCAGCCCTGTGGGAAAGGGCCTGAGGGTACTGATGGATGAAAAGCTGGACATGAGCAGGCAATGTGTGCTTGAAATCCAGAAAGCCACCTGTGTTCTGGGTGGCAGCACCTGTTGATCCATGGAGGTGATTCACTCTCTCTGCTCTGCTCTGTTGAGACCCCCCCTGCAGTGCTGGGTCCAGCTCTGGGGTCCCCAAAACCAGAAGGACACGGAGCTGTGGGAGAGGATCCATGGAGATGATCATGGGGCTGGAGCAGCTCTGCTCTGGAACCAGGCTGAGAGAGTTCAGCCTGGAGAAGTCTGTGGGGAGATCTTAGAGCACCTTCCAGTGCCTGAAAGGGGGTCTACAAGAAAGATGAGGACAAAATTTTTAGTAGGACCTTCAAGGTGATGGTTTTAAACTGGAAGAGGGTGGATTCAGGCTAGGAAGAAATTTTCTCCTGTGAGGGTGGTGAGACACTGACCCAGATTGCCCAGAGAGGTGGTAGACATCCCATCCCTGGAAACACTCAAGGCCAGGCTGGATGGGGCTTGGAGCAAGCTGACCTAGTGGAAGGTGGAGTTGGACTGGGTGGCCTTTGGAGGCCTCTTCCAACCCCAACCATTCTGTGACCTGCTGCAGCACTGTGCTGTCCTTTTCCATACGTTATCTTCCTTTTATTCACTCTCCTTTGCTAAAATGTTTTTGGTTTGAGCAAACATCCCCAGATGGAGGCACGCTAACAAATGCCTCTCCACTGGGCTCAGAAGCACCATTCCTGCCAGGAAGGGATTAGCCTCTCCATGATTTTTTTATCTGTTTCATCCGATTTAAGCGTCGCTGTGGTTGGCCTCCTGGAGCAGGCAGAGCTTCTGCAGAATCTGTTTCTGGTGGGACCTCCTGGTCCCTGGGCTGGTGTTCTTACCTTCTCCCTCCTCTACCTGGAGAAGGCAAACAGAGAGCGAGGTGCTCACATGGTGTGGGACAAACAGCTCTTGGTACCGAGCGAGGAAAATTATCTCACCGGAAAAGATAAAGGGAAAAGGGGAGGTTTGCATGGCACAGACGGGGCCTCCCTGGACTCCCGGCCGTGACGTAGGCTGTGCCTCCAGCTAAAAGTCCCTTCTGGCCTGGTTGCCCGCCCCAGGCCAGGCTTTGTGGAGGTCTGGAGGGCTGCCCGGAGCCATGTCTGTGACAATATGCCAGTCCATGGGCTTTGTGGTGTCGGCTTTGGGAGTGGGAGGCATCATCGGGGCAACTTGCATGGACCAGTGGAGCACCCAGGACCTGTACAACAACCCGGTGACGG
The DNA here is from genome assembly GCA_038090715.1 of Florisuga fusca. Taxonomy (NCBI): domain Eukaryota; kingdom Metazoa; phylum Chordata; class Aves; order Apodiformes; family Trochilidae; genus Florisuga; species Florisuga fusca. The sequence continues at coordinate 2,883,650 of JAAWXA010000015.1, read as the reverse complement.
CGGTGTTCAACTACCAGGGCCTCTGGCGCACCTGCGTCCGGGAGAGCTCCGGCTTCACCGAGTGCCGCGGCTACTTCACCATCCTGGGGCTGCCAGGTAGGGCTTGCTGGCCCCGAGGCTGGGAGGGCAGAGGCACTTGGGGGTGGGCACCATCACCTCCTGCCCGCCTTGCCAGGAGCTGCGTGCGAGTGGTGGTGATGGGTGAATTTTGGTGGGGAGCGGGGAACCCAGTTTTTACCCAGAAAAGGAGCCTCGGGTTCTGACACACACTTGGGTGACAGGGCCCCTGGTGGTATCTCAACCCAAACCTCCTCCTGTGGCCAAGCTGAGGTTCCTTGGTTGTCTGTCAGGTTCCTGAGGTGCTGGACAGGCAGGACAGTGGCTGCTCCATGGGGTGATTTGTCTCCTGTGCCCTGGGTGGCTTGGGCATGCGCTCCTGCCCCCCTTCCCACCAGCAACCACTAATATTCTTGGCATGGGTGAAGATCCTTTCCTAAGAGGATATGTCACAGTTCAGCTCACTGTATTTCTGACACCACCAGGCTGGATTTCTCCCTAATTCTCCTTTGGTTCCAGTGGTGTGGTTTTTTTTTCCTTCCACGGGTATCATTCCTGTCCTGGTTGTGCCCTGAGTATCTAGGGGTGCAAACAATTAGGTTACAACAGGATTATCTGGGTTTTCTTCTTGCCTTAGTACAGTGAGAAAAAAGGGCACTTTAGAGTATTATATCCACCTCGCCTCTGTGCTTTGACACAGAGGGGAAGGGAGGGAAGGAGCCAATTGTATCAGCAGCTCCCTGCAGAACTTCTGCAAAGCAGCATTTCCACACCACACAGAAATGAGCTGGACACAAAATCAGCTTCTTCTGTCACAATTAACCCATCTCTGCACAAACCAAAGCATTACTTCTTATAGGTAGAGGGATATAGGTATATCTTACAGGTATAGGTAAAGCTACTGGAAGAAACAGGTGTAAAAAAAGAGGTGTAAAAAGCAAATCCTTCCCTCCCACACACGCATCCCCTCATCACATGCCGCAGAACTTCCTCAGTGCATCAGCTCTGAAAGCTTAAAAGTACAGAAAATGTAACTGCAGGAGAAGCAATTACACTTCTCAAGTCTTCAGCTCTGGGAATAGCTTTGAAGAAACCAGAGATTTGGGGCTCTTTTTTTTTTTTTTTAAATTTTTTTTTTCTGTTCTTTTTAAATACCTCCATTGCTAACCTCAGCATTACAGTGAAAAGCCACAGTGCTTTTTTCAATTTCCTAGCCTCCAAATTGGTGTGGGGTGTATATTAAATCCTGAAAACAGAAAGCCATGGTTATGGTGGGGGGGGATGGATTTCCATAATTTCCATCATTAGTGGTCAGGCACTGGAATGGGCTGCTCAGGGGGGTGGTGGAGTCACCATCCCTGGAGGGATTTAAAACCCGTGTGGATGAGGCACTTCAGGACATGCTCTAGTGGGTGGTACAGGTATTGATAGATCTGTTTTATTCAGGGGGGAGGTGTTGACAGTTGGATGTGGTGGTGTTGGAGGTCTTTCTCCAGTTGTGACAACTCTCTGATTCGTTTAGCAGATGGGCTGCAGGGGAGATCAGTCTGCCTCTCCTTGGCTTAATGGTTGGACTTGATGATCTTAAAGATCTTCTCCAAGCCAAATGATTCTGTTGTTCTCTACAACTCCCCCCCAGTCATGGACAGAGATGAGTGTCCTAACCCCTAATCTAAATGTCAGGGGCTTTACTGAACTGCTCATTTGAGAGAGGAATTACCATGGGTGATTTGCAGTTGTCTAAAAAAAAAAAAAACCCCCCAGAGCTGCTGTCCTCACCCTCAGGTGTGTTGGAGCATCAGTGCCTTCCCTGCTGGGGTGTAGGTAGGTAAATATTTATGTGTGTTTGTCCCAATGAGGTGATGTCTGTGACTGGTGCTATCAGCACTGCCCTACAGAGCGAGGTGGAGTATTCTATTTATTTATTTTCCCTTGCCTTTTAATGAACAGGGCTTGCTCTCCTGAAGTCAATCCCTTGCTCTCCCCCCTCCCCTTTCCCTCCTGTTAATAGATTGTCTGACACTTGCAGTCTCTGGGGCAGCCGCTGTGCAAACAAGCAGCCTCACTGCTGTGCTTTATGGATTGGCCCCGTCTCAGTTCCTCCTGTGAGCATTTCTACCCACCCACCATCAGTGAAAGGCAGCCCTACCCCAACCAGAGCAGGGAGGGTGGAAAAAACAGTGCTCAAACCCCAAATTATTAATTTGCTAAGATATTCTTGAAGGGGATCATTCCGGTGTTTCTTTTCATCGTCTCACACCTTGATCTCCATTCAACCTCCCCTCTCCCAACTGCACCATGGTTAATGGTTTGTCAGCATTGCCATTCTAAACCCCTATTTATTATTCTGACAATGGCAATTTATATTGGGAACAATAGTGCCAGAGTGAATAAAAATAATAGGACTCTAGCAAAGCAGTGAGGTGACCTGAGTACATCGGTGAAGTTTTGGTTTCTGAAGGCTTTTTTTTTTTTTTTTGGCTCTCTCCCCCACTCCCATAGCAAAGATTAAACTTGTCTCACCCATCATCTATCTTCAGTTTAGTTGGGAATTTTAATTTCAAATAGATTGAGGAAAAAAAATCAAGATAATAGATGAAAGTGAGAAACAACAGGGGTGGTTTATGGCTCTCACCCTTGCTGCTCGGCTATAACCGGTTGGTCTCTGGTGAAACATGTCACTTGAGAGCTAAGTTTGTCCTGATTTTGCTTTCCTTTGTAATCCCTTTTTTTTTGGCCACTGGTTTGGGTGTGTCAGCAGACCTTACTGTGATTTTCTGGAGGAATTTGAACTACCAGCCTGGGCAAGGCTGGTAGTTTCACCTCATGAAGGAGCCACAGGGCACCTTCTGCTAAAAGGAACATTTTTCAGTTGCTTCCAAGTTTGCTATGAACTCCCAAGAATGTGGGCAGTAATTTTCCTGTTGTCTGGCTTGGTCTCTTAATTCCAGACCTCTTCAACTAGATCTGTCTGGCATTTTTGAGAGGACATTTTGTTCTCAAGTAAAAACCCTTTTTTGACCCTTTCAGAAAGGCCGAGGTGAGTCTCTGCTGTGGAACAAAAGATTGGCAACATGAAAAATAAGAATATTTTTGCTTTCCCAGCAGCCAGCATGGAAAATCTGACAGCCCCCTGTTAAAATTCTCGAACTACCAAAAGGGTTCATGTTGCTTCAGGGGTTCAGAATAAAAATGACCCATGACAGTGTAATTAGGACTGTCCATTCTTCTCTATAAACCAACTGCTTTCAGTTCTGCTGGTGCTGGGTAGCAGAGGTGGGTAGATATCTCCTGAGGAAATGCATGTTGGAGAAATCTTAGTGTTGACATCTCTGGATTTTGGGTTTTTTCCTGTTGCAGTGTTCTGACGAGGTTTTCTTTGGCTTCATACAACCAACATATATTTTGTGGCTTAACCCCTAGTAAAATCCTTGCCCTGGATTTTACTAGGAGAGAGGGTGAGCCCCTGGCCAAAGAAACAGCATCTCTGCTCCCTGGAACTGACTTAAGTCCAAAGTTTGTAGAGATGGAGACTGCTAATGTCTAGGTTGTGCTCCTCCAGTGGTGATGGCCATGGCAAAGTCTCTTCCAGGCTCAGTTTGCTACTTAAAATCCTTTATGCTGGTCAATTCAGCTTCAAATTTTAAAATGTCTTCAGGCAGCTGCTGTAAATTCCTAAAAGTTGTTTTGAGATCAAATTCTGTGCATGGCAAGGTGTAGGTGGCCCGGGTGGGCTGGAAACTTGATAACAGCCTCCCAAGAGTGTGTGTGTGTGAGGTTGTGTGAATTGCACTCACAGCAGGAGCCTTTGGAAGTGCAAGGATGAGGAAAGAGCTCATGTGAGACCTTTAGAGATATCTCCAGCACCCTGATCCCCAGTGGGACTCAAGGTGGGGAGAGGTGGCAGAGAGCCTTGTAGGGGACATTGGCAAGCTAGATGCACACATTGGGTATGGCTACTGTCTCACACCTTTACACCACAAAAGGAGACATGAAAAATAATTCTAAAGGCCAGAAGAGGAGGAAGGCAAGGGAAATGGCAAGAGGTTGGGGAGATGTGGGGTTGAGTTACATCTCAGGCATGTAGGGAAGGATGGAGCTTCATGCACCCCCGCTCTCCTGAGAGACCTCCAAAGCTCCTCTGGAGCATCTGAAGACCAGTGACTGGGTTCAAGCTGGGCTGAGGCCCTTTCATGATTCCCTTTCCCCACTGACTTTCAGGAGTCAGCCCTTCCCGTGCTGTGGTCTGGTGGACCATAAGCTCCTGGAGGCTTTGGTCATCTTAGCAGTGGAGGGAGAAAAAGACAAGGGTGGGTTTGCTTTTTTTTTTTTTTTCTTCAGTCTGAACAAGTTGGAATGGAGTAGCAGGGTGTGAGCTATATTTGCAAATTTGAAAGTAAACATGAGGTGTAGGTGTTTTTTGTGGGAGAGGCAGTGATAACATTGAGGAGTTGCCAGTGGGCCCAGTGGACGGTTTTGAGATAATAGAGCCCACACCTGGGTAGATAAAGCTGAAAGAAAGGTTGCAGAGAGGAGTGGTCATAAAGTACCCTTCCTCTCCCCAGTTTGGGTAAATTGTTGCAGGTGTCCCAATCCTCAGAGCTGGAGACAGCCCTGTTCTCTGCTCCGTGGGGAGGAGGTTTGGCCTTTGCAAGAGCCATCTCCCCATCGTGTCCCTTCCTTGGACGGTGCTCAGCCTTACCAGGTGGCATGGCAGGCAGTGAGACTGAGCAGCAGAGGTCCCATCCTTCCCTCCTGGCTGTTGACATCTCTGAGGGGTGGCTGGAGGTGGGAACCAGGTTGTGGTGATGATGCTGAGACATGCTCTACTTTGCAGCTTGTGCTCTGAGTGGACAGTTTGGATAAAACTTCCAGGTGACCTTCTGCCATGGGCTGGGTGCTGGGACATGTTTTTCACTCTCGTGAGTAGCTCAGAAACAACCAATAACGAGGTCACTTCAGCAAGGCAGAGAAAATCAGGTAGGGGAAAAGGTTGGGATGGGGAGAAGTTTGTGATTTTTCCACAGAACTCTGCTTCAGACAACCACTGGGGAAGGTGTTTGTGGGGAGCTTGGAGTTGCCAGGCTTTACAAGCATGATGCTAAACAGAGCAGGAGGAATGGCAGGCAGATGGTGCTGGGATGGCTGGGTAGCACCTTAGGCAGTATGCTTAGCAAATAGAAACCCCTCCAAAAGGCAGTAATTCTTCAAAAGGCAGCAGCCCTCCTGAGTGCTGAGCATGGTCGGGTGTTTAATTGCCTTTTCGCCAAGGACTGCAGCGTGAGCTTTGCTTCTGAAGCTTCTTGCTCAGCTTCATTTTTGGAGGGAGGATGCATGAGGTTTCAGGAGGGAACGTGGAGCCCTGTGCTGGTTAATCCTCTTCAAAGGTGTGGTCCAACTGGACCCTCAAAATCAAAGATGGAACACTTCTCCTGGGCTTTCTTGCATGACTGGAGACTGTTGGTTATCTTTTTTGATCGCTCTGTCATTTCTCTGAGGTTTTGATGCCCCTGAGTAAGAGGGATGAGGAGCAGCATCCTCCCATCAGCAGGAGAACACCAGATCTCCATCACCAGGAGAACATCAAATCCCCAAGGAAAGGTCTCAGGGCACAATTAGGGACAATCCAAGGGATGGTCCTCTTTCCAGTAGACGTGCTGGGGGGGGAGTAAAGGGGGCTGGGGGTGTGAAATTTTGGAGGGGGAGGGAAGAAGGAGAGAATGCCCCTACTGACTTGAAGAGCTGCTCCAGCTGGAGGCAGCAGGAACCAGCAGAAAGGCCTTGGAGGAAGGAGTGGTGGTGGTTCCCCTCCTGGCAAAGCAAAGACGTGGCCGTGGTGTGCGGCAGAGCCGATCGTGCAGCCACTCAGGTGTCTGATTTAGCAGAAAGAAAAAATCATTTAAAACCTCGTAGAGGTTTTTTGAGGAAAAAACAGCTGGGAAAAAAACAAAGTGACTTTTGTATCCCCCCCTCCCCTTTTATTTTGCCTCCCATGGGGTTATTTTTAGCTGTGACCAGTCCAGGGTTCTGGTGTTGCTGCATCCCTGCAAGCTGTTCACCAACGCTGCCAGGTGACACCACTTTCAGGAACGGGGGTTATCTCTCCCCAAAAGGAACACCAATGCCTGGGACATGGTTTGAAGTGGTCTAGACTGGAAAAAGAGCCGTGTGGTGTCTTACCACTAGGTGGCAAGACCTGGGGCATGAAGAAGAGTCCTGGAGGAGTGGCTGGGGAGCATCAGGGCTTGGGTGCAAGCAGCTTTTCTGGGCTGGGACCCAGTTCTGGCTGCAGGGCAGTGAAGGATGGGCTGGAGATCTGTCAACATTAGTTGTTTTAGCACTCCCAGCTTTTAGGTCCTCTCCAGCCTTTGTTTTCCAAGCTGTTGAGTCCTCTCCAGCCCTGATTTTTCAGAAGGCAGGATCCCAGATGAGGTGTGGCAGTCAGAATGCCTCACTGAGGATGAGCAGCTCTTACCATCTCTGGTTCTTGAGGGCTCACCTGTGTGGTTTTGGTTTAGGCTATTATTCCTGCTGACCTTTTGATGGGTTGGAGCTAAGCCCTTCCCCTGATACAGGGGAAGTCTGTGGAAATGACTAAATTGGAATAAAATCCCTCTAAGCAAAGACATCATGTGTCCTTGCTTTGGTGGCTGTGATCTGTGGCCACCAGATGGGTCAATTGTGCTCTGGCTTCTGTAGCCGTGTCCAGCTGAAGAAGCAGTTCTGTCTGTTGCCCACCAGATGGCTCCAGGGCCACAAAAGCAATATGGGTGACCTGGATGGGCATTTTCCAAGAAGGCAGAAGGTATCCATCCATAGAAATCAGCCTCTCCTCTGTACTGGTTTCTCCACCAGATGATGGCTTGATGGTGCCTGGGATATGGGGACTGGATAAAGCAGGAATTGGTTGGGAGTTGCAGGAATTTGCTGGATCAGTTTGGGGTTGATGGCTCAGTGGCCTGGCTCATGCCATGGTTACCATCTGAGGTTATCTTGGTGATGCTCAAAGTGGCCCATGTCCCTTGTTTGTTCCCTGGGTTTAGTAGTCCTGTGTTGTAGAATCATGGAATCTCAGACTGATTAGGGTTGGAAGGGACCTTAAAGACCATCTGGTTCCATCCCTGCTGCCATGGGCAGGGACACCTCCCACCAGCCCAGGTTGCTCCAAGCCCCATCCAACCTGACCTGAGACACTGCCAGGGATGGGGCAGCCACAGCTTCTCTGGGCATCCTGGGCCAATGTTGAGGGCCGACCCCCTTAGGAAATAATTTCTTCCTAATATCTAATCTAAGCCTGAAACTGTTCCCCCTCATCCTGTCACTTCACGTCCTTGCAAAATTCTCCTGTGGACCTCACCACTGGCATCCTGATCTATCACCCTGCCTCCTGTGTGCATGCTGTCATGGGTGGGCGGGAGCAGAGATGTCCTTGTCTTGTCCTGGTGGCTGTTCTGCTCCCCCTGTCACAAGAAGAGGGCCAGGGAGGTGGTGACCTGGGCTTGGTGCTGTGCTCACCTGGGACAGTCATCCTTCCCTCTGCCCCTCTTGACGTGTTTGCACCATGCCAAGCACGCAGGAGAACCCCAATGGAGGGCCAAGAGTTTCGGGGGGCGGGAGGGGATGGGGACGGCGCATGTTCCAAGTGGGTTGCCCAACACTTGGGGGAGTGTGGCTGCTTAGCCTGGGGAAGGACAAGCACTTCTAAAGGACAAAGGCTCATATCTCAGGCCCTGCCAGCACAAACCGACCCAGCGAGAGTGAAACTGGACTATCTTGCAAAAACACTTTGAGCAAACACAGCGCTCAATGGAAGGCATCTGATAAGAGCTGCCGCGCTTCTGGTGGCTCAGTCAAGAGGACTTCTGTGTTCCCATTAGCTCTGCGGGCTCAACCAGGACTGGCTCACCTCTTCTCTCCAGAGGGGGAGAAGACACCATGTCCACCACCCTCTGCCAGGTGATGGGGTTCATCGTTTCATCGCTGGGGGTGGCGGGGTGCATCGTCTCCACGGCCATGGATATGTGGAGCACACAGGACTTGTACGACAACCCCGTCACCTCCGTCTTCCAGTACCAGGGGCTGTGGAGGAGCTGCGTGAGGCAGAGCTCTGGCTTCACAGAGTGCCGGCCCTATTTCACCATCCTCGGGCTGCCAGGTAGGGAAGAAAGGTGCCTCAGGTTTAACCCAGGAGCTTTCCTGCTGCTCTGCACGGGTTTCATCCCAAGCAGGAGGAGGTATCTTAAAGGACTTGGTGAGGAATGACAATTCCAGGCTGCTCTGTCCGTGAGTGTAGATCGGGCTTTTGACATGGGTGTGCAGTGAGAGGACAAGGGAAAATGGTTTAAAATTTGAAAAGGGGAGCTTTAGGTTAGACATCAGGAAAAAATTCTTTCCTGTGAGGGTGCTGAGCCCCTGGCCCAGGTTGCCCAGAGAAGCTGTGGCTGCCCCATCCCTGGCAGTGTCTCAGGTCAGGTTGGATGGGGCTTCTGTGATAAAAAATTACAGGCAAGTTTCTTACCTAAAGAACACCTTCCCTCAGGGGAGGTTACAACCTGTGTGCAGGTGATCTCTGGGTGAGCATCCTGGGTCCATCCCTGTTGCTATCAACTCTGCTGGTAGGAGGAGAGTGAGGATGAGTAAACCTGCAGATATTCCATCCCTGTCAGTCAAAACTGAGGGGAAACAGCTGCATGTGATTTTTGTGTTGTTACCAGAGTAATGGCTTCTACAAAAAAGAAAAAATAATTGAAATATTTGAGGAAGGCTGCCTGTGAGCAGCATGGGTGTGTGTGTGAGGGTGCACGCAGTGGCTTCCCCTATCCTGAGGAGGTTTGGTGACTGTAACAGCTGAGGGATGTTTCTTTCTTGCTGGCTTGCTTACTTCACAAAAAGAGAGTCCAGCCTGGTTTGCTGTGACCTTTTGGGGCTCTGCCCTGCCAGCTCACAAGAAATACAGCCCTGCAAATACAGACTGCAAATGGGTACAAGCAAGAAGTACCTAGTAGGCCTGGTAGTACGTGGTAGGCCTTCTGCATCTCTTGATGGGTGTAGAGGACAGCAGGATGTGAGCTCCCAGCCTGTCTCCTCAGGGATGCCAACCTCCCTTCCCTGCAAGGCAGGAGGGAGAGCTTTGCTGAAGGCACTCTGGTGGATGGGGGCTGCCACGGTTGCTTTTGGAGAAAAACCCCAAAAAGAGGTGTGGTGGAGTAAGTGTCTGTGTACCCAGCTTTGGGATTGCTAGGTGACTTCTTTTTCATATGGATGAAAGTGATGTTTTGGGTGAAAATGATGCTTGGAGATTATGTTTTGGGTGAAAATAGTGTTCGGATCAATTTGGAGACACTTCTACAGGCCCGTTTTGATCAAGATATATGGACATTTTTATAATGCTATGTCTGGGTGACTGGGCTTCAAAAGAGCAAGGAGGCAATGGTAACCACCATTTTGATGCAAATTTATCATAAGATTCTATTCTTCATCTTCTTTTAAGGTAACAGAGCAGTAAGGAAAAAGTACAGGCATTTTCTGTTGTGTCTCAGAGATATTCTGTCATTTTTGTTCCCTTGACATGACTATTTAGCTGATGACTACCTACCTTGAAGTGTAAAGAACATCCCTGCTTGAATTTGGTTAACTTAAAAACCTCGTTCCCCTCCTAAATTATAAATATCCCATTAATCACAACGAATCATAAAGATAGATTTCCCCCTTTGCTTTTTGCATTAGTAACAGGAATGCAGGGGACATGACTTCATACGACTTGAAGTTGGTTTTATTTTCCTTGACCTCTCACTGCTGACAGCGACCAGTGGGGAAGGAGGAGGAGGATGCTCCGTGGTGATGCAGTGTGTAGTTTCAGATTGCTGACGTTTCTTCAGGTGAAAGTTCTTCCCTTGTTATTATTTTCTGTTACAACAAATAGCAATAAAATAAAATTGCTATTATTTCCTGAAGCAAAGTTACCCTACCACGTGCAAAACGTGTATGCAGATGGGCAGGGAGTTTGTTTGACTTCATCCCTTGGGCTGTTTGCTGCCTAGTGCTCCAGATACAGAATTTTTTTCCCCTTGTCTCCTCTTTTGTTTGCCTAAGCCCTTCCACTCCTTCCTTCCAGGAGAGGTTGTTCACCTTTGGAAAGCAGCTCAGAGGACTTTCGATGGATGCCAGAGTTCACTTGAAAACTGCAGTGCCCTGATTCCCAGCAGCTCTCACTTTCAGCCCCCTGAGCCAAGGGAAGGGCCTTCATGCCACAGCAGACCTGGGAGCACTTTCTTCTCTTTTCTGTCCCTTTATGGGGGCAGTGCATAAGTCAACCTCATGGAGCAAGAAATCACTCCTGATGGCTATTTTGCATTTTTTCCTGTAGTCCCCTGTTGTGCTTCTCTCTTTCTCTCCCCCCTTTCCAACAGCTGCAGATTGCTTCTTTTCATTCATCCATTCATGCTCCTCACATTCACTACACTTGAACTTCAGTCCAGTGTCCCAGGAGCTGCTTGGCTTGACCTGTCCATTGTGTCCTTCCATGAGCACCCAAGCCAGTGGGAACATCTCTCCTGGGAGCCCACAGTGTCCCTGTGAGGTCTTCATAGAATCATGGAATAGTTTGGGTTGGAAGGGACTTTAAAATTCACCCAGTTCCAACCCCCTGCATGGGCAGGGACACCTCCCACCAGCCCAGGTTGCTCCAAGCCCCATCCAACCTGACCTGAGACACTGCCAGGGATGGGGCAGCCACAGCTTCTCTGGGCAACCTGGGCCAGGGGTTCACCACCCTCACAGAAAATAATTTTTTCCTAATGTCCAACGTAATTCAAGTTTTTAACCCTTTCCCCTTGTCCTCTCACTACACCCCTGTGTCCAAAGCCCTCCCCCAGCTTTCTTGTAGCCCCTTCAGATATTGGAAGGTTGCTCTCAGGTCACCTGGGAGCCTCCTCTTCTCCAGGCTGAACAACCCCAATCCCTCAGCCTGGCTTCCCAGGGAGGTGCTCAGCCCTCTGAGCATTTTAGTGGCTCTGCTATGGACACCTTCCAGGAGCTTTGTGTCCTTGTGATGCTGGGAACTCCAGAACTGTACACAGTCCTTCAGATGGGGTTTCACAAGAGCAGAGTAGAGAGGGAGAATCCTTAGCTTAAGGTCACTCCTTCTCAGAGGGTTGAGACCACCACCCTGATGACACCCAGGAACCAGAAGATCTGTTGGAAGAATTGCCTTGGGGACAAGGACCTCCCATTTCTGTCCATAAGGTCTTATGCTTCCTTGGAGCATCAACCTCTCCTGCCTACCTTAAAACAAGAGTAGTTCCAAAGAAACTTAAGTGACTATGAAGACAAACAGGTATTGTGATTTTCTTCTCTTTGCAGCTCTCTGCTTTGCATCAGGAACAACCTTTGCGGGCTGATAAGGCGTATCCGCCAGCTTCTTGTTCTCTGATGAATAATAACTCAGGAGCTCACACCTGGGGGCTGATGAATGGGAGATTGAAAATCCCAGACTCGTTAGCACTTGTTATCAGCTGATAAGGGCAAATTGAGTCATAAGAGCAGCAGCCCCGGTGGGATTGCTAGACAGGAGAAGGTGGTGTATTCCCAGCCTTTGGGTTGCTAGCCCACTGGCTTCCTTGGGCATCATGGTGCCAGCAAGGCTCTGCTTGGTTCGTGGTACCCCACAAGGAGACCCATGTGGGCACCCCAAAAGGGTTTCTCTACCCTTCTCCCAACCTGTGCAAGGCCAGCAGGGTCTTCTTCCTGCACCAGTGGCTCCAGTCAGGCCACATGGGACCCTTGGGCACCATGGCCAATCTGAGCCAGCCCAGCAAAAGGGGTGACAGTGGACTGGGGCTGTAGGACATGTTTGCTCCCTCTGTTGGTCACAAGCCCATGTCACCTTCCCTGTAGAGGGAGAGTTGTGTGAGGGGAGCATCAAAACCAAACCTCATGGGAGGGCAAGAAGAGGCTGTGAAGTGTCCCAGCCAAGTCACAGAAGCCCTTGAAATCCTTCTGAGCAGTGTTCTGCCAGGGCTGCCACCTTCCTGTCTCTGCCAGGGACAGGAGCAGAGGCAGGGAGAAGTGTCAGGCTCCATCACTGACTTGCAGGCAAGATGGGATATGTGCCACCTTCTTAGAAAACCACCTTGGGGTTTCCCAAGGGGTGGCCTTTCCCTTTCACTTCTCTGTTCTGAAAGGTGTGATTTTTTTCCTTTGGCTTTTCTCTCTGCTTTTCTACCCCAGCCAAGAGGGGGCTGGAGGGTTTTTGTTGCCTTCCTCTGACTGACAGCAGTGCTCAGCTCCCATGGGCATCACCCACCAGCATCACACCTTGCCTCCAACCCCCCCATCCCCACCTCCATTGCAAGATGCCAAAGAAATTCAGGGCTTTAGAATATTTGTGTCTACACAAATGTCTACAAGACTGATGCTATAAAATGACCATGGGAAGGATCTGCTGGAGGAGGTCATGGCTGAAGAGCTGTTGCTCCCCTTTGGTGTACACATGATGTTTGTCAAGGTTTTCCTCCTCTCCTGTGCTGTGTGTTTTACTGTAAAACTCCACTTTGAGTCACACAGGAGCTGGAAATGCCGTGGAAAACTGGGTGGAGCTGTTTGCATTGCTGCTTGGGGAGAAAAAAAAGGCTTTCTTAATCATCTGGGTAGTGAAACAGTTCCTGCTTATCCCAGCTGTGCACCAGCTCCTCGCCATGAATTTCAGCTGAGACACAACTGGTGTCTCAAGGAACAAGTTGCCAAGAAACCTTAACAAAAAATCATGTCTGCACTGTGAAACATTTTGGGAAGTTGAGGCAATGGTCTGCATTTCCAGCTGTACCCCAGATAACGCCAAGAGTAGATCTGAGATCTGTTTTGCAAAGTTTTCTGCTTTATTTTTACTTTTAGACAGAAGCAATCTGTAAAAACCTCCCGGGCTCTGATGGATCTCACTGCAGTGGCTCAGCTTGGCTTCTGTTGATTTGTTTTGCAGCAATGTTCCAGGCTGTGAGGGCCCTGATGATCGTGGGGATCGTGCTGGGCATCCTTGGCCTCCTTGTGTGCATTTTTGCCCTGAAATGTGTCCGTATTGGCAGCATGGAGGATTCTGCAAAAGCCAACATGACTCTGACCTCTGGCATCATGTTTATTATTGCTGGTGAGTAGATGGTGGTGTGTCCTTCATGTGCAAGGCGTTGCAGTTGACTGGAATTAAGGCTTGGGCAAGTCTTTTGGGGATTTCTGGTCATGGGTAATGGATGTTCTGGGTTCTACCTCTCCTTAAGGAGTCAGAGAATGATAGGATGTTATAGGTTGGAAGGGAACTCTAGAGATCATCTAGTCCAACCTCTCTGCCCAAGCAGGATCCCCTAGTAATGAGCAGTGAAATCAAATCCATATCCTAATGAAAGTAAGGAGCATGTCCCTATTTAAAATCCTCCCAGTTGAACAGCACTTTCTTCTGTTGGGACATGAGGCATGCAGTGCAACTTAAAGATGTGCAGTAAGTACAAGCTGGACAGAGGAAACCACCTTCTGCCACACAGCTTTAATTTTGTCCTTAAAATCCATCATTTTATCCATCTGAGTCAGTGGGATGAGAATTTGCCCAACAAGGATATTAGAAAAGCCCATCCATGCATTCCTGAAGAGAGAGTGGCTAAAAGGATCATTTGACTGTCTCCTGGGATAGGACATTTCTTGGTTGGGTTCCCCAGTTTCAAAGAGAGGTCCTTAGAGTCACCTGAGGAGTTTGGCTGTGGCCTGGCTCATGGTCACACAGCTCTGAGCTGGAGGCTCTTTCTTCCCCCAGTAAGGGCTGCTCCCGGGACAGAGGTGTTAAGGACTGTGACACTGAAGTCCCATGATAGAGAAGGCCATCTGGGGGATCTGAGGCAGAAGCACCACTGGTTGCCTTCATCCTCCCCAGTGCTGTGAGTAATTGAGTTTCAGGGGAAGCCCAGAGGTCTTAGTGGGTGTAGTGAGGACAAAGAATGCCCAGAACAGCTGGACTCCATGTTTTTTGGCAACAAACACTGGAGAGCAATCATGAGATGGCAAATGATGATGCCATTGCTGTCAGGCTGGTCACAGTGATCACCTGGGCAGATGAATGGGAGAAGTTCCTGCAGACAAACAGGTTGTGAACCGAATGTATCTTCTCATCCATGTGACAGTGTGTATTTTCCCATTCAAAAAAAGAAGTGATTTCTGACAGGGCAATGTTTTTCGCTACAAAATAAAAATTTGAAGCTGGATATTTTCAGTCATCTGTCTGAAACTTGATTTCTGGTGGAAAACACATCAGGAGAAAGATTCCTGCTGGTGTGACTTGGGATTTTCTAGCATGAAATTATATTCTGCCTGATGGATTGTAAATGTGTAGAAATCCTGGCAGAAAATTGACCCACTGTGGGGCCCCACCTCTGCTGAAGGTCTCATGGTATCAAGGTGACTGCTGGTTCTATGTGGGTCTCAGTCTGTCCCCTCTCTGCTCTCAGGTCTGTGTGCCATCACTGGAGTGTCTGTGTTTGCCAACATGCTGGTCACAAACTTCTGGATGTCCACAGCCAACATGTACCAAGGAATGCAGAATGTCCAGAACAGGTAGGTGGTCATCTGCCTCAGGGTGCTCCCCAGTGCAGACATCCCTCAGGGTCAGGGCATGCTGCAGCTGAAGGAAAGACAAACTCTGCGTGTAGTCTGGTCCCAGGACTTGGAAGATTTATTGAGTTTCTTACCTGCACTGGAGATAACTTGTCCAAGCAAGTTGTCTGGGGTGTCTCTGCTCGAGCAGCTCAAAAGGAGGTAGAGGGCCCACTGAAGATGAGCCTGCAGGTGGGATGGTGCTGGCAGGAACTTCACCAGGAGCAGAGAGAGAATGAGAATGTTCAGTGCACTTCAGAAGAAGCAGACTGGACCACTATCCCAGCACTGACCAGGCTTGTCTCTGTGTTTTGTAGGTACACCTTTGGCTCAGCCCTCTTTGTTGGCTGGGTAGCAGGTGGCCTGGCCCTTGTAGGAGGCATCTTGATGTGCCTGGCTTGCAGAGGGCTGATCCCAGAAGAATCCCGGTAAGCAAGTCTGTGGTGAGAGTGGGAAGGTATTGCATGAAGCCTTGGGTGTTGGGATAGCATCCAGCCAGCACACCACAGGACGTGTCCATGTCTAATACCCCTGCTGCCAGAGTTCTCATGAGGCTCCATCTGTTTGCCCTCTATCAGGGGTCAAAAGTGACCATTTTGCTTCCCTGACTGCATGACTTGCAAAAAAATCGAGCAGGCAGGGGAGGGTTCAACCTTCACATCTGCAGTTTGCAGTCTGCTGCCCGAGTCAGGGCCCTGAGCTGCAGCTTTGGTTGCCAGCTGCACAGCAGAACATCAGAAGGTGGAGATTGCACTATAAGGTGGAGATTTGGGTTGGAAGGGACCCCTAAAGGTCACCTAGTCCAACCCCCCTGCAGTAAGCAGGGACATCTTCAACTGGATCAGGTTGCTCAGAGCCTCCTCAAGCCTCACCTTGAATATCTCCAGGGATGAGGCCTCAAGCACCTC
The DNA here is from genome assembly GCA_038090715.1 of Florisuga fusca. Taxonomy (NCBI): domain Eukaryota; kingdom Metazoa; phylum Chordata; class Aves; order Apodiformes; family Trochilidae; genus Florisuga; species Florisuga fusca. The sequence continues at coordinate 2,868,057 of JAAWXA010000015.1, read as the reverse complement.
CCTGGGCATTCCATTATCAGCTGAGCTCTGGTTTACCTCAGGCAGGGCTTTCTTTCTGCCCTCTCTGCTCAGCTCCATGAGCTGGTGATTGCAGCCCATAGTATCTAAGGACCCACGTCCTCCACTCAACCAAGGATTCACTCCCAGGAAAGGAAGCAGAAGTCTAATAAAAAAAAAAAAAAAGAGAGAGTCTTGCAGCCTGCCCATGGTGGTGGGCTTGGAGCTCACCAGGTGGCTCCAAGGTACAACTCAGCACGAAGTTGCCCAAAAAAAGAGCCAAGAGGAAGGCAGGGTGCATGGCTGGGCAGTCACAGGGCTCTCCAGTGGCTGACGCTGCCCTTTGTGTCCCTTCCAGTTACAAGGCCGTGTCCTACAACGCCTCGGGGAGGAACATCTCCTACAGAACCGGGCCCTACAAGGTCGGCTCGGGGTATGAACCCGAAACCAAGAGTAGGAAGGGTGCAGGGTATGAAGAAGCTCCTCGAAGTGAGGACGGAAGACGCTCATACCCTTCAAAATACGACTACGTCTAGCAGACTTCTGGGCTTGAGATGCTCTTTTAGGGAATACTTTTCAAGCCAGAAGCCAAAAGTACCTGCAAACCAAGCAATCTGTAAATAGGATTGGTTTCTAGCGTGTTTCCCCTGCTCTGAGGTTGTATCTTAGTTTGCTTTGAACGTTGGTTTTATTTTGCTAGGCTGCCTGTCACGAGGAGGTCTGTAACCAAGTGCCTTTTTATGCTCTCCAAGTCAAACTATTTGCTCATCTTTTATATATAAACTCAGATATCCAGGATATCCTGATGTCCAGGACCAGGATTGTTCCTTGTACACTCTTCTAGTTCTTCCAGTAGGTGAAAATGCTCATTTGATTACTGCCCAGGTGTAAAAGTGATGCTGCCCCATCACCTTTTTTCCCCTTTAGCAGCTTTTCATGCCATGAGGGAAAGTTGCCCCAAACTTTCTAAAAGGTCAAAGGTAATACTGTGACCTCAGTGTCCTGTGTTCACCAAAAAAAAAAAAAAAAAAAAAAGCCAGTGTTTTGCTGAAATTATGCTGCAGCCTTGCTCTGGTTTTGCCACTCGATTGTTTTTCAGTTTAATTTCAATTTATTTTATTTGTGGGGCAGGTTGAAAAGTTCTGATTTAATCCTCTAGCTGTGGCTTTTATGTAAATCTAGTTGTAGCCCTTTGGCCAGTGCATACAGACTCCACCATCATGGCCTTTTCCTCCCTGGTGCCTGTTGCTACTCAGACCCACCTCTGTTTGCTGGTTGTACCCTGGTGCTGATCTGCTCTGCTCTTTAATCTGATTTCTCTTGCTTAGCCATTTGCTATAACCCACGACACCCAAGTGTATTTATTTCTTCTGATCTCTCTGGGGAACATCTGTAATCCATTGTTATTCCTGTGCCAGATATTTGCTGTATTAGCTGAAAACCTCTGTGGGTGACCAGTGTTCCTGCAGATGCCATCTTTAATGAAGCCAGATGAATTTCTCATTTGGAATTAATTACTGTTACATCCAGAGCAGAAATCCCAGGGAGCGTTCAGATGTGGAACTCCATCCTGACATTCAGGACTTCCTGGTGTTAATTCTTGCCCTGATGATGTGAGGATTAACTCCTTTGTGGGACAATGACTCTTCTAGCCAATCCAACAGAAAAAAACTTTATTCCAAGGGGTCAAAGGAAAGGACACAAGAGCCTGCGTGGCAGGGGAGAGCCATGTGCCACCAGCATGTCCTCTCACCTGGCTTCAGAGAACATCCTGGCAAAGCTTTGGGAAGTGCCTATGAGGAGAGCAAAAGGTACTGAGGGATAAGCTAAAGAGAGAGAGAAGAGGGGTCAGAAACCTCCAAAGCAGCTGTTTTGATAGATACCTGTGAGAGGTTTCAGCCCCTCTTGGAAGGATTGCAAAGTCTTGCAGGAGCTCCTCAGCAAAGTACTTCTGGTGAAATGCTGATATTCCCTTGAGTGGTTTCATTTTTTCAGAGGGATTAGAGGTAAAGCTGAACATTTTCCCAGAGCTGGACCTTTGGTAGGTCAACCTACCAGTCTAGCTGGCATCTCCAGTGGGTTGGAAAACTGGTGGGAGGTGGCTGTGGAGCTGAACACCAGCTCCCAGTGAGCACAAAGAGCTCTCCATCACCATCAGCAGCCATAACCACCAGCTCTCTACCAGCACCTGGGGATGCAGCTCCAGCACAGCTCCAGGAGCTTGGAGAGAGGCTGCACCTTGGGTAGGTCAGTCAGAGGAGGAGGGAGCAGGGAGGTTGTAAAGATCTTCCTCTAAAGGAGACAACTCAGCTTTGCAGAGGCAGCTCTTGTCCTATTTCTGTCCTATTTTTTTAAAACATCAATATTCTTTACAGTGGATTTTCCCCTGCTCCATATAGCAGTATAGACTTTTCTTCCTCTTTTACTCTTCTTTTTTTTTTTTTTTTTTTTTTTTTTTTTTGCATGCCTGTTTTATTTCTTGTTTGTTTGTTTGTTCATTTTGTGGTTGTTTTTTTTTTTACATGAATATTAAAAAAAAAGTAAAAAACTTGAAGACCAAGACCACTGCCTTCACTTCTTCTCTTCTTGTCACCAACAGCAGCTGAACTCACCCCAACTTCAGGTTCTGCAGCTTCCTGGGAGCAGCGTGGGTGTGGGCAAAAATGAAAGATGAGGGTTTTTTTTTTTTTTTATTTCCACTTTATAAGAGTTAGTTAGTTAAATGCTGAGACAAAATGTCAGCAAATCAAATGGGTAAGTACCAGGGGACCCCCCAGCAGTGAAGTCAGAGGGACCTTGGGCTTGCTGAGCACCATTCAGCAAGTGTCTCTGGGGGTTTGAGACCACCAGCATCTGCCTGGCTTGCAATCAAAAACACTTGTAAATACTTCATTGTTCTGAGGAGGGCAGAAAAAATTGCTGGTGTGCTCTCCCTCCTGCCAGCCTCCACTGGAAAGGGGCTGAAAAAGCACAGGAATGTTTAATTTAGATAGGAACAGCAGAAGTGGTGGTTAGGTAAAGGTACACGGAGTGATGAAAAATACAGACAAAAAAAACCCTCCACAAAACCACACAGAAAAATTTCAGATACGAATGGTGGATGCATGAGAACAAGAAAGGGTGCATGTGTAAAATCACCATTTATATTTCAATTTCTCTTTTATTTTTGTGCATCATAAGCATTCTGGGGAGTAAAAACTCACGGGAGCAGCTGGCTCTTGGGTGTGTTTTGATGGGTGAAAGCCTGTAGATGACACGATTGTGGCCAGGAAAGTGATGAAGAACAGCAGAGAGCTGAGACAGAGAATTCCTGCCCTTGGTACGTCTCCAATCTTCCACCATCAGCTTTCATTTCCTTAGAACTGAAAACTTGGGAGTACGAAAAATGTTCACGTTGTGAAATTGGCTGAAAAGAAAAAAAAAAAAAACCAAAGCAGGGAATTTATTAGGAATTAATTATCTATTTATTAATTTTATTTGGAACTTACTTCTGAGCCTCTTTGCTGTGTGACACACAGCTGATGTCACAGCTGCTTTCCTCTTACTGGACCAGGCACCAGCAGGCATGGTGAGCATCAGGGAAGGACTGTGTGGGGAGAAGCCATGGTGCTGCAGGAAGTATTTGGTGTTTCCCTGCCTTGGGACAGCAATCCAAATATCCCCTGTTGAGCTGTGAGCCTGCCTTTTCTCCTCAAAACCCTGCAGCTGACACCACCTGCTCAGGGAAGGATCTAGGTCTTTGGTGAGAACAAAGTTCCCACATCCAGACTTTAAGAAAAAAAAAAATGAGGTGAGAAAAAATGAGGATGCCTGAAGTATTTCTTTAAGAAAATAAGTGAGATCCAGAAGCCCCTCCAGGATGACCTGATTTTGGTGGCAGCCTGTTTCCATCCCAGTGCTCCTGTGTCCCCAGTGGCCACATACAGAGAGGCCACAGCCCCCAGCATCCCACCTGGGAGGGGCAGTTCAGTGTTTGCTGGGCTGAACGGGGCTTGTTGGTTTGAGCAATTTGCACATCACCAAGGAGGTTTGTGCCTTGAGTAAAGCCTTGAAATAACCAAACCCCCCAGATGGGTCTGGTGGGGGTGGCAGAGCCAAGGGGGAAAAGTCAGAGGAACTGAGGTTGGTGATGTGTGTGTGTGCACGCTTTCAGAAATGGGTTTATTTCCAGTAATTTGAGGGTCCTTGGGGAAAAAAAAAACCCGTCTCCTGTTTGAGAGGAGCTAATTAAATATAGGCTTGTCTAATAATGGGAAGGCTGTGTGTATTATCTGCCAGAAGAGCTCTCTCTAGGTTCTTTCTGAGCTTCTACAACATTTCTAAGCATATAAGAGCCCAGCAGATTTGCATGGACTTTGACCAAAGGAAGCGAAGACCCGTATCTGAAGCTACAAATTGGACTGTGAGATAAGAACTCTCCTGAAATCTATATGCAATTAAAAGCCCCAATCTCCCTTCCTATAGTGACAAGGTTACTGCTTTTATATAGCTGAACAGAGATGAATGAGGCTATGGATTAATAGCACTAAGATTTATGACACTGTGCTTGCCACAAATATTATGGGAGAACAGCTCTCTGGGCGAGATATTCCAGCTGAATAAATTTGATAGGGTTTTTCTTTGCCTATCTTTTTGGGTTTGTTGTTTTTTTTTTTTTTTTTGCCCAGCTTGGTATTATCTGGGAGAGTTGCATCACATTTGGAGGTTGTTAGTGCTGAGGTTTGATTACCCACTAATTGTCCCACCCATTCATGCTTGATAAAAGTAGCACCAAGGAAGGGAGTCCCACGAAGATAAAGGTAACTGAGAAAAATGTAAAAAAAATACTACTTTAAAGAGCACCAGACTGCCATGGCACTGAACTCCTGGCACGGGGAGCCTTGCAGACTCTTGTCAAAGTGCCTGCAAGGTTGTTGTGCTGCAACAGGGTTTCTAAAACCCACCTCAGGTTTCTCTTTAACCCTGGCATGGCAAAAGCCCCATTTTTTTTTGAGGGGGTAACCCTTATTTGTGTGGGTTTTCTTTTATTAACTCACTGAGTTCTTAATGGCACTGGCTCTGGTCTTGTTCCACTTTTCCCAGAGATTCCAGAGGGGATGAAAAGAAGCACTGGTGGTGGGAAAACCAAGGTTTCAGCATTTGGTGAGGCTCATGGAAAACCATCTGTGATGGAAGATAAGGTTTAAAAATAAGAGGCAGAGGTATATCAAATCCCTTGGGAATTTCAGGAGATCAAGTTTGGATGTGGGGTGAGGATGGGGCTGCTTGCACTGGGGGGAAGATAAACCCATGCCTAGGAAAAAAAAAACAAACCTGGGGCACTGGAGAGGTCCTGCTCCTCCAAATCGTGCTGTGAGGCTGGGGTTGCACCTTCCATCATTTAACCAAACTACAGGATTTGGTTTGTTTAGCTTTGCAGGAAAAGCCTCTGGGTGTTGAGGATGGGCACACGTGCTCCTCTCCAGCACCCACAAGCAATCTGGATGTGCCCCTCCACAGCATTCCCATGGGCAGGATTTGGCTTCAGAGGGAAGGGATGTGGTGTTGGGCTCCCAGAGGTGCTGGGCAGCCCGTCGTGGCATTTACAGGGTGAGGGAAATTAATTTTGGAGGCAGCTCTTGCTCCTTTGTCTTTCTCCTGAGGGGAAGAAGCCAAATTTCTTTTCATCATGCAAGCACAAAAAACTTTTGTGCCAAGGAAACAGCAGGGCACCTGCCTGCCTATTTAACCTCGGATAAAGCCAAAGTCCCTCCTTGCCCTTCTGGTTTTTGTTTTTTTTTTTTTCTTTTCCCCACCATGTGCTTTTTGCTGGCTTTGCTTTGGTTTTCTTTGTTTCCCTTGGCTGCAGTGATCCCCCTGCCCCAGGAGCATCCCTGCTGCTCTTGGCTGGTTTGTCCTCCTTGGTTGTCACCAGGAAAAGGACAGGATTCCAAAAAGGATTACACAAGCCCTTTAGTGCCACAGTTTGAGTGGACCAGGGTTAAGTTTTGTACAAGTACAAGGACCTAAAGAGAGGCTCTTTAGGACCTTGAGGGATCCAAGAGAGAAACACAGAGGGCTCAATATTCCCCACCAGTTCCAGCCTGTACTCTCTACGAAGTCAGGAGGACCAGAAGCCTGACTCTTTATTTATTTTTTTTTTTCATTCCCACTCCTTGCTTGGCTGCTGCTTCCCTGCACTCCTTTACCATCAGTTCTCCATGTGTTCTCCAGAATCCACATCCCTTGGCTGCTGGGAAGATTTGTGGTAGACCATGACCTGTCCCTGCCAGCAGCCATATCAGGTGGTGTGTAGATTTGTATGTATCTGTATATAAGTGTTGAGAAGTGTTGCTTATTCCATGTGTTACTGCCCTCTTCCTGTTCTAGTAAACCTGTTTCAGTTTGAATTTCCAGTTTTTAAATCTCTCATCCTTATTCCTCTTTTCCCTTGAGAGGGTGGTGGTGGTAGGTTAATAGAGAGCAATTCCATCCTCTGGTTTTTGGTCTGCTAAAGTGTGATATCTAGGGAAGGAGTCCATAAAACAAGAAGAAAAATAAGTAAGATTTCCATTCTGGGCAAGACACACTGATGGAGCTGGTTTGTCTTTCTCTTTTCTTCTTCTCCAGCCAGCCCATCACTTGGGTAACTCCAGATGAGCCTTCATGGCTCTTCTATGGCCACCCCATACCCTCTGCCATGTCCTGCAGCAGGGAACAACTTCCCATGGACCTTGTTGGCTCACAATATCCACTCTGAAATCCAAATGCTCCCTCTGGGTCTCTGTTTATTGAGTCATTCCTGTATGACTCTCACCTTTCTCATAGCAGGAGGCAAATGGGTATTTTTGGAGTTTCCCCTACTCGGGGGAGGATTCCTTCACCTTTCTGTTGCTATTTGAGTGCATGAAATCCACTGCAATGGCTTGAAAGCACCTCAGGCATGGAGATCACTGGTGAAATGACTTGAAGAGTGATTCTTGCACTTGCTGACAGGTCAGCACGAGCAGGACCAGCAAAAGGAGCCAGAGCTGGGGCTGGAGAGGTTTGGTGAGGTTTGATTTTAGCACTGGGCAGGGTGCCTGCCTTGGCACTGAGCTTGCCATGCAGTCATGGCAAAAGAGTTTCTGCTTTCTGCACCTTTTTTTTTTTTTTTTTCCCTGCCTGTTTGTACTTTTGGGCAGAATTTTATTTTCCTCCCTGACTTTGGACTGTGCCAGCATGAGAGCCCAGAGCAGGTGTGGGGATGGGTTCCCAATTGCTTTTTCTCACTCTTACCTGCAGTTTGTAACAGGCAGAAAAAGCTGATTTCTTTTTTTCCCAGTTCCCAGCAGGGGATGAAAACATCCCTCTTTTTATTTAATTTATTAAAACCAGTGATCATTAGGATCAATACCAAGAAGAACAGCAGCTGCTAGACTGAACATGAAGTGACACATCTGGCAAGTAGCACTTGCTCTTCAGATACAGCTCTTATTTAAACTTATTAAAAATTTTCATTAAAATGGAAAAAAAACCCAAAACCTTGTTTTCAAGGTCCACAGCTCCAGCCTATAGGGCTGGACAAGAAGCCCAGAGGTGAAGGTGCCCACAGGGGGTGGTTTCTGTGAGGCTGTGGACACTTCTCTGGGAGGCAGTGGGATGAAATGCATTCACCCTGCTCTGCTCAGCCCTGCCTTGGGGTTTCTGCTCCCTAGCCTGAAAATTCCCCTGCACTTGTTAGAAATAGGGCATGGTAGAAGTTTGAAGTGGTCATGGAGTAGGTTGGGAAAGAGAAGCTGAGAAAGGCTGGCTTTTCCTCTTGTGTTTTCCCAAGTTTCCTATTTTTAAGGCATCGAGGCCATCAATGCAATTCTACAGATGTACAAAATACAGAAATAATGAGGAAAATGAACTTAAATCCTGCAGAGGGGCATTACCAGCTCAGTCAGGCTTACGTGGTCATGCTTCCAGTGTAAAAAAGAAATAAATCATCCTTTGGCTTGGAGTTTTTCACCAGTTCAGGAAAAGCAGAAGGAAGGAGACAGCTGCTGGGGCTTCTTAATCTGTTTGAGAACATCCAGTCCAGGTTCCTCCTAGAGCAGGAAAAAAAAAGACCTTTTCCATCACACCTCGAGAATACTGGCAAAGGAAGAAGGAAAGCTGCTTTCTCCCCTCCCTGACTGCTTAAAAATAAATTAAAACCCCCCACACCAGTGCCAGGCTGTGTCTGGTGTGGAGAGAGGGATGTAAAGAGCAGCATTTATTCTCCCTGCTATGATCCACAGCTGCTGGCCAGGGAGGACCCAATTCCCCTGTGCTGTCTGGGACAGCCCCAATATTGGGATCTTCCCCCCCAAAAATTGGGTGGCTGGGGGGCAAGAATTGTCCTGGGCAAGCTGCAGGGTGGCTGCTGCCCATTCCTGGTCCTGTGGCACCATCCAGTGGCTGCTGGCAGAGGTTTCTCATTCTCTGTCCCCAGGCAGAACTGGTCCCCAAGGCCCTGGGGACCCAGGAGCTCCTCAGCCGTGGATGGCTCCGGGTCACTGCTGGCACCTGCAAGCTGGAGGGGAGCACAGAAAAGGGGAAAAGGAATAGTAGGACCAGACCCACCCCTGCACCCTCTGCAATAAAGAAAATATAGAAATAAAACAGATTTCTGCCCCATCGGGCTGATGAAAAATCAGGTTGCACCAGGACACCATGCAGGAGAACCTTGGTTTATGTCCATGGCTTACAAGTTGTCCCCTCTGACACCTCCTCTTTCATCTGTTTCTACCTTTATTTTTTTTTTTTTTTTTTTTTTTTTTTTAATTTTTATGTTTTTACTTTGCCAGAGGAATGATTTCATCATCACTGTAATGAGAATATTTAAGAACCTTCCCAGTGTTTGTGCCAGGCTTTCTGTGGGTAAAATCTCTTAAAATATTTTTTCTAAAAGAAAAAAAAGAAAGCAATTTGCTTCTGACACTGCCACCACTTTAATTACATCAGCTTCTCCCTCCCGCCCTCCAAATTGAGGTGATGTTTAAGTTCTGGTTTACCAATTTAATAATTTCTCTGTTGCATCCACTCCAATTATCTCAGGATTTGTTCCGCAGCTTTTTTCTTGATTGGATTCTCTGGCACTTACTGGGTTGCTCCCAATGACATGGATACTGGTGGGTTTGGGGTTTTTTCCCCTCAGAAAAAAAAAAAAAAAAAAAAAAAAAAAAGAATGGACAAATTTCAGGGGGAGGACAGATGTCTGCAAGTGGATGAAGGGGCCAAGAACCAACTCTGGTACTCCAAGTTTAAACTCTGGGTTCAGAGGATGCTCTGATGGTGGCTATGAGCTTGAGGTGACCCTTTTCCATGGAAATTGCATCAAGAGACCATCCTTGTGGCCACATCCCCACAAGGTTCCCTGGGGCTGACTGTTTTTGGGTGATTCCCAAGGAATGGGAAGAGTTCCATCCTGCTGGGCCATCTCCGTGCCACCGCGTCCAGGCTCCTCTCCTCCAAGAGCTTCAGCTTGGTGGATGTGGGCAGAGCAGGTGAACCAGGGAGCCCCAGGCATGGTGATGGCAGAGCTTGGTGAGAAGGGAAGGGACCACCAGCCCCCCAGTTTAGAAACCAGAAGGTTTCTAAACAGCTTCAACTCTCTACAGCTGTCTGGACCCATCCCAAGGGAGATGTTTCAGGAAGCAAAGGTTTTGTGCACAGACTAAACCATGGGGGTGGGGAACACTTCCATGCCTACAAGGATGCTGGAGAAACCCTCCACCAAGCACCCAGCCTGAGCTCATGGGTGGTGTCAGAGCACCAACAGCTCTTTTTTTTGGGGGGGCTGGGATGCCAGGGGCTTGTCTCCTTCCCCAACACTTCAGGTTTTACAGCATACAGCTAAAAGAAATCTTTCCCCTTGTGTTTGGTGGCCCTGGAGGAGCCTCTATGTCCCCTCTAGACAGTCTCTTGTCCCTCTATGCCAAAATAAAACCATCCTCAGGATTTATTGCACCTGAGGAAAATACCCAGGCAGGGTCAGGGGCAACCCCTTGCAGATGGCTGAAGCCACCAGAGCTCTGTTGCCTGGCTGGGCATGGTGGGGCAGGACTTGTCCCACTTCAGTGCCATGAAGAAGGTGACATGGTGGCACTGGTGGTGCTAAGCAGGCCTGTCCCCACCACCACCACCATGGTTGCTACAAGAAGTTTCCTCCAGGGGGTCGAGGTCTGGCCCGTTGGAGTCGGTCTCATCCCCCGGCACTGCTGCAGAGCCCCCCAGCTCTTGCTGAGGCTTCTGAGGGATATGGGCAAGATTCTGCCATCCCATTATCATTTCTGGGCTGGTACAGAGTAAAAGGGGTCAGGTGTGGGGTTGGCCTGAGCAGGGCAGCCCATGGAGAAGCCCCACATTCCCCATGGCCATGGCCAGGTCCAACACACCCCCAGGAGGACAAATTTTCCAAAGAAATAAATGTTTCATTCCTTTTCCTCTCCGCCCCTCTCCTCCCAGGCTCTTTCTGCACTAGTGAGGATGACTTGGCTGTATGAACTGAAATCACCTGGTTTGGGTGGTTTTTACTCTCCAGGAATTAGTCAGTGGGTTGATTTGGCTTCCCGCTGAAAGGGTGGGAAAAACTTGGTGGGGGGAGAAGAGCAAACCCACCAGAAAATCCAAGAGCATCGAGAAAACTTTCACTGGTCTGGAGGGTGCATAAAGTCTCCTTGGCATGAGGTATCCCCTAGGACACAAGGATCTCAGGAGATCTCTTCAGCCAGCTCTCTACAGACCCCCTCTCACACCCTCTGGGCAGCTCTACCTACCTGCAGGTGGCAGCAAGAAAAAGGGAACTTCCCTAGCAAGGACTCCAGAGTCTCCATGAAGTTGAGGAACCAGCACTGGGGAGAGCAGCTGGGCTGCCCAGCACCTTTTCTGGGCCCAAGGTGTACCGGCAGCAGAGCTCCAAAGGCAGAGGACAGCACAGGGCACACTGCCCAGGGGATGCACCTCACACCTTTCCAGTACTCTCCTTGCAGCAGGCACTGGGTCCAATGGCATCCTGGCCTGGATCAGGAACAGTGTGGCCAGCAGGTCCAAGGAGGTGATTCTGCCCCTGTACTCAGGCCTGGTGAGGCCACACCTCGAGTCCTGTGTCCAGTTCTGGGCCCCTCAGGTCAGGAAGGAGATTGAGGTGCTGGAGCAGGTCCAAAGGAGGGCAACCAGGCTGGTGAAGGGACTGGAGCACAGATCCTGTGAGGAGAGGCTGAGGGAGCTGGGGCTGTTCAGCCTGGAGAAGAGGAGGCTCAGGGGAGACCTCATCACTCTCTACAACTCCCTGAAAGGAGGTTGGAGCCAGGGGGGGGTTGGTCTCTTTTCCCAGGCAACTACCAGCAAGACAAGAGGACATGGTCTTAAGTTGTGCCAGGGGAGGTTTAGGTTGGATATTAGAAAGAATTTCTTTACGGAGAGGGTGATCAGACATTGGAACGGGCTGCCCGGGGAGGTGGTGGATTCTCCGTCCCTGGAGACATTTAAAAAGAGACTGGATGTGGCACTCAGTGCCATGGGCTGGGAACCGCAGCGGGAGTGGATCAAGGGTTGGACTTGATGATCTCTGAGGTCCCTCCCAACCCAGACAATTCTATCTCCTTCCCTCAGAAACTATGATATGTTCCCCTGCTTGTGGTGTGGTCCTCGTGGGCTAGGACACCCTTCCTGGAGGAACCAGGGCATAGCTGAAGAGGTTGTCCAAGTCTTGAGTCTGCCTTGTGTCTTTGAAAGGAATCAAACACTGAAACCTTAACAGGCTGGCAGGAGGGCTCATGTCTCCAGGACCATGGTTCTCCCATCTGCACCACAAACAGGTTAGGATCAGGTGCTAGAGGTGGAAACCACTTGGTGTAGAGGAGAGGGGTCCACAAAGGTTATTCTCATGTCCAAGCTCTGTATCCTCCACAGCTCAGGTTGCCCAGGTTGATGAGCGTGTCTTGTCTGTGGGGTTGGGAAGAGGCAGTAAAATGGGGAGGGGAAATTAGCATGGGCTTGATTCTTTTTCTGTGGCTGGCTGTTTGCTGTGTCAAGTTTTGCATTTAGTGCGTGGAGCCAGGCAAGGGAAGCATCCATTCAGCACTTGCTGCACCCCTGTGCAAGCACAGCTCTGCACAAACCCCATCTCTTTGAAATCACTGCCTGGTTTATTCCTGACACCAGCATCCAACAAGTCTTGACATCTGTGATGGAGAAAAGGCTGAAGTGGAACTGAGGCTGATAAGGAATTAAGGAGGAAGAGTTAAGTCCTAAGACCCCAGTTCTTGACAAAGGCTGAAATTGTTGTTCTTCCATCCTTGGGCTCTTGGGTAGTAGCTCAGATGTTAGCTGGGAGTTCCCAGGCAAGTGTCCTCCTCTGGGCTTGCCTTCAGGGAACCCCCCTGCCTCGATGACCTTCCCTGCAGTAAGTGGGCAGTTGTCAGCAGGACCTGCTCAGGCTCCATGGGCTGCTCTCAGGTCTGATAGGAGTGTGCAGGAGATTACACAGTGATTCTGGAGCTTTGTGCCTAGCACCTATTTTTGTGGAATAGGTGAATTCCACAAAAATCACCTATTTTGAATTTTGAATGTGAATTACTGTTACCTGCTGTCCTGGGTAGGTGGCTCTGGAGTTACAAAGCAAAAGGCAGCAAGGGGAAGAGCAGTGAGGGAGGGGAATGAGGGTGATTTGTAAGTCAACTGATTTCTGTAAGGTCCCTGAAGTAATACACAAGGGATTTCCATACCCCCCAGTGCAAGGCCCTGAGGATATCAAGAGCACTTGGGCTGCTGGGCTACAGGCTTTGCCACCACAGCCTCTGAGCGTGTTGGTGAGGAGTTACAGCACTGCAAGGGAAAAGCCAACATCAAAACTGTGTGTGAGAGAGGCCTGGGGTGCTGCACAGGTTACAGTACCCTGCAGCATCCCTCTCTCTTCCCATGGGGAGGGGCTGAAACAGGGGCTGGATCTCTGGGTGTCTTAGTGTGTCTCAGCAGCAGAATATTGCTCTTTGGTCTTCATCTGCACAGCTATCCATCCTCGTGTTGGGACTTCTCAAAGTAGTTCTGGGCTTGATGTTTTTTGGCTTTATACTGACCATGCTCCAGAACAGATTTCATCAAAATTTTTCTTGTTTCAATCCTTTGCCGTTCAAATGTGTTAGAAAAATCTACTGAAGAAAGTGATTTCCAAATTGTTAGAAGTGATTGATCCTCTAAGCTGTGTGTTCCTGAATGCACTTTCTATCTGCTGGATAGCAGTCACCTGGGTGCTGTTAAATGGAGCAGGTTGCCCAGGGAGGTGGCTGAGGCCTCATCCCTGGAAATACTCAAGGTGAGGCTTGAGGAGGCTCTGAGCACCCTGATCCAGCTGAGGGTGTCCCTGCTTCCTGCAGGGGGGTTGGACTGGATGACCTTTAGAGGACCCTTCCAACCCACATGGATCTGTGATTCTGAATACTGGATTTAGCAAGCAGTTTCCATGGTAATGACTTAAAGCTTTCAATTCTGAGGGGAAAAAAAATAATTTAAAACTTATATGCTTGTATATATATATTTAAANAAAAAAAAAAAAAAAAAAAAAAAAAAAAAAAAAAAAAAGACTGCTGATGACCTTCTCGAGCAGCTTCACCCCCCCCCCTCATCCCCCTCCAGACCCTTTCCAAAAGCAGCCATCACCTCCTTCACTTTTCCAGCTCCCCCTCACACCAAAATGTGGTCTCCTGGGACTCAATGCCAAGAAGCAGCAGGACCTCAGGTGAGGTTAGCTGTGATGCTGCCATCAGCCCTGCTTTGTTCAGTGTCCTGATGTCCTGACAGCAAAGAGCAGGCAGGAGGGCAGTGAGACGGGCTGGAACGTCACCTACCGGGAAGAGCCTCGGAAATGTCTCTCGCTTAAGCTCATCTGCAAAGGGAGCTCAAAGCCCTCCCCAGCCCGGTCCTTTCCACTGGGACAGCTGGAGCTGGGAGCCTGGAGAGCTCCATCACGGGGCAGAGAAAGCCAAATACTCACTCATTGCCAGAGGCAGAGAGAGAAACTGAAGCGGGGGGACAAGGAGGGAGCGATGGGTGCGGGCGGCGAGAAGCGGCTGGGAGCAGCCAGGGAGGGGCTGAAGCCCGGCTGGAAGCAGGGAGGACTTGCTGTCTGAAACCCTCCTTTCATAGAATCATAGAATCATAGAATTAGCCGGGTTGGAAGGGACCTCAGAGATCATCAAGTCCAACCCTTGACCCACCAGTGCAGTTGCTAGACCATGGCACTGAGTGCCACATCCAGTCTCTTTTTAAATATCTCCAGGGATGGAGAATCCACCACTTCCCTGGGCAGCCCATTCCAATGTCTAATAACCCTCTCCGTGAAGAAATTCTTTCTAATATCCAACCTAAGCCCTGCATCCCCTCGGCCCAGGAAAGGCAAACTCAGGGAGGAAAAGCAGCCACAAAGAGGTGAAACCTGCGGTGACGGAGCTGGGAGCAAAACTAAACCGGCGTGGCCGGCACCGAGGAGTGGAAGTGACTGCCCCGAGCATCGCCCTGGGAGAGGAACCGGCAAAATCCTCCTGTGGTTCATCACCCTCGGCTTGGCACCACCTCCCCTTGTGGATATGGACCTCTCCTTGTGCCATTGCAGCTCGACCTGGCAAATTTACCAGGGACAAGTGGGGCTGGAAGGAGCCCCCAAGCCCCGTGTCTGAGCAGAGCGGGATCTGAGGGACACAAATCCCGGTGCCCAAAGGGTTTTCTGCTCGCCATCGATCTGGCAGAGCTGGAGAAACCAGGCTGTCTGATTGCAGCCTGCTCCTGAGCTGCCGTGTTGACAGAAGATAGCATTGTGCAGATGGCAAACATTCCATGACGGGCAACCAATCCTCCCCCGCCTCTTCCAGCTCCCCAGTTGGAAACAGCTGTTCAAAGAGATTCAGGAGAGATTGGCAAGCTGGGCTGATCTTCAAGGGGGCTGAGTGGATTTGCATCACCCTGGGGAAAAAACAAGACATAACAAAAAAAAAAAAACAAACCCCAAAACAAAACCAAACCAAAAAAAACAAAATAAGAAAAAAATATCAGATTGTCTTGGTTGGACAAGAGCTTTGAGATCATCAAGCCCCACCATCCCCCCAGCACTGCCAAGGCCACCACTAACCCATGTCCCTCAGCACCACATCTCCAGGGCTTTGAAACCCCTCCAGGGATGGGGACTCCATCCCTGCCCTGGACAGCCTGGACCAGGTCCTGGCAACCCTCGGAGGAGCAGGCAGTGCAACCCCTTCCTGTAAGGAGCCAAAGTAAAAGTGTAGGAGCACAAACGTTTGAGAAATGGGACTGGTGGGCATGGAGGGGAAAGAAAGGCTCAGAGAACTGGGGTTTTATTAACTGTTTTATTTTCACTTGCACTGGTAAGGTCCCTCTCAAAAACGTAGGGTGCAAAGTTCGTGTGAGAAAAAAACACAGGCAGTGGTGTGGGCTTCTCTTCAGGAGCCATGGCTGTTGTCCATCCCCTGCTAACACACCTCTGCATTCCACTTGCCTCAGAGGCTTCATCCTGGTCATTGTATTTGCAGCTAATCCGATCTGGGTAGCTGCCAACAGTGCCAAGGGATGCAGAGATGAAATTCCTCTCAGGAAGCCAAGCATCTCTTTAGGAACTTTTTCCTTGGAAAAGCTCACTAAGAAGGCCTGTAAGTCTGTTTCAGTCTGGAAGGTTTGGTTCACTGGCACTCATAAGGAAACACAGCTGAGGCAAAGGTGCCCTTAGTGTCACTGGAGGCCATCTCTGATGGATGCCCACCAACTGTTCTGCACATGCTCCTTAGCAGCATCCCAAGGGAGTGCAGATGGTGGTTGTGAGAAGGTCTCTCTCTTTCTTCCACAAATCCATCCACTGACACCAGCTGTGACTGTGTTTTGGCCTCAGGACGTGGAGGGTTTGAAGGATCACCCTTCTCCTCCTCACACCACCTCAGGCAGCATCCTCAGAGGGTGTCAAATCCCTCAGCTTCGCGTTTCGGATCAGGTCCTCGTAGGTGGAGGGGCAGTAGGCTTTGTACAGCTTTTCAGCCAGCGTGTTGCTGCCCGCCACCACGGCTTTCCTGTTGTGGTTCATGAAGTTCCACAAGTGCAGGGCATAGGAGTGGTTGAAACTGGGGCTTTTGTCCCACACCTGGTAGTACCGGCTCCAGGCTGGGTATGGGATGGGGTAGAATCTCTGGGGATTGAGGAAGGAGATGTTCTGGCAGCTGTGGTCCTCAGCGCCTTTGAAATCCGTGAGATTGCAGATGGCTTTGAGCATCCTTGTCATTAAAAAGGGCCCCTGGTTCCCCCAGATGTTCCCATTGTACTTGAGGACAAAGTTCTCCATGCAGTCCCAGATAAATTTGTGGTGGGCAGGGAAGCCAAAGATCCCGTTGCTGGAGAACCGCGACTTCTGCGCCGCTAGGAAGCTTTCCTCAGGGATGGGCCTGATGGAGATGACATCTGTGTCCATGTAGATGCCTCCATACTTCCAAATCAGTGCCAGTCTGCTGGCGTCGGAGCTGACGTGGACCCAGTTCTTCTCCTGCTCCGGGACTACCTGCACAGAACGGACCAGGTCAGTTTATTGGATGCAAACAGCACCATGAAACTCCACCCACGGGCCTAGAGATGTCCCTGACCACTTCCTCCTCCTCCAGCCATCAGAATTTCAGGGAATCAGATGTAGGGAGGGCGCAGAGCAATGCTGCATGAAGATAAATGAACGTTTTGGGAGTGTTCTGATGGGCCCTGCCACGTGTTCAATCAATCATGTGATGATTCATGGGCTGCTCTTTCAAGTGGGACACAACCCACCCCACACACTCCCTGCTCACTCCCAGCCCTCTGAAAGAGACTTTGAAGGGTTTTCTTGGCACTGTTGGTCTTGGGAGCAATTTTTTTTTCTTTTGTCTTAGGAGAAGGAAGAGGTTTTGAGCAAACCCTCCTGCTCTGCACAGAGATGGAGCTGAGCAAAGCTGACAAAAGCTCCTGGGCAAGCTGTTTGCCAGGAACTTATTTTCAGGGTGGAGCTGACAAGATCCCACCTTGGTTTTATTGCACATGGCTATGAGCAGGAGCTGAAATCTCTCTTATCTACTGTGGGCTCTGACGGTGTGTGCCAGCGTTCAGGAGGGCTCAGGGGACTCGGGCAGCACATTTTGTTCAACCAGCTTCTTCTGAGAAAGATGATTAAGCCTTGTTTTATCAAAACACATATGCAGTCTATTTTTACCAGCACTTCCTTTGCCAAAAAAATTTCTGATTCTTCACATACGAGATGGGGGGGCACACACAGGAGAATGCTGTTTATGTGTTTGATAAACAGAGATGAAATGAAAACCATGGCATAAATCCATCTATTCTGAAGCAAACCCCCTCAAATCCCTCATTTCACACAGCCAGTCCTGCAGTCCTGCGTTCATTTGAAGTCTGCCTCAGACCTCTTCCCTCCCTGTTGATAACCACATTCCCTATTTTCCCCCTTATTATAACGCTCACCTGGTTGTACCACTGGAGCAGAGGGGTCTCCTGGAAGACAGTTTCCATCTGGAGAGGAAAAATGAAGACATTCTTCATAGAAGACAAAAGGGAGAAGGCTGCATAGCTGGAATTGAGGTCCAATGCCGTGTCATTTGTAAGTCCCTTCATGAAGAGGATGATGGGCCTGTCCTGGTAGATCCTGGCTGCAGACTCCACGGAGCAGGACACCAGTGGAGGTGGCTCCAGGCGCTCTGTTGTCTCCAGAAAGATGATGCTTTTGCCAAGGTTCAAGACCTGCTCAGGTGTCAGGAAGTGCTTGGACATAGGCATATAGGAGAAGAAACAGCCGGGCAGGAGGGAGATCTCGTACAAAATGCCTGAGACGAAGAAGAAGCAGAGGCATATCTGCATTTTCCTCAACATTCTTGCTTTCCTGTGGCCTTTGGGGTAATGCCTCGGACATGGATGCTAAGGAGAGACAAGGAACAGTGAAAAGAGGAGCCAGTGTTATTACCTAGCAGGACTGGGAAATGGTGGGACACGGCTTTGGTCAGCTTAGCGTGAAGGCAGTTTGCTGAAGCTTATGCCTTTTCCCCAGGACAAGCCTGGCAAGGTGTCTCGTGGTGCCCCATGGCAAGGCAAGGATCTCTGAGCCCATCCCTGGGGCAGGCTGGTGGAGCAGACTCTTCCCAAGCACTCCAGCATTGTGCCAGCAGGTCCTTCTCCACGAGCAGGAGACATCCAGGAGTGCTGAGGAGCAAACCCCGTGTGCCAGTGGAGTTAGGTGGCCATGATTACAGTTTGGGAAGCCAGCCAAAGCAAGAACATTAGCACGTAGGCACCAAAATATTTTTCCCACTTGGCCCCTTCCACTCACACTTCAGCCCCAAAGGCTGTGAGGGACTCAGGTCCTGCAGATGGATCGGAGAGAAAGAGATGGAAGGACAGAAAATGCATGGGTTTTGTACAAGTGAATAACCAGGACCTACCCGGATTATAGTTCTGACAAATCCACATTTCCATCTTATTTGTTTGCCATCCTGGTGGCAATGAGGTTTCCTTAAAGACCAGCTCCCTGGTGAAGACACCCAAACTGCCTGGAGCATGCAAAAAGATTTCTGAAGGCAGGAGACTGAAGCCTGGAAGAAAACTGTCTCTGCTGCAAGCTGAATCTTGGTTCCAGAAATGGTTTGGGGCCAATGGGACCCACCTAAAAGGACAAAGAAGGGACAGGTTTCAGGTGAGACCCATCTCATGCCTACGTCAGCCTGGTCCAGGTGCTCCTGGTCTCAGCATGAGACCATGCAGCACTGGGGAGCTCCTGCCAGTGAGAGGCAGGATTGACTCTTATCTGCTCTTTAGTGTTTGACAGGCTCGTGACGCAAGGAAATTCCCTCCAGGACTGTCACCTGGTTGCACCTGAGCACCCACACGTGTTCTGCAAAGACCACGAGCCAGGCACCGAGAGAGGGGAGACGCTTGGCAGGACAACCCAATGTCCAGGCGACCCCTGGATGTGCTTAAAAGGTTGGGAAATGGAAGGGAACGGGAGGAAACACGTCTTTGTGTGCTCAGTTAATTAATGAGACTCATTACCATGTCACCCACCCAGCTCAGAGATAAGTGCAGCCCAGCAAACCCCGTGGAAATTCCCCCGTGAGCCCCGAGCGTGCGCTTGGAGCTGTGGCAGCTCCCGAGCTGTTCCTCAGAGCGAGATCTCATCAAATTAAATATTAAAGCAATGACTGTTCCCATCAGTACAGCCTTCCCTGCTGCACAGTAGTCACTGCTGGGTTTTATTGCCACTGCTCAGGGCTTCTCCTCATGCCCCAGGTTCCCAGGGCAGCCTGGGAGAAAGTGCCAGGGGTGAAGTAGGTGGCAATGTTATAGCCACCAGGCACCAACGTGGTCCAGACCTGCTGGACAAATCCAGCAAGTTTGCAGCTTGCAGAGGAGGGAATGCAGCTCTTGATAATAAAAGATAAATATAATTATAATAATATTGCTACTGTAATTCCCTTTGCTTTCCCCACTTTCTCCCATTGCCCCAGCACCCTGCAGAGGAGCCCCTGCTGCCAGAGGCAGCACCCTGCACCCAGGGCCTCTCAGCAGATATCAAATTTGGACGGAAGGCAGGGAATGGAGAGCAAACACAAGCAGTTTGGAAAGGACTCATTCCCAAGTCCACAGATAAAGCACCCGGTGCTGCCGAGCTCCCCAACCCCAGTGATTCTCCAGGGAGCAGCAGGACCCAGCATGAGGGGTCTGGGGAAACAGCACCAGAACCGAGATTAAAATCACAGAACAACAGCATGGTTTCAGTTGGAATGAAGCTTGAGAACTTGTTCCAACCCTCTGCATGGGCAGGGACACCTCCCACCAGCCCAGGTTGCTCCAAGCCTCATCCAACCTGACCTGAGACACTGCCAGGGATGGGGCAGCCACAGCTTCTCTGGGCAACCTGGGCCAGGGGCTCAGCACCCTCACAGAAAATAATTTTCTAATGTCTAATCCAGATCTCCCTTTTTCCACTTTAATGCCATTGCCAGTCCCTCCCCAGCTTCCCTGGAGCCCCTTCAGGCACTGGAAGGTGCTCTAAGGTCTCCCCATTGCAGCCTTCTCTTCTCCAGGCTGAACAGCCCCAACTCCCTCAAGCCTGGCTCCAGAGCAGAGCTGCTCCAGCCTTTGGATCACCTCTGTGGCCTTCTCTGGACTTGCTCCAACAGCTTTGTGTCCTTGTGTGGGGTCCTCAGAACTGGACCCAGCACTGCAGGAAGGTCTCACCAGAGTGGAGCAGACCGACTCTCCTCCCTTGCCCTGCTGGCCACGCTGCTGGTGATGCAGCCCAGGTCATGGTTGGCTCATGTTTTGCTTCTCAGCAGCCACATCACTTGAACTACAACATTTCCTTCCACATTCCCCTCCTGCCTCTTTCTCAGGCACGTGCTTCCGACTGGCAGCAGCCATTGGAAAATAGAACAGAAAGAAAAAGCAGCTCTCTCACCCAACTCATCTTGACTGGGTTTTCAGGCTTATTTTGCTTCCCCCCCCTCATTCCCAGCTCTGACCTAAACCTTGGCTGCTGCTGTGTGCTGCTCCTGCTCAGCCCAGGGCCTGGAGCTCCCTCCCTCTCCTTCCTTTCCACTTTTAAATCCTGATGCCACTCTCTTGGCAACATTTGTTCAGAGCAGAAAACTCTGGCTTTACTTTGATTAGAAACGGGACAATTGGAACATTCCCAGGACTGAATTAATATTTCTTCTTTGATGGCCTAAGGATCCAAGGTCTTTACGAGCAGCCTGGCAAAGCTGCAAGAGGCATTCAAATTTAAAAGTGTCTGGGAGGCATTTTATTTGCAAATTGTGGGCAGAGAATAAGTAGACACTCCAACAGACACCAGCTCTGTGTACGACATTGTGAAGAGAAACGTGAATCTTCATCGTCTCATTCTGGGAAATTGTTTTGCTTGGTTGGTTTTCCAAAACCCCTCTGTGGCAAGTTATGAATTCTCATCACATTTGACCTGGAGGCTGCTGTTATCAAAACGTTCACTTCCCTGCTTGAGCTAAGAGGACTGCAGAACCAAATGTTAAAAATAAATCCCAGTCATTGAATAGATTACCCTGCTGCGTGGGTTGCTTTTCTGGATGCAGCAGCCAGCACGCTGGCTTGATGGCCCATCTTGTCAAGGTATTTCTTTTCTCAGGGCAATTTCAGCATTTCAAGTGCAGGATGAAAATGGGTGGGAGACTACAGGAGAGATTATTCTCCATGTGTGATCATTCCTCCCCTCAGGTGTCTGCCAGACACGTGCAGCGGGAAGGTACAGTGAGATTTTTTCAGTCAACACCAACATTACTGCCTGCAGACCTCAGCCTGAGCCCACAGCAAAGACCTGGCTGCTCCCCATCTCTGCAGCCCCCCAGGCCTCAGCTCTGCACCTGCCCAGCCTGGGGAGAGAGGACTGGGGACCACATCCCACCATGACTGGGGTCCTGCAGGTCTAACCTTAGGGCTAAGTTTGGAATGTAGACCCAGCTTCTTCTCACTAGCCAAAAGGATTTTTTTTTTAATTATATATAAAAAAAAAACAAACCCAGAAACAACAAAGAGGGCCTGCAATGTCCAGTTTGCACAGCCCCAAAGGTCAGAGTGGGTTTGAGTTTTAATTGTCTGAAGCCAGTCACCTGAACTGTTGAGTTACAGGGAAGTAACACAAATATCACAGTCCTCAGGCAAAGCCAAACTCCTCTGGCAAGGAATCCCCATCCCCACACCTCCCCTCAGGATCCAAAATCAAGACTCCTATCTTCTTGGCTACCCCTGAGACTGCAAGCCTTCTCCTGAGAAGGAAGTGGGGTTGGTTGGCATTAGGGTGGGTCTGGGTGACAGTCCTTCTTTCTCCTGGCAGGGAGCAGCCCCTGTCTGCAACACACACTGGATGGTTTGGACCTCCACCCCCATTGCTTTCACCTCTTCACAGAAGCTGCTGGAGTCCACTACAGCTACAGCCAGCTTACTGCACGTGCACATGCTGCAAAGCCAAACCCCTTCCAAACTGAACAACCAAGGCCCGTTTGGAATCATTTCAGATGGAAAACCCACAGAGGAAGACTTGGTATTGATGGCAACCCACTGTTCCTGCAGCCTTTCCAACCTCCAGCAGGGTGTGTGAGCCAAGGGGCTTCCTCCAGCCCTGCTTCTCCCTGATCCTACCCCCTGATCCCCTTATAAAACAACAAAAAACCCCTTACCTCTTGGCTGCACACAGGCTGTTTGGAAGCAAAGCCAAGCTGAACTGCACTGGAAGGTATCCACAGCTGGTGGTGAGCCCTTTGCCTGTGCCAGAGGAGCTGTGCTGCCTCTCCACTATCTTCTGCCTGCCAGGGCTTGGAGCAGCCTCATGGCTTGCTCTCCACCAGCCCTGGTGTTTGCATTCTTGGTGAACAGAGATAAGGCTGAGGAATGAGCTGGGGCTGTTTCCCAAGGTGCAGGCACAGAGAAGTGGGCAGTGCAAAGTCCCTCGGGCAGCCACACAGGAGCCAAATGCTCTGCAAGGGTCAGCAGAGAGGGGTGGGACTGAGGGGGTGCCAAAAGGCAGGCTAGTTGCCCCTTTTGAAGTTATATTATAGCATATGAAGTCTCTCTGTGTCTAGACCACCATTTATGAAGGCTACTCTGCACCATAGCTTAGAAGCTTTTGCCCTACAGCAATGAACATCTGTACTAGGGTGGAATTGATACTCTGAATACTTCCAAGGAAGGCAAAAATATCCCAAACAACCTCACACATCCTGAACTGTCTGTCTGACAAGCTCAGACACCTGCCCAGCTTCCATTAGGGATCAGGCAGGCAAGGATGTTTGCTGATCCATCAGAGCTTCTGGGTGTCCCCACCACATGGCCTTCCTGTACCTGAGTGGTACAGGAGCACTGTCTGGTGCCCCCAGAACTGGGATGAACCACCGTGGGTTGGAAGGATCCCTCAGAGCTTTCCTGGCTCTGGAGCCGAAAGGGTATGAACTTCAGTGGCTGTTCTCTGCTAGGACAGCAGAATTTGTGGAGAAGAAACTCCACAAGAACTCCCCAGCACATCCCTCCTGGAACCCTGATCTGCACTGGACCAGGGCTGCTCATCCCGTGTGAGACCAGAGCATCCCACTGGGATGCAACCCCCCAGTTCCTGGTTACACCCACCAATCAGGATCTTTGCAGCTCTCCTCCTGGTCATTTTTTTTCCCTTCTCCTCATGATTTTTGGCAACGCTCTATATCCAGGGCCGATTTACCAGCAGGGCTGGAAGCTTCCTCCAGCCAAAGAGTGCCAGCAGCCTTGCATCCAAAATTAGAGAAGAGCAGATTTAGATTGGATGCCAGGAAAAAGCTCTTTCCCATGAGGGCAGTGGAGAAATGGAGCAGGTTGCCCAGGGTGGTGGTTGAGGCCTCATCCCTGGAGATATTCAAGGTGAGGTTTGAGGAGGCTCTGAGCAACCTGATCCAGTTGAAGATGTCCCTGCTTACTGCAGGAGGGTTGGACTAGGTGACTTTTTGGGGTCCCTTCCAACCCAAATCATTCTGTGATTCTATGCCTGTTGCCCACATTCCAGGAATAACAATCCCCCCCCATCTGCCACTCAGAAAACCACCTCTCCCCATCACTTTGCGCTCAATAAACCAACCCCCCCAAAAAAAGGCCTCAGCTCATCACCTCCCCAGCTTGTGATGGCAGCAAAGAGCCAGCCTGCCTGATTTGAAAGCTCAGCCACCAGAAAGAGGCCTGGGTGTGCCCATTTGCTGCCAGCCAGCTCAGGGGCACCCTACCTCACCCCACTGCTGGGTGCTGGGGACCTGCCCCCGGCTTTGTTTGCCCTCCAGCGTGCGTGTTTCCTGCTGCAGAGAGCTGGCAGAGGCTGCAGGAGCAGCAGGTGTTGCCATAGCAAGGCAGAGCAAACAGTGCCCACGGAAAAACCATCGAGATAGTCAGGACTTAATCAGCAGATGAAAATGCAAGGAAGGCTCCAGTTCCAAAGAAGTCCCTCAGGCAATGACGAAGGTGAGGAGCCCCCACGCCCCAACACACCTCCAGAAGAAACCCTCTCCCTCGGCAAACATTCACTCATCTCCATCCCTTGCAAGGAAACAGAATGGCCAGTGGCCAGCTTCAAAACTGAGAGCTCCTCTGGGGATGAACACATCCATCCATCCATCCATCCATCCATCCATCCATCCATCCGTCCGTCCGTCCGTCCATCCATCCATCCCTTCCCAGCGCACACAGATAGTGTCTGCTGAGCCTGCAGGGTGCATTAATCTGGGGGCATGCATGGCAGATGCTCTGAGAAGTTGCAGCCCAGCACAACATGAAAGCATCCTCCTCCTGTGCCTGTCCCCCTCTGTCACCCTGAGGTGCCACCAAGCCTTTTGCCCTGGAATGAAGAAGGGAATTTTCTGGGCAACACATTCCTTGTGCTGCACCCCCACACGAAATGCAACAACAAGGAGCAGCCAAACTCCTGGTGCTGCTCTGTGTTGCCCTCTGGAGGACCATGTCTTTCTTCTTTTCTGCATGAGGAGCCCAGAAAAAATGGGAGCCTGTAAGCAGAGCCTGAACCAGGTCCTTCAGGGGCTGGGGTGGCACAGCCAAGGCAGGCAAAACCCACAGCTCAGGGTCAGGTAAGGTGTCTGCAGTGGGATACACATCCAGCAAGTCCAGAGCATCATTCTAGCCTTGGACACCACGGGAGGCATTGCACCAGCTTTGGCCAATGGTCTGCAGGGTCAGGTTTGGTTCCCATGCAATGCTGGGACAGACCCAGTGTCCTGCCCTGCAGAGGTTCCACTTTTTGCCTGAGGCTCTGCAGCAGGGACAGTGCTCACTGGGACAGCCTGAATTTCTGCTCCAGAGCCCACCCATACCTTCATCTTTTCCACAGCAGAAAGCTTGTGGAGGTTTCTCTTTGTCCTGAAAAACCTTGGAGCTGGTAATCCTACAAAATTAGCCTGGCTCCATTCAAATGATGTTCATTTTTATTCCTGAGATTGGGAATCCACTTCAGGTTTCCTCTAGGAATGGATGAACATACCTGGAGGTCTGTTCATCCTGGAGGATGAACATTGCTCTGGAGGTCTCCAAAAGAGGTGGTGCAACCAATGCAGTTGCTTGAGGATGCTCCAGCAGTGGCTGAGCACTGCTCTCCATGAGCCTCCCCAGCCTCTCGTCTGGATTTAGCCCCAGTAATGTTCCAAAGGATGATTTCTCACCCATTCAGAAGAGAAGTCAGGGCCTGAATGCAAGCATCTCACACAGGCACTGGTGTTCTCCTAGGAGCAGAACCCATTATAACACTGTTGTACATACTCTCAGCATCACCCAGACCAAGTAATTAAATAATATTAAGAAAAAAAATTTAAAAATCTCATTTTCTAAGCCTTTCCAAAGGTCTGTGCCAAGCGCAGGGTTTAGATAAGTTCCTTGGAGCTTATCACCTGCTCACATTTGTAAGAACTCCTTCTGAAACTTGTCCTGTGAGCCAACTGATGCTGTTGCTTGCCAAAGCACCTCCAAAGACCTCTTTCTAGAAAGTTTCAACCCGTCTGACAACCATCTCAGGAAGCTGTAGCAATTCACCTTGGGCAGTGCCCTTGTGTATAACCAAGCTTTTCACTGTCACCTTTCACTGTTCCCTGTGCACTTCCAAGAAAAGTCTGGCTCAGCCTTCTCTAGAATGTCCTTTGAGTAGGAAGAGAGAGCAGCAAGACCCCCTTCAGCTCTTCTGTTCTGGGCTGAGCAAACACAGCTCCCTTGATCACTCCTTTCAAGTCCTCCACAGCCTTGCTGGTGGCCCCCAGTAACCATCCTGCTGGCCCTCCACTGGGACCTCTCTGGTCTTCCAATGTCCCTTTTGTACTGGGAGCCCAAACTGGATGCTGTGGCCACCTAAGTGCCAAGATGAGGGAAGCAAACCCTTCCCTGCCCCAGAGCTTGGTTTTGAGTAGGACCTCTGGAAGACCAGTCTGACCATTCAGAAATACGGGGAGAAAGATGTCTGGATTTCCTCCCTTTGTGAGCTGCTCCCTTTAGGCATCCAGCTTGCTGTTTTCTGCTGCCAGCACACAGCTTTTAGGCCTGAAATCCTGTGTCTTTTTTGAGGAATATGCTGATCTGGTAAAAAAACTTGTTTTCTCCTCTTAAGCGAGAGGGAGAAGTTCTAAAATAATGCTTTCTTAGTTATTTTACCAAAAATCAATAGCTGTCTCTTGGAAAACACTAAACCACTCATACCTTACACTCATTTGGACAGAAAAGAAGTGATGCTCATAGCACTTGGTTAAAAACAGAGGGACCCCGAGCTACAGCTCTCAAAAGTGAGTTTGTCAGCCAGCAAGGCCACAGGCATTAGTGCCTGAAGGAAAAAAAATGTGAGGCAGGAATGCCAGGAGCTGAGCTGTGCCAAATTACAAGCAATTGTAAAGCAATCTATTCGTGCTTAAATGGTTCCATATTTGTGTTTCTAACATTTGCAGTGCCCCTACAGCTCCAGAGATAAAGTGAGTGTAAGGACTGGAAAGGCAGCCATGGTATCAGCAGCATGAGAAGAGTTTATTTTTTAGATGCCTAATTTTACTTTGTCAAGATTTTCTCAACTTCCCAGCACGTGATAGCGTCACGCTCTGCAAACAGAGGTGCATTTTTATAGCCTTCCTCTGCTTTAATTTAGTCAGCCTTTCCAATATTATTTTATACACAGCCTTATCAGGACAATGTCACCAATTCCAAATGTTTTTCTGCCTTGGGCAGCCTTTGTTTTGTTTTACAAGGGGTTGTTAACTGAAGGAGTGATGCTGTTGGTACAGGAGAGAGCGGGACAGTTGAGCTGGGGGTGCTCCCAAATCTGCCTTTCCATCACTAAGGCTTTTTGTGCTGCTGTATTAGAGCTGTGTTAGACACTTTTAGACCTTGGGGGCCTCACTTTGGCCAAACCACTTTCCAAAAATCTCCTCCCATTTGAAACAGCTCAGTTGCCTCTGCCCTGAGCCAGTGCAAACCCCCAGGCTACACGCTGCCGGTTGTGTTTCAGCCCATCTCAATCCTGCAGCCTCTGCAAGGCAAAACCTCCCTACCCAGCAGAACCCACCAGACTGTTTGAAAGGCTGATCCAGAGCAAATCCACCCCTGCTGCTGCAAGCCTGGGTCTGGTTGGCCCCCACAGAGCTCCCTAGAAAACAAGAAATGCTGCGAAACCATAAAATTCTACGCAAACAGGTGCTCGACTTCTAATAAAAAAAATTCTTTTTTTTTTATAATGTACCAACCATTTGTAGATGCTCTGTTAGCACAGTGCCCTGAGCAGGTTGATCTGCCCCAGGGTGACACTTGCCCTCCCCAGGCTCTGCTCTGTGGGGACAGAGCTGCTGGTGCCACCCCCTGAGAAAAACCAGCAGGGAAGTGCTGCCTGCACCCCAGGGTGAGCAGGAACATCCTGTCCCACCACAGGGACCCAAACATGCTGTGGTGCCAGGAGCTGGGTGCTGAGCAGGGAGGGAATGAGAGAATTAGAAACCTCCAGCAGAAGTCTATCAGAAAATCATGTTTGATTTTATTGCTATTTTGCAGCCAACCAGCACCAAGGGCTTTCTATATTCATGAATTCATCAGATTCCTATTTCAAAAATAATAAATGTTGTTGTTATTATTATTATTATTGGAATGAATTTCTCTATTATGTACTGAGTGATTGTAACTACTTACTGCCTCCAGCACAGGAACCACCTAAAGCATAATACAAGCAAATAATATTTCTGGAATGGTTGCTCCAGGGTTGTGTTAGGTTTTTTTTTTTAAGTGAAAAAGGTATTAACCAGAACAACAGCAACAATAATAACAGAGATAAAGTCATTAGAAGGCTGTGTATAATGCGACCAGGTTGTTTTTTCTTTCAGGTAAATTTAGTTTGGGGCACATGAATCACACTTTTGGAGCTCTGCCTCTAATACCAGCTTCACACTTTTCTGCCTGCTTTGTCCTATGTACAGAGAAGGGAAGGGGAAGGGGAAGGGGAAGGNGGAAAGGAAAGGAAAGGAAAGGAAAGGAAAGGAAAGGAAAGGAAAGGAAAGGAAAGGAAAGGAAAGGAAAGGAAAGGAAAGGAAAGGAAAGGAAAGGAAAGGAAAGGAAAGGAAAGCCAAATGACTTCCTGATGCTTGGATTGTGCAGGAGGATGGGGAGGCTGTTTGCTTCCACCCCCTTATCACCACCTATCAGCCCCTTTGCTCCCATGGCCCATGTCTGCCTCCTTGGGTG
Organism: Florisuga fusca; assembly: GCA_038090715.1. NCBI lineage: Eukaryota > Metazoa > Chordata > Aves > Apodiformes > Trochilidae > Florisuga > Florisuga fusca. The sequence continues at coordinate 2,839,800 of JAAWXA010000015.1, read as the reverse complement.
TACTTTGGGGGTGGCCCTTTCCCTGCTCCCGGGCACACAGCTTTCCATCTCCCAACCCCTTCACTTTAAGGCTGTGCCTTGACAAAGAGCAGAGGAGTTGAACCAACTGAGCATCACTTGGGAACCTGCAAGCTAAACCTGGAGAACTCGGAGCACCCCAGGCTGGTGGGAGGTGTCCCTGCCCATGCAGGGGGGGGTGGGAATGGGTGAGCTTTAAGGGCCCTTCCAGCCCAAACCATTCTGTAATTCTATGAGCTGGTGCAGAGAGGGAATCAGCTGCAGCAGATGGCTTTACTCCAGCTAGCTGACAGCCTGGGGAGTGGAACACAAGGCAGAAGGAGCTGCAGAGCTGCCCAGGAGACACTCCAGTGACTCTGCCCAGTTTCCCTTGCCCTCACGGAAGGGTTGGTAGTAAAAGCAACAAGTTCTTCTTTGCCCTGGTATTTCCTCCCCGTCAGACTGAGTAAATCCCCCTCACTGCCTCCATCCTGACCTCCCTTTTCATATGGCACCTCCACCCAAAGAGCTGCCATGGCACTGTAGTGTAGGAAATTAACAAAACACAAGACTTTCTAAGAGGGCCAGTCTAGCTGTCAGTGTATTTTGACACCAGTCCAATAGCATGCCTTCAGAAAAGATGGGCTCCCACCATGCCAGAATGTAACATTTGGTTGAGCATCTGCCAAAACAAAACTAGCAGACTGCTGGGAGGGCTCCATTTTCCAGTTTTTTGTTTTTTTGTTTTTTTTTTTTAAGCCATGCACAGAGAGCATCACTCTGAGCATCTTCACTGGGAGCAAGCACCCATTGGTAGTGGGGGCAGCTGGAGGGGACATTTATTACAAATGCATGATGGCAAGTTGCTCTGCTGCCACCCTCTAGTGCTCTCCACATAGCCCTATCCATAATTCAGGATTTTACTCTACAATGGTCTGTAATAACCCTGCAAATCCCAGTCTCTTGTGTTGCAACAGAATGGAGGACCCGGGCACTTTCATGTCACCTTCATTTCAGTCGTGCCATGACATTGTCTGATGAGAAAAATCAGAATTAGGTTTCGGTGGCTAAAATTCATCAGGAACTTGCCCTCTGCCAGCCACCCGTGTGGTCACGTCCATGACATCAGAGATGGTGTGACACCTTCCCAGGAGCAACACTGGCATGTTGGGAGGAGGATCTCTTCTCCCCCTAGGGCAAGAATAAATTTTGCAAATACTTGGGAGCTGCAAGGGCACCTCTGAAGGTCTCTCTCCTGCATGGACAACTCACAGCTAGCCCTTCTTGCCTTCTGCACCCACCCTTTGGAAATTTGTGGTCATATGAAGGACTGAGACTGGCTCCAGATCTCAAAGGAGGTTTATAAGAAAGATGGGAGACAGAGATTTTAGTGGGGCCTGTTGTGACAGGACAAGGGGTGATGGCTTTAAACCAAAACAGGGGAGATTTGGGTTGGGTATAAGGAGGAAATTTCTTATGGTGAGGGTGGTGAAACACAAAACAGGTTGTGCAGAGAGGTGGCAGATGCCCTATCCCTGGAAAATCAGTGATGTTGGATGGGGCAACCTGAGCTAGTGGAAAATGGCCCTGCCCAGTGCAGGGGGTTTGGACTAGATTACTTTTGAGGGTCCCTTCCAACACAAATCATTCTGTGGGCTCCGGATTAGAGAGAATGGGTGGAGAGATGACAGGAATGGACAAGGGTCAGGACAGCAGAAAGTTGCATCTTGGAAGTGAGGGGCAGGCTGAGCCAGGCTGGGCATGACCATGCTCATGTAAGGCAAAAGGAAAATCATTGGAAGTTTCCTGAGTGAGTTGTAGAAATGGAGGTAGAAAGGGGGACAGCCAGGCAGCAAAACCAGACCAGCCTAAGGGGTGATCAGAGCACTCCCTCCAAATGAATCAGAAAACAAGTTTTTGCTGATAGAGGTGAGTGGAAAAGACAGTTACCTGGAATGAGAGAGCAGGTTAAAAATAGCCACATTTGCAGTGGAAGCAGGAGCCTTAGGGGGACCTGGGTGGAGCCTGAAGGGCTGGGGACATCTCTATGGTTTTTTTTGTGGAGAAGCAGCCCGTGGCATGCAGAGGGAAGAGCAGAGATTTCTGATGAGCCTTGGGGTCAAATGTCACAGATTGAAACCCCCCTCAAACTAATGGATTATAAGAAAAGTCAGGGAAGATAAGGAATATTAAAAGAATGAGCTAGCCAGCTACAGGTGCTTCAACCCATTTGGAGTTATACAGGAGATTGTAGGACGAGTTCGGAAGGAAACGTTAATTAAAAGCACTGAGAAAAATGAGATAAAGTGCAGCACAGGTTTACCAAAGGCAGTTTGTGCCAGACTGCACTGACATCTTCCTTTGATAAGATAATTGGTTTTCCAGACAAGGGAAATTTGGTAGATCTAATCTATCCAGAGTTCAATAAAGCATTTGATACGGTCCCACATGGGAAATTATTAGCGGAGCTTGAGAAAATGAGAATTAACAGAAGAACTCTGAAGCAGAGAGAGCAGGGGCTGGTGCAGAGACACCAGCAGGATGGTCACAGGGGGACTGGCACCAGAGGGGGACTGGCTGGTGGGTGTCAGAAAAGCCTCCACCTCCAGCCCTGCTGCCAGGCTGGGAGCAGCCTGGTGAAGTTTGCCGAGTTCCCTGGATTTTCCGGGGCGACCTTGGAAGCTGTGGACGTGGAACAATCACGGGAGACTTTGTAGGGATGCACCTGCACCATGAGATGGCAATGTTGTTCCATCAAAGAGCATCCTTTTCCTCTCATCTTCCAGCTCTAGTTTTCACCCATCTGGACACGTTTCAGTACGTACTCCAAGAAATATCAGGGATTGCAGCTGTGGAACGACAAGGAGAGTGGAAGCTGAATCAGTGCCTGGGTGGCTCAAGCAACGTGGCTCTGGACAATCAGCCTTCACAGCTTGACATGGGAAGGGAGCACCTTTAAATCCATCAGATAAGAAACAAGGCATGGCAACCGTCACTGCAGAACCAGTCCAAATAATCTTTCCCAGTGTACATCTCCTCCTCTCCCCCCAAAAAAACCCAGGCAGAGTTGCTCGGGGTAAGTGCCAACGCGTACGCATGGGTGTGGGGCAGGGAAAGAGGGAGAGGAGGAGATGATTTGATATAGAAATCAAAGCTGCTTATTCCTCCCCTGTATTTTTAGCTTAAATTACACCCAAATGCCATCTGATCAATTCAGCTGAAATGAGCCCTTAATCCTAATAAGCCTTGATCACCTTTTTAAACCTTGGGAAACAACAGGGGATGTGGTTGCCTTAAGTGTTAACACTTTGCTTCATATTTCTTTGGCACGTACCTAAACTGAAGCATAAAGCACTCCCCTGAATATTGAACAAGAAATCAGAGAGGAGCAAAGAAACACCTTGGGGCTGCTTTTTGTCCCCACTTATCATGTCTGATCATTTAAGCTCCTTTCTCAAAGGGGAAGCTAGGGCAGGGACATGAAATCTGCATGAATTCAGCAGGTATTGCAACATTTGGGACCTTTCTGTGTGCTATAGATGTTTTAATCAGAAATAAAGCAGCGAGGATCAAGCAAACAAGAGGCTTCTGAAGAAACCTAGTAGGAAAAGAGCTGATGCAGAGTTTCACCTGTGCTTCACCATCCTCAGCCAAGGACTCAGAGGTTTCTTTAATTCTTTGCAAAAAGCTTGGAGGAGCTCATTATCCCTCAAACCTAGAACAATTTTGTCAGCTTTAATAAGTCTTCAGATGGACTTTTTTTATACACTGGATTTGCCAAAGGATGCTGTTTCAGAGAAATGTGGGTGTTAGCAGCCCACTGTGCCCTTCATTCAATCATCAGCCATTATGATGCTTCTTGAGTGTTGAAATCCCTGCATTATTACTCTTAATTCCTTACCCATTTTTAGTATCCGTGCAATTGCTTCTTTGCCAGTGGTAGCCTACACAAAGTGTTCCTTTCTCCCTCACACCATACAGCTACCCAGGAATTTCTTCAGGTCAGCTATCACTTACTAAATTATGGGTTGGAGTTGCAAGAGAGGAAGGGCTGGCAGGCAGAACCTCTTTTTATAGCAGTCTTGCACAAGCCTGGCCCCAGCTGCTCCAAATTAGCATGGACCCAGTGGTGTAAATCAAGATGTATTCATCTGAATGCAGCCCTGATTTTTCCTAGCTGAGGAGGGGAAGGCTTTTTCTGGTAACCTCTTTGGCTCGTGTGTAGACCTGGTGTTGAGAGGGCTTGTGGTGTGTCAGCTTCCCCAGTTCTGGTGGGAGATGGAAGGTGTGGGGGAAGCCTGAAGGTGGTAGCATTTCCATAGCTAACCAAGAGGAAAACTTCTGTCAGCAGCACTGAGAGCATCTGGAAAAAAAGAAAAGAAAAAAAAAAGATTAAAAAAAAAAAGGTGGTGCCAGAGGTTCCTCGTGGAGCTGGGGTCAGCTGTACCAGGGAGGGTGGTGTGATGAGTGTGAGGGTGAAAGGACACTGCAAAACTGCCTGTACTGGGAAAGAAAGAAGTGAGAGGAGAATAAAAGTTATTTGGGCAGCCTGCTTTCCAGCTTGGAGCTCAAAGGTGGAGGCCAGCTGGGCAGGAGGTCACACTCAGGTCTCCAGCTCAGCTCTCCTCTGGGAAGACTGAATATAACCCAGAGGCAGTGTGTGTTCCTCTCCTGCCTTCCCCTTCAAAGCAGGGTGGAAGCACAACTTGTGCAGGATCTTCATTTCTAAGGGAGAAATGGAAACAGGGCTCCCCTCCTGGAGCCTGAATGGCCACCCTGTTCTGACACCCCAGAACAATGTCAGTCTGAGTATTTGGTCTCCATCTTCTACACACCCTCTTGTGGGATCCAAGAGTGGCTTGGTAGATCCTTCAGAGCTCCTCCTTACACCCAGAGAGCCCTGTGTAGGTCCCAAACGTGGCTGTGCAGCTCTCCCTCCTGCTGTCAGCATTTTTCTGCCAGGACAGAGCAGTTGCAGAGCTCCCCTCCCCTTGAGCTCTAAAGAAAAGGATCAAGGTCTTGACCTCTGGGAGCTCACTGTGACCCCATCAATGTGCAGCCATGCCCAAACCATGGTATTAAACTGGCAGGGAACATAAATCTGGGAGGAACTAATGAAGACCCCGAGGGCCACTCTTCTCCATAGCTGTCTTGTTAACAAGATCTAGGAAAGACAGGGGCCCCTTAAAAATAAAATAAATAAAAAAAAAATATAAAGCAGAAAAAGCAGAGATAATAAGTGGCTCGTCAAAGTCAGGGAGAGACAGAATACTGTCAGGCAGGTGTTGCAGCACAAGGTGAAGTATTGCAGAGGGGGCTGGGGGTGGGGGGAAGCTCTCCCTCCAAAACCTCAGTGACCTTCATGGCCCATCCCAAATCAGCATCATCGTTAAAGGCAAGGAAAGGTCCCATCCCTCTTCTGGCTGTCAAAAGACGTGGAAGCCCTTTGGTTTTTTTTCTTCCTGCCAGCAGGGACTGAACAGCTTGGGGACGATGTGATATTAGGGTCTCTCACTCATTTAAAAGGCCCCAGATCAATATTTTACCAGAGGCAGAACTTTCAGAGGTGCCCAAGGTGGCTGGGAGCAGAGTGCTGAGCTGTGAAAAGCTTCCTTAGGGAATTTTTAAACCCAGTGCTGGTTGGAAATAGTTGGAAAATTGGACATCAGGGACCACAGACCTCACAGTCTGCACTCCCTTCCCAAATACTCAGGGTTGGTACCCTCAGGGGCAATGAGAAAGGGCATGGGTTGTTCTGCTGGTAAAATTCACCTCTGCCAAGTCCAAGATCCTGAAGCTGGAGATGGGACTCAGGGTCCTCTGGTGAGGAACATGGTAATGACAATGGTTTGGGGTTCAGCTGTCACCTCTGTGGTGGCTCATAGCCAAGCCTGGGCAATCTTCTGGGTGGCATTGGTCTGCTCAGGAGGTTTTGGTGAGCAGGGCCACCCACCTGTGGGTGACAGCAAACCAGAATTAGATGCAGCAGTGAGCCTCAGGCCCCCCAGACTTGGATGTCCTTGCTCTTGACCTTTCAAAATGACTGGCAGATGGATGGCAGAATTGCATGGGGCAACAGAGAGTCAGGTAATGATTTTAAAGCTGTTTCCAAGCCTGCTGCTCTGTCACAGTTCTCAGATGCTACAGGAAGGGATAACACTGGCTTCCCCTAAAACGGTGCTTTGGCTGCTGACAAATGCTGCTGCTGTCCCAGATGCTGTGGGGCATCCCAGTGGCACCAGGAATCAGGTGGGTTCCCATTGTGTTCATCTGTCAGGGAGGACAATGTGCCAAGAACGGATTAAACCTCAGCACCAGAGACCTCAGGAGCCCTGGTACCAGCCTGTGTCCCTCGCTAATCCTATTCTCTATTAATTTGTTATCCCATTAACACCTTGCACATTTCTTTCTCTCTCTGCTGGGCGATCCTGGGAGACTTCTGGGGACCTTGTAATATGGTATTTTGTTGTTCAGAGTGTAAGGCAGCAAACTCCTCTCATCTCAGCCTAGAAATCCCTTGATAGGAAAAAAAAAAAAAAAGAAAATCACTGCTTTGTTTCTTTCAATCAATACTATCCATTAAGATCTGTGTCTAACAGCTCCCAGTCCAAGTGAATAACTGAATGAGCTACCTCCTGCTCTCTTAAACCTTTGGAAACAGTAAATGCTCTTCTAAAAAGAACAATTTGCTATCACAGCCCTGTCTGGACCAGGCAGGGGGGCAGCCTTCTTCTCTCTGCTGTATGAAAACAAAATTGCTCGTGATTTTCACAGAGAGCAATGGAGGGCAAGACAGAAATGTGTCCCTGCAGCTCCTGAGAGCCCCACCAGGGCGAGGTGAGACATCAGCTGGGGGAGACACCCCCCCCCAACACCAAGAGATGGCAGGGGCCTGAGGCTGAGGTGTAAAACCTCCAGCATCAAGCCATGGATGGTGGAAACTGGGTGGTTTCATGTAGTTCAGGCTGTGAGTTGAGCCTGCCCTTACTGTGCTGGCCAGGGGCTGTGGCATGGCAGGAGGGGATTTGTGGGAATATTGTCCCCCTGCACCCACCCTGCCCAGCTGGCTGCAGGCTACAGTGCACCCCAGCACCCTGCACCCCACCCACACCCAAAGCAAGAGGCTTTTCTCTCCTCAGGAGGGCTCAGCTAAAGCCTAGCACCCAGAAACCTTCTTCTCACTCCTATCTTAAGCCTCTCCGAGCCCAGTTGACACACAGGTGTCCTTCTGTCTCATGAACAGAGAGGTACAATCAGTGTTATTGCAGTGAATGCTCTTCTCTTAGGAACCTCAAAGGAAACTTTCTGCTCTAAGCAGACCAGATTTTCAGTCAAGGGGGGGCAAACCCTTCAGGTGATCCTGCCATGAAACCTAAATGCAGCAGAGGGATCCCTGGCAGAGGCAGGGAAATGCTCGTCCATTGCACAGGCAGATGAGGATCTCTCCCTGTCAACAGTTCAGGGGGAAACTCCAGCCAGAAACAGGCTTAGAAATAGCTGAGAGGGTGACTGAAATGGAGAGCCTGTCTGAGCAGAGCTCGGTGCCTAGAGAAGCATCTTCATCCTGGAGAACGGAATGCTGCAGGGAATTTTAGAGCATCTTCCAGTGCCTGCAGGGGCTCCAGGAAAGCTGGAGAGGGACTTTGGACAAGGGCATGGAGGGATGGGATGAGAGGGAAAGCTATGAAAGTGGAAGAAGGGAGATTTAGGTTAGTCAGCAGGAAGAAATTCTTTGCTGTGAGGGTGGTGAGACCCTGGCCCGGGTTGCCCAAGGAAGTTGTGGCTGCCCCATCCCTGGAAACATTCCATGCCACGTGGGATGGGGGTTTGGAGCAACCTGGTCTAGTGGGAGGTGTCCCTGCCCATGCAGGGAGGCTGGAACCGGATGGTCCTTAAGGTTCTTTCCAACCCAAACCCTGTCTGGGATGCTCTGAACCTTTGATTCTGTGCTATTCACAGCGCAGTGCCTGCTGTGGTGCTTTGCAGAACGTCAGGAGCTACGAAGTGGTTTTCCCTTCCCACCTGCTGCCCCAGGGAGCGTGCCACTGGGTGAGCAGTAACTGCCTGAACTGGGGGGAATGGGATCCGTGTCCATCATTGATCTGAAGGTTCATCGAGGTAGCACCCAGGGGATCAATACTTTATTATTCCCCCAATCGATTCCTGCTTTGTTTGCGAACTTCACCCAATTGATACACATTAAGAAATTTAGCAGCATTGATAAGGTTTAAATCACGAGCTCTGGAGGTGGAGAAGAAAAAGAAGCTGCTTGGAACAGGGAGCTCCCAGCACTGCAGTGCCTCGGGTGCAGTGGGGCCATGCAGGCAGATACTGCCTGGATAAACTGGGATGCTCTTCTCTCCAGGCTGGACAGGAGGCTGATGTGACATCCCTCTTGGTGACATAAAGCTTAATCAGAGCTAGACCCTGTGTTGGGGTAAGGTGAACAGGTTCAGGAGGGAGGAGGGTTTGTGTGTGTGAAGTTGCTGGGGCAAACGCTCAAGAGGCTGTTTCTCCCTGACCAGGTCACTGAGGGCCCTTCTTGGCTGAAGGGTGCTTCTTGTGGGGTGGACATAGAATCACAGAATTTTCAGGGTTGGAAGGGACCTTTAAAATCATCCAGTTCCAACTCCTCTGCCGTGGGCAGGGACACCTCCCACTAGATCAGGTTGCTCAGAGCCTTGTCCAGCTTGGCCTTAAAAACTTCCAGGGATGGAGTTTCCAGCACATCTTTGGGAAACTTGTGCCAGTGCCTCACCACCCTCATGATGAAGAACTTCTTCCTAACTTCCAATCTAAATCTCCCCTCCTCTAGTTTGAAACCATTCCCCCATGTCCTGTCACCACTGAAATCCTAAAAAGTCCCTCAGTAGCTTTCTTGCAGCTCCTTCAGACACTGGGAGGCCACAATAAGGTCTCCTTGGAGCCTTCTCCTCTCCAGACTGAGCAACCCCAACTCTCTCAGTGTCTTCACAGGAGGTGTTCCAGCCCTCTGATCATCCTCCTGGCCCTTCTCTGGACACACCCCAGCACATCCATGTCCCTCCTGTAACAGGGGCTCTAGAACTGGACGCAGTACTCCAGCTAGTAGTGGGCATCATTCTCCTAAAAGCAACAGCTCAAAATACCAAAGATCCCATTGGGTTGGGAGAGAAATGGTGGTGTCCCTCAAGGAACTGGCTGCTTAGCTTGGACTCGTTTTATGTCAGCCTGGCATAGGTCTGCTGCTTGAGTCCAAAACACCTTCAGCTCAGAGTGATCCAGGCTGATGCAGTCTGGCACAAGGAGTCTCCTGACAAGTCAGGACCAAAATTCTCTGAAGTCAAAACCTGAACCTGTACAGTGTCCTTGGAAACAGGTCAAGGAACTCCTGGATACTTCGGCTTCATGAGCAGGACCACACTCCTCTGATGTTCCCCTGTACATCTGGCAGTAGAAGAAAACTCTTGGAAAAAAGAGGCATATTGGAAGTGAAATCCAAGAACTTGCTTTCCACAGATGGAAATGGGAAAAGGGCCCTACACAGTGAACATCACTGCTGCAAGACAAGAAATCCCTATATCCTGCCCATGGAGATGAAGCCAAAGTTGGGGTGTACATGCTGCATTTTCTCCCCAACCCTCTGCACCCCCTGGGCAGTATTTTGCTCCTGGGATTTCTCCCATTCTTTTACCCCAGGCTCCCATCTTCTCTGGCTGCAGACCTACCCGCTGCAGGTTTCCATCACCCCCTCAGCTGCAGTTACACGAGGAGGGGGAGCAAGGCAATTCTGGTCACAGTGGTGTGGGCTATTGACCCCCTGCTAAACACCCCTCTGCCATGCAAACAAACCTGGGAACTCTCTGCTTGAGCCAATCCCTGTGGCCCCCAAGGCTATTTCCTACAGGTGCCCTTGGGAAACAACTCTCCTGCTTTGCAACCAGGCAGTGGTTTCCCCTTGAGCCCAGCCAAGAGTCAGGTTGCTCTTCTGTACAGCCCCCTTCCTGGCTTTGGAGGCTCCACAGATGGGCAGAACCTGTCCCCAGGGCCTGGCATCCTGAAATACATTTGACCTGGGCACTTCTTAAACCCTAGCCTGTGCCATCCCCTGGTGTAGTTACAGACATCATCCTTTGGACTGCCTCCTTCCTTTTTTATTTTATTTTTTTTTTTCCTCAAGGCAGGAGTAAAAAAAATATGAAGCAGCTTTAGGAAAAAATAAACCACGCAGGTACATCTATCTTACAAAAAGCATCCTGATTAAAACTGATTTTAAAGCAGGATGCAAGCTGCAGCTGGAGTCAGCATCTGATTCGCTGGCCCTGGCTCTCCCCAAACTACTTGTGTATTATTCACAGTTGTAAATTGCTTTGAGATTTCTGGAAGACATTAGAAGGGCTAAAACCCCATTTCTCTGCAGTCCTTTTAAATGTCCCCATGTAAAACCTATTAACATTCAGAGGGATGAAAGGCAGGGGGAATAAAAAAAAAAATAAAAAAATAAAAAAACATTGCTAAGAGTCTGTGGTGCCCCAAGCTCTGTGCAATTTTACCTGAAAATGAAGCTTTTGTCAGTGTCTTTTCTCCATGGGGCTTTTCCATTCCCTGATGTAATCTGAACATTTCTCTATTTGTGTCATTACTGAACAAAAGGGTGAAAATGTGATTTATTTTTTTTTTTCCCCCTTAAATTAAAGGTCTTTCCACCCCCTCCCCCTCCAGAAATGGTAAAAGAATATCAAATGATGGCCTGACAAGGTGCACTCCTGACAGCGAATCACCAGAATACAGCAGATCTATATCTTATCTTTCTATGAAATTGGATGTCTCTGCAGCAGCGTTGGAACAGATTTCAGCTGGGGCATAAATTCCTAGCATTGCAGGGTCTAAATAGGAAGCTTATTGGAGCCTAAATTGCAAGTGAACTATGCATGAACCATTTTCAATACTAATGAGCTGTTAGCCAGAATATCAGCGAGAGGCTGGAGGGGGGGGATCACAGAGAGCTCTTCTTTCCCCTCTGCAAGCCCCAAAACTGCGTTGATGGAACTGGGACAAGGATGGAGGGAGATGTGGTTCCTCCTTCTGAGGACACTAGGTCCTGTCCTAGAGTCTTTCTGAGCCAGTGTGAGAAGCAGGAGGTGGGTCACTGGTGGCAAAGGGTAGCCCAGGGTGGACGAGCTGCCTCCTCTTCACCCCACAAAGAAGGAACAGATCATCCTTCTTGGTTGGTTGGTTGGTTTGTTGGGTTTTAACTGAGAAATACTTAGTTTTCAAGAGAAGCAAAGAGAGTTACTATTCTGGTTGCAAAGGCAGTTTTCTCACCAAAACTAGTTTTCACAGGGATTTTGTGCTTTTGTCCAGATTTTATGGAGGATCCTCAAAGCCAGGTAGATGCTGAGGGACAGAGTTTAATGGTGGACTTGGGGTTAACATTTGGGCTTGATCTTTTCCAGCCAAAACAATCCTATGATTCCATGACTCAAACACCCACCTGTGTGACAAGCTGAGGTCACTGCTTTTATGAAATACAAAATAAACCCTTCCTCCCAACGCCATCATCTCCTTCAGCTTCAAGTCCTCGCGTGTATTTTTAATTGATGTGGGATTTATTTTTATTTTGCTTTCCCCATGCACCCTTCGAGTAATTTGTCTAGATAGGAAGGCTTTTTAACAAATATTTTCCCCGATGATGACTGGGTGCCTTGCTCTAGTGTTCATAAAGAGCTTGCCTCCATAATCAGGTTGCAGATAGGGCTTAACGGAGAGAGCTGCTGATTTATGGCAACATTAAGCATGTGCGTGAACTTACATTTGAGACTGATAAATATGAGTCTTTAATATGCACATGCATCATTTTTATGTTTCTCTTTACAAAGAGGCTTTGAGTTGTGTGCATATTACAAAATTACACCGAGAAGAATGCCTGCAGTCGGCACGGGAGCCGAGGCTGTTGAGAGGGAATGAAATATGCATTTTCCGGGGAAGTGCATGTGGGTTTGCTACGGGAGCAGTATAAAAATTTATGATATCCTGAGCTATTCATTTTCATGGGTTTGGAGAACTCGGGCCTTGTAAACGCCGTTACAGATAACTGTTGAAGCAGTTGTTCGTTTGCAGCTTTAACTGCTTTGTTAATGACCGAGTTTTATTGTTATTCTAATTAGTAAATTAGCCGTTTTCTGATCTTTGTGCTATTTTTTCCCTCCACATTTTCAGCCTGGTTTCTTAAGGCAGTGAGCTTGGCACTCTGGCTGGCAAGCTCTCCTGTAACCCTTTCTCAGCTGTGGTCTCCTTCTACTCTTTCTTTCTAAGCTGTGGTTTGCTTTGGGTGTGCAGATAACATCCCTGAGACACTCCAGGTCCTGCAAGCCTGGTGAAAACTTCTGAGGGCAGGAGGGGAGGGACTTCAACCACCACCCTGGGGAGAGAGGGGAAGGGTGGTGGGATTTGGCAGTAGCTGGCTGCCCGCACTGGCCTGGAGGAAGGGGCCAGCCAAACTCCTCATGTTAGCTGGACTGCTAACAAAGGTGTGTAGGTGATGGTAAAGAGGAAATCTTCTCCACTCAGCTCACAGCAGAGCTGTGAATAAATGTTAAATGTGAATAAATAAATGAAGGGGTGTTTGGGAAGGTGGCTGTAAGAGGCAACCAGATGTTTTAAAGGTAAGTGTCCTCTGCCCAACATCCCCTCCCCTCTGAAACATTACTTCTGCTTTTTGGTTCCCCTCCTCTATTTCCCCATTTGTTCACCTTCTTCTCTTTCTCTCCCTTTTGTCCAGCCCAGCAATATTCAGTCCCTCCTCCCATTCTGCTTCTCCCTCTCTGCATCGCCTCATTTACTCCACCAAAGGAGAGATTGCAGGGGCATGAAAAGCATCATCCTGCTTTAGACCCAATACCTCCAGGTGGCTGATATCCCAGAATTGTCGATTCAGACTCTCTACAAACTCACAGATAATACCTTGCCACAAACAGATGCTGCCTACAGCTGGATATGGACTCACCAGTGGCACAGCCAAGTGGAAGACTGCAGCCTGCAAAGCTTGCCTGTGCCACACTGACTTGTTCTGGGATAAACACCCAAGTTAAATGCAGGGGGTTTTGTGTGTTTTTTGGTGTTTAGTTGGTGGAGCCAATGAATTATGGAGGCCAGGTTGGATGAGGCCTTGTGCAACCTGGTTTAGTGGGAGGTATCCCTGCCCATGCAGGGAGGGAGGGATCGTGATGATCTTTAAGGTTCCTTCCAACCCAAACCAGTCGGGGGTTCTTTGATTCTAACCCAAGAAGGAAAGGCTCAGCAAGGTGAACTTCCAGCCCTGAAAACCTCACTCAGAAAGATCTCACTCACTTACTCCCTTTCCTTTTCGCTACAGGCTGGGCACAGAGTGGCTGGAGAGCAGCCAGACAGAGAGGGACCTGGGGGTTTGGATTGACAGGAAGCTGAACATGAGCCAGCAGTGTGCCCAAGTGGCCAAGAAGGCCAATGGCATCCTGGCCTGGATCAGGAACAGCGTGGCCAGCAGGTCCAAGGAGGTGATTCTGCCCCTGTACTCAGCCCTGGTGAGGCCACACCTCGAGTCCTGTGTCCAGTTCTGGGCCCCTCAGGTCAGGAAGGAGATTGAGGTGCTGGAGCAGGTCCAAAGGAGGGCAACCAGGCTGGTGAAGGGACTGGAGCACAGATCCTGTGAGGAGAGGCTGAGGGAGCTGGGGCTGTTCAGCCTGGAGAAGAGGAGGCTCAGGGGAGACCTCATCACTCTCTACAACTCCCTGAAAGGAGGTTGGAGCCAGGGGGGGGTTGGTCTCTTTTCCCAGGCACCTCTCAGCAAGACAAGAGGACACGGTCTCAAGTTGTGCCAGGGGAGGTTTAGGTTGGATATTAGAAAGAATTTCTTTACGGAGAGGGTGATCAGGCATTGGAATGGGCTGCCCAGGGAAGTGGTGGATTCTCCGTCCCTGGAGATATTTAAAAAGAGACTGGATGTGGCACTCAGTGCCATGGGCTGGGAACCGCAGCGGGAGTGGATCAAGGGTTGGACTTGATGATCTCTGAGGTCCCTTCCAACCCAGACAATTCTATGATTCTATGATTCTATGATTGTTTTCACACCTTGAGTCAGGACCCAGACAGACACAAGGACTCAAGACCTGGAGCTGGGCCTCCCTGAGGAGCCTGTTGACACGGTCTGGTACTTCAAACCACCAACTTCTGCAGCCCCCAGCATTTTCACAAGGAAATGAGAGGATATTGAGCTGCTTAAGCACCAGGAGGAGCAGCAGCAGGAGGGAGAGGAGGTTTCTCCAGGTGCAGACCCAAACCACTGCAACTTCCATTAACATTTTCAATGGACACAGAAAGACCTTTCCTCACCCAAGCAAAGGATTTGGAAGTGAACCAGAACACGAGCAACGGATGTGATGCAGTGCCACATAAAACACATAAAAAAGGGGATAAATGGCCCTTTGTCTGAGTCAGAGCTTTGCTGCTAAACAGGAAATAAAGCACTCGTGACTGCAAAGCCTTCAGTGGAAGGGAGGACACCAGAGGGCTGGAGAGGGGTGGATGGTCAGACCTGGAGAGCTGGAACTGAAAAAGTCATGAAGAAGAAGCTGGGATGGGAAAAGGCAGAGTGAGGAGCCAGAAGCACTGGGATTTTGGAGGCTTTCCTTCTTCTGGCATTCTTAAAAACTAAGAGAACTCTAAAAAACCCTAAATGGTAGGTTTATTTTTTTAAGTTGATAGGAATGTCCTCTCTTTAATGCCATGAACATTGGCTTTCTGGCCATCAAACCTACACCACCGCTGACCTCCTGGCTTGTCCCTTTGGGACAGTGTGCCAGGGAGGGCTTGCCAGGGACCATTTGAAGCTTGACAGCCAAGGCAGTCATCTTCATTATGTACTTGGAAAAAAAAGTTCAAAGCAATATGACTTAATCTGCAATGAAAGAAGAAGTAATTACACTACAAGACCATTTCTGAACAGTTTCGGGGATGAATTTGCATAAGCTGTCTGCATGCTCCCTTACCTAAAGACTCATCTCCTCAAGCATTCATCAGATTATGATGGTTTCATCTCTTATTAGTGATTCATAACACACTTTTGTACAGTTAGGATAATGAAAATAATGTGTTATAGGGACATAAAGCAACTTTCTTGGTCATGTTCTATACCTGCATCACCTGTGCCATGGGTCCTGTGCATTCATGTAGCTCAAGTTCTCTCGAGTCAGCTGACAGGAGGTATCAGTGGGGATGGTTTTGATGGGTTTGCATGAGAAAGACACCCTGAAAGGCAGATTTATCCCACTGGAAGGCAAAGAGACCTCAAGGCAAGTGAGAAATCACCCACTACAACTCTTCCATCTCCAAGATGCCTAGCCCTCCAACCAAACCCAAATATTCCTATCGACACCACAGTTTCCTAAACATGTCTCACCAAAAAGCCCCATGCAGAGGTCTGTGGGGAAGCCCACAGCAGTCCCCAGGAGCAGAATGGTTGGTCCTGTGGGCTGGTGTTGGCTTGGATGATGAAAAAGCTTTTCCTGGCTGGCCAGGAATGGTGCCCACTGCTCTCTCCCACACTCCAGCCATGCCTGTGGTTCTTGCCAGCAGCACGGTTTCCTGGGCTTCTCTACCCTAATCCTCCCTTTCCTTTTTTTGAATGATTCCCAAGTGGTGTCACGGGGGGAATATCCTCCTCTCAAGGGGTATCAGCTGCACACATTGGCCTTGCCTTGTTTTCAGTTGCTTCAGACAGTGTGGAAGTACCTGGAAATGCAACTGGTTAAGTGAATTTTCAGATCTTTTTCTCAGAAGTGTATTATTCCAAAAAGGAATATTTTTTTTTTGCAGGTTCCCTTTTTTTTTTATTTTTTATTTATAAACCAGCCACTAGGTTCCAGCTCCCAAAATATACCACTGCTTGTCGTTTGAAGAGGGCTTTGGAAATGAATGGAGCACTGATCACAATTTGTACAAAGTAATTTAAAATTATTTGAAGGGCTTTCATACCATGAAGTGTTCCAATAATTTGTAATTACTTAATGTTTCACCTGCTCTGAATCCCATCTACTTCCCAAATCAAGCCCTTGAAAGGCTTTGAAGTGGCATATTTCAAAATGAACAGGGCAACCTGGAGGAGCTGCTAATTCTAGAAGCACTTCTGGTGTTCCTGCATAACAACAAGGGTTTTTTTTTTTTGGATGCAATCCCCAAAATGGTCACTTAAAGATCATCACCCACTGGGGATGGGAAAAGCTTAGGTGAGGCATGGGGTGTCTGAGTGTGATAGGATGGGCATCTCATCTCATGGCATGGGAAACCTGCTTTGCAGAGCACCTCCAAAGGTGGCTGAACCTGTGAAAAGTGATGGAAAGCCACCAAAAAAAGAAAAGTCTGGGCAGTGACTTGTCAGAGCAATGTGAAGACAGCCATGGTGGGCAGGGGTGTTACTCCTCCAGGGCTCCCACAGCCACCATCACCAGAAGCAGGATCTTCAGGACTGATGGGCCAACATCTTATCAGCTCTTTGGTCATGTTTGAAACCAAACTCCATTGGGCTGGCCTCAGAAATTTGTCTTGCATGTTGGAGAATCTCTTTGCATATTCCTTCTCCCATTTCTGCCTGTTCCCAGGGCACAGGGACTCATACAGAGAGATTATCTTGAGGAGTTTTTGCTAATTTTGAGCATAATCAATGGGTGAAGCCCACTTCAGGCTGTCAATTGTTACACAGTGATCCTTCAGAGGCTAAGATCATCCTCATGTAGCACAGCACGGGTCCTCCCTGCTGCACACAAGCAGACCTCCCCCTCCACAAGAGCTGCCCAATTTCATCCTTTGACTTTGGAGCTGGCCTGGAGCCAGCAGAAAACACTGGAATCTCAGGAAAACACTGGAGCAAACCTGGAATATAGCAGAGGATATAGCAGCATGTTGAGCACGACCTTCACTGGAGGTTCCAAAGCGTTTCTGCAGAGATGTTTTGGCAACATGTCAAACAAAAAAAAACCCTGTTTCTTCTCCAGGATCACTTACAGTAAGAATAAAAGATGAAGGGGACACCCACACACCATCCCAGGTCAGGCTGTGAGGGGAACATGGGCAGCAAATACCTGCAAGGGTTCCCCCCAAAGGACCACAGCTGTTGGCCATGAAGATGCTCTGCACTACCTTATAACCAATGCAAAATTGCTTTTACTGGATCTCTGTGCTCCTGAAAACGCTTCTTTTTCGCTTTGAAGGCAGATGTTACCTTTGCACAAAGAGGAAAGGGTGAACAAAGAGGTCCTGGAGGGGCTTGTAATGAAGGAGCTGAATCTGAAGCACCAGCAGCCCTAAGGGGGTTAATTATGGGGCTCGTTAGCAGCCCAGGCCTGCCTGAGCTGTTAATTGGGAAGATCTGCTCAAAAAAATGTACAGAGCAGAGAGGGACAGCTCTGGAAACTGCAAGCAAGCAAGGGGGTAGAGAGCTCTGGGACTGATTTCAGGTTTTCTCTAATCTGATGAGGGGGGATGTCTTCAGGACGTCCTCTGTTGGAGATGCAGGAGGTTTACCTCTTTGTGGTGTGGTACAAGCAGTGGGCAGAGCACCAGCTCCATCACAAGAAATCAACTGCTCCTATATAACCACCAAGAGCAAAACTTCCCCAGGAGACTAAGTGCTGGTGGCAAATAGCACCAATATACTAAAAGGGAGCAGAGGTCTTCAAAAGGACCCCTCTGAAGAGAACACCAGGGATGTAGATCCTCTGGGCTACAGAAGAGCCCCAGAGAAAGCCAGACAAACACAAGTATGCTGTGTGAATGGAAAACCCTCCTAAAAAGCTTTTCCCTCTTCCTCGAGCATTTTAGTGCCTTCCCTCCACACCACATCCTCCCCCCAGCCCATCTTTTCTTTTTTTTTTTTTTTTTTTTNGCTTTGTTTTTGCTGGAGTAAAAAAAAAAAAAAAAAAAAAAAAAAAGAAAGCCATTCAGCTTCAAAGTGTCTTCTGAGCAGAGCTTCCTGCATCACAAATTATTCTTGATGAAACCTTATATCAAAGAAAGGATCTATGCTTCCAGCTTGAATTGAAGAGGAAAAAATGCCCCCAAAATAGTTTCCATCTACATTTCAGAACTGGAGAGGGAATTAATGTCACACAGAATCGCCTTGGTTGGAAAAGACCTTCAAGATCATCCAGTCCAGAAGAAATTCTTCCCAACATCCAACCTAAACCTCCCCTGGTGCAACTTGAGGCCATTACCTCCTGTCCTATCACTTGTAACTTTACTGAAGACACCAGTCCCCACCTCTTTACACCCTCCTTTCAGGCAGTTGTAGAGAGGGAGAAGGTCTCCCCTCAGCCTCTTCTTCTCCAGGCTGAACAATCCCAACTCCCTTGGGACCACATAGCTTGTGCTCCAAACCCTTCATCACCTTCATTGTCCTTCTTTGGACACACTCAAGTAGCTCAGGGTCCTTTCTGTATCCCAAAACTCACACAACACTCGAGCTGCAGCCTCACCAGTGCCCAGCACAGGGGCACCATCACCTCCCTGCTCCTGCTGCCCCCACAATTCCTATTCCTATTCCTATTCCTATTCCTATTCCTATTCCTATTCCTATTCCTATTCCTATTCCTATTCCTATTCCTATTCCTGACACCTCCCAGGATGCCACTGGCCCTCTTGGCCACCTGGGCACACTGCTGGCTCATGTTCAGCTGGGTGTCAGCCACCAGCCCCAGGTCCCTCTCCAGCCTCTCCTGCCCATTCCCGCCGCCCGCCCCTCCCCAGCTCAGAAGGTGATGGCAATGCTCACCCCACCCACAGCCTGCCAGTCTCCCAGCCTCAGAAAGTCCCCCAAAAGACCCCTTGTCACCCCAATCCCCTTCCCCCCTGCAGGTGTACCTCCATGGATGCTCTTCTCCTCACTGAGTGCCCGTGGTGTTCACGCCCCGTTTGTATCTGCTGCCTGCCCAGGAGCTGCCTGTCCCCCGCCACCCACCAGATGCTTGCCTGGCTTAAAAAAGGCTTCCAAAACCTCCCCAAAGAGCCCTCCACCCACCTGTTTGGCTGTCCCAGGTCCCTCTCTGTCTGGCTGCTCTCCAGCCACTCTGTGCCCAGCCTGGAGCTCCCCATGGGGTTGTTGTGGCCAAAGTGCAGGACCCGGCACTTGGCCGTGTTGAACCTCATCCCGTTGGGATCAGCCCAACTCTCCAGTCTGTCCAGGTCCCTCTGCAGAGCCCTTCTGCCTTCCAGCTGATCCACACTCCCCCCCAGCTTAGTGTCATCTGCAAATTTGCTGATGATGGACTCAATCCCCTCATCTAAATCGTCAGTGAAGATATTAAACAGAACTGGGCCCAACACTGATCCCTGAGGGACACCACTGGTGAGCGGCCGCCATTTTGATGCAGCCCCGTTCAGCACCACTCTCTGGGCCCGGCCCTCCAGCCAGTTCCTAACCCAGCACAGGGTGCTCCTGTCCAAGCTGTGGGCTGACAGCTTTTTCAGGAGAATGCTGTGGGAGACAGTGGTGCAATACCCCAGTTAGGCCTGCTGCCCCCAGCCATGAGTTCAGTGTTCTTCAGCAATGAAACATGTGTGAAGTGGAGGAGGAAAAGCACAGAGGGCTCAGAGCAAAGGACTTCTCATTTTTCTCTCTCCCAGCAAGCAAAACCCGAGTCCCCTGCAGCAGAGAATCACGGATGTGTTGTACTGTACCCAGTTTCATTTGCAGGGCTCTGCTTTTGGGTGGTCTTTGTGCTCCCTTTTGAGCTCAAGAGATGGAAAAGCAGGGAAATGGCTTCAGTCCTGTTTTGTTTCACCGAGGCTTTGCCACCGTGCCTCCCTCCCTGAGCTTCTAGAGGACCTTCAAGAGGCTCTGGAGCCTCTCACAGAATGCAGTTGGGTTGGAAGGCCAAGGAACCCCCACCCCATGCCCAGCCCCTGTTGGTATGAGGAAACGTGGGTTTCTCACCAAACAAACCCCATGGAGCCAATAAACAAGGAAATGGGTCCCTAGGGCAAACATGAGCTGACCCAAGGGCTGGGCCAGCTCCTCCTGTGCAGGCAAACATGAGGCAGGGGAATGGCAGCAAACCACCTCCTCTTGTCTCCACGATTTAATGAGTGTGAGGAGAGAGGACAAATATTTAAAGTGATGAGCTGAGGTAGGCAAATAAACCAGGCATTTACCAAATGAGGCAAACATCACGCAGAGGCTGTAATTCAAAGGGAAATTTGTGTTTTGGGTCAGGGTCTCCAAAGTTGATCTTTTCCTTCCACAGACTTCTGCAAACTGCCTTCATTGTCAAAGAGCATCTCAGAGGCAGAGACATTCAATTAAGTCTGTGCAAACACACTGGGCATTAGCAGTCCTAAACTGGGATGGAGAAAGAAACGGGTTCTCACTAGGTTTGCAGTCACATTAGATTAATTTTTGCATCTTTGGCAAGCAGAGACCAACTTTACAGTTGTTGTGCTGGAAGGTTTCAGCATTTTCGGCAGCAGCCTCCAGCACACAGTGACCACTTCTCCCAGCCTTTCCTGACAAATACCTACTGCTGAAACACTAGAAGTTCCTACAAAGCCTTGAGTAAACACAACATCAATCTTATTTAAGACTCTGCAGGTTCTTTGTGAGAAAATGAGCGTTGCTGGTGCAGGGTCTGAATGCATCTCAGCCACCTGAGGCTGTTGGGGCTGCAGAGAGAAATCTGTGGTGCTGCTGGTGGCAGCTTCCTTGGCTGCACCAAGATGTTTGACACGGTGGCCCAAAAGCTTGCTGAATAAATCATGTTGCCTCCAGCTCCTGTCGTGAGGCAGATGCCCCAGCAATTAAGGAACACGCATGTCAGAAGGTCCTCTTCCCCCAGACTGGGACACAGGCTCATGCTGAAATGAAGGTGGCAAAAGGATGAGGCTTCTGGCATCTCTGGGGCTCTTCAGGTCCCAGGCAGGTCAGCAGGATGCCACCAGAGCTACATTTTGAGAGCTGCCACCCCCCGGAGCCTCTTTGCAGCAGCATGCTGGTGGTGGGTTCAGGGAGGATTAAGAGGTGTCTCATTGGCTGGCAGGTGCCAAGATTTCCCCTATCTACAGAGGTCCAGAGATCTCCAGCCCCACTGAAGCTGCCCTGAAAGCCACAGGCTATTGCTTTGGGATAAGGAAGCTTTCCTGCCCCTCAAGAATACCCCACGGCCAAGTTCAGAGTGGATGGGCAGTGATTTGGTGTTGGATTCTGGGGTCAAACCCCAGCAAAGCAGCAGTTGAGCCAAGAGAACAGTTTCAAGCCCTGTCTTGTTCCCCCAGGGCAGGGGGGTTCCCTCTGTGCCCCCCTCAGCAGCATCCCAGGAGTGCAAACTATTGATTAGCAGCATTGCAAGCTCATTCAAACAGATGAGCTTTTAGGAGTGAATTAGAGGAAGTGTGCACCTAGAAAAGCATGAAAAATGTATATGATTCCTCAAGCTAATCACAGCAATAATGCATGTTTACTGAGAAGGCTTTCTTCACGTGAAGAGCAAGCCCCATTTATCCAATTTATCCATTTATCTGGAAAGCAGATATCACGGTAAACAACAACTCAGAGGCAAGTCCAGAGCAATAAACCAGTGGTTTGTTACTGAAGAATAAGTGGAAGGACAGGCCTCTGTGTAACAGCTTTGCACCTCAAGTAGAAATCACTCAATTCTGGAGGCTGAGAGGACACTAGCAGACCCAGTGAGTGCTGCTTTTGAGCTGGGTTACTTCTTCATTTGCCGTGCCAACACTGGGCTCTGAGCTAAAAATATTATTTTTGCTTTGCTGGAACAGAGGGCCATGCTCCAGCTGAGCAGCCCCATTGCTTATAGGAAATGACCGTGTATTCTTATTACTGCTCATGATATCCCTCACAATCAAATCACTTCTCATTCTCCTCTCTAGGCTAAACGACTGCAGTGCTTGTGATGCCTCTCTGCAGCGTATTGTTCTGGTTAATTATTTTCCCTGGCTGCCAAAAAAGCTAACAAACAGAGAAAGGAGCAAATGAGTGGGGGAAAAAAAGCAAAACAAACCAAACAAGCAAGCAAAAAAACCTTCAAAAATTCGACATGGTTGCAAAAATATTTACTTTCTTTGCATGAGAGGCATCCAGGGGGCTTTAGCATTTCGAGGTTCAGTAGAGAAAACTCATTTCTGCTTGTAATTAAATGCTTAGATAGAGTGAGAATCCAAGTTTTCCTCCCATTAACAGGGAAGCAATTAATGGTTTGCATCAATGCTGTTCATCTCCTTCTGCCTAAGAGGTGAAGAGACTATTAGGAAGAGGAGATACTTGTTTGGGTCAAAAGGATGCCTTTTGGGGAATATGAGTTTCAAGCCCCAGCCTGCTGGTGATCTATATTTTCAGTTCCTATCATGTACTGTAAGATTCATTAACAAGAGATGGGAAAGACAGAACCAGGATGGGAGATGCAATAAAAAGCCTATTTGTTATTTCAGCAGCATGAGAAAAGATCTCGATAGATTGGTTTCCATTAGAAAGGGAAAGGAAAAAATCCTTCACTTCTTGCCTCTAATGGCAGTGTCCATGGCTGCTGATGGAGACAGCCAACAATCTCCTCTCCTCATCAATTTTGATTATGAATTCTCTTTGGGAGCTGGAGCCCAATTTTTGTTAGAAATGTTTGCTCACAGGACAGCTAATGTCAGGCTGACCACAGAGCTGCTCCTCACTGGCTGTCCTTCGGGTGCTTTTTGCTCAGAGAGTCGTCTGCAACTTTCTTCACGTTAATTACAGCCCCATACATCATCTCCTCCCCATTTATTTTGCCTGCCCCAAGCATCACATTGCCGGGTGTCAATGGACAGCCTCACTGCTGAGCTTCCTGACAGCCTGTGAGCCTCTTACCCCCAACACGAGAGCATTTAGCAAGCTACATCTCACCATAAAACATGTTCCTGGGTAGCAGTGGCACATGAACATGTCACTGATGTTCCCAAAGTGCCAGGCATGCCAGATGTGCAACGGGGAAAGCTTCTGCTAATGCTGCAGCTTCCCTCCTGGATGCTCTTTTGGCCTTTGTGTGTCTGCTTGGAGAACGTGTGCTACCAAAATGCTTGGTGACCTGTCTGGAAGACGTGAACATCTGGGTCCCAGGGCCCAGGAAAACCTTCGTGGGGACAAGAAAAGCCACCTCCTCACCTGGATGATCTGCTGAAAGCTTGCACAGCTGCCAGCACTGGATTAGAGCAGCTTCCCAGGGAATACATGATGAGGGGAGATGTCACTAAACCTCCCAGCACAAGCTCTGTGAGAGGTCCCTACTTTAGCAGAAGGGCAATGGGTTAAAAGGATTTTTAGGGCAGAAATGGTTGGGGTGGTTCTGACTGGGAGATGCTACCAGCAAGGAGGGTCTCCTCCCACTCCTGGGAGGGCACCATGAGTTGTGTCTGCACTGTGGAGCTGGGAGAACACACTTGTTTAAAGCACCTGGGGCTTAGGTCTGGATAGCCTGTTATATATTTGTGGAATTGGAGGGATAAATGGAATAAAGAGTGACTGAGCAGCCACAGAAAGCAAAGCTCAGAATTCCACAAGCGTTAAGCACTGAGGGGGCTTTCTCTGCCACCCATGTGTCTAAAACATCACGTGTCCCTGCAGTTTTACTTCAGCTACTTCAAGGCAGAGCTTCACTTTGGGACTGGAGATGCCCACCCCATTTGCAGCCTGAAGGATGGAGTTCCTCACCCTGCACACCCAGTGGTACCCTCCAAAAGCTGAATCTCCTGAGCAAGGTCACTTTCAGTGAGGAAAAGCCTGAAGATCTCCAGAAAGGAGGAAGATGGATCCCTGGGATGGGTTGGGTGAGTCTCCTTGGAAGAGCTTCTCCCACATCACGTTGGTTAAGGAGAACAGATGATTTCTGAGCACTGCCTTGCAGCTCTTGAGGTCCTGTGGGCTCAGGAAACCTTCAAGCACAGAGACAGCCCCTTTCAGTGCACCCCCAGAGCTCATGGGGACACCAGGTGGTGGTTGTTTCCCTTCCTGCAGTGCAGTCCCTGGGGCCAGAAAGAAAGAAAAATGGTTCTTGCACCACCCTTCCCAGCTTCACCTCTTCATCCCAAGTCATGCTCTTCAGCATCCTGAGGTCCTATCCCACCTGATGCCTTTCCAGCCCTACTTCACCTCTAATCCTTCATCTTCTCACTCTCTCTCCCTCCTTCCCATTTCCTCATTGCTCTTTGTTTCCAGCCAGAGCCCAGACTCTGAGGTTTCCATGTCTAGTTCCCATTGAATAGTGACAGGGATGGTGTAACCTGGCTTTTCCATGAGCTTGGACTAAATCTGAGTGAATTTCCAAGAAGCCATCAGTGACCTCAGCCATTCAAGTGTGGGCTTTTCTGCCTGGGTGCTGGGAAACTCCTCAAGGCTGTAAATCTGTTTAAATGTGAAAAAGAAAAAAAAACAACCCAAGATTTTACTTACTTCACTTTTCAAGGAAAGCTGAACCATGCTGGGCATGCAGCCAGGGAAGTTTCAGCTTGAAGAATTAAAATTGAGCAGAATTATAAGCAGGTTTTGTTTGTTTGTTTTTATTTTTTTTGTAAAGAAGATACTGCCAGGAAACTGTAAATAGAAGTATTGGTTCTTGCTCTGCCTCATAATGAACAGCAATAATTGTGTGCCATATCTCTGCTCCTATTTGCTATTTCTCTCTGAGAAACAAGCATTTTAAAACAATTTATTATGAAGATACATTCAGAAACTGAGATTCTGAATTTATTATTATTCTATCTTATTCCTAGAATGACAACACCCTAAGTTTTCTCAGCACTGTGCAGAAAGAGAGGGAGATAAAGCCACTGGCCCAAAGAGACTTCTGAATAAATGGAAATAAGGTTTGGATCTCTGTGCATGTGTGTGTTTATGTATAATTTTTAAGTATTACTGAAGAAACTGGGGAGGGGGGGGGGGGATTGAATTATACATCAGCTTATTCACCAACAGGAGAAAAAAAATGGGCAAGTCTGCATGCTCTTGATAACATTTTAATAATTTACAAACTCAAATTTCACCCTGGGAGTGACTTTCATGAGAAGTAAGAAATCCTGTGACTGTAAACACAGCTGGGAGTCAGCAGAAAATCATGGAGAATCCTCTGCATGGTGGAAAGGAAGAGGCAGGAGGAGAGGGGGGGACAGCTTGTCTGTCCCATGCTTGGTGGCCTTTCAGCTGCTGCTGAAGAAGGAGGCAACAATTTAGGATTACCAAGATGTCCAGAGGGGCTTGTTGATTCACACCATGAGTGTAAGCATGTGTTTCAGTGCTCTTCTAGGGCTGTGATCCCCCTTGCCCTCTCCTGGACTTGCCTCACCTTCTTAGGTGCCCACCAGTCCCATTTTGATTCCTATTGGGACAGAATTTGGGTTCCCCTTCCCACTGCATGTGCCAAACCCCAGGAGGGCTCACAGGGTGGGCAGCATCATGGCCCAGCATCACCTGCAAACTGCTAAAAGTGCCTTGAAACGTGGGGGGTCACATCCCTCCTGCACTGGAGACAAATTCAGTGTCAACAGGGAAAAAATGGTGGCAAAAGTGCAAATGACATGGTGCCTGCAGGGACCAGGGGACTGTTAGCAGGACCAGCAATCTGCATGAACCTCTGTGATTCCCATTGGCCACTATTTTTTCTGCTTCTCAAGCTGCTTCTGTGTGAATTTCTTCACCCAGTGGGCACTCTGAGACACACATTTCCATTTGATGAAGAAGGGAGGGTGGCTGTGTTCACTGGAAGGAGGCTGAAAAAAAAAAAATATCCCTACAAACTGGTTGACCTCAGTGCCTCTCTTTCCGGATGGTTTATGCCCCTGTGATTATTTTGATGGACTTGAAGAAGATTTCCAACCTGGATTAGAATCATGGAAGCATAGAATTGTCTTGGTTGGAAAAGACCTTTAAAATCATCAAGACCAACCATTAACCCAGCACTGCCAAGGCCACCACTGACCCACATTCCTCAGCACCACATCTACACTGCTTTGAAATCCCTCCAGGGATGGGGACTCCACCCCTGCCCTGGGCAGTCTGTCTCTGGGTATAACAAACGTTCTGGAGAGGAAACTATTCCCAAACTCCAACCTAAACCTTCCCTGGCACAATTTGAGGCCATTTCCTTTTGTTCTGTCCCTTGTTTCTTGGGAGAAGAGGCCAACCCCCACCTTGTTACAACCTCCTTTGCGGGAGCTGTAGAGCTGTAGAGGTGTGGGTGGAGGTGCTGGCAAGCAGTGGCACCTGAGCAGGGCCTGGGGACACCAAAAGCAGATTGTGCTGAGACATCCCATCTTCCCTGGAGCTGCTGGAGAGCAGCTGGATCACCTGCATCTCCAACCAGCACAGCCCCATCACTCCCTGCTGAGAGGGAACAGCAAGTGCTCCTGTTCAGAGAAGGCTTTGTGATAAAATGCTTCCTACAAAAGCCCCCTTGGCAGCCTGAGTGGGAAGCTGGGGCCTCTGTGCAGCTCTTCAGAGTTGTTCTTTCTCCTTCCCCATCAATATGGGAAGAGGTCACACGGAAAACTTCCCGTCCTCCTGCTTGGCATCTCCTCTGGGCTGTTCCTGTAATGCTGCTGAAGTCTTTCCAGGCACGGGAGGCTCCACAGGCCTTTGTCTAGTGAAATCCATTGCCTGATGCTCTGTCTCCCCGAGGAGGCCATGGAAAAGAATCTCTAGGACAAGGATGGGCTCCCTGGGCAAGTTCTCCTGCCCACCAGGCATGCCCTGGCACGGGGACTATCAGAACCAGAGAGCCAAAAGCCAACAGCCTGCTGAAAAAAACAGTATGGACCAAATAATTTATTAGGAATGACATTCTCAACGACATCCCTTGGAGTGGTGATGGTTGCTGCTATCTTTTTTTCAGGCCTGTGGAAAGGCTGTTGGCTGCATGGGTGGAAGGTGGCCTGTGGTGCCTCCTGCCCAGCTCGGCTTGGGATGTGCAGGATTTGGGCTCTGGAAGCCACTAGATGTCAGGGTTACTCCGTCACAGCTGTGACACCCCTCCAGATGTAGCACAGCTGGCTTGACCTGGAGCAGGCAGGTTCCCCATGTCCCTCCAGAGCAGGCCAGAGTCAAGCAAGGCACAGGAGCTCTATGTCACAGTAAGTTTTAGGGGGAAAGCCAGAAGAAAGTGGGATAAAGACTTCACTTGCATCCTGAGCAGACAGTTCACTATCTGTCTCTTGAATGACAGCCAAGGTTTGGTCTGTCCAGTGAACTTCTGGCCATCTATGTCACAGGAACAAACACCCCAAATGGTCAAAAGCCTGTCCCCTGAGCCATGAACATCTTAAAAATTGGTTCTGGATGGTTTCCCAGACAGGAATATCTGTTTGTAGCCTGGGGGGGGTGTTGGATTAGGTGCTGGATTGTTGTCAAGCCATCACCTGAACCTTTACCTCTGTACTGTCTGTGACTGTGGACCACCATCAGCCCTCAGCCCACCTGTCCTCAGCTCCTCAGCTGGAACCAGCTTCTGATACAGTACCATGTAGCCCTTCAAATCACCCCCTTGTTTGCTTAAAAACCTGAGCACTATAACCTGCTGCTTTGGGGAAAAAAGACCAGAGCAAAAATTCAGATTTTATCAAGCCCCCAGTGTTCCCTGCAGATTGAAAGCAACGTAGAGGACAGAGCTTAGATGAAACTACACAACGTTCTGAAAAGTGCCATTTGTTTTATTACATTTATTCTAATATTGTAAGCTGCCTTCTTCTCATAAAGGATTATACAGAGCTCACTTTAATGTATTAGAGAGTAAAGAGAGTTATTTCATTATAAACAGGAGGATGCGGCAGCGGCAGCTTCAATAATTGAGAGGTGGTTTTCCCTGTGGCAATACATTCACTGGGTTGGAGTTAACCAGCAGAGAGGGGGATAGCTGAGCTTTGGTCAGTCAGCTTGTGTTTGACCTTGGTCTGAGCAGATAGTTTAGGAGGTGGTACAAGACCCTCAGTTTTCAAGCATTTTCCTGCCCCACCTCAAGGCCCGTCTGATCTCTGGCAAGAAGGAAAGTAACAAACTTGAGCTGTGCAGCTTCATATCACTCCAAATCCTTTCCAGCCACTGCTGTAATTACTGTGAGCTCCAGACTACCCATTTAATGCCTGAGCTTTTTTAATCTTGCAGCGTTCTTGGGCTGAACAACTTTCAGTGGTGGGAAGTCCCCCAACGTGATTATGCTGTATATGAGAATTTATTTCCCTTTATCAGCTGGAATTTTCTTCCTTTATATGGGAAAGGGGGTTATTTATGAGGAAAAAAAATAACTCTGTGGCTTTTTGTAGTTATAGCTTCTCCCTGGAAGAATCAACAATTAAAGCTGGCTTGGAATTACCTCACTACTTACTCATGATAGATATGCAATTTCATAGTTTTCATTACAGCAAATAGGCAGCGAAGTACATCAATAAACTACATAATGTGAAGGGATACTGATAAAAGCAGGCTATTAGATTCATTAGTGCTAATCAGAAGGAAAGCATCTCGGGTTCCTCATTGATAACACTCAGTTAAGAAAGAGCTTTCTCAGGGTGAATGATTTTCAGGGCTGCAAATAGAGTCTAAAAGCAAATGTCAGACCTGCCTCGTTCACTGAGCGTTGCAGGTAAAGGCAGGGAAAAGCCTGAGGTGAGATCATACAATTAACATTTTGATTACAGATACGGACAATGGAGAGAAGAGAATGGCAGCAGATGAGATGGTGCAAGGAATGGAGAAGGCAGCCAAAGTCTGGGTGAACGTTTCTGCTCGTGGGAGTGTGAGGGGAACAGCTTGGGGCCCACAACACTGCCTGGTGGCATCTCATGGGGGAAAAGGAGTTGGGATGCAGCCAGAGATGGAGGAGAGCCTGGGACCTCCTGGCATGCAGAGAAAAGAGGAGGTCAGGAGAACAACCCCAGATCTGTAGACAGGACTGAGAATTTGATGGGGAGGTTTCTTCAGGTAGAAACCAAGCCAGAAATTCCAGTGCCATTTTAGACCTGGTTACATCTAATGAATTGGTCAGAAAAAATAACTGTGCTGACTAACCACAAGAAGATAATTTGAAATTGGAGGGGAAGAACGTAAAGATAGATTTCTCTCTGATTCGTAAGGGCAAACTTGGGAAAATCCAGGAAACTTGTTGGCAACTTGCTGGAAATCTTGGAGGCCTGAATATTGGGTGGCAGGCTGGGAGCTGTCTGACACGTAACGGGGAAAAGATGCCCACATAAAATTCCAGCTATGACAGGATGACAAACTGTCTCCAAAAATTCACTGCTGTAAGTTGAGAACCTGCAGAAAGGATAGAAAAAAGACTGATCACCACAGAGAGACATGGCATAGGGGTCAGGAAATGTAGAAAGAAAATGAAAATTGAGGAATTCAAACTCCACTAGAACTTGCAAAATATATTAAAACCTCTAATGAAAGGCTGTCTCCAGAGCCTCAGATCTTCCTTCTTCTTTCCTTGTGTAGCTAGGGATTGTAGAGCTAATCTAGGTAGGGCCAGGATGGAAATCAATGTCTTTCTAGGGATTAAGTTGAAGGCTGAACTGGAGGCAGAGTGGAGCTGCAGGAACAGAAATGAGGTGGATGAAGAATGAAAACCTCGGTGCCCCCAGACTGGTGGGACGAGGGTGGGAAAGGGCACTGAGGCAGCAGGAACAGCAGGAAGAGTCTCCAATCCTGAGATCCTTCCTGTGGTTTGGCAGGTCTCCTGGCAAGGTGTGGACATCCAGCTGGTGGGGATATCACCCAGCCAAAAAGCAAAGGCAAGGTCTGTGTGCATGAAAGAGAAAAGCAGCGACTGGAGCAACTACAGGAGTGATATTCTGAGTGCAGGAGTGTAGGACAGGTCTGGAGGGAAAAACTGAAGAGGGAAAATCAGTGACTGCTCATGCTACATCACCTTCTAAGTAGATCAAAGCAAGCTGGGCACTGTAAACCCACGTGGTATCTACTGGCAGTGAAGAAGACCCCTACAAGATCCATGAGCAACCATCACAGAATCATAGAATCTTGGGCTGAAAGGTACCTCAAAGCTCATCTAGTTCCACCCCTGTGACACGGGCAGGGACACTTCCCATCAGCCCAGGTTGCTCCAAGCCCCATCCAATGTGGTCTTGAACATTTCCAGGGATGGGGCAGCCAAAACAATCACCCACTGCTCCTGCTCAAGGCATGCTTTCGATTGCTCTATTTCTGGAGCTCTGCATGCTCTGTGGCAGTGGGCAACAAAGCTCATCTACTTTCTGCAGATGCTGAACTTTGGTATTTTTGCACGATGCATGAAAGAACCATAAGGCAGCTCCAGGGCGTCCCATTCCCAACCTGAACGCAGTCAGACTTCTCCCTGAAAATTAAAGTGAGGCTTCATGGCACCTCAGAAGGAGAGAAAGGGTCTCTCCCTGCAGCCTCAGCTCTGCCACGGTCCCTGCCAGGGATGCAGGGGTCCAGGATGATGTTCAGCTCTGCCATCTCGCTTGGCTGCCCTTCAGCAGGTGGTTTTGTAGCTCTGTGTCCTGCGGTGTAGATCAGAGGATGGCATTTCCTTGCTCTGCGTGTCCTTGTGTCATCTGGCCTCGTGGTGATTTGATGCTGAAGCCCGTTGGTCTAATCGTGGTGGGAAGGACAGATGTTGGCAGAGGCAAAGCATCTGATCAAAAATGATACAGAACTTAGCCAGGCTGCAAGGTTTTTCCTTCCTGTGGTACGGACAAATATTGACTGGGGCTGGTTCCAACAGCATCCTCCTTAATAGATGCTCTAACATTGAGCAGGAGCAGTGACAAACTGGTGCAATTACTCACCATGTTACTAATCACACCATTTCCCTCCCCCTGTTATTGATTTTGGAAACAATGTTTGAAAAGAAAAAGGGGGGGGGGAAAACCCCAGACCCTGTAATACCTAAATGGAAATTTAATCCCTCTTCCACATCACCATCCCTTCCCTGCACTTATTTTCCAGACACATTTTGATTGTTTTGTTTACTGCTTACTGTGTTTATGATTATTTTAGTCGGAAGTGTTATGGGATACATTTTGCCTGAAGGTCACTGCTTAGAGAGAGCTACTCCATAGCTGCTTTATCTGAGTAGCACTGCTTCCTAATGAATTCATGCCAGCCCCTTGCAGGGGGTTTCTCTCCATTTCCAGACGGGGGTCCTGTTGTAATACAACATTAGCAATGTGCTGAATAAATAGCATTATCTGCTGCAGCATTTAGCAGTCTGCAAATAGCAGAAAGGCCACTGTGAAGCTGCTGAGGCCCCTCATTTCACCCAGGGGTTAATACACTGTCAATCAACAGGGACACGAACAACGCTGAGCAGTTGGCTCACCAGAAGCCACTAAATGTAAGGTTTCATCTTTTCTCCAGCTAGATAAATACTCCTTCATGCCCCAGGAACCAACAGAGGACCCAATCTGGCTTTCTTCAGTGCCCATTTCTCCCTGGAGGATCACTCTCAGCTTGCTGAACTCATCAGTGCTTGCTCGACTTCAGCTCAGAGCCGTCAGCACCATCGTGTAGCGCTCCGGGAACCCTTGATGTCCCCCATCGGGGGAGGAAGGGGACATCAGATGTCCCTGAGACAACACTTGTTTCATCTTCTTGACCTGCTAGCATCAGGTGTCCCTCCTGGCTCTTACCTCCACCCCGTGCAGCAGCAGACACCTGAAGTGCACTGAAGGCTGGTGGTGTTGCACGAGTTGGGAGGGACACCTGAAAGCTTCCTTCTGTGTCCTGAAGGGGCTACGTCCACTTCCATCCACCTTATTTGAAGAAATGTGTGGAAAACTGGAGAAAACACATGTCTGATCAAGCTAGAACACCTTCTAAGTAGATCAAAGCAAGCTGAACACCAGTAAAACCCCATGGTGGTTCCTGGTGGTGGTGAAGGAGACCCCTACAAGACCCAGAAACTCAATAATAGGGCAGAAATCATCAGGGAAGGTGCTGATAAAGTGTACTGACCCTCAGAGAGCAGGGCTTTCTTTCCCAGCTCTGAAGTTAATGGCTAGGAAACAAGGTTCTAACTGATCTCCATGGGAGTTTTAGTACATTTTGTGAGGACCTGGACAAACCAGGGAGAGGCAAAAACTTGTACTCACATAATTGTCTCTCTGGACGCTGGCAGCTTGCAGCCTGCTTGGGTGATGGGCCTATTTCAATGTGAATTAAGTTCTGAGCCAGATAATGCTCCCCACCAGCATTCCCTCAGACTCCAGTCGCAGGGGTTGCATTGTCTGTGTCTCCTTTCTCTCTGTTCATGGGTTTGTCCTCCATGAGCTTGTCCCCTCCGCCCGTGAGTCCATGGTGACTCTCAGAAGTCACCAGATCCTTTGGCACAAGCAGCCTGCAGGGGATTTTCTCTTCTTTCTGTTTGCCTGAGCCATCTTTTGCTCATTTCCTTTGTGATCCTCTCAGTCTCATACAGCAAAAAGAGGATTTTCCAGGGATACCAATGAGCTTTCCAACCAAAACAATTCTATCATTTGTAGCTGTGGAAAATCTTTGCACAGTCCTTGCTCTGATCCTGCACAGCTTTCATGTTCCAAGAGAGATGGGAAGGGCCCTGGTGGTCTCACAGGTGTGAGTCTTGTTTGAAATGGTGGGATCCGTACTTTCTTTGGACACTTTGGGGTGGTTTTTCTTTCTTTCTTTCTTTTTTTCATCCTGGGAACTGGACACTGAAAGGCTCCGGGCTTGGTTCCCATCTCCTGGTTATGATTAGATGCTCAATAGCTCAGCATTGGCAAAGGAAGAGATCCCTCCAGCTCTCCCCCCAGGCTATTATTGTTTGGTTTAGAATGGTCTGGGATCCATTAGCATGAAGGGGGGAAAAAAAAATCACAGCTAATAAAAAAATAAAATGCAGCTCCTAATGACTTTTATGCAGTCTGGCTTCTATTTCAACAAAACACAAGCAGAGCTCTCTTTCCAAAAGTTCCTGGAGAACAGACAGACAGAAACGTTTGACTTCTCTGTACAGACTGAGTGCTTTCATCTCCCTACATCAGGAGGCACCACATTTATTTCTGCATTCATCATCTTCTATTCCTACCACCTGCTAATACCTGGAGCCATACCTGGCCTGAATTTCTTGCCTGGTCTGTAATCTGTTTCTGTACCACTACTCTGTCCCATATCTCTGTGCTGTGTTCCATGGTTAATGTTCTCCAGGAAGGGCTTTCTCATTTAAATACTCAGCCACGTGGTCACTGAAATGGAAGTGGGCTCTGCAAACAAAGAGAAAAGGAGGCAGAGGAACAAACCTCTGCTTTCCTTTAGCCACACAGGAGTTTGTTCTTCTCCACAAGGCAGTCTGTGTGCATGGCCAGGAAGGTTGGCAGACATCAGTGGTACCTCCCTGACCCAAGGAAAAGTTGTACATGGAGGCCACCAGGAAGGAAGAGCCATGCCAAGGACTCTCCAGAAAGCCTGGCTACCAAGCCCAGCACTTTCTGATTTTCTTAGTGACCAATGGAAGTGCTTGGAGTGAAAAAAATCTCTGCTGTAGTCTATCATGTGGGGAGGAGCCCAGCATTTGTGGTCAAAAAGGTCCCTCCTGCACTTGGCACCTCATCCACGAGTCAGGGGGTGCCTCACTCCCCAGCTGTGCCAGTCCAAGCATGTCATCTGGAGTCAGGGTTCTGAATACAGATCCTCCATTGTCCTTTTCTAAAATGAAATAATAACATTTCCATGCTTTCTCAGCCTTCATGAATTCTTTGGACTAAGAACTGTCATCACTTGGCATTTAACCTTTCATGCCCAGACTAAAAGATGAATCTTTTCAGACATTTTCCAGAGCTGATTGTGAGCACAGATAGCCAGGAAGACTTCTTCTGCCTCCATTGATCAGGGAGGGGACAAAGGGCCCAACTCTGGAAATCAAAACAGACTTTATGAAGGAGCTCCTGGGTAATTAGTAAAGAGAGCTCTGGACACCACTCCAGTCCTAGAGTGAACAAGACCATTTCTCACAACCCTCCTACAGGCAGAACTGGGATCTGTAGCCTGAGATCTTTCACTAACTTGAAACATCAAGACCAACATTGGGTGTGCTCCCCCCCCTCCAAAAAAAATTAAAAAATCATGCTTTTTAGCACAGAAAGACTGCTTTTGGGAACAGGGAGTGGAGGTAACATGAAAGGCAAGATGATTTCTCCCAAGACTTCACAATTTTGCCCCTGCAGGCCTTGTAAGCAACCAAGGGGAGATGCATTGGGCTTGGCTGAGGAGCCTCTCTTGGCCTGGGTGCCTTGGTGTGTTGTATCAGCTTTTGGTGATCACTGGTTTGAGACATACAAAAAGTAGAGAGCAAATTCAAACAAAGCTGCTCTCAAAACATCCAGGTCTGGATGCAAAGCTTAAGGAACTCAACTTAGCTCCATCAAGAGAGGTGAAAAGTAGGGACCATTAAATTTTGTAGGCACAGGGTGCTTGTTCAGGGATTTTCTCTGCAATGCCCATAAATCTAAAAATATGTTGATAACATCCTGCTCTCTTCTGTCCTTGTCTGTAGCAGATATATTCTTATTTTAGGTTCAAAATACTGGCCATAATTCATATTTTGGCTTGATGTAAATATCTGTGTGACCTTTAACAGCATGTGATATATAGCAAAGCTGATTATATGTTCTTTTGTTTCATTGGAGGGATCAATATGAAAGAGATTAGGAAAAAAGTAAGTTTTATTTGCATCAAACAAATTCTGGCAGTGGTTTCTTTGAGATATTCTACACCTCCAGTGTTTGGAACTTGGATTTGAAATTTGGCAAGGAGTCACCCTCCTGTCACAGATAAGTCTGCTGACATAGCTGTAAAACATCTGCCCAGACTTCTCCACCCTTTAAGCCTCAAAGGATGTGCCTTCACATGGGCCCAGTGACTGGTTAGAGAGGAGCTGAGAGAGGCTCCTGAGAGCAAATCTGAAAGCACAAGAGAGATGAGAACCTGCTGCTCTTGCAGTCCTGGGTAGGGGCTGTCCTCTACCATGTTGGCTTCTTTTTTAAACCTCTCCACAGCACTGCATTTCTTCACAAACTTCTTGGTAGCTTCTCTCAATAAGCCTCAGCCTGCTGGAGCAGCAATCCGTGGTTCCCATCTGAGGTGCCTGAGGTGGTAACTCAGATCTGGATAGCAGAAGACTCATTTGCCAGGCTCCAGAGCAAGTGCAGCCACAGTGGGAGTGTTGGGGAACAGCTGAGGAAAGGCTGTGAGTGTGTGGGTTATTCTCCACCTCCAGACACCACAGGTGTGCATGCTGGTTGGGCTACTAACTCCAAGCCTGGGGCACGAACATGGAAGGATTTTCTCTGACCTTCTATCAGGCAATTACCTGAAGATCCATGTCTTCTGAGCTAGTGGAACATTGTGTCTGACCACACAGGTTGTACTCAGCCTTCCTACCCAGGAAGGATTAGGAGAGGGTCTGCTTTCCCACTGAGTTCTCTGCCATCTGGCAGGGGACAAGTTTCTGGCCTTCTTCAGGCTAATAGCAGAGCCTGAGGGACTGCAGAAACCATTTCACCTCCAGCATGAAATCCACCCCCACGGGTATCTCCTGACTTGACTTTCTAGTCAAGGGGACACCAGGTGAGTCAAAGCAGCTCTGGGTCACTACAGCTTCTGCAGAAAGACCAAACCAAGCTGTAAAGCTGCAAGGGCCTCATGCTGCTGTCACCCAGGCAGTGAAGCTCATAACCTCTCCATCTGCCCTTCTCCTCTGACATGCCTCCTCAACACAATGACTACTCCCTCTGCCAGGCTGAGCAGCTGTGCTCCTGATGCCAGCTATGCTGCCTCCTGTTTCCACAAATAAAGCCAGTGATTATCTCATTTGTTTGGTTTCCCTTTCAGATCACCCCATTTGTTCCACAGCCCCCAAAGACTGGAGGGTTTGCAGGTGCACCTGCAACCACAGAGACAGCTCTGACTTCTGGGTGGGTGCATAAGAGGCTGAGCCCAGTCCCTGTACTCAGCGCTGGTGAGGCCACACCTCGAGTCCTGTGTCCAGTTCTGGGCCCCTCAGGTCAGGAAGGAGATTGAGGTGCTGGAGCAGGTCCAAAGGAGGGCAACCAGGCTGGTGAAGGGACTGGAGCACAGATCCTGTGAGGAGAGGCTGAGGGAGCTGGGGCTGTTCAGCCTGGAGAAGAGGAGGCTCAGGGGAGACCTCATCACTCTCTACAACTCCCTGAAAGGAGGTTGGAGCCAGGGGGGGGTTGGTCTCTTTTCCCAGGCAACTCTCAGCAAGACAAGAGGACACGGTCTCAAGTTGTGCCAGGGGAGGTTTAGGTTGGATATTAGAAAGAATTTCTTTATGGAGAGGGTGATCAGGCATTGGAATGGGCTGCCAAGGGAAGTGGTGGATTCTCCATCCCTAGAGATATTTAAAAAGAGACTGGATGTGGCACTCAGTGCCATGGGCTGGGAACCGCAGTGGGAGTGGATCAAGGGTTGGACTTGATGATCTCTGAGGTCCCTTCCAACCCAGACAATTCTATGATTCTGTGATTCTATGATTCTCTGCCATGGAGATGTGGCAAAGTCGTGGTGGGACAGAGGAGTTAAGCACAAGTGGAAACCTCTCCCTGCTTTGGTTTCTTCCTACCAGCTGCTGCTGGGAACTTCAGAGCAGAAAATGGGCCACGTGAACCTGTAGCAGAAATTATTTCTCAGAGAACACTTGAGTTGGCTCTCAGTGACTGTTACTGCAGCAGCTCTCCCCTGACCATGGTATTTGTGTAGCTCACAGTGGTGTGATACCTGATTTGAATAGATCTGATATGCTGTGGAAGACCATTTTCAAACAGATATTCACAGATGGGACCTGTGTTCCCTTATCCATGAATCTCTTGTGCTTATTATGAAAGCTCTTTTTTTATCCTAAGCAGTTACAAAAAAAGCAGAGAGCTGAGGTATTTGGAGATTTTTTTCCCCTCAAAGAGGCTTTAATCCAGAAGACAGAGAAATACACTCTCCTTTGAAAAGAAGGGGAAGCACATTAAAGAGTTGAACAAACTGTTTAAATTTAACAGTAATTAGTCAAAGACATGAAGAAAGACTCCATGCAGCTTAAGCTTAGTCTAAACAAACTCTTTTCCAAGACTGAACTGAATCTCGCTCTAAACTTCTGTTTATCTTCTACCAGTTATTAAGATGGAATGCAGACCTACTCAGCTGTACAGTACATTTTCAAGCTGTCCCTGGAAAGGTAGGCAAGACTTCTCATTACTGACACATCCCAGAGAGGAGCTTGTGCAGGATGGAGAAGCCTCTCTATCTCTCCAGCCAAGTGATTGACAATTGTTCTCATTAGTCCTCCCATCTTTGAATTCTTCGTGCCACTGCACACCTTTCTCCATCCACTTTGGTTTTCCACCCCCCCAGGAAATGTGAGAAAGCTGCAGGAGCCACCTGCTCTTTCTGTACTATCCTCCTGAAGGGGTGCAAGCTGTGAGCTGGAAGTGACAACGTGCAAAGTCATTTATGGTGAGAATAAGAAGGTCACCTTTCATCTCGTGCACTCAGAGATGGGGACCTGGCCCTAAAACACAAAGTCTGCTTGTTCTTCAGCAGTGCTGAGTTGTTAAACTGGGTAAGCTTAAAGCCTTGGAAGGAGACAGCACATCAGTGGTTCAAGAGGACTGTGAGGAGCATTGAAGGAGGGCCTGAAGGTGAGAAGGGGGCAGTGGTGGCCCTGAGAGATGCTGGGATGGATCCGTGTGTCATCCCAACTTCTCAATGAGTGCCCCAGTTACTGCAGTTCCTTCTGAAAGGTTTAGCAACCACCAACACCAGCACCACCACACAGCACCCATGCTGTCCCACGATGTCCAACCTTATCTCATGTCTGAAAAGCTCCAGCACTTCAGACAGAAGCTTGGTCACCAGGGTTTTTTAAGGTGGGACAGCACTAGGTCTGTCTGCTCAGCGCACAGAGCTTTAGCTTGACCCTGTCCTCCATCACTGTTCAGTTCTCACCCTGAATTCATCCCCAGCTGGACAGTTTGACATCACTCAGCTTGACAGTGTGACATTATCTTCATAGCATTTGTGCTTGATTGCATCCTCTGTGGATTTAAATAAATTGCCAAATCCTAATTGCCCCTGGTCTGAGGCCTCTGTGTGTTGGTTTCCCTGCAGGGTATGTAGCATACAACACACTGAAATAAGTATTTAGAGTTACTATTAGGCTATGACCCCCAAAGATTACTCTTGATACAGATTCATACATTTTGTATCATTAGAAGCATCTATATGCACGTTTATTCATCCTTCATATCCTGCACTTCAAGCCCTGACATTTACCATCACTTCAATTAAATCCCTTAAAAGAAAATCCATGGCAGTCGTTTTTCGTGACAAAAAGACCATCAATGAAAGGGAAAGCTCCAGGAAATCAGAATCTATCATCAAGAAGAGGAAGAGAAAGAAACAACCTTTCTTATTTGCAGGATTCTGCCCTAGAAAAAAAAGGAACATATTGAGTTTCCCAATGGCTACAGCTTGGGTTGTGTGCCTCTACAGAAAATGGTGTGGATAACTGGAAATGCAACATAGTTCTACAGGAAAACTCCTGCCAAACACTTCATTTCTCTTTTGAAACTTATTTGTAGAATTAAAGAAATGCATAAAATATTAGGCTTGTCCTTTGAGAAGTGCAGAATCTGGCAGTGAAGAAGCTCAGGACCTCCTTGCATTTCCACCTTGAGTTCACCATACAACCACATCATCCATTGCCAACATCTTCATATTTCTCTCAGTTGACTGAACCTTAAAGTGGGCTCCCACCCTCCTCTCCCTGATACCAAGGAGACCTGGTCAGTGGTTTTGGTAAAGTCTGAACGTTCACAATCCTTGTTTGTATTATTTTCTTCAGATTCTGGCCCAGGACTGCTCGTTTTCCCTGGTGGTTTTCTGAACTGCACTTCCTGATAGACAAGGAATTATCTCCACAACCCCCAACCTAGCTCTGAGGAATGGGCAGTAGGGAGTGAGGGACTACTGAAACTTGGCTCAGCTTTGAGTTGATCTGGGATACTGGGTGCAGGCAGAAAAGATACTTCGGGCGGTTTCAGGTGCCCACAGAGATGCCCACAGGAAGTATCCACCTTAGGTATCCACCTGGGGCTGCTGAAAGCCACTTAAGGAGGGCATGTGCCCTTCATAATTCCTCTGTCCTATTTCCCAACCCTGTGTGGACATCTCTGATATATTCAGACACCTCTGACAGCACTGGAGGTGTGGCTGAGGGTAAAACATTGGGATCTTCTTCCACGTGACAGCTAACGTCCTCTTTCCACATCCAATTCTTACCTCTCCCGTCCCACCACAGCCCTTTCCTTGCTCACCTTTCTAAGAAGAATTCGAGGAACATGCACTCCCGAGTCATTGAAACAGAGAGGGGAAAAGGACATTTACCAGGATGGAAGAGGGAAGAGGAATGCAGTGGGTGCTGCAGGGTTTGTGCGGCGGCGCGGAGCCAAAGGCAATTAGTGAGTGACATGAATCTCTCGTGCTGGCCACTCAGCCATGTGCAAATGGCACTTCTTGTCCTGTGGGTTAAGGAATGGCAGTTTAGTCTGTCAAGTCGTGCTCAAGTTTGCTGATTGAAGGGGTTTGGGGCTGCACTATTATAAAAACTATGTTTTTGAAAAAAAAATGCTCTTAATCCCTATTTTATGAGGCACGCACAAAAAAAAAAAAAAAAGGCAAAGCCATTTCTTCTCAGAGAAGTAGCAGAATCAGCAGCCAGTGACAGGAACACGTTCCTACCCTCTAGTTTGAACAAAGTCAAATTGAAAACTACAAATAAAGGTGTTTGTGAAGTTCTGAGGGCTCCTACGAATGATCTTGGGCTTTTACCAAGTCCAGAATAACAGCTCTGTGAGGTGCAGGTTTCCTCTCTGGCACTCAGCCTCGTTTCTTTCTCTCTTCCTCTTTCTTTTTTTTCCCCCTTTCTTCACCCAGTTATGTGGTTTCATCTTGTGATTTCTCCAAGACTGTTTGCTGTCGGAGATGCCACGTCCTGTGGTGGGAGGTAGAGCAGAGGCCAAGGGATCAGCCCTAAATGCACGATGGAACCTGCACAGGGAGAACTCGCTTTTAATTGAGGTGGAGAGAAGCTGCTATGCCGGGGCCTTTACTTGTTTTATAAACCCCAGCCAATATTCCACTCCTAATGCAATCATAAAACACTTACACACTCCACATGACCCATTGAAATCAGCCGTGTAGGGATCAAGGGTTGAGCAGGACCCCTCAAATTAACCGCATCGAAGTCCCCAGGTACTGGGAGATTTGATTTGTCTCTGAAAAGAATCTGGACTTGTGTTCTTCGTGCTCGTGTGCATGATTTTGGGGTCCCCATCCCCTCTTCCTGCTCTCTGCAGGCCTCCCCTGACCTGCTGCATTCTGCTTGTGTACATTTTTCCCCCCAAGCACAGCACCCATGGGCATGAAGCCATTCAGACCTTTGTATCCCTTCACGTTTCAAGAGAGAAAAGCTCATGGGATTTTATTTTTTTTTCTTTTTCTCCAAGATTTAAACCTCTCATTCAAATTTAACCTAAGCTGCTGGAAGAAAGGAATCTCCAAAATACTAAACCTCCTAAAAAATTCAAAGGTGGAAGAGAGAAAGAGACACATGTGCAATACCCTCACAGAGAGCAGAGCTATCGTTTGAGCTCACAGGGAATTCAACCCTCATCTCCTCTACCTCAGGCTATACAGGTCATTCAGGCATGGCTGAGATAAAGAAAACAAGCCACTTCTGAAGTAAATTCTTTTTTTCAAGTCACAATGTTGCACAAAAGGCAAATACATCCCAAAATGCCTGGGAAAAACTGTATGGGAAATCAGTAGGCAAATGGGAAAGCAGAAGAGAAGACGCTCCCAGGAAATAAAATCTTTTAATCCTTGGGACTTTTCCAACAACCTTCTAATTATCTCCATGTTTTATAGCATGATAAGGAGCACCATGGAGAAATCCATGACCAGCTTGTGATCCAGCTAGGCTGAGGAAGAGGAGAAGAGGAGTCATTTTTTCTGGATCTATCCTCTAAAGGTTAATTTCTACCTGTTACCTTGCTTTAAACGTATTCTTTAGTCTGCTGATGTATCCTGTGTCACCCAAGTCCCACCTGTCAGGCATTAAACAGTTTTTTTCCTCCTTTCCTTTCCTTTCCTTTCCTTTCCTTTCCTTTCCTTTCCTTTCCTTTCCTTTCCTTTCCTTTCCTTTCCTTTCCTTTCCTTTCCTTTCCTTCCTGTGGGTTTTGGCCAGTGGTGGTTTCTCCAGGGGCTGTTTCTCCCCAGCAGTGGCTTAGGAGATGTTTTATAAAATCCCAGGAATCCCAGGCTGGTTTGGGTTCAAAGGGACCTTAAGAATCATCTCATCCCAACCCCCTGCATGGGCAGGGAGATCTCCCACTAGACCAGGTTGCTTCCAGCCCCATCCCACCTGGACTTCAACACTTCCCACAACTTTTCCAGGCAACCTGCTTCTCTCATTGGGCATGTGATGGGCTGGGGCTGGCCAGCAGAAAGAGGGACAGACACTTGAAATACTGATGTGTTTCCATTTTGGTGTTTTGACACTTCCATGAGCTTCTGTGGAGGCTTTTCACGTGAGAAAATACAATGTTTTCATGTAAAGGGAAAGTCAGAAGGCAACAAGGAGAAAATCAAACCCAAATGTTTTACCTCATGGAAATGAAACATTTTGACACTGTCAAAACAAAATGAGGAATTTGAAACAATCTGTTTTGATACATCCCAGTCAAAATCAACACTTTTCCTTCAAAATGTTTTGATTTCAGTTCCACTGCATTTTCCTAAGGGGGAAAAAAAACCCCACAATATTCATCTGAGAGGTTTTCCACCGGCTCTGGCGTTGAATTTATTATGAGAATCTGGTAATGGGTCTGAGGGCTGGTTAGGGAGCAACATCCTGTCAGACTGGATATTGAAAATCCTTCCTTTATCACTGTATTATGACAGGACAGGAGGAAAAGTCATCTGTGTTGCTACATTATCACAGAACAGGAGAAAAAGGTATCTCGTGCCTTCAGTGTTTTATGACAGATGAGAAGAGTCACCCTTAGAAAAACAGGATGATGGTGGCATCTCAGTCTCTTTGACCTTCAAATATAAAGTGTTTTCTTGCAGAAGCCAGACTGGATTCCATGCAGAGATGACGGGAGGGTGGGATGGATGAAGAGCAGGAATTTGCAGAGGTGGATGACTTTGAATGTAGAAAAAGAGAAGAAAGAATCAGAGGAATTGACCATCAGACTCATCTTGGTCTTACAAAAGACAATGAAGTGGGAGATGAAACTGCAATCGTAGCAGCTGAGTTAACTTCCCAAGGATGCACATGCAGCCCATCACACTGGCATCTGGGCTTTTAAACTCACCTCTAATGGCAGACATCCCCTGACAGAGGGAAGACCTCCATGGGATGTGTACCTGAAGCATTGGGCTCGTGGTGAACTGCCAGCTCTGAGCCACCAACCCCCCCGACACTGGGGAACTGCCACCCCAAAAAATTAACAATTGCCAGCAAGAAATAGTGCTGAGGTGCAGGAGAGCTCCTGCAACTAAAACCCAACCAAAAGCTGAGCAGCAGTCTGGCCTGAAAGCATTTTGGGCTAGCAAAGGGCTCAGGAGAGGTCAGGGGGCTGTAAATCCATCCAAGGGCCTCAGATGGGATCCCAGAGCACAGGAACACAGACTCCATGCCTCACATTGTTTTACAAGCATCTCGTCCTCCATCCCCAGCTGCTTCACTCTGATCATCTGAGAACAAAAGGCAACATTTTCTCTGCTTTTCTTTTAACTCTCCTTTTTTTTTTTTTTTTTTTTTTTTTGACAGACCAGATGCCTCCAACCCAAGCTTCTTGGCACATGGATGCCTCACGTACATGGAGACAGGCATGTACTTCATGACATTTCTGCACTGCTATTATCCCTTGATCTACTGATTGCATAAACCAGATAATTCCTTTTTTTTGTGTGTGCTCTGCTCACCCGGGGTCACTCCCATTCCCCCCTGGAAGGAGGATTTCACCATCATATTCAATACACAGTAATGATCAAACTGCTCTGGGGCTCTCAGGCTTCAACCATCCTCTTCTGGGGGACTAAGAGGAACATTATTACCTCCACAGCAAAGTCAGATCTTTTTTCTCTGTTAATTAATCAGCAAAATTAAAGAATTTGTTCAGTTAATATTAGTCCCTGGGAAACCAAAACACTCATTAGAAAGAAGCAGGGAGCCAGGTGGAGCACGACATGCTCCACAGGAATCTGTTTGTACCTCCCAAGCTCACCCTTGGGCACTGTCCTGTTTCCACCAGGCATTTCCCTTCGGTGTGATGTGCCACTCAGGGGAAAGAGGAATGAGCTGGAGGCTTCAAGGTTTCATCCAGGGATCAGGCAAAGCTCTAGAAGGACCCCTGTGGACATGAACGGGCTGTGAACTGGGGGTTATGATTCATCAGCTGTTTGAAAGGATGGGGTTAGTTTTGGCAAGCACACAGGTTTACCCCAACA
The DNA here is from genome assembly GCA_038090715.1 of Florisuga fusca. NCBI lineage: Eukaryota > Metazoa > Chordata > Aves > Apodiformes > Trochilidae > Florisuga > Florisuga fusca. The sequence goes on along the minus strand of JAAWXA010000015.1, from coordinate 2,796,248 downwards.
GAGAGCAGGGACCAGGTCTAGGAACTAAAAAAAGAGTTTCTCAGCCATAGCCATGGGGCTGGGATGCCTTGGGCACCTGCCTGGGATGCCCTGGGCACCTGCCTGGGATGCCCTGGGCATGTGGGATGCTGTTTCTCTGCAGAGAATGTCTCTGCCAGGAGCTCAGGCAGCTCTTCTTGTCAGCAGAGTCTACAAGAGTATTCATCTTTTCCTAAAATAGGAAAAAAAATTTAAAACTCCCATTTGGTTGGGTGACTCCTTCTCTGAGCTCCATTAACTTTATTGACTCCACTCCCCCCAGCACTGAGGGAAAGAAACTCTCCTGGAGAGCACTTGCCCTGTAGATGTGTAAGTCAGAGGCAGGAAAACTGACAGGAGGAGATTGGTTTCTGACCCCAACAGACTTCAAGCCCTGGTTTGCTCCTTTCATGCTCCTCAGGTTTGGCCACTGTGTTGCAGCATCTCACCCAACCTCAGAGGCTGCCCCAGGCTGGGGAACACCTTCAGCACCAGACTGGCAGCACTGCAGAAATCGTGGCAAACCCTAATGCTCCCCATGACCTAAGAAGTTGGACTCTGAGAAGCCAGTGGGGCTGGAGATTTCATTTGCTTGCCCTGCAGCAAAGCCCTGAGCAAATCTGCTTGGTTGCAGGTAAATGAAAGCAGAAGGGGAAGAGGTTTTTTTTTTCCTGAACCACCTTTCCCAGTGCATTCCACCTCCAGGCTTAAATCACAGCAAGGTCCATCTCCTGCCATCAGCCTGGCTCTGCAAAGCAGCACCTTTCCCCTAGAAACCTACAGAAATACCCACGTGAGAATTTTCATAATTCTCTGTCAGAACAAAGCTGCCTTGAAAAGGTCCCAGAAGTAAGGTCTGGGGCTCAGAGCTGGGCGTGTGTGGGAAAGCAAGAGAGCCACAGCACAGGGATGGTTTTTAGGAGGAGTTGCCCTCAGCAAGCACACAGGCTCTGGTGCCAGCAGCAGGATTTGCAGATGCTGGGGAAAAAAGAAAAAAAGAAAAAAAGAAAAAAAAAAAAAAGATAAATAATTTCCAACCTGTCAATATTTTGCAAAGGAGCCTCTGAGAGAGATTTTATCTGTGCTGTAGGCATTGACCTCCTGGCCTGACCTGGAGGGGGAAGGGGAGGCAACCAAAAAGAGCAGGGAATGGGAAGGAACCAGAGTGCAGAGTGCTGCTGGGAGGTTAATGCCCAAAATAAAATCAGCTAGAGAAGACACAGGCTGTAAAGAGAGCCAGCAGTGCCTGGAAGGGGTGAGATGATGTGGGACACTGGTTCTTGGGACCATCACTGTTGATAGTGCCTGTCTGCACACTCTCCAGTGACTGCTGCAGCTGCAAGCTGACCTCCAGGCCAAGGGAGAGAAGGGGGCTGCTTCAAAACCTCCTCTTCATGCAGGCAGCAGAGGGGATGCTCTGTCACATCCAAACTATCAAGGCACAGGGTGGCTTTAGCACAGGTGACAAAGCCCAAGTGCCAACATTCTCCACCTGCTCAGCAGAGCTGCTTCCAGGAGCCAGCAGAGCCGTGGAGAAGAGCATCAAAGTGGAGGGGAAAGGACTCTGCATGGTGTGGGACAAGCCTGGCCCAGAGCAAGCTGTCACTGAGCCTGCTACTGAGTCTCCTCTCTCTGTCTGGGCTGCAACATGATCCTCATCTATGAAAAAACAGCTCTGATTTTATCATCATTATAATTATGTATTGTAATTCAAGTCTGAATGACAGAGCAAAGTCATAGATAGGTTAGAAAAGCCTGCTAGTTCTCTCAAGAAAAACCTAGGAGGAAAAAAAAAAATTAAAAAAAAAAGAAAAAGTCTTGTCCTTCTTGATTGCCCAGGCCCATGCTACAACTTTCATTGCTTTCATTTTCAAAGGCTGCTTTTCCCCCCAAATTGACTTTTTTTTTTTTTTGGT
>JAAWXA010000015.1:2667316-2794298 GCA_038090715.1 Florisuga fusca | reverse complement strand
TTTTCTTTTTTTTTTTTTTTTTGGTTTGCTTGCAACCCAAGCTCCCTCCCCCCACACCTCCACGCTTAGTTTATTTCATTTCCAAACAGAAAACATCAGTGAGAAAGCCAGTGAGACCATCTAGCTGCTTTCACTTAACCTCCTGTACACAAATAAGAAGACCATTTATAGCTCAAGGTGTGGAAGATTTTTGGTGACTGCCTTTGCAATGAATGGTCTTGATGTTTTAGATATGGTATCTCTTCTTGGAAAATTTCAGCTGTTCTGCAGTGATTTAAATCTCCTTTCTCTGAGGCACTGCAAGGTTACTGTATAATCTGCTGCATACTTCAGAGTTAGATAACAATTATTGGCAGATATAAATAGACGTTTTCACGAGCGATATTGTTTAGTATGCTAAATGTTGCTTTAATTTGCTGGTTCAATTTAAAGTGAATTCCTGTCATGCACAGAACAAAATAGATCAATTATATTACTACTAATTATTGTTATTATTTTAAACTGTGCTTCTCAAGCAGATTTAACAAATTTGTCAATCCAGCTTGTTCACCTTCTTGAAACCAAAGCCAGCAGGCTTGCATGTAAATTACCCCAGATTTCCAATGAGCAGCAATGATAATGGCAACTGGTGTGTAATTATCTCACCCTAGATAAGTCTCAATTTATCACATCTAGGCCTACAGGCTCCAACGTCTTCATTTTCCAGAAGTATCAATACTTACACTCCTGTGCCTTACGAGTAAAAAAATTGCACTTTGCAGCAGTCCTGACTGGCAGAGTCAGAATGAAGAGGAACAAGTGTAAATGGAGAGGGAACCAGGTGAACACGAGCTCCCAGGCAGAGGCCTCAGGGTGAGCTCTTGACCGGTCTGAGGCCTCTGCCTGGGAGCTCATCCCTTCCTCCTCCTAACTGGTTGTGTTCACCTAGCTGCCTCTACATGTAAACACCAGCAGGCAGTCCCTTTTCAGAAGGGCCTTTTGATATTATTAATATTAGCTTTGATCTTCCGTGGTGAGAAGAACAAGGACAACTCAAGGATACACAGTTTGGAAGCAGAGTCTCACAGGATTTCAGAGTCTCACAGAATCTCTCACAGGATCTCTGTCGTTCACAGGATCTCCCTAACAATGGTCACAGTTGGAAAAGACCTCCAAGATCACCACATCCAACTGTCAACATCCCCCTCCAATAAAATATCTACATCAATACCCGTACCACCCACTAGAGCATGTCCTGAAGTGCCTCATCCACACGGGTTTTAAATCCCTCCAGGGATGGTGACTCCACCACCCCCCTGAGCAGCCCATTCCAGCACCTGACTACTCTCTCAGTGAAGAAATTCTTCCTCATCTCCAGTCTCAACCTCCCCTGGTGCAACTCCAGGCCATCTCCTCTGCTCCTGTCATTGTTCACTTGAGAGAAGAGCCCAGCACCCACCTCCCTGCAGCCTCCTCTCAGGGAGTTTAGAGAGCAATAATGTCTCCTCTCAGCCTCCTCTTCTCCAAACTACACATTCCCTCAGCCTCTCCTCACAGGACTTGTTCTCCAGACCCTTCACCAGCTTGGTTGCCCTTCTCTGAACTCACTCCAGCAGCTCCATGTCTTTCTTCTGGAGAGGGACCCAGAACTGAACACAGCACTTGAGGTTTGGCCTCACCAGTGCCCAGCAGAGGAAAAGAAAGCGTATCTACAGCTTGGTCAGAAATTTCTTGCTGGAAAACCAAGATTTTTCAGCAATATTTTGAGGTAATACATTAAAATAATGAGAAAATATCTCAATTTTTCTGCCGGGCTCTGATAAATAACTTTTTATATATGTGTTTCTAGCACCAAAATAAAAGTTCAAAACCCATAAACTATGTGGCATCTCTCCCTCCTGCTGGTAACTGCAGCTTTTCTCCATCAGGATGTCTTTATCAGAAGGTCATAAATCACAGCCATTCACATTACGAGCAGTGATTCTGATAGAGCTGCACGAAGGCAGGTTTCATCTTAAGTTATTCATTTTTGTAATTCACCACAGCATTATTTACTCTTTTTTTTTTTTTTTTTGCCCTGCAATAATCCACCTGAGGTCAAATATATGTATGTATAAACCAGCCTCACCAAAAAAAAAAAAAAAAAAAAGAAAATAAGTAAAATAAATCTGTGAGTAATGGCAATGGGTGGACAGAAATTCTGTGTTTGTGAAGGATTTTTGAGGTCTCTGGGTGTCTGGAGGGAAGCTAGGCTTGCATGAGGTAAAAGGTTAGAAAAGAAGTGGAAAGCAGAGGCTGTTGTTCCCAAGGCTGGAAGATGGAGAAGAGCATCCAGCCTGCCAGGGTAAGAGGGCTGCCCTGTGACAGATGGGACAGGCATGGTGACTGCATGAAAGCTGAAACCACAGACCCTTCCAAAGCCATCAGAAGCAGGAAGCCTGCAGAGATGAGCAGGGGCAAGCTAGGAAAGGAGGAACAGATTATTTCCTTCTTTGTTCAAGGCGTCTCCAGAAGCCCTGAGCTGCTGCCTAACATTTGATGTGTCCTGGGAAGTAGGGAGGTGGCAAGGCAAATCCTTAAAACAAGCTCAGGGAAATACAGTGAGGTTCATCACTAGGAGGGAGGATCAAAGGAAGGGTTAGCACCCCTGGGTGAAGGCTGTGCTCTCAGGAAGGGTCCCCACCCCTTGTGGCTGGCACAGACATCTCATAAATCTGTGAAAATAAGGAGAGGAGAAGGATCTGCTAACACGCCCTCCTGCAGCCTCCCAAGGCTTTGGGCTGGATCCTGTACCAAAAACGAACAAAAAAAAACCCCAGAAAAGCAGTGTCACAGAGGCCAGTCTGTGAGGGAAGAAATGCTATGAACAAACCAGCAGTTTTCTCAGCAGGACAGAATGACCTAACCTCTTGCTGGGACCTGAGGGACTCTGCAGAAGCTGAAGTGTTGTGGGACTCAGGGAGCATCCTGGGGACTGGAGTTCTCCAGGCAGCCAAATGTCCCCCAGGATGCAGAAGTGGGGGAAGGTTAGAACTTCCCTGGAAGCACTGAGGACTATGCATAGTGTCTGTGCATGCTGACACCTCTCTAGGACCTTTTCTCCAAGGATGGAGGAGAAATGGAGCCCTAAGTCCTTTCCCTAAACTTCTCACTTGGTCTGCCTTGCCCAGCAGCTCCTCCCTCTCTGTACAGAGCTACCTTGCTTGGATGTATTACGTTTGTGTGCTTTAACCCTTGAGGGTGCCCTGGAAGGAAGGGGAAACTGCCCTGCCCTGCAGCTCAGCTGGCTTCATGTCCCATTTTGTGATACTGAATTATTTGGCTTCATCCCATCCAACAGGGAAGAGCTGGGGTGGAGCTGGAGAAGGAGTTCCCAGTGCTGGGGCAGAGGAGTAAAATGGCATCTGAAAGTCAGTATTGTTAAAAGCAAAGTAAAGCACAGAAGAGGAAAAATAACCTGGCCCTACACTCACCATGAAAGGAACTAAATCAGCTATTACCTCCAAAATGAGATCTTGGAGCAGGCGGTTGTCTGGGGCTGTCAGTGGTGGCAAAGGGGCTGCAGGGGAGGAAGAAAGGAAGAAATGGGGAGGGCAGTGCTCCTGCATCAGGCCCTGCTGCTCTTTCATCTTGGGTCTCATGCCACTTTGGAGGATTTCACACAGCAAGTTAAAATTTGGAGAGGGTGGTGATGGCAGCACAGAAGGGAAGCAGAATCTGCCCAGGGCCAGGGTGCTTTGTGGGGGAGTAACCGCGGAACGATCTGTGGGATCATGAGGAACACAGCAGGGATGATCACTCAAGTTGTGCGATTATAGGGTGGCGAGGTGTTCCTCCTGCCCTCCACCTACCTTCCCATCTTTTTTTATCTCAAAATTCCCCCCGGTCCCTTTATAACCCTACAGCCCAAAGGATCGAGCCCCTCTGCTCCATCACCCACACCAGCAGCTGCTGCCGTGATCCCAGGACATACCCACCAGAAGGATTTTCTGAGCCTCTTCAGACAACACACACACACACATGTTGTGCCCAGGGTGTGGTGGGTAGGGTGATGCTGGGTGGCAGATGTCAAGAGCAGGGCACGAGAGGAGCCGCAGAGGTGGGAGCTGGCGCTTGGGACGCTGCCAGCCGGAGCAGTGGGATGCAGAGGACCAAGCAGGGGATGAGTGTACCTCGTCGTGTTTTGCCACAGCAGCTTGCCAGTTGTACCCATCTCCCTCTCTCAAAACCCGTGTAATGAGGAGACGGTGCTGAAAGCAACAAAAATAGGGGAGATGTAATACATGTGAAAGGGAATTATGTGGAAAATAGACGGGAGGAGTGTTTTCCTGGCTGCTGAGATGCTTACAGTCTACTCGCTTCATGAATATTTAGAAACAAGAAGGTTGGCTCCACATGTCAGTCTGAATGTACACAGTTTTCCTTTCTATAAATATTACATTTCATTCCAAGACAGCAGAAAGCAGCAAAGCAACAGCTTAGACCTCGAAAGCCCCTTTCGTTTGCTTCTCTAAATTGGCTCATTTGGACTGTAAATTCTTCTGGGCGAGGTGATAAAGATACTTTGCTTTCATCTTTTGCTAAGGTTGCCAAATCTGAATGATAGGTTGACCTGGAAAATAAAAGCAGTATTGTTGTAAAATACTTCACTGTTTTTCTCTTTCTGGAACCAAGGCCAACAGTGGCTGATGCTTCAATGAAGAGAAATACGTGGACTGGCACTATCAGAGGGGGAGCATTGTGCATGAGAAGAGCTCAAGGTTTTGGTATCTGGCAGATGAAGAGTTTATTCCTGGACACAAATCCTGTCCTGCAGACAAACTATACACTTCATTTGTAGAGGATTTGCAAATAACAGCATGACATTGGTCCTCTTGTCTTTCCTGGAGGGTAAATTTGGGGTTCTGTCATTCCTAAAGAGAGGGCTTGGGTTTCGGGGAGCTGAGGAGACCTTCTCTGGTCTTGACTGGAGGAGAAGCTGGCATTTTGCTGGAGAATGGGCAGCAAAAGCTTTGCTTTACATCTCCATATGGCCCTGGGCTCGACAGGAACCGTGACCAGGAGAGATGGGAGCCTTGCCAGGGGAAATGGTGGAGGCTTCCCCCTCCTCTGCCTCAATACCATATGTCTGCTGCCTGAGAATGAGATTTACAGTCTTCCCCGAGCCCTGTCTGCTTCTGGACCCTGAAGATACACAGTAGCCAATAGGAAGCAGCTAATGATTCATTATGAATCAGTGATTTGATGAAGAATGGGTGGGTTTTTACTGTTTTTTAAACTGCCTGTGAGCAGCGCAGTGGTTTTCTCAGCCTTGCAACTCACAATACTTGCTGACTAATTTCTGCAAGTAAATCCTGTCCAGAATTACAGAATGGTAGGGGTTGGAAGGGACCCCTGAAAATGATCAAGTCCAACCTGCTCACTAGAGCCAATAGTCTCCATTTCCAGGCAGCTGCCACGAATGGGTGAGTTTTCTATGTGCACTGTTGCTAAACCATAGCTGCCTAGAGGTGCATCAGTCCTACAGCTGAACACCTCCTGCACTGAGCTACACACCACAAAGAAAGAACCACCGAGCAGGAATTACTGACACCTCATGCTGTGGTTCCTCATCAACCTCTTTGGCTGCCCAATGGCGTCAGAAAATGGCTCTAAGGATGCCCTCATGAAAAGAAGGAGGTGCAGTCTTTCAAGTCATCTTTTTTTCATGAAGGCTTCTTCAAGAAAAATCATTCTCATCCTCCAAAGTTGACCAACACTGAATATCTCAGAACTCCCAATGCCAGCCTGGGGCCCACTTCAGAAAAAGTAGGGCAGAGCTGTAGCTTTGTTACAGTCTTCAGTGAAAAGAAGTTGTTTTTTTGAGTCAGTTCTCTGAAGAATGTGCACTGACAGATTCCTAGCAAATGGAAATTGGGATTTTGTTCTATTTATACTTTTAGCAAATCCACAGAGAATATAAATGAATTTGAAATACAAAATGGAACGTATTAGGCAGACTAGTGAGAGATACTTACACATCCTTCATACAGCAGTACACAGTAATCCATCCAAAATATTTCGGAACTAATTACTGTACAGCCTTCTAACCCCTGGTAGAGAGAAAAAAAAAAAAAAACCACAAAAAACCCACCCCCTATATTTTAGGAAGTTCATTGGAAGCATCTGTTTAAGATGTTGTTAATCCTTCATTCCACACTCATTGGCTGGATGATAATGAAACAGTTCAGTTTGCGCGCTGTGGGTTGAGACCTAAACCTCATCTTGGTTAAAGCTGATTATTTCCTACAAAGGAACATAACTCAATCCCTTTTCTTCTTGTTTCACTGGGCTTTTTTTTTTCGGTGAGACTGTCGTTCCTACTGTGGTTTTCTAGATGGCAGCTGGCAGTAGCAAATGATTGGCTTTAATCTCAAATTTCAAAATCAATACGGCGCGAGTACTATTGATTCTGGCGTACCGGGATGACCCCCAGGGGGTTCACAGCAACCAAAGAAGATTTTTTGATGTTTCTGGACCTCCTTCAATTAGAATTTCTAAAAATCCCTACCCTCCTCAAAAATAAGCAGTGCCAGAAGAACTTTGCTTCGCAGAGCAGCAGCACAGCAGTCTCCTGGCAGATCCAGTCGAGAAGGTGTCCCTCCAGACCTCGGAGAAGGGGAAGGGGAAAATATGTCATTGTGCCTAAGACAGGTTAAAGAAATCTTTCTGGACCTCATTTGTACTCATGGAGAAACAAACCACGCAGGAGTTGGTGCTGGCAAGGCAGCCAGGTTGGCTCTGACATCTGAGCTCTGGTTTTTGCTCTTGTGCTGTTGAAAGTGCATTTGCAAGCAACCTTAAACCTCAAACTTCCTAACTTCTGAGTACTTGACTTTTTTCATCCTCTTCAACTGTATGGGTTTCTCTGTGATTTTAAATGATTTTTTTATTATTATTATTGTTTTCAAAGATCTGGATTCAATTCTTCTAACAGCCTCAGTGTTTGCAGGCCAGCTAAGATTGCTCCTGCAGTTTGGTGTGAGTTTGGGACATTGCCCAGAGCAAACAAAAGAGGAGCTGTGGGGTTTTCCTTTTGCTTTTTTCCTCCTATAAATTGTATGGATTTCAGATTTATGTTTGTGGAGTCTGTACATTTTTTTTTTTTTTATCTTATTAAAGATGGATGAAGAATGAAATAAGATTGCTCTGAGCTGCCTCGCATTGAGCTCCAGTACAGCATCTGTCTCTTCCCCCATATTGCCACCACCTTGGGACAAATTAAAAAGTCCTTCCAGTGCTCAGTTTTTCCCACCTACGAAAGACACCTACACTAGGATTGCATGAATCACTGGGTCAAGGGGCTTTCCCCACCTTCCAGAATCCAGAAAATCTCTGTGACTACCCTGGAGATGACAGATGTTAGACTGATGAGTGTCCCACCGACTCTCTCTGCCAGACAGATACTCAAGAACAAGAGGAATCATTTAATTGCCTGCAAGAAGGGTTTCAAGACAATAAAAAAATGAAGTTTTGCAAGAGCTGGTCTTGTGCCTGGTCTCCAAAAGAGTTTTGGGGGATGGAGTGGAGACAGCCTTTCAAAAATGTGTGGTTTGTTCTGCAGTGGGAGATCAGGGTTTGAACACAAGGTGATGCTGATAATCTAATACCAAGGCCTGAAAAAAAAACCCCAGAACAGAATTCAGTGGGGATGGAGGCAAATTATTACACTTGGACAGCACAGTGAGGAGTTCCCACCTCCTGACATGACCTGGAAATATTTAGTGGGCTGTCATCCATCATAACATGGCCATGGGGCAGCAGCTTCTCTCTGGTGTGAGTACGGGGCAGACTCTTCCAGGGATGAATAACCAGGAGGCAAAACCCATGGAGTAATTGGGCCAGACAGGGGTCCCAGGCATGGTCCCCACTGCTTCACCAGGGAGGTGGGATGGAGGGAACCCAGAGGGAGTGATCAGCACTACAGAAGATACAATATTCAAGAAGAAAATCGAGAGAACTGGGGTGGTTTAGAGAATATTGAAGGGAAAACACACCATGCTGTGGGAATATCTATTTAGGGTCAGCAAAAAAGAGGTTTTGTTCAGTGGGTTCACAGAGGAGGATAGGACAGAAAGTTCCCTGCTTTCTGGGAAAGGGAACATTTTTAAAAGAATATTGAGTCTGAAACTGCTGCTTTGAAATTTCAAAAACGCCTCCGTGATTATGAGAGAAACTGCAGATTTTGGAAACAGCAGAAACAGTAAATGATGTTTTCTAAATATTGGTCAATTCCTTCCTTCCTTCCTTTCCTTCCTTCCTTTCCTTCCTTCCTTCCTTCCTTCCTTCCTTCCTTCCTTCCTTCCTTCCTTCCTTTTCTCACTGAAGAGGTTTATATTTTGTAGCTTTCCTGACCTTTCTCTTCTGAAAAGACAAAACAAGCCCACATTGTGAAAACTTTGTGCTGTGACATGCAACTTTGTTTTCTGCAATGAAATCAGCATACTTCTGCAGCTAAAACAAAACAATGCTGGGGGGAGGGTGTCTCTTTTTTTCCTGTTATTTAACTGTTGAAATCCAAGCTGAAATATTTCAACTGGCCCAAGCAGCAGACATAACAACTGTTTCACATTCTCTGCTCACTAAAATGTCCTCAAGCGTGGCCAGACCCCTGCAGTCCCAGCTTGGGGTGGGATGGAGGGGGAGAAGAACACGTCTGGATCCTGCAGCTCATCTTGGGGTGGAAGAATTGCTCCCTGCTAGATGTCCTTGGCCAGCAGAAGTTTGAAAACCTGCTTCCTTGGGAGTTTTTTTGGTGTGTTCTGAAGTGAGTGAAAATTCTGAGCTGAAAGGTGGCACTTTTTTGGTGAAAGGAAACCCCAGTAGATGGATGGCAGAGAGATTTTGATCTCACCTCTGACTTCTTGGAGCTCTTTCAATTGCTTGGGCAAGGATGGTTTTGGGTGTTGTGGCATTTAGAGAGGACACTTTAGTGGTAATGATGGGGTGCAGAGGACCCTGTGTTTGCCTATGAGCAAAACTCATCTGAAAACCTTGAGCTCTGGAGAGGTAAAAGATGAGGGAAAGTGTAAGCTCACATCTCACTAAACCACAAGCTTACTTCTGAGCTGGTTAAACTTTGTAGACAGCAAAAAAGACCTCCTCAGAAGAGGCAAAAAGATAACAAACGGTTCCCTGGTGAAAGCAGAACAATAAAGGCTATCCCTTCATCATTTGAATTTCTTGCCTAATGAAATTGGATACAGTCTGAAATCCCCCCATAAGCCAACAGCTAATTCATTTCTGCATTTGAAATGCCTGTTATCAATTACTGGCTGTAGATCTGATGATTTCCATAGCTAGTTTTCATTCTGGTACAAGTGGCTTTGAGGATTTCTTGATGATGAGTATATAAAAAGTCACTTCAGAAACGTGTATCCAGTTCCTCTCTGAGTTGTAGATGCAGCCATTGGGGCTTTGAACCACAGACCAGGCAGGCAGATAAGTATCTTCATCTTCTCATCAGTGAACTTTAAAGGCAATCTAAATTTAAAAGTTGGTCTTGAATTCTCCCCACCTCCTAGAATTCCAAGTCCCACGTGAGGATGAGCAAGGGAGGTGATGCAGCAGTGTCACAGGGACATCATCTTCTCTTACCTCAGCTGGAAAAATGTCCACAGCACCTCTCCTGGCTCTGATATTTGTGAGTTTCTGGGATATTATGAGCATTACACCAGACCTTTTAAATGAGTCCCAACCTGAGGCTGATCCCCAGCTTTGCTCTCAGAACCAGGTGGACTGCCTAAGCTGCCATGTTAAAATATTACCCCCACCTGATGTCAGCAGCCAGAGCAGTAGCTTTCAGTCTGAATACATAGTTAGCCAGACACAAACCAAGCAACTGAGCTGGTGGTCTTACCACGGGAAGGCCTGTGATAGTGGTAAGACATGATATCCCTCCCTCCAGCCATGCCCTATGCTAGTTTACCCATACACCTTCTGACTGTCCTTTCAGACAAGTAGGATTTTCCCTTTTTGTACCCATCCTGGCTACATTCCCAGGCTCACGTTTCCAGGGTGACTCTGAGGAGTCTCCCGTGACACCTTACTTTACTCTTTAGAAACCACCTCTCTTTAGAAGCAAAGGAGAAAATCACATTATTTTCTCCCTTTCTCATGTAGCTGGTCAGCAGCCCAGGCTTACAAACTGGACAAAGAGTTTGTCCTGGGACAAACTGGAGATTTTTTTTCCTCTGGTTGGGGATTTGGGAGGGCAGTATTTGTATTTTTGTCTGCTTTTTGCCAACACAATACTCACTCAGTCCTTAGCTGTTCAAAAAACGTACAAGTACAGGAGACTTATCCTTGTGTAATTCTCTCTGGCTTTGTAATTCTCTCATTTGCTCCTGGTTAAAGGGTTGGATTTGCCTCAACCAGAGGGAAAGCCACCGATGACAAGACTTTTTGCCCCTCGTGAGCAAAAAGGTCACCATTTATCAGCGTTGGCCTAGATCTTCTCTAGAGGTCTCTTCCAACCCTGGTAAGTCTGTGATTCATGAGGTTTCTCTGAGGGTGGCACTGCAGGGATGGATCTGGAGAACACTGCCCTGCATTGCCTGTCCCATCCCACCAGCCATGGGATGCAGCAAGCCCCCAGGCTCTGTGGGACCATCCTGCTGGGAGGACACCCCAAGCAGAGGCAGGATCCGTGCAAACCAGAGGTGAACCCTGGGGAGTTCCAGCAGGCTCCTGCTAAGGCAACAAAACACTGATATAATGAGGAAGGGGTTTATTGTGTTTATAAACGATCTGATCCCACTCGCTTTCCCATGTCTTGTGCACAGCAGCAGGCTTTTTATTTTTCTTCTTCTTCCTCTTCTCTCTTTCTTATTGCAAGTTATAAAACTGGCTTCGTGTTTTCTTAATCCAGAAAATTTATAGGGCCAGAGCTCCAATCATTATAAACCAAGCAGAGCACACAAACACCAGGAGCGAAAAGTAAAACACTACACTGCAAATCATTCAGTGTCAATAAGCTCGCTTGTTATTTGTAGCCAGCAAAGGAAATTGGACTTTTTAATATGTAACACATTAACCTAAGTGTCTGCCTAAATGGAGCTGCATTTTTAATGTGTTGACATATTAACACCAGGACTCTTTCTCTAATTCCCCCAACCTTAACATAACAATAATATTGTTACATCATTAGCAGACCTTTAAAGAAATATTAATTCTCCCTAATAACACACTGAGTAAATGCACTTTGCTCTTGCCTTGCCACACTCAATAGGCACTGTTCACCTGATCACACCTGCTTCTGCTTGGATTTCATAGCTAGAGAAATCAGGTACATTTATGTACACTAGAAGGGGTGCAAAGTTTTCAGGAGTTTGGGCAGGCAAAGATCCCAAAGGGCAGGAAAAATAAATTCCTGCTCTTAACAATCTTTTTTTCTCTGCTGATGCAGTTTCTTACTAGTGTGGAGGAGGTGTGGTCACAGAGATGCTCCATCACATGAGTTCCTGAGGATGCTCACCACACTCCAGTACCCAGGTCCGAGGCCCCTGGCTCTGCAGCCAGCACCAAGTGCCCTTTGTGGGAGTCTCAGAGAGTCCCAGGAAGGGATGAGAGGAATCTGGGACTCAGGCAGGGTGTGATCCAGCTCCATGGAGTTCAGCAGAGTAAGCCACAGCTCTGGACAGAGGGGGACATAAAGCTGGTGCTACATGAACTGGATACTCAAGGAATGAAGATGGGAAAATTGCTACCCATAATTACACTGGAAAAGTGGACAGTGGTCAGATCTGTTCACCCTCCTCCTTCCCTGGCTCTCTTTGTTTTGATGCATTTTCTTTTTGCTTAATATGGTGGTTTTATGGGCAGAATGTGCTCAGGATGGTGTATAATGGGACCAACTGTGCAGAAATGTCACGCGTGCGAAATCTATGCAAAGCCCCTGCTATGCTTTTGCCTGAATCAATTTAAAGAAGACGCTCCATAAAACAGGATAAAACCAGATTAAGTGCATACAAATGAGGCAGCCCAGGAAAGGCTTTCAGAATTTGTTGAAGGCAGATGGAATACAAATGGAGAAAGAGATTGCAGCGATGCGTGTGTAAAATGCACACGACAGCTATATCCAGAGAGGTTGAAGGAGAGAGAAAGAGCCTAATGAGAAGCCCCCTCTGCAGAGATCACCTGAAGACAGAGAAGGACAACATGTCAGGCACGAGGCCCACCTTAATTCACAGCTACGTGGTCTCCAGTTTTCCAGCCAAATCCCAGGGCAGAAGCACAGCAAAGGCTGAAGCAGCTTCCTGAGAAACAGAGGCACGAAAAGAATTCAGCGGAGGGAAAAGCCGATCAGCCCGCTGCCCCCTTGTTATTTGCTTTGCTTGCACATTTATTTGATATTCTCCTATCATTGCCCGTTTAGATTTTCCCACTGCCAACACGTGGCAGCCTCAGCAGGATGGTAATGCCATGCATAGCCAGGCTGGGATGCAAACTGTACTGTGAAATAAAGCAAGCAGATTGGGAGCTTCTGCTCTCGGAATCTGAGCCTTGAAAACCGAGGAAAGGAATTACTATTTTGGGATTGTTGTTGTCCTTTTGTTGTTGTTGTTTGGTTGGTTTGGGTTTTTTTCCATGCAATTAGCTGCTGAGAATCATTGCCGGGAGATTTGGCTTGGCAGGCTTCCAAAAAAAAAAAAGGAATGGGACATTTACAGGGGTGGCCAACACACCTAGTGACAGGGCTTGAGGAGAGCAGGCCAGATAGTCCACAGACTCATCTCAGCAAAGGTTTTTATTTGTTCAGCTTCCTGAAGAAATGTGGCCAACTGAATCCCACTCCAGGTTTGCAAATCCGTGTTCCAACCATTTGCTTCTTCCTCCTCTGCCTAATAACTTGTGTATCTTCTGGCCATGTCCTGCTGGAGATGACCAAGGGCCATGTAACTCCAAGATTTCCCCTTTCCATTTTCCATTTTCCACTTTCTAGCAGAGCTATGAAATATCAGTGGCCAGGTAGGGATGAAAAAGCTCTTCCAGTGTGTCTCCTGTGATCAACCCAACTTGTAGCTGCCTGGATATACCACCAGTGCTAAATCAGGAGGCAGAGCCCTCTGGCACTGGAGCCTGGGCACATCAGTACTCATGGAAATGGCCAGTGGTTTTCATGGGTATGTTGGGAAAAGAACCCCAAGTTGCTGGGGTAAAACTAGCTTGGAAACAGAGCTAAAAGTCTCCAGGTTTTGGGCCTGGAATCAGGAGGAAAAAGCCCTGTGAGGAGGGTTTTCCCTGTGAGGAGAAGGTGCTGCTGGATTTCATGCATGTCCCTAGGAAGTAGGGGCTAGCAGAGACAAGGGTCTGCTCCACCTGGCACTGAAACCCACCTGCTTTTTTGTTTGGGGGCATATTTTAGTGAAAAATTATTCTGAATCTTTTTTAGACAACACTAAATATTTCATTGGCACTGTTTAAAATATTCCCAGAACTTCAAATCAAGCATATGGCCCTAGGAGGAAAAGAGGAATGGAAAGGAACAACTATCAAACTCTGAAAATTATCTGCACTCCTCTTTCACCAACAAAAAAGAAGGAGCATTTAATACCAATTATTTCAGAAAGTTAACTGAATACAGAAACTTAGGAACCTGGCAAGCCTTGACTTGTTTTCTGCTGGGTGGCTGCTTGCAGTAGACCTTGTTTTTTGCCAAGCTGCTTGTTATTCAACTGCTCAGCCCTCTGAGGGGAACATCATGTGGCCAATGAACACCTGAAAATGCTGTGCAGGGTGGGAGTTCACCTGACTTCAAAAAACCCAAAAAACCACGGCCATTCATTTTGATTAAAAATTTCAAGCTATCAGAAACCTTTCCAAGTGTGAAAAGCTGTTAGTGCTCTTCAATAAGTCATTTTTCATGAGGAAAACTGGGAGCTGAAGCAATGCAGGCTGTAAAAGCACAGACATCACCTTTTATTTATGTTTGTCTCTGTGTATTCCCTTGAACAGCTGTGCTGGGAACGTGGCCACGTGGGGTTTTGCTGATGAAGAGCAATTCCTTGGGGTCTGCTGTGGTGGAGTCCATGGGCTATGGGGTGTATGGGGTGCAGGAGCTTGGGAGGAGGGAGAAGAAAACATCTCTGCCTCTGCTGCAGCTCTCCCTACTTCTAGCTGAATAATTCAGGTTTTAGATTTTACTTCAGGTGTGTCTGAAGCTGATGATTTCCCTGCTTTCTCCAGAACAACAAGCCCTTCGTTTAAACATGAGGTTAGTTTTGGCTGTGAGCCCGAATGGCTCGTTGTTGATTTGAGTATCCAGAGCTGCTGAAGGGTGACCAGATGAGCTCCTACGGTCTCCTCCAAGCAGTTTAGGAACATCTGCTGTCCCCAACCTGTATCTCTTTGCTCTTAGCCTCATTGCAGAAGTGGGAAGTGCCCTGGGACTCTCATGAGGAAGCTCTATTGAGGTTTTTTCCTTAGTCTAGACCAGTAGCAAGAAGCTTGGTCTGGGGAGTGGGCTGGTGGCTTGGTTCCCTGTAGAGCTTGAGAAATGTGTCTGTGTGCTGTTTCACAGCTACGTGGTTGATGGAATGGGAAGTTCACCCCTACCTGCTCCTTCCAGGCATCAATGATTGCCCTCAGTTGTCTCAGCAGTAGATATTCCACACACAAAGGAGTTTTTGGAAAAGCTTTGCTTTGTTTGTCTTTTCTCCTTGCAGGCCAAGATGTTTCCAGTCTGCCTCTGCTTTCCTCTGCTCCAGGAGGATTCCTGTCCTTCCCAGCTCTCCTCCTCTCGCTCCACCCAGGCAGACTGTTTCTTAGTGATATCTCTTTTAACATTGTTAGAAGTATTGAACATACTGCTAACAGAAATATTTTCATTGAAATATTATTTTCTCTTTTTTTTCCCACCTTCTCCAGCATAAAGGCTATTTAGAGAGACTTGGACTGCACTTGATGAACTGCTTTCTTGCCATTTTTTTTTTTTAAAGGAAGGAGGGAGGAGAGGCAGGGATGGATTTTGAATGTGCAAAAAGTATTATTTCAATATTTTTTTCCTGTGACACGGTTCCCTTAGGAAATACCTTGCCATTTCATTTCCATGTTTTCATTGCTCAGCCTTTCAGAAATTACATTTATTTGTTTAAAAACTCACCCAGCTAGGAAGGCAATGGCAAGGTCACTTTTGGTTCTCTGTGCTGCGTGGTCTGCACCTCCTATTACAGTGATGCCTGAGCCCTAGACTTGTGCTGCCTCTCAAAAGCAGAGAAGGACTTTGTGATTTCTTAAGAAGGAAAGCATACGAGAAACAGAAAATCTGAAAACCATGAAGAAAAGAAATTCCTTTTCCTGTATTTTCTGTGGACCCTGGTAGGACTTGAGAACATACAGCAGGTGAGATGTCCCTGTAGAACTGGAACCAGAGCAGTGCATGAAGGCAGTCCAGCCATGTCTAGGCATCCCTTGGGACAAATACTGCATGAAACAGTGATTGTGAAGGAAAGAAACAGATGTCCCACGTAAGACATTCCATGGGACTTTATACATCCCTGAGGAGAGATAATTAAGAGCTTTCCTAGCAGCCTTCTGAACCAGTGCACTGCCAGACAGCGAAACTGAAGGCTGGCTTCCTTGTCAAACACTGCCTTTCCCTCCCAAAGTCAGTCCCTACTGTCCCATTCCAGCAAGCCGCCAGCCTAAAATTAGGACCCTGGATTCATTAGAGCTTGATAAGGTGCCATAAAATTCTCCCAGCTCTCTGTCAACCCCAGGGAACTGGTGAAAAGCTACTGTGCTGCTTGCAAAGGCTCCACTCCTGCTCCTCCAGCAGGGCAGGGTATTTAGGCACTGCAGGTATGGTTAAAGTGGAGGTTAATGTCATGGGAGCCCCTGGAGCCTGTCTGAGTGCTACATGGCAGCAAGGAACAAAGTAATGAGACATTTGAGTTCCAAGGGGTTGAACAGAGGAACACACGAGGGGTGTTTCACAAACTGCATTTCACCAGCCAGGAATTGGTGCCTAGAAGGTTACAAATGGGTCTAAGTCCAAGTCGAAAGTCAGGGTGGGCCCAAACCTTGTCTCTTCCAAATGAGGATGAGGTGACCCATGATTTCCTCTCACCCTTTGAATGGCTCAGACCCAAGAAGGATAGTTCCCCAAGAATGGACCGATCCCCTCTGAGCTGCGTGCCCCATGAGGAAGAAACGACTCTTCTTGCCTGTCCCTAACACATGGCTCTTCTCTTTGTTATTTCCCTCAGTTTTAAATCACATTTAAAAAAAGGGAAAGTCTAAATCAAGCTGCTTTAGCTTCTGTTTGGCTGATGGAGAGTGTCACCACCCTGCCCTGGGGATGATGGAAACCTCCCCCCTAGAGCTCCCCTCTGCCAGCGACACCTCGAGTCAGGACAGCCTGGGAAAAGAGCCTGGGGCAACTCCACTCCTGCTTGTGGCAACCTGATCAACCTCTGTGGAAGAACGGAAACCATTTTCAGAGCTGTGTGCTGGGAAGGAAAATCTTATTTTCTTCCTGCAGCAACAGCTGCCTTGTGCTCTTTTATAGGCTGTTCGTTTGCAAAGTCATCCTTGGTCACTTATTTAGGAACCTGCCGAGGAACAGATGCTCCAAAAAGAAACCTGGCAAATCCTCCAGGGGGCCACTTCTGGCTGTGTGCAGGGGCTTTTTGGCAACCAGAAGGAGAAAAAGGTGAAGGTGACAAGAGCTATGTGGGTCCTGGTGTTTTTGTGCATAGAATAGACATAACAAGCCTGATAGATAGTTGCAACTGAAGCTGGAGCTTTGCTCAGGGGTTGTGGTTGGAGATGAGGTTCATCCGAGCTCAACTTCTTTGGGGTGTATCCTGCAGTGAATTTAGTAAGTTTTCTGCTGCCTGCCTGTGTGGGACTGTCTCCTTCTCACCCAGGAGGCACAGCCTAGTGCTCTGCTCTACAGCCACTGCGGGTCAAACAGGCTGTGATCAATCCAGTGAAGACCAGGGCTTGGTGGCCAGGATCTACCCAGTAACATCAGCTTCCCAAAGAGGCTCCTGAGGCCTCAGAAAAACTTTTTCTGAAAGGAGAGGAGATCAAATAGCTTCTGTTGGAACAGGCAGCACCTTGCAAGAAGGCACAAGTTGTATGTGGGAGGAGAAGCAAACACCCATGGTAGGGTTGGGGACCTTGGCTGACCACCTGGAGAAGAGGAAGTCCCTCTGAAATTCATATGCAGGGACAGCCCTGTTGCTTAAATGTCCAAATGTCCAAAACCACTTTTGTACCTTCAGTCTGGCTGGGAAGTCTGGCTGTATCTTCCTTTGGCTTGGAAAGAACCAACTTCATGTCTGAGCTCTTCACTGGCCAGAGCAATGATTCTTATTGCCCCTTGGTAGCAGTGAAGGATTAAAATGCAATGGAGCATTAAAACCCATGAGGTTTTCAAGAAAAAAAAAACAGAGATGAAAAGAAAAGTAACAGGTCTGCTGAGGTGGGTGGGGAGACTTGAGATCTGTGAAGGTTCCCAGTCGGAGTCCCTGGGTATGGATGAGGTTGGGTCAGCAGAGGATGTGGTGATCTGCACAGCTCTGGAAAATTACTCAGTGGCCTGCAGCATCCCCCTGTGTAGGGAAGAGATGCTGGAAAGGGGGTCACTGGTATCTCCAGCAGCCTCTCGTGCCATTCACCAGACCCAGACCAGGAGCTCCCACCTCATTGCCTCTCTGAATCCTTCTGCAGGCCCGGTGGGCTCAAACCCCACCACGAGGCCCCAGCAAGATCCTGGAGGCACTGCTGGAAAGGGCTGCAGCACCAGCTCCCAAAGCCACCCAAAATCTGGGAGGCAGCACTCCGGTGTAGGGCGTAGATGGGGGCAGAAGCACTGAGGCAAAGCAGATAAAGATTTGCAGTAACAAAGGAGCTATTTTTTCCCTTCTGATTTTTTGTTCCCCGAAACAAAGGAGAGACTGAAGAGCGCCTGTTTAATTTGTGAATTTCACAGATTGGGCTCGCACAAGAGAGGGGGGAAGAAGCAACAAAAAGCCCAACAACAGGCATGGAAAGAGCCCCAAGTATTAATGGCAGCTGATCAATAACTAATCCGCAGTGTTCCAGTTACCAACTTGATGGAGAAAATTCACGGTGCTTAAGTAATTCTAGCTAATCTTAATGAATGCCTCCATGCCTACATGCCTGCAGAGCTGTGTGAAATTTATAGAAAAATGTCATTTCGGCTCTCTGAATATTTTTCCCCCCTCACAGTCATCAAAGGAGCATAAAAAATGCTCTTAGAAATCTGCTATCTCTCTCTGCCAGATGAGGGCTTCAAAAGGCAAGCACTCGTTTTTTTGGTCGTAAGCAGGGAAGATTATGAATACATTATCTAGTTAACATTAAAAAAAAATCAAAACACCCGATTTTACATTCTTACTTATTTATCCCGTGCCTCTGTCCCCTTTGTGTGCCTCACCCTCTTCTCTGCTGAAGAAAATAACGCCAAGTAGACGAATCAGCTACAAGTAGAAAATGTTGATACATATTTTTGTTCTAGTTTTATTTGGCGCTTCTTAGAAAAAAAAAAAAAATTCAAAGGGAAAGATCAGTATGGTGGCTTCAAGCCTTCTCTGTCTTTCCCTGGTAAAAGCTGATGAGTTCTTAGCAGCCTGCAAGAGAGGCCCCTCTGCTAACTTGCCACCAGGGCTGGAAGGGTCTTGTTGGGGCTAACAGAAGTGCTGACAGTAAAAAGAATGAACTTTTGTGAAGATGGAAGGGACAGGTGTAGAAACAGAGAAAGCTGGAATTTTTGCATGGGAAGTCTGTTTTCCCCTGGAAAGGATAAGGTGGGGACTCAGCATGGGAATGAAAGGAAAGGTTACAACCCAGATGGGATTTCTGGGGAGACAGGAGGAAAACTCTGCTCTGGCATGGGGGTGATGAGGGAGACAGACTGAAGTCCCTGGTGCACAGATTCAGTTCCCCTGATCTTGATGAATGTCCCAGTCCTGGGTCCCCATTACACTGTGGGATGAAGGCTTCCTCACCCCTGGCAGCTGGTAAAGATGTGGCCCTGAAACCAGAGATACCCAGTGGCATTTGGAGATGGACAAGGGGAACATCACTTAGGCATCTTATCCACTTCAGGTCACTCCAGCTCTGCAGGTCCCTCACCTACAGCCTGAGATAGGCAGGAAGGAAATCTTCAGCATAATTAATTTTAGCATCTCCATCCTCCCACTCGAGAAAGGAGTTTCACCTCGCTGGTAAGGCTGCCTGTCCTCAGTGGGCAGTCGTGTCCATGCAACTCTTATTACTTAATGAAAATGCCTCACATCAAAAGGGTCTCTTTTTCTCCTCCATTTCCCTCGGGGTCCAGCTATGACTCTGTCATAAATTGATGTACAAAGTATGAACAGGATGATTTTTCTTTTTTTTTTTATATAACTTCAGCAATCATTGTAGCTCATAACTAGGCACGCAGGGTTTTTATTAATTTAACAGTGTTATTCCCCTTATGAAATATTCATCCCATAGGATTTCTGTGCACATGAAGGTTTTGAAGAAATTGATCTGCAATGCAGTTACTCCTTTAAAAGAATGATTTCTTTATTATCTCTCCCTTCCAGTGACACTGTATATACGGACGGTGACTGATTAAATGTGCAATCAATCTCACAAAAAGCAAACAGATGAGTTTTTAATAGGGGGGAACTCACTGTATGGGAGGGAGTGTTTGGAGAGCCCAGCAGGTTGGATGCTTTGCCATGCAGGGCTTTTCCAGGTCTTCCCCTGGCATCCTGGCAACCCCGTGGCCTCCTCAGCCCATGGAGATGCTTTTCTCCTGCCCAGTATCACCATGCTTGCCAGCTTGGCTGGTGGACCCTCTTCCCACCAAATGACACCCAGCAGTTCCCTGAGAGGGGCTCGTGGTTGAGAGGAGCTGTGGAGGGAGAGATAAATGCTCTTGGGCCCCGATTCAGCACACGCTTTTCTTTCAGCATAAGCTGAGTCCTGCTGACTTGGGTTTCATTGTCATCTCCCTGCATTCCCCTGCTGTTTCAAAAAATTCCTGTGCTGCTTTACAAATGGCTGTGTAATCTGCTGGTGAGTGCTGTCAAGTTCTTTCTGGGCTGGCTCGGGTGGGTAATGAGAGCTGGTTCCCAGACTGCTTGGAGTATGGGACCAGGAGATGGAATGTGATGCTGGAATCTGAGTAGGGTTCCTGAAGGCTAATGGGGTTTCTATAATTAAAGAACAGAAATTAAAGGCCATGCAAAGGGGAGAGAGGGGAATTATTCTGACACCTTTTTCAGGGGGATCCTTGTAAGGGCTGACGGAGCAATGTGCTGGACTAAAAAGCCATCTGACATGTCTCACAAGGAAAGCACTAGCTCTGCTCCAAGCAGATGAGCATTTCAGCCACTTTTAGCTCACATTTGATCCTCACAAAGTGTTTGGAGATAAAAGACATGGCTATGTTCATGAATGATGCAACCAGGAGATGCTTTGGGCATAATCAGAGAGACCAAGACAAGCACGTGCCCACTGTTCCCCTCGCAGTGTGCTGCTGACATCCTGCTCCAGATCTTGCTCCAGACCCCTCCAGCTACACCCAGAAGTGCCTTCCCACCTCCTTCTCTCTCTGCCACGCCAGTGCTTGCTGAGAGAGCTTCTGTGTGCCTCACCCTAAGCTGTGCTCCCCAGCCAGGATGCACAATGCAAGGGATGAGCCTTTACTTGGAGCCAAGGTGCACATCCTCCTCAGCTGCATAACCCAACTATCAGCCCTGCTCCTCCTTCACGGGGCCCACTCTGAAGGATATCACCCTTTGAGACAGGAAAATGGCCCCTTTCATCTTGCTCTTGGGCTCCCCCACTCCCTCTCCTCGCCCAGGGACACTGAATTTGACACCGTCTCCCACAGCATTCTCCTGAAAAAGCTGTCATCCCACAGCTTGGACAGGGGCACTCTGTGCTGGGTTAGGAACTGGCTGGAGGGCCGGGCCCAGAGAGTGGTGCTGAACGGGGCTGCATCAAAATGGCGGCCGGTCACCAGTGGTGTCCCCCAGGGATCAGTGTTGGGCCCAGTTCTGTTTAATATCTTTATTGATGATTTAGATGAGGGGATTGAGTCCATCATCAGCAAATTTGCAGATGACACTAAGCTGGGGGGGAGTGTGGATCAGCTGGAAGGCAGGAGGGCTCTGCAGAGGGACCTGGACAGACTGGAGAGTTGGGCTGATCCCAACGGGATGAGGTTCAACACGGCCAAGTGCCGGGTCCTGCACTTTGGCCACAACAACCCCATGGGGAGCTCCAGGCTGGTCCAAAGGAGGGCAGCCAGGCTGGTGAAGGGACTGGAGCACAGATCCTGTGAGGAGAGGCTGAGGGAGCTGGGGCTGTTCAGCCTGGAGAAGAGGAGGCTCAGGGGAGACCTCATCACTCTCTACAACTCCCTGAAAGGAGGTTGGAGCCAGGGGGGGGTTGGTCTCTTTTCCCAGGCACCTCTCAGCAAGGCAACAGGACATGGTCTCAAGTTGTGCCAGGGGAGGTTTAGGTTGGATATTAGAAAGAATTTCTTTAGGAGAGGGTGATCAGGCATTGGAATGGGCTGCCCAGGGAAGTGGTGGATTCTCCGTCCCTGGAGATATTTAAAAAGAGACTGGATGTGGCACTCAGTGCCATGGGCTGGGAACTGCAGCGGGAGTGGATCAAGGGTTGGACTTGATGATCTCTGAGGTCCCTTCCAACCCAGCCTATTCTATGATTCTATGATTCTATGACATTGCCAAGTGCCAGAGGAGCTCAGTGCAGGGGGGTTGATGGTCACTGGAGGTGTTTCTGGGGGCAGGTGGAGAGGCAGCTGCTGTTGAGGCCATGTCTAGCCTGGTCACTGCTCAGTCTTGCAGTGTCCTCTGGTGTTGGAAGGCATCAGCTCAAAGCAGCTGAAGCTGCAGTGTTCACCACGGGGTTTATTTGCCAGGGAACATCCAGAGAGCTGAACCAGTGTAAGTTGGACCCGAAGCACAGGACCCACTACCATCTCCCACTGTGTCCCCAGAGACGTTCCTGGTAGCACAGTGCTCCCAAAAAGGGCCTTGAATGATCATTTTCAGAGTGAGCCTTCCCAGCATTGACATGAAACCTGCATGGGACTATACAGAAATACTCACATGGGAAAAATTGGAAGAATTTACCTTTCAACTTGGTCTCCAGCAGACAGAAGGGATTGTGAACATGCTGTGCCTGTTCCTGTTTTCCTCCCCACAGTAACTCTGAAAGGCTGAATTCACCCAGATGTGATGGGGTGATTCAGTTCCTACAAGCTTGGCAAGAATAAAAAGCCCTGCAGAAAATACCAATGGCTCTTCATGAATTCACCTGTTTTTACACTGGGCATAAAATCTGCAGTGAGAAGTGAGAAACAGAGGGAAATGCTGAGGAATCAGGGTTGGAGAAACTCAGCTGGATTGAAAGGCCTAGCAAGTATGGACCCAGACCCATGGAAAATGAGTTTCATTAGTTCCCTATTTCCTTTCCTAGATTGCCTGTACTCTAGGAGCAATCTAAGCTGTATGGCATGGGCTGGGAAACTGATTTGGAAAAAAACCCCAATTACTATCTAGGCAGGAAAAAACCTGTGAAGTATTCAAAGGAACTGCATAAAGACAGGGGAGGTTTAACCAGAAAAAGGATTTAATAGAGAAATGCCATCCTTGAAATCAATGAAACGTAAAATCCCTCTGCCTACAAAAGAACTTGGAGATGACTGTTACCCACTAGCACCATTTTTGAGGTACTGCTGGAAGCTGAAGAGGAGGAGGGAGCTGGATGTGACGTGCCTTTTGACCCCACTGCTCAGTGGAGACATGGTAGCAGCTCTGCCAGCTGAAGACCCAGGCTCAGAATGGATGAAACAGCATTGTTCATTCAACAGAACAGCTTGCTGAACCCCCATCCTTGGGATGCCCTCAGCTCTGCCCTCACTCTTGCTTGCAGCAAACCCGTCACCCCCTCCCCAGCTCAAGTGCACACAGCAGACTGTTTGCCTAAAACGTGGTTTGCTGAACTGTGGGTATGAATCCTTGAAGAAAACAATCAGGATGCACCAAGGAAACTGAACCAAGGGCTGAGATGCAGCCTGGGACCATGGAGCTTGCCTCTTCCAGGGTGAGATGTGGCAGAAGGCCTTGCAGAGACAGTCTGCTGGCTCAGCCTGTGGGATCCTTCCTGTACTAAGGAAGAGGAGTAACAGGAGGAGCTGAGATGAGAAGCATCAGCTCATGTGGATGCACTGTGAGCCACAGGACATTGGTGCAGGAACATCCCAGACTCCCAGTTTAACCAATATATATATCCAGATATTTATGTACACACACAGGTACTATTTCAATGGTAAAATCAGCCCTTGTGTATTAAAGACTGCAAATCTGCAAGGGCCAGGCTCCTTAGATTTGCTGTAGGATTTGTTGAACCTTACCTCCATGGAGAATTGAATTGTAGTAAATACATGAGAGACTCTACAGAGCTCTGACATAATCATCATAACAAAAATCCAGATGAATTGTGCTGTTATCTGACATAACTCCCTGACCTCAGCACTTCCTGCATGTCTGCAGCCTACGAGGCAGTGTTGGATTTAGAGAGCACGCCTTAAGATTTTGCTGTTGGAAGCTGGTAAATAAAACTGGCTGAAGAGATATGGGAGTCTTGGTGAGCTAAAATGATGCTCAGGGACCAAATAAGTATCCAAGACCGAGGGGATTATCCCAAGTAAAATTTAAGCTGAAATAAAGTTGACATTAAATGTAGTTAAATCCGATGAAAGAACTTAACCTGCTGAAATTGCATTCCAATGTTTATCTGATTGCCAAAACTAGTTTGTTACTTTTTGGTTTCCAAACGTATTGGCACCTCACCAAATTAGCACCATTTCTTTCCTTCCTCATATTGGAGACAGAGGTAATTCATTACGTTTGCACAATGCCCACCACGGACTCCATTCAGACCGCTGGGCATGAGTTTTGTAACACAAAGAATACACATCCAAACTCTGCACTGATGACAGGACACAGACACAAAGCCAGCTATGTGCAGATCTTATTCAGCCCCAGTAATTTCCTGTGCTTTAGCTGAATTCTTACTGTCTGTTCCTTCAAAAGAAACAAGGACTGAGGGAAAGCACCGACATTTAGACTTTCTGTGGCCCTGTTAACATCCTGCTCTGTTTCTCTACAAAGCAAGTCAGACACACACGGAGAGAAAAAAAAGAACAGAAGCAGTGAAAAGACACAGCCCCAGTGTCTGATGTGCACAGTGCAGGGGCTGGAAATCCACTCACACCTAAGCTGGGATTTATGTGAGCTCCCACCTCCTCCCAAACCTGCAAAGCTTTTCAGCTGACTCTCTTTTCTGCTCTCTTTTTCAGACGCACTGCAGCAATTGCAGATTCTTCCAGGAGGTGGCAGGAAGATTTTTGCAAAGAAAAGAGAAAGGTAGACACAGATTTAAAGGAGGAAAAGAATTCACCTGGCAAGCAGGGATCTGAAAACCTTCTGAACTCTTCCCATGGTTGCAGCTTTCTGCACAGGCTGGCCTCTGGGAGACAGATCTAGTCAGAATATCAGGGTTTCTGAAAGAGGGGATAAAATATAGCACACTTTGCATTTGGCAATGAGCAAGACAAGTGAAGAGGCCTAAGAGAGGGGATCTCCCCACCTGCACAAGTTTAGTTAAGTGTTATTAACAACAGCATCCACAAAAACATTAAATCTTCTATCAGGTCTGGGCTCTTACTGGTCTCATCTTGCTGCTGGTGATGTCCAGTTATCCTGGAAATACCACTGATGAAAAGCTGCTTTTTAAGTGGAAAGGGGACCTGTCATGAGGCTATCACCCCATTCGCAGGAGCACTGCTACTAGGTGTAGGATGGCTGGAGGATTTCTGAGCAGATCTGGCTTCCCAAAATGTCTTTGCTCCACCCAGCTCCATCCATAGGTCTCATAAAGGAGACTGCACACCTTGTATCTCCCAGATATCCAAAGGTGGGCAGGTGCATGAAAATCCTGCCCTGCCAAGGCACCCATTTGTGCTTTGAATTTAGAGGGACCAAAACCTGTAGTTAAGATTTTTGTTCTTACTCCTGGAGTAGCATCAGGAGTTGCTGGGAAGGAGCAAGACTGTTGTGCATGCACTGCAAAAACAAAGTGTTATTGGGGGGCTCCTTCCCACAGACCCACACGTTCCCTCCAAGCACATAACCTGAGTGCTGCTGAAGCACTGGTGTTTGTAGGGTGTCCTCTGAATTCCCTCTCTTGAGACAACCTGGCATTACAGCAGCAGGGCTATTTTTTCAAGAAAAGAGTCCTCTGTTCAAGAAATTGATTTTTGGCACACTTTAGTGGGACATTATTGAAACCATTTGTAAAATTGCTGTGCTCTATTCATATTGTATCATGCAGGAACTGGAGCAGTAGTGTGGAAATGAAACATTTCAATCTCAGTTAATAGGGATTGTTTCAGTCTTATTAAAACATTTCAAGAAGGTCAAAGGAAAACATTGTCTGAAGATTGTACTCGGTGAAGGAAAATGGAGACCTGCCTTTGAAAACCTGACTTGGGTGACCCTGATTTTGAAATTTAGATTTACATGGCTAAAGTCATTCCAAATTTGGACACATTTTGGGGTGTAAACTGGCTACAGCAGCAAACCAGAAGGGTCTGCTCTTGGACTTGAGCACAGCTGGGACTGTGGTCCACAGGCACAACTTCCAAGTGGGAAGTGCATGGCTGAGAGGACCCCAGCAGACCTATCCTCCAAAAAAGACTCTGAGCTTTGTGATTATTGAATGGAAGGAACAAGAGTGACTAATGTTAGCCCATCTAGAAGCTGGGATCTGCTCAGGGATGTCTCAGCTCCTGCTATAGCACAGGCACCTCTGGAGAGCAACTTGTGAGCCCCTAAGATGAGTGAACAAGCTGTCTGTTGCTAGCACTGTGTTGAAGAACCTGAATGATTACCTTGGACTAAATGATTTTCAGAGAGCCAAATGCAAGTGTGATCATTTCCCCCAAAAGAGACAACTTGTACAGGCTCCAGAAGCCCTCCAGGAAAGAACCATCCTGCAGGAGTTCTCATTGGAAGTTCTTTGAACTAAAAATTTCCTTCACATGCAGCATCTTAGGAATCTCAGCAAGCCAACAAGAAATTTTTTTTTTTTGCTGACAAGGATGAGGCTCTAACACTGGTTCTCCATCCCCTTGAAGCTCCTCTGGGTGAGTTTTCACTGGGGGTGGTGACTACTGTATACATTACCTGAACTGAGGATGGAATTTTGGCATACATTGACTGAGACACAGAGCCCCAAATTTCAGTTGTACCTGCCTGTGCACACAGACTTGTGCAAAGCCTGAGGTTTTTCAGCAGACCAAAGCATTTGCAGGCTGATTTCACAGTTTGTGGGTGGCCTAAGGGGACCAACGTGAGCAGAGGATCTCTCTCAGAGAATGCTCTGTAGCAACTCCTCCAGAGAGCAAAGTTTCTGCTTTAAGAGTTGATATATAAAAATGCTTTAAAATCTGGAGGTGGACTCAGATTCTACTCCTGTTATCACTTTCAAGGAAAACAGCCTGAATTAAATCAAGGAGAGGTGGAAAATCTCTGCTGAGTACTCACCTTGGGACAACAACACTGCATTTTGTGTTCTTGTCTCAGGGCAGATGCACACCTTAACTCCTGAATTTCCTTGACAATTCCTTTTTCAGGTGTCGTGGTTCTGAAAATGTACTAGCTGCTGATTCCTACTCTTGTCTTGAGAATTCAGAGAGCAATGTTATCTGCCTTTGAGTAAGAGGCCAAGCAATTTGAGGGAAAAACACCTCAGTCTAAGCTTTCTTGAACTTTGCTGCACTGATGGGCTGCTGCCCTGGGCTCAGGGCGTAGTTCACACACCTGAAGCCCTGAGGTGGAAGACATTTGGCCAACCCACCTCCACATTGCTTTTCTGTCACCCTTATGTGTAACCTTTCCATCACAAGTAACTTCAGTTTGTGTCTTTTGCCTCCCAATTTTCTTTTTTTTTTTTCCTTATTAACATCCTTGCAGTTAACTCATAGCTTTCAAAGCAGATGCAATTTTTTTTCTCCACACTATCTTCCTTCATTAATCCCTTTGTTGTCTGCCACCCTCATTCACAATATGAAGGACTAAGAAAATATTTCTTTTAATTATTTAGGATATTATTAGCATTCAGTTTCCATGCTTTATTTTGCAGAAGTCACCAGAACCTCCTTCAAAAGCCTGGAGCCGGGCTTTTCATTTCTAGATCATTAGCAAACATGGTTTTATGAAATTCTGGCACTTTTCTGTCTCTTTATCACCGAGTAGAGAGTGAGAAACAGAAAACTCTTCTGCTCTCTTCTCCTTTGAAAGCATTTAATACCTTCTCTTCATAGTTTCTCTGCAGTTCATGCCAACAAAATACTCCTTCAAGGTCAGGGCTGCTGGGGAAGCCAAATGAAATGTTGGACCTCCGTGGAATTATGGGATCATCTGAGCAGGCAGTATTGGCCTTGGGAAAGAGCTTTCCTCCGTGAATTCATAGTGCTGGCTCCAGCCACCTTGTTTCAAAAGAAATAAAACAAAGTCTTTGAAGAGTCTTATCTATAACTAACACCCAGTGGCTTAAGCCTAAGAGACCCTGGGCTACTGTATCTGGCTTCTCTTCTTTCTCCTGCCCAGTTTCTGATGCTACCTAACCTTGTTGTATTGGCTTCCTTTTCCTGGGAAGGGGAAGAAATGGGGAACTTTGCTTCTGAAGTGGCAGAAAACCTTTGTGCCCACAGAGCAACACAATATCCCACCAAAGGATTGTGACAGGGGCTATGAGCAGGACTGGCATCAACAGATAACTGCTTTCCTCTCTCCTGGACCTTCTGCACTTATCTGTAACCACAGAGTCCACATTTGTTGGATCACAGAGAACCCAAAGTTGGCTATAAAACCCCTTTTTTCCCCTCTGGGATTCTTGCTTTAACCTCCTGGACTGAAAACCCCCCCGGGGCTAGCAGTGAGGACAAAGGTGACATGGTAACCAAGTCACTGAAGGGCTCACAGGGGTCACCTTATTTTCAACCCGTGACCACCGAGAACAGCTGAAAGGGGTTTCATGGGGATTTTATTGAGAACAAAAGAAAAGCCCTACATTTTCTCAGAGACTCCTGAGCTTCCCAGTGGTGAGGGTCACTCAAGTCTGGGCATGAATGTATAGGGAGCAAAGAGATGGCTCTGTGCTCCAGGCAGTCTTTCAGGGCAACTGTAATCCTTGTTTTTCAACAGAAAAAGCTGTTTAGAAAGGAATATCCTGGTTTATTGATTCTGGGAAGAGTTGTGTTGGCCTGAGCTAAGCGTGCTAGCCAGCCAGCACCCCGGTGGAAATATCTGCTGGGGCTTGGATGGTGAAGGAATGAATCAGCGAGACAGTATCTGGCTCTGGTCCTCATCCACATGTGGTAATTCCATTAAATTAAGGTTGGCTGCACATCCTCATGACGACAACCTTTAACCCAAGCAGTAACAACACCAGAGGAGAGCAGGAAAAAATTTCTGGGGATTCTCTTCTCTTCTCTTCTCTTCTCTTCTCTTCTCTTCTCTTCTCTTCTCTTCTCTTCTCTTCTCTTCTCTTCTCTTCTCTTCTCTTCTCTTCTCTTCTCCCCACCGCGGGGGACATTTTGCTTTGCTTCCCCTCTCTTCCTCTCGGCCTCTGCTTCTCTTTTTGGAACAAAGCCTTGAGCTCTCCTTTGCCTTTATGCTTCTCCCCTGCAACCTACCATCTCTTAATTATAAACCAAAAGGCCCCGTTAGCCTGAGATCAGCCTCTTTCCCAAAGTTTGTCTGACAAGGGGCTCTAAATCCCCTCAGGCACTGCACTCGTGCTGCGCTCCTCTCCTCCCAGAGGGCATCTCCGTCCGTCCAGGTGGCTACAGCCTGGCTACCGACCACCTCCATCCACCCTCTGGGGTGGGATCCCACGATTGAAAAGCCAAAGGGAAGACAGAGGGGTGCAGGGCCGCGGGGAGGAGGTGGCCAGGGCCTGGCCGATCAGAGCCGGGGCAGGGCAGGGGAGGTGCCACGCCGCGCAAAATGGCGGCGGGAGCGAGGAGCGGCTCGGCACGCGGTGGCCATGGCAGCGGTGCGAAACCCCCTCGGGCTGGGCCTGCTTGGGGAAGCCGAGCTGAGGGCTCCATTGGAGATGCCAAGGTAGGGTGTGCAGCGGTGTCTGTGAGGAGCCTCGCCATCGCTGGTGGTAACACCGGCTGCCAGCCCCCGGGTCCTGGGGTGCGCTCTGTGGGGTGGGAGGGCTGTGCCCTGGGTGTCTGCGGGGAGGCTGCGTGGGGCTCTCCTGCTTCCCCCCAAACAGCCTCCGAGTTGGGGTGTCCGAGGCGAGCCAAGTGGTGGTTCACGCCTCTGCTCGCCTTTCCTTCCCGTTGGGTCTGCAGAGCCAGGCCCTGGCGGGCTACGTGGGTTGGGTGCAGGTGGTGAGGGGATGGCAGCCCCCGGGGAGAGCCGGACCCAGGCAGGTGCTGCCCAGCCAGGTGTCGGGACATGGTTGTTCAGTGTGACCTCGCCTTCTGGTTTGTTTATTTATTTTATTTTATTTTATTTTATTTTATTTTATTTTATCTTATTTTATTTTATTTTTCTAAAGGAGAGCTTGGGTGCTTTGGACCTGTGTTAGGCTGGTGAGGGCAGCCTGCTGGACACTTGGTTTGGGGGTGGCTGGAGAGCCGTGCCTGGTGAGTAGAGGGGATGCTTCTCCTTCACCACCTCTGTGCAGGGTTTACCTCCTGGTGCCTCCAGCCAAAGCCTCCTCTGCAGACCTCGGCATTCAGCAGCATCGCTGGTTGTTCCCTTTGCTGTTTCTCCTCGGAACAGGCAGCTCCCACGCCGTGGTGAGGGGAGCAGGGGAAGGGCTTCCCATTTGGTTCCTCTGAGCATCGCCCCTTTTGGGGAGGGGGAGATCAATCTTTATAAAGCACAGTGTGTAGAGACTGGTAAAACAAAGCTGCCTGGATGAAGAAACTTCCACTTATTTGAGAAGACTGTCTTTTTTTTTCCTCTCTGATTAATTGTGTGGGTGGGTATATATGCTGGGAAAGGCAATAATGTTTACTGGAATTGTACTATAAATGCTTGCTAACTTCTACTTTGCTGCATGATAAATATCATAATTGATACTACAATATGTTAACATTCAAAGCATGAGCTCCTCTCATATGGATTTATTTTCATGCATTAGTATGGAACGTTTGAAGAAACCTTCTTTCAAAGATTAGGAAATCTTTGCATTATTCCTCTGTATTGGGAAGGTGTTCAGACATCTTTTAAAAAGAAATGAGTATCACTGGGCTTTTGTATGCAAAAACAAGTCCCTGAAATTGTTAAAAGTATTTTGTTTTGTTTTTAATTTACAGAGCCAGGCTGATGTGGCTGTATATTAAACCTGTGGGAACTGGTTAATGAACCCGAGTCCTATCACTGATGTCCAAGCAAGTAACAACAGATTTGAGTCAAATGATGTAAACCTGTCATCATAATGGCAGAACAGGGAGGAGAATACTTCATTTTAAGCTTTTAGATATGCATGAGGTTGTAGGACAAAACCAAACAGTGTAGGAAAGAAGGATTACAGCAGTGTTTTACCTCCCTTTGTCAAACAATTTTAGATGTTCTTCTGCAGTATATTTTTATCCCTAGACTTTCAGGTCCAGACCGTCCAATTTTATTTGGGTGATGGGTTTCTAGCAAAGCTGGTAGACCTTTAGCACCAAAGGTTACTTTGTTGCTAAATATGACACTTTGGGACTCCTTTTATTTTGTGTGTAGAGCCAGAGGTTCTGCTCCTCTTCCTTAACTCTTGTAGGGGCTATCTGGTATGTAAATATTTTCAGAGGAGCAATTTGTTGTATGCTTCATTAAACTAGAGATTTATTTACATAGAGAATCCGGGGGGAATTTTACAGATGTTTAAACTTAGTGTTAGTCATGTTAATTAGCAAATAGCCTTTGTTGCCACGTCTGTTTCTTCTTGACACATCAGCTCCTGTTTCAGGGCCAAGGAGGCTTCTGGTAGTCTTATTTCCTCAGGTATCCTTGCAGTCTTATTTGCTCAGGTTATGCCAGGGTTTGAGAACCAGTTTGCCTGTAGATGGCATTTTCTTTCCTCTTCCAGTTTCCTCTGGTGTTTTGTTTTCAGCTTGTGGAGATCTGAGGGTTGTGACTGTGTGTCTGCAGGTCTACAGGATCTTAATAGAGTGATGGGGGGGGGTGTGTGTTTTTTGTTGTGGTTTGTTTCCCTTTTTGTTTGTTGTTTTTGTTGTGGGTTTTTTTTTTCCTAAGGTAGTATTTTATTTTGTCTGGACTCAATTTCCTAGTGAGGGGACTGCTGATTTTTCCAACTAAAATGGGATTAGGCTAGATGCAAGGTTGCACAAAGAAAGTAACTATTCTCCCTATTCTGGCATTGTGCCTTCACAGAATGTGAACATCTAGAGCCCTTTGAGATTCAGTTCTGTTCTTATGGAGATGCTTCACGTTGCATCTGGTTTTAGGAGGATTGCCAGGGATCCAATCTGTGATTGGGTATTAATTGCCCATCTTTTCACAGATTCAGATCACCCAGTTTGCACAGACCTAGGTATTTATCCTGATGTTCCCTGCTTAAAAAAAATAACCTTGCATGTCAGCTGTTGGATCTGTTAGCTTTGCAAACTGAGGCCTCAGGTTGGATTTTGTGTTATCAGAAGAATCCAGTTATCCCTTCCAGACCTGTGATCTCTGCCATCTCATTTGTTGTTCCCTTCAAAGGTTGTTTCTTCTTGCCAGCTAATAAATATTTGTTTGAATTTCTGTCAGGGTCCTGTAGAGTTGGCAAAGCACCTGAAGTTATTCACCATCAGGAGATGGCACATGCCGTGGGACCAGCAGGATCCTGGCTACCTGGAAACTTTTACAAGCCCCTTTTTTGCAGAGGTGACCCCTCATTAGCCCGGTACATCCCACCCCCTTGACCCAGGTATTTTAAGAAGAAAGATGTCTCCAGAGGTTTGACTGCAGGTGGCAGCAACAATCTTTCCCTGCGGCAGCTGGAAGTGCTGCAGCAGCCTTCATTGATTCCTGCGCATAATTTAGCTCCTTACAAAACCAGCTCAGTGGTAAAACAGAAAACTATAAGCAGAGAGTGCAAAGATTGTCGTCTAACAACAGAGATGTGGGCATGCTCTTCATTTCCCCCTCCCTTCTCTTCGAGAGGAATTTGGCTGGCTGGAGGAAGGGGAACCTTTCTGCATTGCACAGGACCAGATATACACAAGAAATCACATTTCTGTGCAGCACTTGGTTGGTCTGGCAGGATTTGTCTGAGTCCTCTATTGAGCAGCTTCAGGCTTTTTGTGCTTTAGGGTGTGTTATGTACTGTGTTTTGTTGTGGGTTTTGTTTTTTTTTTTCCTTTCCTTCCTCCTGTTCCTTCTGTGCTTTACTCTGATAGCAGGGAGCTGTTATTTCATGGTAGCAGTAACCAAAGGCAGCAAGTCATTTCAGTGCATTGTTATTCCAGGCAGAGACTCAGAGCTCTGGAGATCTGAGTGCTTGGTACATGAACTTTCTGGCTGAAAGAGGTACTGCTTCCCACAGCTCCTGGTGCTGGCTGTTGTGGCTGTCCAGATGCTACGTGGTGTGACCCCAGTGGTTTACCTGCAAGTGTCTCTTTGATCCTTTTTGTGCAGTCCTTGTGTGTTGCTTGCAGCAGCTCTCATGTTGTTCAGTGCTCACATTCAGAAAACCACCCCCATGTTTCTTGAGGGAGTTGCACCTCTGGAATGTCCTATCTATGGATGTACCAGGTTTTGGGAGGTGGTTTGAGCCACATCTTGCAGGCATTGGCAGGTAGCTGGGCTCCTACTCCCAGGTGTGCTGTGTCCCTGCTGAAGGACCTGAGGGAGCTTCATGAGTTCCTTGCATGATTATTTTGGTTTGTCTCAAATGGTGATGGGGTGGGTGTAGAACCACCACAGCTGGTTGGCATCCAGTCCAGGGAATGGTGTCATCTCAGCCATCCCTTCAGGAGGAGGTTGCCACTACCAAATGAGAAGAGAAGATGGGTGAGGGGAGCTGCTGCCTTCTGCAGAAGGCATCACTGGGACACAACTCATGCACTAGAATGAGTTGATTGATAAATTATCATGAGATACCAGCTACAAGGACACTGGGGCTACACCTCCTGTGGACCTGTGTCACCTTGTTGTCAGACAACCCCTGGAAGTCCAGAATTGGTACAAACCTGAAGTGCTTGGATTGTTGTTGGGGCTAACACACCAATTAATGTGGGTTGTACCTCAGATGGGGTGCGTCCCGGATGAGATTCTGTTGCTTGCTGGTGTGGAACCAATTACAGAGTTATCCCTTTAGCACAGGCTGTAAAAATACTGTTTGAGGTGCAACAAGTTGGTGTGGCAATGGGTATGTGCAGATCAGGTGCTGGAGGGAACTTGCATGGACTCCACTGACACCTTCCTGATAGGAATATGGTGAAACCAAGGAGTATAGAGTGGTTGATGACAGAAAACCAACAAGGTCTCTCTGTGCTTAGTGATGAAGTGAGCATAGAGAAATTCCAAATTTTTGTATTCTGTGAGTGGAGGGTGGTCCAGAAGATGGGAAGCTGTTCAAGTGTGCCAAGAGGTAGAATTGTGCAGGGCTTCCTGAGTGACAGAAGATTGCAGAAGCACATAGGTGTGTGACACTCAAAGGCAGAGCTCCCTGGGCAAGGCAGCTCCAAGTCACACTTCTACATCCAGAAATCTGTAGAAACACCTTCAGTCACCTTCAGCTGTGTTTGAAAGTCCAGCATCTAAGGATCTCCAGGGGCTGATGCAGTCCCCTTGGGAATGAACTGCTGCTGGGCCACATGGGTTGGTCTAGCACTAAAGAGGGTCCTATGTGAGGAATAAAGGGAGAGAGAAGCTCGTGGATCTCCATCCCTCCTGTCCCTCCTTCCCTTCACAGGCTGCTTCTTGCCAGCCCAGGGAGGGGGAGCTCTCTACAAACCCAGGGCCTTTGCCTTTGAAGTGCTTAAAGGAAACTGATAGCCTATGGGTTCAGAGCTGGGCCCTCCTCTTCACATACAAACTGCCCTGGGAGGCATTTTAATGCATTTTATTTGTTTTTGCACAGAATGAGGACTTGCTAACACTGATGGTAATCATGACTCTCTTGAGTGATTTGACCAGATTGTTTTAGAACAAAAAGCCCTTGGGGAGAAAAATACCAAGTACTTTCTGCTGACATTTTTGTAAACTCTTTCTTTTTGCTTCCTTTCCGTTGAGCTGACTTTTCATTTCAGACCTTTCTTTAACTTTCTATTTCTGAGAAGTTCAGAAGTATTCCATAAAGACTTCCTCAGTTTTCTTCAAGCAGTACTGTAGTCAAGCCAGAGTAGGTTTCTCTTCCCTCTCTTCTTCTCACCCCCAACTTTCACAATGTAGAAATCAATCGAACAGAAGTATTGTTTGCCTGGACTTCTTGTCTAGCTGCTCTTGGGTAGGGCAAAGTGATTTGATTTGTGACTTCTTGGCTCAAAATTCCTGGTTGATTACACTTCTTCTCCCCGCTGAACGGGATGGCAAAATCCTCCCCTTGTCCCTGGTTTGGTTTGGTGGTGGCTAGCTTCAGAAAGATCTGCCTGCCTGTCTCTGCACAGAGAGCTGTTTGACATCTCTAATTCCAGCAGTAACAGGTTAGTGGTCAGGGAGCAGGTGAATGATCAATACATGTTAGCTCCAGCAGCAGTGATTAGTGGTGCGTTGAGGTGTGCTGTCTCGTTTGAGCAGTCTGATAGCACAACACTTTAATTACTGTTTATGCATCCTCAGACACTTCTGTTTCTTCTGTCACCCTTTTGCAGTACCACAGAGTTCTCCCAGGGTAAAATATAACCCAGTATCAATGTGGACTTCCAGAAGCCTCTGGATCTTCTTTGCTTTTGCCAGGTTCCTGCTTGAAGAGTTAAACTGGACTGTCTTAATTCTTCCCCAGAAAAGTCTCGTTGCCACGTGTTTCACCAGCTCACATTTCTTCATGATCTTCACATTGCTGTGACAATCTTCTGCTGTGTCTGATCCTTTGCTGTAGCTGCCTGTTGTTGAACCCAGCTGAATGGCCTTCAGAAATGCAGAATTGGGCATCAGCTAACTCGAGAAAAAAATAGATTAATTCATCTCACCCTGCCAGATTCTCCAAACAGGTGAAATCTCAGAAATAAAGGCATGGCATTCCTTTTTCTTCCTTAATCCTCATCAGAAGAACCCATTCAAAGATTTTTGCTTGGTATTTCAGGCTTAGGATTCTGGATTATTATTTTTTTTTTCCACTATTATTTGTATTCTGTAGAATAAGCATCATGGGACAGGAGCTTGGAAGTTCCTGAGCCTCTGTTGTGGGGCATACAGACAGCTACTTGCAGACCCAGTGCCAAAGGGATTGTGAGTAAATAGGCAAATTGCTAGTGGCATAATTTCTTGGAAATAAACCTAGCAAATTGGACTTGTTAAAGCAACTGCTGAAATGGCTAATGCCATTGAATTGTCAGAATAGAGAACTGCAAAGATCCTCGGTTAATTTACATATCACCACAGCAAAAATAATGGGGAAATAACGAGCAGTTATTGTCCCTGGCTCTCCCTAGTCATTATTTGAAGTTAAGACATTTATCAATACAGGATTAAGTTGGCAAAATGTGCAATAAATGTGGCACAATTACACTGGTCAGTCAAAACGAAGGGGGAGGGGGGTGATGGGGAATTTTAGAGGCTCCCATTAGAGGATGGCAAATGGGCAGCACCAGTGATATTTGTTATTGCATGAAACCATGCATTAGGAGGAGCAGCCAGGGCTATGGAAGTGTTTTTGCAAGGCCTGGGTTGCTCAGCAGGGCGAGTGAAGTGTTTTTTAGGAGGGGAAACAATGAGACCTGGTTCTTGTGCACAACAAGTCGTGTGCTGCACATAATGTTCAAGAGTGGTGGAAAACATCAGGGCTGTGGGTGGCTTTGGCACATGTTTGTGTCACTGATGGTTCAGTGGTGTATAGAATCATAGAATCATAGAACTGTCTGGGTTGGAAGGGACCTCAGAGATCACCAAGTCCAACCCTTGATCCACTCCCGCTGCGGTTCCCAGCCCATGGCACTGAGTGCCACATCCAGTCTCTTTTTAAATATCTCCAGGGATGGAGAATCCACCACTTCCCTGGGCAGCCCATTCCATTGTCTGATCACTCTCTCCATAAAGAAATTCTTTCTAATATCCAACCTAAACCTCCCCTGGCACAACTTGAGACCGTGTCCTCTTGTCTTGCTGGTAGTTGCCTGGGAAAAGAGACCAACCCCCCCCTGGCTCCAACCTCCTTTCAGGGAGTTGTAGAGAGTGATGAGGTCTCCCCTGAGCCTCCTCTTCTCCAGGCTGAACAGCCCCAGCTCCCTCAGCCTCTCCTCATAGGATCTGTGCTCCAGTCCCTTCACCAGCCTGGTTGCCCTCCTTTGGACCTGCTCCAGCACCTCAATCTCCTTCCTGACCTGAGGGGCCCAGAACTGGACACAGGACTCGAGGTGTGGCCTCACCAGGGCTGAGTACAGGGGCAGAATCACCTCCTTGGACCTGCTGGCCACGCTGTTCCTGATCCAGGCCAGGATGCCATTGGCCTTCTTGGCCACCTGGGCACACTGCTGGCTCATGTTCAGCTTCCTGTCGATCCAAGAGCTTCTTTGAACCCTATGGGAAGTACATACCCTGCCCCGAAGTATGTGATACTGGGGGAACAGTCTCTCTTGGAAACTGAGAGAGGACTGGTTGCCCTCCTTTGGACCTGCTCCAGCACCTCGTCCTGTGTACTCCAGAAGCCCCTGACAAGCTGCTGTAGCTAGAGAGGAGACCCTCCCCAAGTGTACCAAGTGTGTTTGACCCAGACTGTGGGATACATCAGGTTGCAGGACATCTTTTCTTGTAGAGGCCATGAAGGGAATTTATGCTGGGGTGAAAATTTGGGAGTCCTCTCTCCATCCCCTCCCGTCGTTGTGTTTGACCCCTGTAGAAAATAATTGGTATTAGAACACAGCCTGCTGAAAGCTGGGCCATCTGTGGCTGTGGGCTGTCTCTGAACTGGAGGTGGAAGAGCCCTACAGGCAGGAGAGGCTTTGGCTGTGCCTTGGCTTCCAGCAGGAATGGTTCATCTGGCCTTTAAACCCACCTTACCCCAGCCTCTCTGCTGATGACTGCCAGAGCCAGTCAGGCAATTCACAGGGCTGAGCAGGGTTTGACTTGCACAATTCTTAGCTCTGCAATGAGGTTTGACAGATGCTATCAGTGTATCTCCCCATAAATAAATATGTAATGGGGCTGCGTGCTACGCTTTCCCATCCTGAGGAGGAAATTCTGCCACTCCTGTCCTTTCATCTCTCACATCCCTCCGCAGCTGTGAAAAAGCCTCTGACCTGGGATGCTCATTTTTATCATTTCATTTCAGCAGGAGTTGGTGCCTGTGGAGCTTTGCTCCTCTGTGTTATGAAGGAGGAGGAAAGCAGCAGGCGTTTTGTTTAAATTCCTAATTGCAGGCACAGCAGGATTATGGAAATGTCAAGAGGGAAGTGACAGGGAAGACCTGCCAAACATGTTGGGGGTTGGTTGATTCATTGCTTTCTCTTTTTTCACCCAGGGTGGTGGGTGGGTTACAAATCAAATGGCTCTCATGGGCTCCCCGACCATACACTCCTAGGCCAGACCAGACTGTGTGGTCAGCTGTGTTTATCAGCCTTTGCACATGACAAGCCCAGGATTAGCAAAAATATAACAGAAGTGGCTTGTACAAGGAGAGTTAGAAGGTGTGCCAGAGCAGAGCAGCTGGATTTGGTCCCCCTTTGGATGAACGTGTTCTGATGGAGCCAGTGTGGGATGCAGGCAGAGCACCTGCCCAGGCTGTGCCACATCCTGTGTAGGTTTCTTCCCTTGTTTTATAAGCAAGGATGGGTATTGGGGCAGGAGAAACCCAGGGGGAGGCAGGCTTCCAACAGCTTGTCAGCAGCTGAGAAGCATTGCCTCCCTGTGATCTGGAGGATACTGCTTTTCCATTCCCTTTTCCCTCCTCCAGTTTGAGTTTTTGCTCGAGGTTCCATTCCTCACCCGGGGAACCTGCAGCATGGTGGCTGTGTGGTCATCCACAGAGGTCATGCACGTGTTGCTGGATTCCCTGGAACCTGGAAGAACAGTCTGCACCTCTTGGCTCTCCACTCTGAAGAGGGGGCAGATGAATCCTCCTCCTGCCAGAGACTCCCAGCTGCCAGAGCCTAACAACGTGGCACACGTAGGATGGAAGCTTGGAGCTACTGCAGAAAGGGGAATTTCCTGAAGTCCTTGGGGGGCTCTTGCCCTGCCTGCTCCTGTCAAAGCTCCCTCTGCTCACAGGGTTTGTTCCAAAACAGATCCCATGGTTTCATTTATCCTCCCTGCTAGGAGAAATCCTCTCCCAGGCATATCCCTCTGTGCTTGACGTCCCTCTTACTTTCTCAGTTGCTTGTCAGGACTGAAAGACAAAGGCATGAAGTCCAGCTCAGCACACAAAGGTTCCTCATCATCTCCCAAAGAAGGGGGAATGTGTGTTTTCCAGAGAGCTCCCAGATGTAGACAGTAGTTGAGCACCAAAATGAGTAGCAGGGAAGAAAAGGGAGATGCCTGAGAGGAGAAGAATTGTCAGAGGAATGGGGAGAGGAGCTGCCCTTGAAGGATACCTTGGGAGTGTGCCAGACATTTGCAGAAAATGGTGATGAGACCTGGAGTCTTGCTGTGCTGGCTCCTTTCTAATTGCTGCACCTCTTCATGAAGGCTGTGTGCTGCCTGATATTATTATTATATCACTTAATTTTGATGCCTTGGAGCTCCTGCTCCTTGTTAGGCACCTCTGTAGCCTGAGTAATTCTGCAAGTGTGTTTATGGTGTGTTAATAACTTTTGGGAGCACTGCAGAAACCATCTTGTAAGTGTATTTCCAAGACTGGTCAGTGCAGGAAGGTGGCCAACACTGACCCTGGTGAACTGTGATGTGTGACCAT
The DNA here is from genome assembly GCA_038090715.1 of Florisuga fusca. NCBI lineage: Eukaryota > Metazoa > Chordata > Aves > Apodiformes > Trochilidae > Florisuga > Florisuga fusca. Next base: position 2,755,190 of record JAAWXA010000015.1, on the reverse strand, counting down.
ATCTAGGATATGGTGACACCTTTGGGGGACACAACAGGGGTTTTATGTCTGGTTCCCAGATGCTTTACTGCTTCTGGTATAGATGAAGCCCTCACCAAATGGACCCTGTAGCACTGTGCCTGCCTGGACCACAAGGCAGACCCCAGGGGAAGGGGTAGGACTGAAGGAGACACCACCCAAAGTTATATGCAGGGATTATTTGCAGTGACAGACTTGAGGCACCCAGCACAGGCTGCCCTGATGTCAAGCCGATGCTCCATCAGCTGCCAGGGCAGAAAAAGCTTTTATTCTCCTCTCAGCTCTGGACTTAAGGCTGTGAGGAGTGGTGGCTGCAGAGAGATAAGCATTCCCCACCACTGTCAATGGAATCAGGTTTAGGCCCTAAGCATTATGCATTCAGTCTCTGACCTTGCTTATTTTCACAGCTCTATCAGAAGGAAGGTGTTCCTGGATTTCTGGACTGTTTTGCTGCTTAGCTGCTTGCTAAAAAGGTGGTTTTCTTCGCTAGGCTATTAGATGTTTGTGACATTTTGAGCTAAACTTTGCTGTTTCAGCAGCTAGCAATCAAGGTGATACCAGGCAGTTGTTCCATAAACAGCAGAACTAATGAGCCACTGGATTTGTCTCCCTCCTTCCCTGACCTCTGCCTCTCCCTTCGTAGTATTAGCTCTTCCCACACAGCCACTCTCTGCCTCTCCCCTTCCTCCATGCCCTTTAACTCCTTGGCAGTCACAAGTTGCTCCTTGCTGTGCTGGGTTGGTTGGTGGTTTCTGTGTGCCCGTGCAGGGCATGAGCCTTTCCTCAGCTCACATGTCAGCCAAGGCACTGATTTAGCTTTATCTCCCCCCCATTCCCAGCATATTATTGGTTTGGGTTATTTTCCCCAGGATTTCTCAGTATTTAATTATCTCTGAGCCTTCTGTCAGTCTGAGGGAAACTGAAGTTCCTAGAAGCAGGGATCTGATGGTCAGATGGATGAGCAGTTGTACAGACAGCATGAAAGGAATTTCTTTCCTTGAAAGCCTAGGTATGGTGTCTATTGTCCCTCCAACTTGTATGGAAAGCCAGATACTGCTGTGTTCTGTCTGCTGTGGCTTCAACAGGAATAACCAGAGTACAAACAGCAGAGAACAGAGTAGTGTGAACAGGGCACGAGGGCAGCAGACACCCTTGAGATGAAATAAGAGATGCTGGGATGTTCTGAGCTGCTCTTTGGTATTTTTGAGTCCTCTCTCAGTTTCCAAGAGAGACTGTTCCCCCAGTATCACATACTTCGGGGCAGGGCATGCCCTTCCCATTTCAGAGAAGCTCTTGGGTTGACAAGAAGCTGAACATGAGCCAGCAGTGTGCCCAGGTGGCCAAGAAGGCCAATGGCATCCTGGCCTGGATCAGGAACAGCGTGGCCAGCAGGTCCAAGGAGGTGATTCTGCCCCTGTACTCAGCCCTGGTGAGGCCACACCTCGAGTCCTGTGTCCAGTTCTGGGCCCCTCAGGTCAGGAAGGAGATTGAGGTGCTGGAGCAGGTCCAAAGGAGGGCAACCAGGCTGGGGAAGGGACTCCAGCACAGATCCTCTGAGGAGAGGCTGAGGGAGCTGGGGCTGTTCAGTCTGGAGAAGAGGAGGCTCAGGGGAGACCTCATCACTCTCTACAACTCCCTGAAAGGAGGTTGGAGCCAGGGGGGGTTGGTCTCTTTTCCCAGGCAACTATCAGCAAGACAAGAGGACACGGTCTCAAGTTGTGCCAGGGGAGGTTTAGGTTGGATATTAGAAAGAATTTCTTTATGGAGAGGGTGATCAGACATTGGAATGGGCTGCCCAGGGAAGTGGTGGATTCTCTGTCCCTGGAGATATTTAAAAAGAGACTGGATGTGGCACTCAGTGCCATGGGCTGGGAACCGCAGCGGGAGTGGATCAAGGGTTGGACTTGATGATCTCTGAGGTCCCTCCCAACCCAGCCAATTCTATGATTCTGAGCAGGAGATCAAAGGCCAAGGAAGTTGTGGCTCCCTGGAAGTGTTCAAGACCGGGTTGGATGGGGCCTTGAGCAACTTGAATTAGTGAGAGGTGTCCCTGCCCATGCAGGGGGGTTGGAACTGGATGATCAATAAGGTCCCTTCCAACCCAAACCATTCTCTGGTTCTAAATAAAGCCACTGAGGGCTCAGGAGTGAGCAGATGGGTGAATAACCTGCTGCTTGTGCTGTGGGGTCACAGTCAGCAGCTGGAGCAGAACTTTTCTGGGCACTGTGCCTTTGCAACCTGCAGCCCCTCATCTCACTTTCAAGGCTCAAGTGTTGATGTTCAACTCTTCCTTCAGCCCTGCTGCAGCCTCCTGGCCCACGGGGCAGATGCAGTTAAGTCAAAGCCATTTTGTGACCCAGTCCAGGGCATGGGGTTTGGCTGGTTTGGTCTGTGTCCCCTCTGACAGCTGATGATTGTCTTGCAGCCTCACCTCCCTGGCTTGGGCAAGCATCTGGGGGCAGATTTTATGCTTGGCACAGCAGGGAGTGCAACACCTGAGGTCCACCCCTGTGTCATTAGTGCCAAAAGCAATCTCTAGCTTTTAACAAGATGTGGGAGAAGCAGGTGGCTGGAGTTCAGGTGTTTGCACCTCTCTTGGGAGGGCTCTGTGCCCCCTGGTCCAGCACGGGTGGATTCTGATACCAATTCCCCCACATGAACCCTGATCCCGAGCAAGCTGAAATCACTTGGAGTCTTTCTAATAGCTCCATAGCTGTTAGCTCAGCTCTGCTGAGCATGACCAATCTTACTTTGGTCCAGTTTAGGCTTTGGCTGCTGTGTTATTGTGCATCTGAGTGTGACCCAAAGCAGACCACTGAGGAAGAAGTGTTGGAAAAACAGGGGCCTGCATTGTGCCTGTGAATGTACATTCAGAGGCAGCATCTTGAAAAGACCCCAAATTTATCTCTCTGCTGTTGTCACTTCCCCATTCAATGGCCCAACTGAATAAAGGAGGGCTGCACAGAGCTCTGCATAACTTGTTTGACTTTAAGAGTCAGTAAATGATAGATGTCTGTATCCTTGGATGAGGATAATCCAATTGTACAGTCTGGCTGGATTTCAGCTGCTCTCTGAGAAAGGAGGAAAGGAGTGAAATGTTTACTCTTGGTGCTCTGCACAAGGGGAGATGACAGAGCGTGGGAAAACACAAACTAGTCCTGGTGGGCAGGGGTTGCAGGGGATGAGGAGTGGGGAAAAATCTAATCTGCTTTCTGGTAGGAAAGGACATAAAGGGTATAAAGGGTCTTGGCAGGAAAAGAGCCATTCTTTTGATTTCTCAGAGGCAAAAGATGAAGGCAGCATATTCAATGAACATAACTCCAGAGTTGTCAATGCAGTCAGGTCTGTTTATGCCAGCCACGCAATTTGACCCAGAGCTTTGATTAAAAAAAATCAGGATCCCCAAACGTTCCAATAAAAAAGAGGTTATGAAAAAATGTGTGCTTTGGTTAAAGAGCACCCAGCGCCAGAGTAATTTATAACAGCTGAAAGGATTAAATGTCATCAGGAAAACCAAAAAGAAAATGAGTCTGTAATTAAATGTTTAGCTCAGCCAAGACTGTATGGCATTGCCAGTCTGAATAATGTATAGAGGAAGCATCCCAAGATCTATGCTTTTCTTTCTTTCTTTCTTTCTTTCTTTCTTTCTTTCTTTCTTTCTTTCTTTCTTTCTTTCTTTCTTTCTTTCTTTCTTTCTTTCTTTCTTTCTTTCTTTCTTTCCTTCTTTCTTTCTTTCCTTCTTTCTTTTTCTCCATTAACTGAATCTATTTTAATGCAAACCAGGATAGCTGGGTGATTTTCAACACACTCTGGGTTTGTTAGCATTTTGATGATACCGGTACTCAAAAGCTTCATCCCACATCAGTGCCAGCTTGTGTTTGGAGCTATGCAAACATCTAGAAGATGTGATCCCTGCCAGGAAAAGCAAACAGGAGTGCAAGTGAAACAAACACTGAAATGTCTACCAAGCCCTGACCATGGCAGAACTGTGTCTGGAAATCCCTGGCCAGGGCATTCTCCTCTTTACCAGCCTTGTCTGTGCAAACCTGCACAGATTGCTTCAGAGCTGGGAACAGGCTGGAGATTTCTTTTCTAATTAATGTTATTAACTAAATACAACGCAAAGATGGTAGTTGGCTGTGTAACAGAGAATTAAATACATAGTGTTCTCTTACCTTGGGCACATCAACGGATATGAGAGATGAATGGTTCAGCTTATAATGCATAGCAATCAAAGTGGTGCAAAAAGGTCATTTAACTTGATTGTGTGTTATGATTCTGGGAAGACTTTTTTTTGTTCAAATATGGAGGCTTAGTGCCAAGGATTTGAAGTCTAATCAAGCTTACCAATTAAGCAGAGGCATTCTCAGTGACAATTGTCAATTAACCTTAAGGTCAGAAATTCAGTCTAACCTGAACCACTGCTTAAACTCAAGTTGGAGGCAAAAATCCTATTCCATGGTATTCAAATACTGCTGCATACCCTGATGTACCTGCTACGTCTTTTTGAAAACTGTTTTCCAGTTCTTGTTAAACATTTTTTTTTCCCAGCTAAATAGTATTATTAACCTTCAGAGCTTTCTGTCCTACTTAGGCTAATCAAAGCCACAGCAACTGATTTTATTAGATCATTGATTCTTCTGTCTCCAAATTGGTTATTGTTTCTGCCTCTCCCCTCCAGCTGTGATCATGCTTATTGTGGTATCTGACCTTGCAAGTATTTAAGTTTTAGCTGGTCTTTCATTTTTCTTCTGTTCTAGCTAGAAAGGGACACGCTTGGCTTTCCCCATTGGCACAACTACAATCTCTTGCAGTCAGCAAGGGATTTCAGTTTGCCTCCTTGTCTCTCCTTCCACCCAGCCTCTTGCCTTCCACACAGACAGCTAAAGATGCAGGACAGATCACATCCTAAATCATAGAATCATAGAATCATAGAATTAGCAGGGTTGGAAGGGACCTCAGAGATCATCAAGTCCAACCCTTGACCCACCGCTGCGGTTCCCAGCCCATGGCACTGAGTGCCACATCCAGTCTCTTTTTAAATGTCTCCAGGGACGGAGAATCCACCACCTCCCCGGGCAGCCCATTCCAATGCCTGATCACCCTCTCCGTAAAGAAATTCTTTCTAATATCCAACCTAAACCTCCCCTGGCACAACTTGAGACCGTGTCCTCTTGTCTTGCTGATAGTTGCCTGGGAAAAGAGACCAACCCCCCCCTGGCTCCAACCTCCTTTCAGGGAGTTGTAGAGAGTGATGAGGTCTCCCCTGAGCCTCCTCTTCTCCAGGCTGAACAGCCCCAGCTCCCTCAGCCTCTCCTCACAGGATCTGTGCTCCAGTCCCTTCACCAGCCTGGTTGCCCTCCTTTGGACCTGCTCCAGCACCTCAATCTCCTTCCTGACCTGAGGGGCCCAGAACTGGACACAGGACTCGAGGTGTGGCCTCACCAGCGCTACAGAAGTTCATTGAAGAACCAAGAGTCCAATTCCCATTTTCTTGGCATTCAAGCCAGAAGCTCTTTAGACACAGCCTCCTCCCCTGGTGCCAGGAATCCAGCCCCAGTGTGTTTGCAAATGGAAGCCCACCCAGAGCTGGGGGAAGGAGTCCTTCCTTTCTGGGCTGTCCCTGCCCTCCAAGGTAAGCTCACCATGGAGTTCCTGGAGCAAACCCTTCCCAAAGAGCATTGCAAATGCACAACAGCAGGAGCTGAGCCTGGACACTGCTACATTGCTGTGCTCTGGTTTGGTAAATCTACAGCTCAAGCTGTTACTTGCCCCTTGATGGGCAGAAGTTTTCTTTTTCTGCTGAGCCTGTCATTACTTCCAGGAAAATTCAGCTGATGAAACGAGGCACAGGCTGGATGGGAAACTCAGACTCTCCTCATGCTAAAGGAATGCCTTATGAAAAATTGTCTGCTTGCAGACCTACAATAATCACCTTTTTGATGTGATTCTACGAATGAGAAAAGGACTCCAGAACTGCACAAGCCTAACTGAGGGGATGTTGAGACTGTTTTGAGCTCTGGGCCTTAGCAAAAAAGTCTGAAGCAAAAAAGCATGGGAGGTGGTGTACCTGTGGAGATGCTGCTGCCTTCCTGAGCTCCCTGCTGAACCAGCTCTCTCTGGTAGGTATCTGCTCTCCCTAGATCAAGGCATTTTAATGAGGGCTGAGTAAATCTAGAATTACTTAAAAAGGTGGCCCCCGTGTTCCCAGGAAGGGTGAATTTTTTAATGGAGGGAAAACCACCTCCCTTCAAATCCACATAACACTACTTTAAGGAAAGAATGGCCTTCACTTCCAGGACGTTGCAAGAACCATTTAGGTGTGATTTGTGTGACAGCCTCTGCCAGAGCAGATTTTGTGCATCTCTGCTGGGGCTGAGAGCTCACCACGTGCTGGGTGAAGGTGTGCCAGTGGCTGTAGGCACACAGGGAGAGCCTCTGTGTGCCTGGGTGCCTGCATCATTAAGATGTTGCACTTTATTTTAGTGACCCCTGAGTTCCAAGGAGAATTTTAATAGGTTTTGGGTTACATCTCAGGAATTCTGCAACATTTTCAGGTTAATAATGCTGGTGTGTCTTATCGCTCCTTCGCCGTCAGAGCTATAATGGGGAAGAACCCAGCATATTGTTAGGAGTTTTAGAACTGCCTTGAAATCTGTCAAGGGAGATAAACTATCTTTATATCAGAAAATAGCTTCCCTCTTGCTATCTTATGGAGCAACACATGGCTCCAAAAAAGATGCTCCTGCCTAACAGCTTATTAGGAAAAGACAGACTCCCAGAATCCAAGAACTTCACAGATTTTGTGTGTGACTTGAAGAGGGAAGATGCTGGGATTTCAAGGAGAAAGGTAAGTGAAACCTTTCACTTCAGGTAAGTGAAAGAAGTCCTGGAAAAGAGCAGCAACATATCTTGAGGATACAGGTAAAGGGTACATCCTGTAGCAGCATCCTGCTTTGCACTTTTCATGGATGAGTGGGGCTGCAGTGGCGAGAGGTGAGATGCTCTTGAGATGAGGTTGTTCCCTGAATGGGGAGATGTGTGGTTCTGCTCACACTTTGTCACAGCAAGGAGGTGGAACTGAATAGTCTGGCTGGAAATCGCAGGATCAGACAAAGATTTGAATGGATTTTGGTAGAGGATAGTTTGAGGTATGGCTTTTTGGTGGCTTGGAGAATGTTTCTTGTTAACTTCTTGAAGTGTTTTATGCAAGCAAAGCATTTCCTGCCAGGAAATCGTTTTGAGATGAAAAGCCAAAATACTTCCATCTGCAAAAATACCCAAATGAAATATTACCCAAAATCAATATCTAAATTATCTCTCTTAACTGTGTGACTTTATTGAACAAAGGTGAATGATGCCATAACAAAAACGTTTAGAGGAAAGCATTCTAAGGATGGGATCACTTCTGACATTGGTGGCAAGTAACCACAAGTCCAGAATTACTTAGGGAGCACGAGATTTCTAGCTGAAAGTCCTTTCAAGTAACAGAGGTGCTAGCTCAGGTGGACCAGTTTGAAAAATCACCTCCACTTGCTCCTGAGATTGTGTTTTCCACAGGGCTCCAGGTTCCTGTGTCAGCTCGTGGAAGGGGGAGCTCTTCCAAAAAGCTCAACATTTGGGAATAGGCAAGCAAAACACCCTGCCTGCTTCTGGTGGGACATCTCTGAAAAAGAGATATTAATAAAAAGATTTCAGAGCTCAGGTGTTTTAGACAGCTATTACAAACATCATCCTACACCTCCACCCTCCAAAAAAAAAAAAAAGTGAAACCAAAATGGGGCTCACAACACGTGTCAGATACCAGATTTTCTGTTGGGAGGCAGGATGTTAACAAACTCCTCATTCACTCTGCTCAGACAGTGAAAATTATTTTCTTGCCTGTTACTCATTGCACAGAGTTCCTCTGAGAAGTGCCACGTTCACTCCTTCTCTTTGCTTACTGCATCTTTTACCTTCCTGTAGATTGCATTTGGAGACAGGTTTGGAGTCACTTTGGTTCCCTGGCAGACATTCCCTTCCTCAATTAAGATGCAGTTGAAGGGCAACAGGATACTTTTTCATCTGGATTGCTTAGTTCTGTGACTGTAGGAGAAAAATGCTTCTGTTCCTGTGTAAGGCCTCTGAGGTCCTCTGCTGCAGGGTTGGTGAAGACCTGGTCCTCTCACTCTCCACCTTGTATTGCTTCAGAGACTCCAGAGGGGGAGCCTGGTGAAAAACTGCACCTGAAATTTGTGGGGTGCTGGAGTTTTCTCCCTGGGGGGATATCTTGCTGTAGATTGGGACCTGTGTTCTAGGGGTCTTCAAGGGGTGCAGGTGACATGGGTCCATTCATAGAATCATAGAATTGGCTGGGTTGGAAGGGACCTCAGAGATCATCAAGTCCAACCCTTGATCCACCAGTGCAGTTCCCAGCCCATGGCACTGAGTGCCACATCCAGTCTCTTTTTAAATATCTCCAGGGATGGAGAATCCACCACTTCCCTGGGCAGCCCATTCCAATGCCTGATCACCCTCTCCATAAAGAAATTCTTTCTAATATCCAACCTAAACCTCCCCTGGCACAACTTGAGACCGTGTCCTCTTGTCTTGCTGAGAGGTGCCTGGGAAAAGAGACCAACCCCCCCCTGGCTCCAACCTCCTTTCAGGGAGTTGTAGAGAGTGATGAGGTCTCCCCTGAGCCTCCTCTTCTCCAGGCTGAACAGGCCCAGCTCCCTCAGCCTCTCCTCACAGGATCTGTGCTCCAGTCCCTTCACCAGCCTGGTTGCCCTCCTTTGGACCTGCTCCAGCACCTCAATCTCCTTCCTGACCTGAGGGGCCCAGAACTGGACACAGGACTCGAGGTGTGGCCTCACCATTCTCAGCTGTTCAGTATAGATGGGTGCTTGCTGCATGAACAGGGACCCTCAGGGCAGTCCCATGCACAACCCAATACCTTTCCTTCATTCCAGCTTCCCCTGGGGGAGCATTCCCACTTTCCACCTCTGCTGATTTTCTGCCTTCATTCCTGCTTCTTACTAGAAACTTTGTGCTATCCCTTGGTGGGGTAGAGACTGCTCCCTTCAGGAGATAACACTTCTGGGTGTATGGGCTCATACCTTCAGCTCTTGGAGACCTCTTTTCTACTCAAGTGGAAAGAGGAATTTGACAGCCCCCCATCCCCAGTGGTTTCATTTTAGCTCATTAGCAGGGAACTAAGGAGGTCTTTTCCAGCCCGTGGCATGGTTGGAGGTACTAATACCTCAATCAGCAGAGAGAGAGGTTTTCTGGGTAGTAAGTTCAACGAGCTCCAAACCCTTCTTCAGCTGATGCCCTGACTTCTGCTGCAGGTGAGACATCGACCTTCCCTTTTCCTGAGGCTGCCAGAATGTTCCAGATCAAACCACCAGCAGGAGTTTCTCATGCAGAAAAGCCTCATTAGAGAGCCAGGTCATCACATCAGGTGTGAAGGCTCAAGGGAGAGTCAGCAGCTCATGCCAGATATTTAAGAGACTCCTGTGGAAGCAGCTTGCAGTCCTGGTGATCTTGTTTCAGTGGCATAGAGGAAGGCTCAGCCTGGAGAGGAAGGCACTAGTTTATCTCATGCTGGTCCTCAGGAAGGAGTGGTTGTCCTTGGGAGACTGCGCCATGCCATGGACAATGCTATGAAGATGGATATGTTTGGCTTCCTGAAGGTAAGGAAGCTTTGTTGAGAGGGCATCTGAGTTTTTTTAGTTTTTAGCACTGATAGAAGTAATATTGATGGTAATATCTGGGGTTTAGGAGGTGGCTTTTCTGGGATTTTTGGTGTGTACAGAGACTTTTCCTGCACCTTTTTTGGGTTTTTTTGGGTTTATTTGTTTTTTGTTGTTGTTCTGAATCTGCATCCTGGGTGTCAGGTTTTTTGGAGTGGGAGGTTGGCTGCCCTTTCCTCCAGATGGCTCCTGAGAAGACTTTCTCTCTCGGGGTACTTGCTTCCAGGGGGAGGAAGCATACAAAAGCAGAGGAGATAAAAACAGCAAAGCTGAAGGTCAGTTTCTGAACTAGGTTGCTTTCTACTGCCACGAGCCAGGACCGAGCCAGGAGCTGCTGCTGTTTTTGTGCTCATAAATTGGCTGGTGTAGGAGGGCAGGCAGCGGGAAGGATGGGGGAAGGACTGTTTTTAAAGAGGTATTTCTGGAGGATATCAACATTTGGCATTTCCCAGTTTCAGAACAGTGGAGGAGGGAACTAAGAACCTCATCCCTCCTCCTCCTCCTTCCCAATGAGGACCACAGTCTGCTAACCCTCCATCAGATGGATCAGCCACTGAATTAACTTGTGCCAAGCAGCACCTTCTTTCATTAGCAGTTTCCTTCCAGTGGTTCAGAGAATGGAACCATCCCTGGGAGGTTTCCTGTCTGCAGGGTATGTGCACACAGGCTGTTTTCACTGATTTAGCATCCTGTGCCAAGAGATTCTCCCTTCCACTGCCTACAGCTCAGCTCTTTCATGCCCCTCACCTCTGAAGAGCTCTGGAAAGCAGTCAGCTCCTCGACTTTACAGCTGTTTTGTTTACACCCTTGCAAAGAGGTGACCCCTTCTGACCTAAAGCGATTAGAGCATCTTGTATAAAACACTAATTCTCTGAACAGCTGGGTGTGGGGGCACTTTCCCCTCAGTTCAAGGACCCACCTGGATATTTAGCTAAAGCATCCTATCCTGCCACCCCCTGCTCCCCATCTGCCTCCCGGGTAGCTGCCCAAAGGCCTCTACTAGTCTGCATTTCCCTGAGCTGCCTCCTGGAGGTTCCAAGTCTCAAGCAGCCTTTACCTCTCTGTTCTGGGCTGGTCTCCCAGATATTTGCATTTCTTTTCTCCATCCCCTGCCATCACCTGCTGCCACAGCACTTTGCATCTTGGCAGCCTGCTTTTGTCAGAGGGATTGATCCAAAAACATTGCAAGGTGTTGGAAAAAATCTGAGCTGCAGTTAAATGAGAGGCTGTTGTTTTGAGCAGCATCTGGACTTTCCAGCTCTTCTTTGTTGCTGGTGATTTCAATCACTGCTCCTTGGCAGGGGTGCAGCATCCCTGGGAAGCTCTTTTTCCCTTCATTGTCTGGTGACCATACTGAGCATAGGGGTCTCTCATGGCACATATATATATATTAAATTTACACATATATATTAAATTTACACACATATATACACATATTTATTTTTATATATAAAGTGCCTATCACCATATTGATAACCATTCTTTGGAACCAGTCTGACAGATCATTTTTCTGTTCCCCACTGCATTAAAGGGCAAAAAAGTCTTTTTCCATGGAGCTCTGAATTCCCCCCCAGCTCCTTGGGCTGATGCATGCAGGAGGCAGGGACTGCAGTAATTCCTGCTCTTGCATTTTGGACTCCTGCATCCAGAACCATTTGCATCCCCATCCCAGAGCAAGCTGGGACAAAGCTTAAAGCTGCTCCTGGTCCTAAGTGCCACCTGCCCCAAGGCATGGCAGAGGACAGAGCTTGGCCACTGCTTCAGCCTTCTCTGGTCAGCTGGGCAGTCATCTGCCTTCCCAGAGGGGGCTTATAGCATGGAGCTGGGAGCAGAGAGATGAGGGAAGACAATCCTTGGGCTGAAGAATGAAGGAGGACGTGAAAGTTGCTTTCCAAGGCTGAGTTGTGGAGCAGTATCCAGTTCTCATTGTTAGGTTTAGCTCTTGTACGAGTGGATGAAGAGAAATGACAGAGCAGCCATGAAGACAAGAAGCTTTTATGCATGGAACGACCTCTTCTGCCTCCACTTCCACAAGAAAGATGCTTTTCCCATGCTGTCCTCAAACATTCCTTTATTTCTCCCAGACCTGAATCCAGAACCATTATTTGTTTCCCCCCTTTCAGCCCACACCTCTCCTAGCTACAAGAAATGGAAAACCTGGTGTGATGTGCTGAGGTGAATTCCATTCCCAAAGCCCAGTGTAAGGAGAACTTGTGTCCAGTAAAAAAAAATCTGCTTTGCAGGGAATGGGCTAGTTCACAGCCCAGAGATGGCACATGCCCCCAGTAGCAGTAGAGAGATCAGTGGCAATCCTTATGATTCTTTTATCTTCATCAGTAGCTTACCCAGAAAGCTTTGGGTTTTTTCTCTCCTTACCAAAAAAAAAAAAAAAAAAAAATCTGATGAGGTTTTGTTTCTGTTTTTCTTAAAGGGTTTTAACAGAGCAACACTGTCAAAAATTGCTGCTTTGAGGATTTCACTTGCTCAACTTTTTTTTTTTAAGTGGATGTCTTGCAAATTTTGTGCAGACTCTAAGTGTTGTTTCGAATTGTCTCATTTTATTAAGAAACAGTGTATAAATTTGCCAAATAAATCCTGTCTGCTGTGTTTGAAAGGGGATGAATCTAGCAGCGGGGCATTTTTGAAGGAAGGTATTTGCTCTGTTTGGGTTGCATTTGAGGCTGCTATAAACATCTGAGCTTCGAGGACTTCAGGATCAAACACTGCTTTGGAAATCAGAAATAAAACCAATTAAAAAAAAGCAGTATTCCTTGTTAATGTCTGCCTACTGGTTCTGTATGCCTCAACATAGCTGCTTGGGAAGAACTCGAGGCAGGATTTTATCCCTCCATTTTTTTATTATGTGATGATTAAAGTCAGTGTACAAGTCCTGCTGCTCTGTGCTGTGGTGTCAGCCAGGAGTTGTCTTCTGCAGGGGCACAGATGCACAGGACAGCCCAGCTAGCTTAGTGTGGAGGGGCTCTTTCATTTTTTAATTTTTTTATTATTTCTTGTTTGGATGATTAAAGAATTCGGTTGTGTTTCTGTTTGCACAGGTTAGTGCTAAGCCCGTGCTGTCCTGAATCAGCAGTGAGGGATCATCTGCATTTCTAATTAAAATGCCTTTGATTGCCTTCAGCCCCCTTTAGTGATTGCTCTCTGGGAGTTGCTGTGTTTGCAGAAGTTGCCCTGGAAAAGTCAGTGAGCTCTGGAGCTGGGGATTTTGGCTGGGAAGAGCCACGTAACCCATAGCCCAGGGAGATGGACTGGTGTAGAGGCAACCAGGTGAACACAACCAGGTGTTGCCAGTTAGGAGGAGGAAGGGATGAGCTCCAGTTCAGCCCCCCTGTGCCCAGTTAGGGCTGGTCCCACCTGTGCATGAGCAGAACTGGGGGACCAATAAAAGGAGCTCCCACATGGCTGGAAAGGAAGGAAGTTTTTGCTCCTTTACCTCTGTTGTTGGTCCCTCAGGAAGCTTTTTACTTATGGGGGTGCTTGGTGACAGTCCCATCTTTTTTCTTAATGCAATGAAGATGACAAAGGGCAGATCCATCAGCACAGCCAGGCAGATGATGATGCAGATGCCTTCCTGGGGCTCAGTACGAGCTTCAGGATGGCATTAAAGAAAGAGCTGATCTCCTGCTCCATGTTACTTCCTGGGCACGTCGCCCACATTCTCCACCAGGTGTTGCAGACAATCCTTTCCTGGACCATGGTGTTTTGGGGTCCAGTAGGTGTTCTTGCCAAGATGCAAGAACAGCACTCCAAAAAGTTGCCCTTAGAATCAGTTAATCTATCTCAGAGCTAACACTCTGGAGCTGACTATCCTCTTCCTCAGGCTGCTCTAGAGCGAGCCATGCTGGCTTCTCAAGGCTCACTTTTTATTAGTCCCCCAATTCTGCTCATGCACAGGTGGGATCAGCCCTAACTGGGCACAGCTGGGCTGAACTGGAGCTCATCCCGTCCTCCTCCTAACTGGCAACACCTGGTTGTGTTCACCTGGTTGCCTCTACAGGGCAGGGGAAATCTTGCCCCGAAGTCTGGCCGTGTGCTGCTCTTTGTTTGCTGATTTATTTTTATTTTTTTTTTCCCCTTGCAGTTTCCAGGGATGCTTTCACTGGAGCTGCAGGCAGCATCAGCACCAAGGAGTCTTGGGCTCTGGGTTCTGTGGTTCCAGCTGACCCGTGTACACATGGGTCTCTCTGCTCCTCCTGGAAACTCAGGTAAGGATTCTCTTCTAAGGAGTATTCAGCTCTTTGTGGGAAAAAAAAACGTAGAAGGATTACTCCTGGGTGCAGCAGGTGGGAGGCTGAGTCCGGATGGGAGGTAGAAGCAAACCAAGGAGGTCATTGCAGTATTCCTGTTGCTTCTGCCTCTTCCCAGCTCTCAGGGGGGAGCTGGGCCCTGGCTTCCCAGCCCTGCCTTTGACTTCCCTGTCAGTGCATCTCCCAGGGATGCTGCAATCTTCCAAGAGAAGCAAGGAGGAAGGCTCTGGCTGTGCCATGCCAAGTCACTTGCTGGAGCAGCCAGACTGCTTCTGTTTAAACCTCTGAGGGGCAGAGTGGAGGGGAAGTGGCAGAGGAAGGAAAAGGGAAGAAGTGGTGGATAACCCCGACTTGCAGTCCCCCTGCTCTGTGCTGTCTTGCATGCCTGGTAGAACAGTTGCCCCTGGAAGGGCCTAGCAGCTGCCATTCCTCTGAAGGCACCAGCCTGGATATGGGAGAATGATGATTGTTCTCAAGGTGGCTTGAGCTGCTGCCATGCCCTGCTGGCAAAGGACCTGTACCAGGGAGCAGTGGTGACACCTTGCTGTGTGGGAACTGAGGCTCTCCCAGCTGACTCTCTGTTTACTTGGGAGAAATGCTATAAACTCCTCACTTGTGGTGGTGGTGGTGTGTTTTTTTTTCTTTTGTTTTGTTTGGGTGTTTTTCGTTGTTGTGGTGTTTTGGGGATGTTTTGTTTTCCTGATTGCGAATACATTTCCAGAATTTTTGGAGGTGGCCAAGCCCCTGTGCTCTTGAGCTGAGGATTGGGATTTGGTTTATCCCCAAGGGTCCATGCTTGGTGTGCACAGAGCTTCAGATGCTTACAATGACCAACAACTGTTTTGGTTCAGTTCTGGGGCAGACAACCCCTCCCCCAAGTTACAAAGAATCTGGAGAAGATCATCTGTCAACAGGCAGAAGAAGGGGGAGATGAAACCACTCCATTGTTTCTTCTCCTGATCCCTGGAGATGGAGACTGTCAGGGGTAGGATGTGGGAGGAGAAATCCCTGGATTTGCCTCATTTGTAGGTTTCAGGAGTGATCCAGAAGGGATCAAAGCTGGAAGCCAGAGTGAATGTCAGGAAGGGTTTGATGGAGGCACCTAGTCTGGAGACAGTCTGGGCAGCTGGCTCAGTTTTTCTCTGTAGACACTGCTTTGTTTGGAAGGTTGTAGACACATGTCAGCAGTGATGGATAGATTTGTTTGACTTCCTGTCAAATCAATGATTACTCATAGAAATCTCTTTTATTAGTTGATCATAGGCAGTTGAATGTCATTTGTCCCAGCAGAGGCTTGGCTAGCTGGTGGTGGTGAGCAGTGCTGGGGAGAGTTATGGTTATTGTGCTGCTGCTGCTTTTTATTTTTTGACATGATATTTATTTTTGCCCTTGTTCCACACTGGGAAAGGTTTGCTCCTCTTATTGCCCTGTTTTCAACCAGGGTGTTTCATCTTTCCCATTCCATCCTCGTCCCTTGGAAGTTTGCAGGGATTTGAGGTTTATCTTCACCTCCTGCTGAAGTCTGACCAGATACTGTCTGTGCCTTGGCATATTTGAATTTATGAAAGTCTTGATTTCCTAGGTGCTGTTGGAGTTAGAAATAACGGGGATGAATCAGAGGAAGAGGTGGTTGGTGAGTTAGAAGGAAAAGTCATGGTGATGTGTTTTCCATACCTTCTGCACTTGTTTTTGCTTTGCTTCATGCTCAGAGAGGAGGTGGAACTCCCAGTCCCTAATGTTTCCATGCTGCTGTTTTCATGTGGACCTTGGGGTGGAGCACAGCTTTTTGGGCTGTTCTGTATGCAGCAACTTTGCGGAAGTTTCCTAATGCATTGTGAAATTTTAATTGAGGGTAGGGAGACTTCTTCAGGTGTAGCTCATGCATACAAGAACCTGATAAATTATTGAGGCTTTGATTATGTGTCCCCATTTAAAAATTCAGGGAACTATTTCAGATCAAGTAATATTTGATTGTATCAAATAATATTTAATTTTGAACTGATCTGGGGGAAAATGGCTTAGGATCATTGTGGAGATGCTTTCAAATAAGTTTCAAAATTAATCTTCCCAAGTTTTTTTTCTAGGTAAAGTCTCTGTTTAAAAAAAAAAAAAAAAAATCAAATGAAATGTGTGAAGCTTTGGGGACTGCTGCTCCTGCCAAGCTAACTGTGCTGACCTCCCAGTTCAAGTAGGAGAGACTTATGTTTTCAGGTCAAGACACCCTTAGCTCAGTCCCTGCAGATAAACCAAGCAGGGAGGTGACTCCACGAGAGCAGAGCTTCACTCTCTCAACATACAGAAATCATTTCAACCATCAGTGAAGCGAAACAGCTGGGGGAATTGAGGTGGGTCTGGCACAGAAACACACTTTGCACCTGTTGCTGATGCTGGGAAGCCTCCTTTCCCCCTCTCAGAGCCAAAGGTTTCTGCGTGCTCAAAGGCTGTGGTTGCTCCATTACTCCAGGGACTTTTAAGTCAGGCTGGGCCATGCTTCAACGTGCTGGTGTTCCTTCATGAGGAGAGAAGTACCTGCAGGTTTTCACCGAGGTGTGGTCAGGTGGTAGGGAAGGTATTTCTGTTGCTGGATTGGGGGGGTGACTTGAAGCTGAACAGTACATTGAGTTTTGGGTGGGCTTCTGCTCATCAAGACTGGAGTACCAGAGGCAAGTGGATGCTCCACCAAATGCTCCTGGTGCTGGTGTGCCCCTCGGCTGGGACTGATGCAGTCTCATGTCCTGTCTTGGTCCTGATTGTTTGACCTTGAGCTCTGCTAAGATGTCTAAGGTTTGTCCTTAGTGAAAAAACCTTGAGGGAGAGCACTATCTAGCTGATGGCCTGTGTTGTGGTGGTGGCTGGGCTTGGAGTAAATCAAGCTGTGAGGAGAGAGAGGGAGGCGTTGGAGTCTTCAGTGCAAAGATAAAAGTCTCTTCTTAGATCAAAGGCAGTGGGGGAGAGGTGCACACTCCCTGGAAGCAAATAACCAACTGAACAACCAGGCTTCAAACGTTAGGCTTGGATTTATCTCTTGCTCTGAGCTGAGGGCATATCATATCCCTCCATCAGTAGCTAATCACTTGCTCAGAAATAGTATCCTGACAGTAGACAGCAATTGCCTCCCTTCTGATGGGTTGCTAGAACTTGGGTCTGGGAAAAGAGCAATAGGGTTGTTACTTTTCCCAGTGAAGGGATCTGTGCCTTCTGATGGGATGTAAGAGCAGAGAGAAATCAATGTCTGCTGTTATCAGACTTTTCTACCCAGTAGTTAATTGGACCTAACATCTGATTTGGTTCTCAGGCAGCTCACAAATTAGTGAAAAGTGCAGGCTATGGGAGAAGTCATCTGGAGAAGGAACAGAGGTGTGGAGGAATCCTTGGGAGAGGTGTGCAGCGTTTGCTGGCCCAGGGGGGGCCATTAGTGTTGCCAGCATGTAATGCAGAATGCAGTGGTTGTTCCAAACAGAAGTGATTTAGCCTTGAATAAGAGAAACATAACCAAACAGCAGCAGTGGAATAATAAAGAAAATTCCATCTCTGATCTCGTGTGACCCACGTTCTGCTCAAATGGCTCAGATGTCACCCATCCATTATTTTCATGAGTGACTGTAAGTGTATTATGCACGAGTGTGTGGCCACTGGTGAATAAACTGAGGATTCTTGGAGGGAGCATATATAATCTGTCTGATTTCATGGAGTCAGACTGTGCTGTTGTTTGAAAGATGGTTGCTGCTCGATGGAAGAGTGTGATTATTGTGCCTGTGTGAGTTTGGCAAAGGAAAGGATTTGTTGTATGGTCCCCTGGGGGTATGAATTGTTGCAGCCCCTAGCAGGAGAGCTCTTTAGCTCAAGTGGTAGCAGTGCATTTGGATGTCTATATATTCAGGTTTTCTTCTTGGTGCATCAGTTTGGAGTGAAGCTGAAACATGTACTCCCACAGCTTCTGGTGTGCACGTAGGCAGCGTGCTGGGTGGTGGCACTGCCACTTGGTGCCCCCACTGCTGGAGGGAAGATGAGAAGATAGAAGAGGCTGCCATGCCAAGGGTAACAGAGTGTACCCTGCTCATCTGAAAAAGGCAAAATGTTCTCCTGCCACACTGGGTTGGGAAAGCAAGACATCTCAAAAGCAGGTCAGAAGGCCTCGGGAACAGCCTGGTGACTGAGGCCTCACTTGTGTAGCTTTGTTTTCTGAGCACATTGTAGGAGCTTCTGACTCCTGCCCTGCAAAGCCATCAAAGCCATCCTTTCTGCATGTGAAGGTACTTTGGAACGTGGGCACTGCTGGCAGTCCTGGCTCTTACCTCTCCATCTGTATTTCTTTGCAGGTGCCCAACATCCTTCAGCCTTACGGAAGAATTCTATCGCAGAACCAACGTCCTGCTCTGCAGTGGGGTGCTTGTAAGTACCAATCCTTCCTGCCCTCTGCCTTTCCAAATATAACTGATTACTGCTTTTGTTGTCATCAGCTAAAATTCTCACCCTGTAGTAAAGGAATCTCTCTCAGGGGCCAGGCTGAGAGCTCTACATAGAGCTCTACATAGAGTGAGTGGTTGAGAAGCAGCCTTCTTCATTGCCCTGAGCCTTCTCTTTCTTGGGAGGCTGAAATAAAGTTGGGGTTTTTTCCCTAGAAAGAGGCTGAGAGCCCTGAGCCTTCTCTTTCTTGGGAGGCTGAAATAAAATTGGGATTTTTTTTCCCTAGAAAGAGGCTGAGAGCCCAACAGGGTTGGCTCCAGTGTCTGGGTGGGTTCATCTCAGGATCCTGCTGCCCAACGAGGAGCTTGGTGTGGGGGTGTTGAGGAGACCTGGAACAAAGTGTGATGACTGCTGCACAGGTCTGCAGTGAAACATGCAGGATTTAGCAACTGTATTTGCAACGAGGAGGTACCTGGGGAGAAATAAGGATGGATCAGGCTTTTCCAGAGGCAGGGTACAGGTGTTAGGAGAATGCATCAGCCATGCTGCCTGAGCACACACTGCAACCTGCTGAAGGTTTTTTTTTCTACCAGCCTTGCAAAGCTGCTCTCTCCTAGTTACCCTTAATACCTAGTTCTTCCTTGGTGCTAAACTAGCAGCTCCTTTACCACCCTGGTTCTGGGCTCTGAGTTTTTTCCCTGAGGCACTGCTGGGCTGTGCCTTTCTGGGGGGGACCAGAGCATGGTGCAGTGATTTCTCTCTGTCCTTGGGATCCGGGCTGCAGTGTTACTGCCCCACGGGAGCTCTGATCTGTGGCAGGAATTAACAGCCTGCTTGAAATGAGAGGGTGTTTGTTCATTAGGTGAAACAATACATCAGAGGG
The DNA here is from genome assembly GCA_038090715.1 of Florisuga fusca. Taxonomy (NCBI): domain Eukaryota; kingdom Metazoa; phylum Chordata; class Aves; order Apodiformes; family Trochilidae; genus Florisuga; species Florisuga fusca. The sequence goes on along the minus strand of JAAWXA010000015.1, from coordinate 2,735,883 downwards.
AAAGGGATTTTAAACCAACAAAAGGCCCACAGCTTGTTTTACCTCATCTATTCTTACAAGCTGTGTTTGATAGGCTTTTCTTTTCCCTTACAGCTTACATTCTCCTAGCAAAGCCCAAATTCCCCTCCTGGGTTTGTTTTCCTGCTTCCTTCCCTTCATTCCTTGCTCAAATTGCTCCCTGGGAGCACCCAGGCAGCCTCAGGCCAAAAGGCTGTTTAGTGTCCAGGGCACAGAAAGGTCACATCAAGTGAGTTGATACTTAGTCACATCCTGTGGACCCCACCGTGCAGCAAGATAGCTGTAGCTGGAGTGGTTTTTTTCCCCCATAAATTTAATTTGGTTGTTGTATTTCTTTTTAAACTGTTCATAGACTTTTAGCTACCGAAGGAAGTCCAGCTCAGCAGTTTGTGTTGCAGAGGGGTAGGGATGGATTTTTTTTTTTCCCTTATGGTAAACATCAGTCCTGTGCTTTTGATCTGTGGGTTGGGTACAAACAGTCTCTGACTGACTTGAGCCACAACTGCTCTGAGTTGGAGGTTGCAGCCCAGGCACAGATGAAGTGGAGGACTGGAGCTGTATTAAAAGGAGGTTTTCAGTGCTGGTCTTGATCATCTTGGCCCATCCTGCTGAGAAGTCAGAGGAATGCAGAAAACTGGTCTGTAGGGCTTCCAGTTGCCAAGGGGGCATCCATCCTTGATCCTGTTTCCATCAGGTGCAGAGGGGGGAGGGTAGGGGCATATGTTGCTCAACATTGACTCCTCCATCAACTTTAGATTCCACTGCTTTAGCCTTTGCCCATCAAGGTGGGAGAAAATGAGCAGTGCTGTTTTCTTCCTCTACCTGAAAAGCTGGTGCTTTGGCATCCCAAAACTTGGTAATCTGACTGCACTGGTGTTGCTCCTGAAAAGAAATAAGTAGTTAGGAGGAACCAGCAGAATTATTCGGTAGCCACGTAGAGTGTTTGCAAACCCAAAATGTTATTTACCAGCGTAATGTCTGAAAGGATAAAGCACTGGTGCAGGACATGATCACCTTGTGCTTGGTGTCCTGCCAGAGACAGGGTGTGCATAAACAAAGCATCAGGATTTGCAAGACCCTGTGCCAGGCAGGGCTCTGAAATAAAAGCTGGGTGACAGGTCCACCTTTCCCTTGATAGCAAGGCCAGCTCTGGGGTTCTCCAGAATTACAGTAGTAAGCAGTGTGCAATTCTTCAGCCTTTTCTGCTATTCCACAGCAATTTTTTAAATTTTTTTTTTTGGGGGGGCTGTTTTAACTAACACTGTTTGTGTTAGGAACACAGAGCTAATTAAACCAAGATCCTGAGCAATGTTGCAGCAGGATGTCCTGCCAAGTTGGGAAGGGATGCTCTTCCACAGCGAGACTGCTGAGTGCTGATCCAGAACAAAGAGCTGTGGCATTCCCATATCATCCTGGGAAACAAAACCAGCCCCTAAACCACTCTGCAGCCGGCGTGCAGAGCTCTGGCTGACCTGAAACAACTCACTTCATCTCTTCTTGTTCAGCTTTTGTCACATCCATTCTCTCATACGTGCTCTGGGGCAGGAATTTTCTCCTCTTCTGCACATGGATGCAGAAGGATGAGTCTTTGATCTCAGCAGCTACATCCTGCATTACAGCAGAGAGAGTGTTTAATAATAAGAGTAAGAATCCAATTAAGAATTTAAAACTGTGCATATGTGCTTCTCTAAGGCACATACAATCCCTGCCTGGTTCCTGAGACAATACATCTGCGTTGGTGATGCAAAAAGGCCACTTGCCCTGTTTAAAAACTCCATGCCTGCCTGGATCAACACTGGCTATAGCAACTAGGGGGGCATTGTGTCTCTTTTTAAAAAAAAATTTAAATAATTTTTCATTCTCAAGGGTTCTTCAAAGCCCACTTAGAACTGTGCAGCACCTTATAAAAACCCCTTCTAGCTAGGTCACAAGGAGGATGCGTGGGGGATAGGAGTGTTGCTGAGGGGGAAATTGGCATTAAATTATCACAGTGGGCAGGATGGGTTGATTTGAGGAGTGTGGATGCTCTGCAAGTTGGGCTTGGTACTGGGAGCCCTGGTTTTTTTAGGAGCATTGGCAGAAAAAAGCCAGTCAGGGCTCTCCCTCATTAAATTTGGTTGAGCTACCTCTCTCTGTCTGGGTTTGAAGGGCATGGCAGGAACTGAAGACGGAGAGAGGGCTTTTCCTTACCTTGCCTGTTAAACTGAAGACCAAGAGTATTGTATTTTCTCCCAGATTCTTTCAGGAGAGGCTTCAGGAGCTGAGGGGTGCTCAGCCTGGGATGCCTGCTGAGGTTCTTGCAGAGCCCAAGGAGCATGTGGCTGACTCGCTTTGGGAAGGGAATTATCTGTGCCTTGTACTGCTGATACTGTAAGTGAGCCTGACACAGCTCATTTTCTGGCTGTGCCTTTGTCTTTTAATTTTGGAGGATGTGCTTTTCCTGACAGAATTTCCAATTCACTTCATTTTCTCTGTCTGCAGTGGGAGGGGAGAAAAAAGAGGTGGTTTTGAGGGGCTTGCTGCATGTATTATAAATTGTCCTCAGTTCAGTCCTCTGCCTGATATTCCCTTTTCCTCATAAGTAATCTTGGCTGCAGGTTTGAAGGGGGGTTGTTGGCGTTTGAAATTGTATGGATTTCTTTGGGATGGTTTCAAAGCTGGCAAAGGGGAGGTTCTGTGTCCAAGAGCAGGTGGTGAATGAAGTTGCCTGTGTTCCCTGGGCTGGTTAAAACATTGCCCAGAAGATGCTGGGCAATGACCTGTCCATTAAACAGCATTAAATCTGCAGAAGGAGGTGGCTGCTTTTGTGTTTAGGTGGGCAGGTTTGGGTCATTCCTGGCTCTGTTGGTCCTAAGGCAAGCATGCTCTCAGATAATAATTACCAGTATTTCGTGCTGGGGCTGTGTGGTGCTGTGCTTTGATTTTCAGGGCTGTCAGCTCCTGTTCCCACTGATCTTTAAGGTCCCAGATGGAATGAGTTCTGTGATTTCAGCCCCTTTTCTGTCCCATGGCAGGATACTGGTGTCTTGTCAACTCAGTGGGATGTTATTTAGGTTTCATCTTGCTAAAGCTGTTTAGATAAATGAAGCCCTTCATTCCAGAAGAGGTGAAACATTCTACTGACAGCAGTTTTGGGGTCAGGTGAGTGTCCTGTTTCCATCAGTCACATCTGAAGGAGGGAAACATGTTTCCTAGAGGAAGCAGATAACCTGTGGACATGTCCAGGAGAGGAGCACAGGAGATAGCTTTGTTTGGTGTACAAACCTGGTTCCTGCTTTTTCTTTTTTTTGTTCCCCCCAAACAATCATATCTTCTCATAACTCTTCTCAATATATTTGCACTTTAAACAAATCTTGGACACAGTGGACAGAGATGGGGTGACTGCTGCTTGGTTTCAGTTTTAAGTGGATGGGGGAATAGTGTCTGCCTGGAGCTGAGCATCTACCTCTGATGTATGCATGAAATATTCATTAAGAGAACCATCCCTGGGGTGGGGCTGTTTCAGGGTATGGTTCCCATCTCTCAGGTCAGCAGCCAGCCAGGGTTTGGTAAATCCCATGCTGGACTGAGCAGAGATGAAAGGGAGGAGGTGGGATTCTCCTCCCCCCAGGGCTCCATTTTAGGTTGCCTTCTTGGCCATCTTGCCTGGCTCAGGCTTCTCTTTGGGGAACAAGCCCACAGCTCTCCCCCTGATCACAGTAAATCCCTGTGTCTGACTCTTATTCCTCTTTAGCCCCTGACCTGAGTCCCACCACTTTCTTGTTGTCTGGACTGACCCTCCATGGGGGGCAGCTCTGCCCTGACCTCGCTTGCAGCCAGTTCTGCCATTATTTCTATGGCTTTCCTGGAGTTATCCAAATGGGATTGTCCTCTGTCTGCTTTCTCTACCCCTGGATAGCCCCTTCCACCCCCTCCCTGCCACCCTGCAGCTCTTTGGGATGGAATCCAGCCCTGCTCCTGCTCCAAAGGCAAACATCTAAAGCCAATCAGAGCATGTCCAATAGGATTTGTGGTGCTTCAAACCTTCCAAAGTTAGTGACTCCCCCTTTCAAGTGTTTCTTGGTTGGTAATAAGAAGAATTAATAAATTCCTTAAAAAAAAAAAAAAAAAAAAATCAGCTTAAAAAGCCCTCAATTTTTTTAATCTGTTGTTTTTGTGGTTTTCTTTTTTTAACATAAAAAGGCAAGTAAAAGACAGAACAAAGTTGTTAAAAGTTCAAAAGAAATGCTAATCCCTGTAATGTGGACTAATCAACTTTTATCCAGACAATCCCCTTGTATCTCTCTGGCCTTAGTGTGGTTAAGGATTCCCATGGCAAGTGCTGAGTTTTAACTCCTTCAGAGCTGCTTTAGAGCAGCTATAGTTACTCTTTCTGGAGTGATAATGCCACACTCTCCCTCAGAAACAATCTGGAATGTTGTACTTGGAACGGCTTCAAAAGTTCTTCAACTTCTTTGTTGATCTTTTTAAATAGATGTGGAAACAAAAAGTTCTTTTCTTTTGGAGGACTGAACCGTCCTGGTGTGCAGATCCATAGTGGAACAGCTCCAGCTGCAGTTGTATTCACTGCTGGGGATAAAGTGCCATGAAACTGGACACCTACAAGCAACCAGTTCCTCAGTACAGTGACTCTAGGAACAGTTTCTCCACCAGCAGACCTGTGGTGTGTAGGACATGATGCCCAGTGGTGTCAGCTACGTTTGGTTTGGGCTTGCTTGGATGCCTCTTTGCTGCTCCAATCTTCCTTATAGAATCCCAGACTGGTTTGGGTTGGAAGGGACCTTAAAGCTCATCCAGTTCCAGGTTGCTCCAAGCCCCATCCAACCTGACCTGAGACACTGCCAGGGATGGGGCAGCCACAGCTTCTCTGGGCAACCTGGGCCAGGGGCTCAGCACCCTCACAAGAAAGATTTTTTAATTTTTTTATTTTTTTTTTCTCATGTCAAACCTAAATTGTACTGTACATCTGCACATCTTAGGGAAGGACAGACCTCCTCCCCCTGCCAAAAATGCTTTCTTCCCTTTGGCAAAGGGGATGCTGTTCAAATTTGTCTTCAAACAAATACCCAAAGGTCTCTCATTCCGTTAAGTTTAAAACCACAAAGGAGGGAAAAATCTTTTTGTGTGCTCAGGTCTTGGAGTAGTAGGTGTTCACTGAGCTTTGCAAGCGATTCTTTGGAGCTCTCAATATTACATGAATGTCCCCTGGATGATTTGTGTGTTGCAATGAGACTTCTGCAGCTGCAGAGCTAAAAACAGGAGCTGGTGCTGGTCTTTTTTGGAAGGGGCGAGCAGTGTCGAATGGCTCAGCTGCAGAGACATATGTATTGGTGCTCACAAAACCACTGCCAGAGGTAGACAAAAAACCATGCTGTTTTAGGCCTATTAACAGTTGTTATAGCAAAGCCTTCTGCTTCTTTTTCATTTTGGAGAGTAGGATGTAATTTAGTTATTCTTTACTGACAGGCATTTCAGCTGTCCTGTTTTCACTGGCAATAACAGACCCATTCTTGTCTTTTGGTTGTTCATTGGGCTTTGCTGGACTGGTGTGATGAGTGGTGTGCAGGCAACCCTGAGAGGCTTGCATATGTGTGCTTGGTGCTAGGAATGAGGAGAAAGATTTGCTCCTTTTTGTCCTGGGCTGGGTGGTGGTTTCCACTTAGTGATGAGCGAACAGGGGGATAAATCTGGGTTTGGTCTCCTTGAAACTGAGTATGTAGGAACAGTCCAGCCCTTTAGCCTGGGTTGGGCTGTGGAAGGACTTCCTCACCATGCCTCTTCAGAGAATCCTAGAATTGTCTGGGTTGGAAGGGACCTCAGAGATCATCAAGTCCAACCCTTGATCCACTCCCGCTGCGGTTCCCAGCCCATGGCACTGAGTGCCACATCCAGTCTCTTTTTAAATATCTCCAGGGACAGAGAATCCACCACTTCCCTGGGCAGCCCATTCCAATGTCTGATCACCCTCTCCATAAAGAAATTCTTTCTAATATCCAACCTAAACCTCCCCTGGCACAACTTGAGACCGTGTCCTCTTGTCTTGCTGAGAGGTGCCTGGGAAGAGACCAACCCCCCCCTGGCTCCAACCTCCTTTCAGGGAGTTGTAGAGAGTGATGAGGTCTCCCCTGAGCCTCCTCTTCTCCAGGCTGAACAGCCCCAGCTCCCTCAGCCTCTCCTCATAGGATCTGTGCTGGAGTCCCTTCACCAGCCTGGTTGCCCTCCTTTGGACCTGCTCCAGCACCTCAATCTCCTTCCTGACCTGAGGGGCCCAGAACTGGACACAGGACTCGAGGTGTGGCCTCGCCAGGGCTGAGTACAGGGGCAGAATCACCTCCTTGGACCTGCTGGCCACGCTGTTCCTGATCCAGGCCAGGATGCCATTGGCCTTCTTGGCCACATGGGCACACTGCTGGCTCATGTTCAGCTTCTTGTCAATCCAAACCCCCAGGTCCCTCTCTGTCTGGCTGCTCTCCAGCCACTCTGTGCCCAGCCTGGAGCTCCCCATGGGGTTGTTGTGGCACTGATGAAAAGCAGAATCTGTTTGGGCTGGCTGCTGTGGGCTGCATGCAATGGTGCAATGCAGAGCAAGGTGTGGCTGCACCCCAGCAGCTGTGGGAGCTCCTTGGGTTGGGGTTGCCTTGAGCAGCCTGTCAGCTCAGCTCAAAATAAATGAAAGAATAGAATCTAGGCAGGGTACTAGAATCTAGAGAAGGACTGCTTGCCATTACTGAGTGGGTTGTCCTTAAACAGCCCATCCCTCCTTTGAAATCATCCCCAAATCCAACTGCTTAAGCTTTCCTGGTTGCTTCTCCAAACTGTTATAAAGATTCAGTCAGCCATTAAGCAGCTTTCCTTGAAAGCTGGAGTCCACTGAGGGGGAAAATGGAGCATTCTCAGTGAAAAGCTTAGATTAAAAATCAAAATTACTTTCTGATTTAATACTTCCTTGAATATTTTATAAACCGCTTAAAAAAAAACAAACCCCAAACCAAAAAACAACACTCCTTTTTTTTTTTTTGTTTTTTTTTTTTTTTTTTTTTTTTTTTTTTTTTTTTTTTTTTTTTTAAATGGGTAAATTGAATTCTGCTTCCCAAAACAATTTTAGGGTTTTCAGATTTCCTCTTTGAAGATACCTGGGCATTTTTTCTGAAATGACTTCCACTGCCTGGAGTTATACAGGGGTTAACAGGTTAATTAAATGTTGGAGCAGCTCATTGAGGTGTGAGCTGCCTTTTTTATGGCTTGGTGTTTGGAAATCAAGATGGGATGTGGTGCAGGAATCCCTGGGCAGCCTTCCTTTTGCCCCAGGGGAGGTGGATTGGAAGGGATACTGCAGTAGGCACTCCTTCCTCTGCAGCTTCTCAGAGGAGATCCCTGGGTACCCATTAATTATCTCCTCCCCAGTGCAAGTTTGTGAAGCTTCCTTGCTTGGACTTGATGATCTTGAAGGTCCTTTCTAACCATGATGACTCTCAGTGGCAGTTTTCTCTGAACACATCTTCCTCCATAAAGACTGTGGAGTTAGCTGGAGCCTTCCCACAAGGAGAGGGACCCCAGATGCTGTGATCCAGAGGACTTGTTGCTGTTTGGGGGTGGTCAAGGCCCCAGGCAGGCTCGTAGCCATCCCTCCAGTGTTCTCACCCTCCGTGCTCAAAGTCAAGATGGAGCAAAATCTTTTAATTTATTCCTGGATGTGAATGACTCGAATATGCCACATCTATCATTGTATCTCCTTAACTAAATGGATTAATTTTTTTGTCCTCTTCACAGGCTTAATTAGCAATCTGCAACACAAATTAAATCACTATCAACTAATTCCAACTATCCCTTCAGAGATAGCCATTAGCTAGCTGAATAATCTGGTTAGCATTGAAATGAGCCTGCATCTTACTCTGGAAACACCATCATGATTTCACAAAGCTGCTTTTTTAATTTCCTCCCTCCAGTGCTGATAACACTTTGTCCTTCCTAATGAGGGCAGCAGTCACTTGTGCTTGGAGCATGCTTGTGGCAGGGATTTAAGCAAGGTCTGGGAGTTTTTTCTTTTGTGTTTTAGGAATAAGATGATCCATGGTGAGGGTTCTTGTCCTGACAGCAAGAGGGAACAGAAAAGACATTGTCTCTTTCTGATGATGAACTAATTCAGGTACAAGGTTCCTTTCATGCACCTATGGGTAAACACAGGGATATATCCTGTATCTACCTCTGTGGGCAAAGGCAGTCTCTTACACACCTTAGTATCTTGGCTTAAAGACATGAACCAGCCTTCAGAAACTCTTGAGGACCCTGAGAAAGCTTGGATTAACCTGTGAGCCTTCCAGACCTTGCAGACTCCATCCCACTGTTTCTCCTTTGCCTCGTCTCCTTCATGGTCAGCACTATCAGCAAAAGTCAGTTGTAAAAGCACAGTTCTAGCTGGGCTGGTTTTATAGGGCTTGGGCAATGACAGGAACATCTGATAGAAGTTCTGGAACAGTTCTGTCCAAAGGCATGGCCAGATCTCTCAAAACTGGAGGGTGCTGAGTTTCCCACTGAGATATTTTCCTCTGTTTCTGCTTAGGTTGTTTTCTAACAAGTTCTGTCTTGTTGATGTCTGAAAGGTGAGATACCAAGGGGCTGAGGATTTCTGTCTTTCTCCTCCAGGTCTTCCTGGCCCTGTGTTTATCTCCATCCCTGCTCTTTGCTGCAGTCTCAGTGGAAGCTTTTGATTGTGGAGGTTAAACACATGTGGGCACTGATCTCCAGGGTTCTTGTGCTCACAATAATAGTAAAGAAGTTTTTGTATGTTCCCCCTCCTCAATTCTCTTGGCTGTTGCAAAAGGAATAAGAAAGAGGGAGGGGAGCTGAGGAGCAGGAGAGGCCTTGACTATCCAGACTCAAATATTATTGGTGCTCAGGCTTTTGGAAAGGAGGCTTTGCTGTAATCAAGAACCAAGTTTCTTAACTATATCTGTGTTTATGAATTTACAGACTGCTTTGGGTTTTAGAGCTTGGAGTAACGTTTTCTTCTGGACAGAAGAAGAGCAAATCCCTAGCCTGCTATAAAAACCTTCTGGCAAGGCATACAGCTTTTAGTGCATGATGTTGCTTTTTGCCTCATACAGATTGCATTTTATTGTTCAGGAGAAATAAAAAAAGATGGCTGCTTATGTCATAGTCAAGTCCAAGAGGTGCCAGGGGGTCAAAGCCATTATGTCAAGGTTCCCTGATGGATTATATGAAGCAAAGGATTTGGTTGTGGTTTTTTTTGTGTTCCTCTTAGAATGTAAATATGTAATGTACATAGAAACATAGAGTAGATCCTCAAAAGTTTGTGGTTTTGAACCACCTGGTGTAGGGGGACCTGGTGGGAGTGGAGGGTGACAGATGTGACAGGAAAATATCTCCTTTCTTCTTTGTCTCCAGCCATCCCAACACTGTGCCTGGCGTTTTGTGGAGCTCTGAGCCAACACGTTCTCCTTTCCCATAAAGGCTTTTCTCCATCTCCTTTTCTTTCCCTTTGTGGGGGGTAAATTGCATGTGACTGTTCAGATCTCTATATCTCTGGCTGCTGTGCTGTGTATCCTAAGAGGTGGCAATATCAGAGCTGGAATCTCCTGAGTTTGGAAAGGAAAGTGGAGAGCAAACCAGCTGCTTGCTCCTCTGTTACTGCAGCCTTGGAGCTATCTGCCATCTCCAGGCAAACTGGTCAGAGCAGCTGGGTAGGGGATGGAAGCACAGGGCCTGCCTCTTCTTTGCAACAAAAACCCAGTGTCAAACCTTATTCCTAGGTCTGAGCGTGCATTTAAATGCAGTAACCTGGACTGCAGCAGACAGAGAGTTCAGTGTTAATTGTCTCTTCAGATATTTTACTGAAAACACAGCGCAGGAGATGCCCTCTGAGGTCTCTGCCCATGAATAATGAAGGGGAGGCATTGGTAGAGAAGAAGGGAGTGAAACAAGAGGACACCCTTAAATAAACAGCTTGCTGGCCTAGGTTAGGAAGCAGCTGTTGAGTTACACAGCCAAGAACACAAAAAGAAGGATCAATTTGAAGCGTGGTGGTAGGTGAAGAGGAGGATGTCTGGATGGCCTGGCTTGGACCAGGCTTTTCAAAATATAATGCAGAATTGGAGGGGAGGAAAAGAGCTGGAGGCGTGGGGGGAATTATAACCACCCACAGTTATGTAGTGAAAGCTAGCACAGGCTCTGTTAAGCTGAGAATAGCTTTATCCAGGCAGGTGAACAGGCAAAGCAGTGGCAGATGAAATTAAATGTTGACAAATGCAAGTTAATGTGCATTGGAAGGCATAATATGACCTACTCATACACATTGCTGCATTTTAAATTAACTGTAACCACTTGGGGAAAAGACCCAGAGGTTATTGTGAACAGCTCAATGAAAACATCTGTTAAATGAACAGCTCCAGTCAGTAAAGCAAACAGAACACTGGGCTGTACAAGGGAGGTTTTCAGTTATCATTTGTATGATGATAACACATCAGGACGCCGACAGCTGCCCCACAGCTTTCTCTTCTGCCAGGCCCTGGGTGAGCAGAGGGTGAAAAGGCATCTCCCAGCCTCAGAGAGCATTTACTCCCAGTTTGACCAAAGCTGAGGCAGCTCAGGGTGAGCCTCTCCCCAGCCAGCTGGCAGCAGAGCTCTGCCCGGCACCGCAGCCCTTTGGGGGGGTTTGCTGGGCAGTGCTACCTACAAACCTTCCTAGCACTGCATGCAGCTCTCCAAAGTCATGCATCTGGCCTCTGTTGGAGTATTCGTGCTCATTAGCTCCAAGTCCCATGCTCAAGATCCTGGCTTGAAGCTTCGGGCTTTCCTTTGGGGCCAAGGGAGGTGCTGGGCCCCTCAGTTTAAGAAGGATGTTGAGGTCCTGGAACAGGTCCAAAGGAGGGCAACCAGGCTGGTGAAGGAACTTGAGCACAGGCCCTATGAAGAGAGGCTGAGGGAGCTGGGGCTGTTCAGCCTGAAGAAGAGGAGGCTCAGGGGAGACCTCATTGCTGTTTACAACTCCCTGAAAGGAGGCTGTAGCGAGGTGGGAGTTGGACTCTTTTCACAGATGACCTTCAACAAGACAAGAGGTCACAGTCTTAAGTTGTGCCAGGGGAGGTTTAGGTTGGATATTAGAAAGAATTTCTTTATGGAGAGGGTGATCAGACATTGGAATGGGCTGCCCAGGGAAGTGGTGGATTCTCCGTCCCTGGAGATATTTAAAAAGAGACTGGATGTGGCACTCAGTGCCATGGGCTGGGAACCGCAGCGGTAGGTCAAGGGTTGGACTTGATGATCTCTGAGGTCCCTTCCAACCCGGCTAATTCTATGATTCTATGATTCCCCCTGTGGTGCTTCACCCCTTGCTCCCCTGCCTGTTGCAGATGCCCTTTCCTCTTCCAGAGTGTGGGCAAGGCTCAGCTTAATCGGGTCTTCCATGTTCTTTCAGCACAAAGTAAGTCTCGGGAGTTTTTTTGTGTGGGACAGATCCTTTCCCCAGAAGATATTAATCCACCCCTTCCTTCACTTCTTTCTCTGCCCAAAGCCTTGCTGGCAAAGCTTCATGTCCTAACATGTCAGGGAGGCTGGGCAGAAGTTTATTGCTCTCCCAGGCCCTGGTCAGGGTGATGAGTGATTTAGCAGGTCAGTATTGCTACCCTGTTCCCAGTGATGTAGCACAGGCTGGGGTGACACATTCATTAAATGCCCTGAGCAGTCATTGGCATGAAAACACTCCTGTGAGTTTGGTGCTTACCTTAACAGCAAGCAGATTTAGAGTTGTGCTCTGCCTCTGGCTTTATTATAAAAACATAGCTCTTGATCTGACAACTTTGTTTAAATGTACCCCGAGCCATCTCCTAAGCTTGGTTTCCTATTTTAAAATTAGCATATACTTTTATATATGTCATAAATATTTAACCTGCTGACCAACACTAACAGCAGCCCTCTAGGCTTTGCAATGTAAAGTGATTACATTGTAAAATAAACTATACAGAACGGTGTCTGCATCAGTATTCCTCTGTTCCAAGTGGTCTCTTGACTTGGGACTGAAGGGATGAATAAAATCCAACTTGGTGATTATCATTTAGGATGAATTTACTTGCTGCATTTGGAGGAAGAAGCTCTATTAATCAGATTCATTTCCTGGCTCACGTGCAGAGTGCTGCTGTGTACCTCTCGGAAGCTTAGTGATAAATACATATAAATATATATATACGCATGAGCATAAATATATAGATGTTAAAATAACATGAAAATTTTTCTGTCGGCTGCTCCGTTACTCCTGCGATAAGGTGGAGAGATAAAAAGCCTCAAGGTTAAAATTTTCAAATTTCATTTTCTCATTTCTTGCTAATTTCCAAATAGCTGGACCCACAGAGAAGCCAAGTGGAATGAAATTAAAATTTCAGGCTTGGGTGGGGATGCCAGCCAATGGAAATTTCCTGAAAGGTTAAAGGAGAGGACAAGAGGCAAACTGGGAAAAATCCTTTTAAAATCTAAGCGTAGTATCTGTTGCCTCCTGCACTTTAATGCACATAAATTAAGACAATCATTCTAGGAGCTGAAGGCTCTGGTTTAACACTTGTGGTTTATGGTGGCCCTTGAGTCTTTCTGGGGAACTGCAACTTCATTAGGTAGAGCTGAGGAGGCATTATTCCTTCCATTATCTACTGTGCTAACACAGTTACCACTGATGTGCCAGTGCTATTTGGATTCTCAAATTGTCCTGCAACCATTTATGTGGCTTTTTCTGCCAATTTGCCACTGAAATGACTTTTTCTTTGGTTGAGAAATGTGTATTCACTGCATCTAATTCCCGGGCTCCTCCAGATTAACTCAGAGTTCCTCTTTGGAGGGATGCTGGGGGCTGGTCCAGGTATGGGTGAAGTAAATATACAGCTGGCACACTGGTGTTCAAGATTATTATATTAATATTTTTAATCTAGTGTGTGAGGTCTGTTAATTCTTTTCCCCTTTCCTTCCTCTTCCTTTTTGTGCACAAGATGAAAGTCTGAGTAGCAAGGAGACTGCTTTTATTCCTCTTCTGAGGTGGCTTAAACGTACAGGTTAAACAAATAGGTTCTTGTGCTTTCATTTAGAGGAAATTTTAGGTCAGAAAGAGGCCAGTGAGCTCATGTTAATGGAAAACAGGATCCCACGTCCTTTGTAGCAAAAAAAAACCACACATTTGGTCCTGGAATGCTGTAGAGCTCAGCAGAGCATATCTTGATGGCTTATCAGAGAGATTTCTTTTAGCCCAACTGGCCCCATTTCCTCTTTGCTTTCAGCAGCTCATTTGTGGTCAGAGGGCAACGAATAACACCCTTCCCTAAAACTGCATTAAGCTGAGATCAGTGCCAGGGGTATGTCCCAGCAGCTGGAATGGGGTAGGACACTTCAGATGGCAAGGTGGAGCTGGTTTGGTTGGAGAACTCTTGGGACATCAGCTCCCAAGATGATCCTCGAGGTCCTTTCCAACCCATCCCGTGATTCTATTAACTCATGGACATCAACTCTCATCAAGGAGGAGGTTTGGAAGCTAGGGAGCTTGGAGCTAGTCTGGGGAGATCTGAGGTGATAATCCTGGTTAATCTGCCCTGGGGTTACCTGTGCCCAAGCTGTCTGCCCTGGAGACTTTACCCACCTTGTGGGAGACCCCAGATCTGTCAGGATTCCAGGGACCTTAGAAGAAGAGAAAAAAAAAAAACCAACCTCACATAAAGAGCAATTTGACCAGAGGGAGCTGCAGAGTGGTTGATCTCTTGTGATTTTATTTTATTTTGTCATTTCTCCCCCCCCCTCCCCTGCATCTTGAAATGTTTGCTGGCTTTTCAAGCCCCAGCTGTTGGAGTCAGGGGATCACACCACAACATCAGGTCTCCTCTCCTAAACAAACAAGCACAGCAGACTTCACCAGAGAAAAAAACATGAAAGTGCAAATCCCCGGGGCTAAAAAACCCTCTGGAAGACAAAAGCTGCAACATTTATTAATTTGTTGAATAACCTGTTGGGGCCTGACTTGATTTTCAAATAAATGGAATTAGAATATCAAGAGAAATCTGGGGTCCTAAAATATTCAGAAGCGGCTTCCTTTTATGTAGTTCCTTTCATGAAAACTGCATCATAAGGTGATTTGCAGTGCTAAATAATAAATAACAACACACACACACAGAAATTAACAGCTGTGGCCAAGGGAGGAGAAGATTGTATTTTTTCAGATGAGTTGTAGAAAGAAATGGGGAGTCAATGAGGCAGAGAGATACAAGGGACGTTGGGTCTGGGTCAGCTGTTTTATTTTGACCTTGGTTATTATTGGTCATTGGAGATAAAATAGAGCTGGTGCCTCTGGAGTGTTTTCCGTGGATTTTGAAAGTGCAAGAAGCAGGGAAGTATGGAGGGAAATAAGCATCCATCTGGATTCTGAGCAGGGATGGGTAGGTAGAGAAAGGTTTTACCACTGCAGAAGGCAGCCCTCACCCAGCTGGACTTGTGCTGGCTCTTCAGCCTGAGATGTGCACCCACAGGAACCTGGTAACTTCCCGAGGTTTCTGTTAATGCTTAAGCCAGAAACCTTGCAAGAAGGTTTGGAAGACCAAGCCAGTGATTAAGGCAGCCACGAGGCACATGCAGGGGTTCACCTTGAAGGAAAGGACTGGGAACTCTGCTTCCCAGCCAGCACTTGACTCTTGAGCACTTACCACGTAGCAACAGCCCTTTTCTCAGTTTCTTTCCTGCACTTGTGGCTTTTGCTGCTGAACTCAATTTCCTTAGCAATTGGTGTGTGCTTGGATGGGATTCAGTCTCTCTGAATGAATGCTTCTTACTGGGAGATTCCCATTAAAAAACTGGAAGGTCAGGCCAGGGCAGCCCTTTGAAACCCTGTTCATTGGGCTTATGTGGGGCTGAAGAGTGATCCATCCCCCCCCAGCCCTGGAGCAGGAAAGAGTTTGAGTTTACCTGGTGCTTAACGTGATATGTACAGTCAGCTGCAGCAGCTTTATAGTGCTGTAAGAGCAGCACTTCCACGGGGAGCTCAGATAAATTATGAATTGAAGCAGTAGCCAGCTCCAGGACCTTCACAAGCAGCAGTCTGAGCCTTTATTTCCCCAGCTGTCACTGGGGGATGTTTGCCATTCCCTTTTCACAGGAGGGGTTGGGCAGTATATTAAGAGACACGTGAGGCTTGTGCCTCACTGAGTAAGTAATTTTGGAAGTACAGCCTTTCTTCTCTCTGTTCACTTTAAGCTTCTGCTCTCCAGCCAAAGTTTGGGATGTAAATGAATTCTGTGCAATCTCCAGGAGCTTTGACACAGAGCTCAGCCTCCAAATGTGTTGTGGTGGGACAGGAGTGTGCACGCTGCACCTCACGGATAGGGCAAATCTTGGACAGGTCTGAAATTTGCCAAAGGGGAAGCAAATACCACGAGCTGACCAAACCTAAACTATGGTGGGTGGAGAGGGCAGCAGTGGGAGAGAGATTCATCAGGTTTGAGAGAGGGCAGCTGAAGTTTAGCAGCTGAAACTAGAAGATGGAAGCATGCCCTGTATGTGAGTGAAGAGTTGCAGGGGGGTGTGTGTGTGTTTCTCCTTCCCTTTCATAGGAATCCTCGTTGTTTCGTGGCAGAAACCTCGGATACTCTTTGTTTTGCCTTTGAATTTTGGGTTTCCTGGAATTTAAAACCTCAAGTTGGGGATGCAAGTCGAGCAGATCCTGAAGAGGTGCTGTAGATTGCAGCAGTGGATTTCAGCATTGCAGAAACGGGGGCCTTAAAGCAGAGGTCACGTTGTGTTTGCTGCGAGCCCTGCAAAGGACAGATTTTCAATTCTGCCTTAAAAAGAAAGTCACTGTACAAACCTGACAGAACTTGTACCTAACTCTGGCTGGTTACATCCTCACAAAGTCCAGCTATGCTGTCATTTTCTTGAGGAAAGCCTTTGGGGGGCTTTGTACCTTTCCGATGTCTTAGATTTGGGTTGATCCTTCAGGCAGGAAGGGTGTAGGCCATCTATCTTTGGTTCCTCCTTTTCCTGAAGGGTTTGTGTTGGTGGAACAGGTTTCTTCCCTGGGGCTGGGTCGGCTGGCCAGCTCTCACAATTGGCATCACAGCCACTACCTGTCCTTTCTCTGCCAAGCATGTGCTGTCCTTATGCCCTGGGTGCTGTGAGAGACTCTGGGATCTGCTTTACAAACAAAACCAGCCCTTGTGAGCATACAGAGTATGTGTGAATGAACATCGGTTAAGAACAAAATACCAACCCAAAATATTGGCCATAAATCTTCATCATGCTTTATCCTGTTTTCTGAAGTTTATCCTGTTATCTGCTTAGTGGGAGTATAATTCCAGTTAAATGTGTTGCTGAGCAATTGCTTGCAGCATTTAAGGCTTCGGGTGCTTTCTGTACTTGAAGAATTGCTGTTGCAGTTGTAACTCTCTGCTAATTCTCCACAGAAATTGTCCCTGAGGCTTACCAGTAAGGCCCATCCATTATTCCCCTTTGTAGTAAAGTGTGAGGAGGCACTACTACAGCTTTACCTCTACGGAGAGGCGGGCTGCAAGGAGGGCAAGGAGGGGAGTGCTTAACCCCTGCTGTGGCATCTCCTGTGTTCCAGAGGAGAAATAGAAACCTTTTCTTATCCTTCCAGGACTGATGAGTAAGAAAGCAGCAGGGAGTCCTCTCTCTCAACTCCTCTGCCAGTCTGGTGCCCTTCTACCTGCAAAGTGGTTCTCAGGGAAGCAGTCAAGAGAATTGCCGAGTGAGTAAAGGCTGCTTGTAGGCAGAAGGGGTTGCAGGGTCAGGTCTCTGATAGCCAATTTCGTTGAAAACAAATGCTTTATTTGTTTTATATCTCCTTAAAAATGTGAGCACCCGTGAGACAACACTCCAGGCAGCACATTTTTTGTCAGCTTGCTCCCAACTGTCCCAGCTCAGTGTGTGGGGTGGTGGGATGAGGCTCCACAGGAGAGCGGTTTCATTACCAAATTCCTGAAAACCTTTTGAAGTTGTTTTAAGCAAGCTGAGATCTTGCCTTTGGTGACACAATGGCTACAAAACAGCCTGGTGCTGGGCTAGCTTTGAGTGGTTCTGCCCAGTGGAGTGTCCATCTGATTTGATGTCAAGCTTTGAGTTCTTGATCTTTTTTTCCCTTCTCTGCCTCCTCGCCCATCACCGAGAGCTCTTTTTATTTTTTTTTTTTATTTTTTTTTCCCCTCCTGCTCTGCAGATCACATAATTCCCTGCAAGAAGGGGATTATACCTCGGGCCTGTTTGCTCAGAGCAAGTGCTTCCTGCTGCCACCTGATTGTGGGGTTTCACTGGAGTGGAACAAGCAATAACAGAAATACACAGCTCTGGCTGCCGGCACTCGGCTGCTTAGGTGGCAGGGAGCAAACTGGGAGCCTTTCTCCTGCAAAATGGTTTAACTAGGACCTGAGGGAGCTAGACAAGGCTTTCACATGGCACCAAATAATCCTCTCTGTCCCTTTGAACTTGGAGTCATTCCCCTGCTGGGAAGGGAGAGGGGAGAAGCCTTTAGTCGTGCCTGCCTGGGGCATACTAGAGCCTGGGGGGTCAGAGTGATGCTGAAGCTGCAAAGGGAATGGTTTCAGTGCCAGGCTGAAAAAGGTGGCACACTGTGATTCTATCTGCCCTGCAGCAGGGCATGTAGAGTGCAAGGCTTTGGAAGGTAAAGCAGCTTTGGTCAGAGGGAGGGAAGGAATAGGTGGTGGAGCAGTCAGGGCTTTCTGCTGGGCTGATTTTGTCCTTCTCTCTTGGAGAATCACTTGTTGTCTTCTGCTTCACTTTCTGAGTGAAAAGATGAGATTGTTAGCATGTCTGCTAGCCCTGGGACTGGAAGGATGAGCTCTCTGAAGAGCTCAAGGTTAGCATGAGGAAGCTGTGGATGCACTCAGTCTGTCTTCCCTGAAGTCTGTGTGTGTGAGGAGCCACCTCTGTGCAAATCTCTGCCCTTCAGCCCCAGGTTGTCCTTGCCTGGTTGATTTTCTGCTCCGTGCAGGTGGGTGGCCAATTTCACCAAGAAAGCAGCAGGAAACAGCCCTGCCCTGCATCTGGAGAGGAGCAGTTTCACTGTGGTGCTCTGTGATTTTTATAAACCTCCTGTGAGACATAAAAAGCAATAATTTGCCTGTTGCACTCACTCTTTTCTGAAGGAAAAAGTCCCCTCTGAGGCAGAGAAGGACAGCACTTCCCTGCCTGGGATGAGATGGAAAGGATCCTTCTGGGGAAGGTGAAATGCTGGGGCTTGGCTCTGCAGCCCCCATGGGTGGGGGGATGGTGGAAGACACTTGTTGGCAGCAAACAGGTTTCCAGTCCAGTCCAGTCTCTACCTGAGG
This sequence comes from Florisuga fusca, assembly GCA_038090715.1. Classification (NCBI taxonomy): domain Eukaryota; kingdom Metazoa; phylum Chordata; class Aves; order Apodiformes; family Trochilidae; genus Florisuga; species Florisuga fusca. The sequence continues at coordinate 2,717,527 of JAAWXA010000015.1, read as the reverse complement.
AATTGACCCATGCCAGGAGGACAGAAACAGCCTCAACAGTGGTATCTGTTCCAAAGGGAAACATAAATAATGAGACTGAGTGCAGTGGTGGTGTTCCTGTGAATTGCTGCTCGATGCCCTTGGGCTCTAAGGGGCTGGCTGGGTTTGGGAGGGCAGCTTGTGCAAGCTGTGTTCCACTGATAGGACTTTAATCTCTTCCGTGCCTGGTTTACACTTTAACATAGTTTAATTTTAAAGGCTCTTTTAAAAAAAATTTTTTTTTTGTTTTTTTTTTACAAGGTGAATGGTGAGCACCAATGTAATGAAAAGTTGACAGGCAGAGATCTCTTTTAATAATTCTTCTGTTGTGTAGTTTAAATTGGTTTAGCTAAAGCTGAGCTGAATAATAAGAAGTGAATTCATCTCATCAACCAGGAATATTTTTAAGTCTCCATGTGAAAGGGTTCAATAGGTTTGCTTCTTATTCCAAAATACCATGGTTTGTTATACAGCTCTGGGCACTGTGTGAGAACTGGAGAGAGTGTCAGGGATGGGACACACCATCCTCAAGTTGAAGGATGATGAGAAAGCAAATCCACTCACCTCCAGGCAGCTTCTGTTTCATCTGAGCTGCACTGTGTGGAGCTGCACCAGCTCCTCTCAATGGGCAAGGTCAGGTTTGAGAGGTTCTGAAGACCAAGCTTCTTTCCAGTCCTCCTCCCCAGCACCTACCATGGTATAACAGGGCCTGGGAGAGACCCTGATGGAGCAGAGGGAGCCAAGAGGCAGGAGTAAACCCAATGTACATGCACTCAGACTACCAGGTGGAGACAAAAACCAAGAGGCTGCTTTAGAAGTTCATTAGAGACCTGTGTGAGCAATATTAGCAGGGACTGAGCACCTCGTGGAGGTTTTGGGGGGGAACGGTGTTGCAGATCCCAAATGGAGGAAGGGAGCCTGGGGAGCAGAGAAAGGATTCTTGGCTGCTGGGAGGAAGCTGTGTCTTGTTTCTTTGGCTATAGTAGGAGCAGAAGAATCTTCCAGAGTGCCAGGGGACCTGGAAGCTGAGAGACAAAAGCTGCCAGTCCTCGTGTAAAAGCTGGGGAAAGGTTTCTGCTTAGTCAATGGAGAGCTCAAAAATCTCCCTGTTGCCTTAAACATTTCAGGCTCTAGTGAAAAAGCAGTCTTACAGGACAAGCTCTTTCCATGTTTTCTCTCTGGGTGTTTTCTCTTTCCTATTTTTCATCTTCCTACTGATAATACCCTTCATCTTTCTTTCATTCTGCTTTATTCAGGGATGGCTCTGTTGTTTTTTTTCAATTTCAGCCCTTTTTTCCCCCATGTTTTGTATACATTTTCCTCATTCTCTTTCTCCATCATCATGACAGCAACAAACATGTTGAAGCCACAAACCCCTGTGCTACAAAACCCTCTGCCACAGACCCTGGGGATTCAAAATAGGTATGAAATGCCTTCCCTCCAGGTGGCAAGAGCAAAAAAATTTGGTGTTGTGGGGCTGGGTACTGCACTGAAACACCCAAATTCTACTCCATGGGTGCAAGTGCCATGAGGCAGAGATCCCTGTGGGAGATGGCACCATTTTTTAAGCTGGCATGCAGAAATGTTCCAGTGAACCCTAAAGAAAAGCAGCCCTTGTGATAAGAACAATGATAAGGTTGTCCTATCAAGTGCTTACAAAGGTCTGTCCCTAAGCAGACAGGTTTTCCCATCCCCTCTGTGTGGAGCCTTTTCTTGCATAGCCTTTAATAACGTGGTCACACATTATTTATTCTGCCTGCTCCTTTGCTTGGTGCTTGTGATGAGAGCTGGTTAGAAAGGTTCGTCACACCAGTTGCCATTATAATGTGTGGCTTGCATTAAAGTGATTTTCTTTTACTATTTTTCCTTGTGAAATTGTATCGTTGCCTAGAATGGCTTTAAAACTGGAAGTGTGTGCTTTTGAACATGAATATTTTGCCTTTGCTCCCTGGCTGTAGGGCTGGTTTTCCTTTTGAACTGGAATGAATTTTACATTAAGGAGTTTGAAACAAAGAGAGTTGCTCTAAAAATGAGACTTTCAATTTGACCCTGAGCAGTTTTTTTCAGCGTGAGCTCATTCAGAAAACAACTTTGTGGTGTGGAGCCTTTCCTGGTGCTAAAGAGATGAAGTGATGACTCTTTTCTTTCACTCTTCAGAAACTCAGTCCTCAGAGCAGCTCTGGGTTTGGGATAGGAGGGAGGATGCCCTGCACTGTGTATGAGAGGGGTTGTGGGGACAGGGAAGAACAGCCTCATGAAATAAAGTCCTAGGCCAGGATGGAAGATGGGAATCTCTAGCCAGGAATTTTCTGTCGTGCAGAGCAAGAAGCTGAAAATATCAGTAACAAATATCTTCTGAAGGCAGGTGGTAGGGCTGATGTGTAGAAGAAATGCAGGTAACTTCAGCTGAAAGTTTATAAGAGGTTTAACTCCATGTGTTCAAGTCAGTAAGATGCTAAATGACTCCTGGAATGTCACAGAACTAGCAGTTAAATTCAGTAGCTTTAATCTCCAGGTTCCTCCATTTCCCACTTTTATATCTGGCATCGCTGAGAAATGAGTTTATATTTATGAAATTGTTTATATATGACATTGTGGAGGGAAATGAAAAATTTCTGAAGTTCTCAGCTCCACTGATTGGAAAGCTTGAGCCAGGTTCAAGAGGAAATGAGCAGTTTTCTGTTGATTTGAGCCCCGATTTGGATGCTGTGTACTAAATAATAATTAGGGTCATAAAAACTGTGGTGAACAATTATCCATTCAGTGAGCAAGGCAGGTGTTTGGGGGGGGCTGGGGGGGAGAAATAGGAGGCAATTGGGTAATTAGATTGTACTGTAACATGGGAGCACAAGTAGGCCTAATAAAATTTGCACAGGCAATTTCAAATCTGGCACGGCCTCTTCTCTGAAACCTGAGTAACTTCTCACCATCGTTGCTGATGGAGCACCACAGCACCCAGGACAGGTGAAAGCCTGGGTAAAAATGGCTTGGGGCTTTTGGCACTCTAACAATCCAAGCTGCAGGAGAAACAAAGGGAAGAAGTGGGTATTTGGTGTGAAGAAGGGGAAATGCTAAGTGCTGGCTTGGGCAAGGGGAGGGTTGGCTGATGCATGTTTGTTAATCCTCCTTTTCCCTTCAGTTCAGAGCTGTTCTGCTTACAAATCCAGCCCTGCAAGGGAAGAAACAGGCATTGGGGGGGGCTTACGTGCTGCTTTGCAAATAGATGACTCCTCCTGGCTGGTCAGCCAGGCTTAGCAGGAGAGTCCTGACAGCTCTCCCACTGGTGATGAGGCTTTGCTCGTGCCCCTGGTACCGTGGAGCCAATTCCCTGTCCCTGCTGCAGGATTTGCCGAGTGGAGGGAAAGCAGCATGCAGATGCCTTCAGCAGGATCCCTGCAGCAAGGACCATGCAGCTCTAGCCCAGCTCCCTTGCCAGGTGAAAATGTTTCATCTCAAATAAACACTTGTCTCATTATCTAGCTGTGCTAGCTCTGCACTAGCTGCTTACTGCCTGGCTTGGAGACACCTGTTCTGTGTCCAAGCATTTTAGAGAAAAAAAAACCAAAACCCCATACCAACTATCCAAAGCTGTCAACAGCCATAAAAAGGCTGCTGGTTTCCATGGGAACCTGCTCTGCTGAGCCCTGAGTATAATGAGCAGAAGCACTGGACGTGGCTGGAGGAGCTTGGGGAATTGTTCACCGGTCTAGTTCAGAGATGCAGAGATCCTGTGGCTGTCCTGGTTGAGTGGTGTTCACAGGAGATGTCTGTGGGAGGACAGAGCCATGTCTTGGCAGTGCCCTTGGAGAGGATGGAAGTGTGCTGCAGATGTTCCTGTGGGAGGGGAGGGCTGGGGTGAATCCTGGGCTTCTCACCCTGCTTGGTCCCTCTGGAGCTTCTCAAGAGTGCTGTTGTATCAGGGATGGAAGAGTCCATCCAGGAGAGGATAAGAATTTTGTAGCCATGGGTTTTATGCCTTTTTTTACTAAGGAAGTGTCAAAAGAGTGCTTGTGCTGCGACTTCAAATGTGCATCATGTCTACATTGAGTCTGCTGTGGCTGCCGTTCCCTTCTGCTGCTGTAACCTCTTTGGGGATGGAGGTGGGGACGTGGCCAGGGGCTCAGGAGGTCAGTTTGCATTCCATCCTTTTCTGGGAGGTTTCTCTCTTCAACCCATGCTCCAGTCACCTGCACTTCCCCACTCTTGAAGACTCCGAATCACTTTGTGACATTTCAGCAAAGAAGAGAGACCTTCTGCCAGAGTGTTTTACCATGTCCTCAAAGGAGGGCTGTGCAAAGCATACTGAAAAAAATGACTAGGAGTCTCTTCCAAATCTTTATTATCAGGCTGAGAGTCCTAACTCAAGGATGGAAAAGCTGAATTGCTCCCTGCAATGGGCATACTTTCAGTTAAAACTGCCTCGGAGTCAGAAATGGTTTTATGAAAAGCAGCTTATGTGATCTTGGTTCTCAAAAGGGCTCTTTGGAGGTCCAGAGAGTTAGAGACTTGAACTGGAGGAAAGAAGGAACAGGATCAACAGATAAAGGACACTATGTCCTTCTGAAAGGGTGGGCATCAAGCTTCACAAATCTTGTTAGAAATCTTTGAAGGCATCAGGGAGCGTGTAGACAAGGTAAATCCGGTTGACAGAATCCACTTAGGTTTCTGGAGTGCTTTTGATCCGTTTGCTCAGTGAAGGAGCTTAAGGAAACTGAGCCCCTATGGGCTAGGAGGTTATAAGATGCTCATCTGATGCTTAACTGTGGGAAGGACAGGAACCTGAAGGTCAGAGGAATGAGGGAGCTCAGTGGTGGTGCTCTGCAGGGACCTGTGCCAGCAGCTCTGCCCTGCTCTCTGTGTTCATAAATGCTCTGGAAGAGGAGCTCAAGACTTGAGTCTGAAGACTGATGATGATGATGGTAGGGGTGGTAAAAGAAAAGAAGGCCACTTGTGAGATGGAGTGTCTGGGCAATAATGCAGGTAAAGGTGAAGGGATACACCGGGGGAAAGGCAGCTGTTGCTTTACATACAAAGTGATGAGTTCTGAACTGGGTGCTCATTTCTTAGTGAGACTCAAGAGCTACTGTCAGTTGTTCTGTGGAAATGGCATTGCAGAGCTAACAAAAAGCAAAAGGGTTGGTGGGAAAGGACCAGAGAACAAAGCAGACTGTGGCCAGGGCTCTGTCTGCTGGCCACAGGTCTGTAGCCTCATCTCAAAAATGGCTTCTGGCAGCTGCGGAAGGCACAGAGAGGATCAGGAAGCTTTGGCAACATGGGAAGCACTTGAATGTGAGGAATGATTAAAGAGACTGGAAACAAACCTGTGGAACAGGTGACTGCAGGTCACAAGTCGTGCTGGTACAGTGGGAGGAGATGGGGACCGAGGAGATGTTGTTTGCTGTCTCATCCAGCACAAGAATTGGGGGTCACTGAAACCAGCAGGTGAAGTATTCAGGTGAAAGGTGACACTTCTTCACAAAACACATGAATAAGCTGCTTGTAGCTGCCTTGAATTCTGCAAGTTCAGATAGGATTTTTATCAATTCCTGGGGAGAAATCCATTAAGGAGAGCTCCCAGACCTCTGGTGCCCTAGTTGCTGAGGATTGGAGAGGATAGGGTATTCAGGAAGCACTGGCACATTCCACTTCCCAGGGTATTTTCAGGCTGGATGTGGAGGTTAATAGACCTCTCCTCTGATGCCAGTACGGCCATTCTTCTGTAAATGGAGGGAAAAGAAAGCGAGACAAAAAGGTTTTTTAAACAGTTGGTGGCTTCACACTTCATACTGTGGTGCCTGCTTGTTAACATAAAAATTGTGCGAGCCAAGGTAACGCTTTGTGCTGCTTATCAGTTTTTTAGCTAGGAGTTTGTTCATGGCTCTTTAAAAGCCTGAGAAAACAGGTTACCCTCTCCATGAGGCTTCTGGTTTTCTTAAGTGGGATTAGACAACATGTAAAAGCATCAGACCTTTCTGCAGAGAAGAGAACAGTGAAGTGTCAAGCAGGGAAAGAAGGACAGCCACTCTTGGGAGCACTTGTCACTTCTGTCTGTTAGTTCAGGTGTCTCAGGCACCTGTCACAGAGTTTCAGGGTATTTGTTCTATTCGTTTGATGTTCTAGACCAAAAGAAAAGGTCATCTGAGGAGGCAATCATTTACGTTGGATGGCCATGATCCCAGAGGAGGTGCCAAAGTCCTACTTGCTGCTGCTGAGTGCATCTCCTAAGATCCCTTCTCAGCCCAGAAGCTAGTAATCCCAGCTGCACTCATCCCAAAAGAGAGCCAGCAGGAACCAAAACGCAGCTTTAGTGCTCCAGCCTGCAGCTGATGTGCTGTGGGGATTATTCTACAGCTTCAGCAGGTTTTCATTAGGAGGAGTTCTGCTTTCGTGCCCGGCAGCCACTGCTGTACACTGCCACTCTCTTATGTTAGATGCTGTAGGAGAGCAAAAGCAAAGGAATTGAACTGTGGAATAAGTCATCCTAATGTCAGAGATATTAGGTGTAAGTAGCCTGCTGATGGGATGGATGTGGTTAGCCCCAGGTCAGGAAGGTGTGTGATCAGACAACAGACTGCTGCTGTGTGCTTGATGCCGAGAAGGTGCTTCAGCGTGCTGCCAAGTCAGGCCCTGATAATTTATCCCAGTTCAAATCCAGGCAGCTGCCTGGCAGCACTGGTACTGGATCTTCTGCAGAGTTTGCTGCCTGGTCCCCGGGGAGCCCTGAGGGCTGTGGTGCTGGGAGATCTGGATGAGCTACACAGCACCAGATCTTGGGTTGCTCTTTCAAAAAAACCCAAACAGCAACGGCACGACAATGACGAAACAAAAGGGAGAGAAAATGTAAATCTAATAATGCAAAAACATGTAATGAAAGGTTAGTTTTGCAAGAGGCTGACAGGGTTGGCGGAGTGTTCATTATGTGCTGTATTAGTAAGTATATGAAATGTCAGTGTGAAGGGAATTCATTTCCCTGCAACAAGCGTGACAGACCATTGAATTTGCAGGGAGAGGGTGTCTGCAGGCAGCAGGGTGGCAAAGCCCTCATCAGAATTTCACTTTGCTGGAGTTTGCTTGAGGAGTGTGTTCATGCTGAGCTTTTGAAAGCCCAATTTTTTATTTTTTTTTTTTTTTCCTGATGCCAAGGCTCTGGTGGTGGATGCTGTGTGCACAAATGGGGTGTTGGGTGGAGATTCAGGAGTGACGGCGTGGGGAGCCTTTCCATCCACCATGTGGATGGTGTCCCTTTCTTTTGCTGTTTTTCATTTTCCTGTCATGTTTTGCTTCTCCTGGGCTCAGAAATCCCTTCCCCCCCCCTCCCCAAGTATCCTGAGCTCAGCCTTCAAGGACTTTGTGCCTTTTGGGTGTGAATTAGAAAAACCTCTTGCGGGCAAATCCTTTCCCTCCATGGGGCTGTGGAGGCTCTTGCTGAACTCAGCTGCATAGTGGGGAGAGAAATATCACGGCTCTGCTGACATGCTGAGGGGCAGGGGGAGGCACACAGCAGCAGAGAGAGGGAAGCAGGGAACAAGCTGAGCCACAGGGCTGTGAGTTGAAAGGGAATTGGCAAGCAGAGACTAAATCTGGACTGTCTATGGAGAGGTGGGTCATGGCCAAAAGCTGCTCCACTGGGTGAGGCTGGAGGTGAGGGTGGTGCAGGTTGTGGAGAGCAGTCAACACCCAAACAAATACACATTTCTCATACGTGGTGTCTCAGCAGACAGCCTGGCCAAAGTGGAGACCTGTGCAGAGAGGAAAGTTTGGTAGGGCTGGTGATGAGGGGCTGCTCCACCGCAGAGCACAGTGCCTAAAAACCAGACAAAAACTTGTTTTTCATCCACCTTGGTCACAGTTTAACACTGGGCTGGCAATTACCCGAATGACAGATGCTCTCTGTTAATCCCCCTCCCTGATATAAAGCAAGGAGAGAGATTTATGGGTTGGAAACTAAACTACACAGCTTGAATGAAACAGCAATGATCAAAAGGAAAAAATATTAAATATATACAAATATACAGGAAAATTGATACAACATTCCTCCCCCCTCTTCCCCAATAACTCTCACGTCACCACAGAGGCTGCAGGGCAGCCCTGGGAAAGTCCAGGCTGGAGTCCTGGAGTCATCAGCAGTCAGGAGCTGGAGGCAGGAACACACACATTCAGGCTGGAATGGATCAGGAGCACAGGCAGAGGGATGGATGGAATCCTCCCAGGATGCTGAAGCAAAGAGGAACAGGTGAAAAAGGGCAAAGGGTGAAGAGAAAAGGGTTTGACCCTCCTGATCCTTCAGATTTATACTGGGTGTAACACATATGGGATGGAATACTCTGTTTGGTCTATTTTGATCATTAATCTGGTCTGCTTCTACCTAAAGGAGGGTTGCAGGTGGGACCCCTGGACTCTCTTTCTCTTTCCAGAGCATAAGATGTTCCTCAGAACCAAGCAGTGTCCTTGGCTCTGCATGCCATTCTCTAGCTGTAAGTGAAAACATTGAGTGTTATCAGTCCTAGAAGCAGACACTGACTGAGACACTTGCTGTTAATTTCATCAAGGACAGCTACTTCCAAGAGACTTAGCTGAAAGCAGAATCACAAGACAGAAAATGAACTCTATCCTGGCCCAAACCAGGCCAGCCTTAAAACCAGGCGGTGGATTGCAGCAGCTCAGCAAACTGAACCCTCTCTTCCCTGAGCCTCAGGAGGGGGGATGGTGGAGGAGAATTCCCCCTGCAGGCTTTGCCTGCAGATCAGAGCATGGTGTTACTGCTGGAAAGCCATTAGTTCAGCTAGAAATCCTGCTGAGTCCTCCCTCTTAATAATCATTCTCCCTTCCTTGGACCCTGCCCTCTCCAGTCCCCCACTGTCATTAAGTGCCACCCAATGTTCAGTGGCAGAGCTTTCCAAGCAGGGGCCCTCCAGGGTTGCCTCTTTCCCATAGTTTTCTTTCTTTTCTTTAAAACCATTCTGGATTCCCATCATCCTGTTTTTCATTAGGGCTTTTTCTGTCCTCCCCATGTCTTTTGGAAGAGCATGACTACCCTGCTGGGTAACCTGCTTTATCTGGGCACGAGCCGAGCTCGGGGTACAGCCAGATGGATGAAACTCAATGTTCTGTGTTAGACAAGTCAGAACATAGGGACTGTTGGGTCTGACACATCTCAGGCAGTGGCTATACAGCTCCAGGATGAATGCTCTGCAAATGAGATTTGTATTAGGGTAAAAAACCCCAAAAGAACTGAGAGGTAGGAATAGAAAGTTATAGAAGTCCTCTGAAAGAGAGACATTTATGGCATAGTGACTTAGGAAGTAAGACTTAGTATATTATTTTTTTATTGCTACAAGAATCTGCTCAGTAATTGGTGCTGCCCTATTACTGCAATAGAATTAATTGCACAGTGGCCATTGCTAGGCACGAGGGATCTGCACCAGGCAGTGATGGATGAAAGAGCTGAACATCCCTCACCTTCAGATCTGAACCAGTGTGAGAGTTCCTTGGCCATGAGGTACTTTCCTTGCAATTGTAGAAGAAAATAGAAGACCACAGAATTAAAGGGTGAAACAAATGACAGTATTCAAACCTTAGAGTGTGATTTTGAAATTAATATCTGCTTCCCCTCTGAGCTACCTGGATGGGTGGTACTGGTTGTCTCTCATTCGGTGTTCGTGCCAAGGGCTGCAGCACCTTCACTTTGCTTTTAAGTCCTTTGATCTGTCACATGAGGCACACTGATTAAAAAAAAATGGAGGGAAAAAAGAGACAAAGAGTACAGCAGGCCCCAGGACTGTGGAGGGTTAGTGGGTTTTCAGTCAGTGACATCAGTGCTGGAAATGCTTCTGCTGCCAGTGTGGCCTTTTCTTTGTGGCTGGTGTCAGCAAATGACTCTGTCAGCCAAGGTCTTTCTGAGATGCAGAGCTCAGGGGGCTCCCAAACACAGCTGGGAGGAGAAGCAGGAATATCTGAAGCTAGATTTAGTATGGACTTTGGAGACAATAAGATGTACTCAGCTATTTGGACAGCTTAGTGCCAGGCTGCAGTGGATTCTCCCAAACACCCAGCTGCCTGGAATGCAGATGCTAAGGGAAACTGGATGAATTTCTGTTTAGACCTCTGAGTTTCCAACACAGGAGGATGACCCAGCAAGCTGTGGGGCTGCGTGTGCTGAGTGCCTTGCAGGATCAGAGCTGTGAGTTGCTGTTTGTTTGGGGCATTTCTCTGCTGTGAAGCAGGGGCCCAGCAGCCCTGCTGAGCTGTCAGCCCGTCCCAGGCCAGGCAGCACCTCCTGGCTCTCAGGGGCTGTGCCTGGGACCCTCTCAGCTCAGCTCTGCCTCTGGGACATGAGCTGCTGCAGCCTTTCTCATGAGGCTTCCTCTGTTCTCTTTTATCTAGGCCTGTGTACACCATCATCTCTGCAGGTGGCATGACTGGGTGTAAGGCAGCAGCTCTGACTCGCTTCCTAGGCAAAGGATGGCACGTGCTCCTCCCAGTTTATTTCCCTAGTCCATCTCAGAGAATCACAGAATGGTTTGGGTTGGAAGGGACATCCAACAGTTCAGCTCCCTGCAGTAAGCAGGGACACTCTCAGGTTGCTCAGAACCTCCTCAAGCCTCACCTTGAAAAGGTCTCAACCACCTCCCTGGTTAACCTGGTTCCAATACCCTCATGGTGAAGAACTTTTTCCTAAAAAAAAGACACCTTTCCTTATGTATAATTATTTTTCCTTTTTTTCCTGATGGGAATTAGTGTGTAAGGCTGGGGCTTTTCCCCATTGTGTTTTTGTGTGGCAGTGTGGCTTCAAAAATCTTGAACAGGCAGTGAGGGGCACAGCCCTGCCTGTGACTGACACATCAAATCATAGAATCCCAGACTGATTTGGGCTGGAAGGAACCTTAAAGGCTCATCCTGTCCCAGCCCCCCTGCATGTGCAGGGACTTCTCCCACCAGCCCAGGTTGCTCAAGGCTTCATCCAACCTGACCTGAGACACTGCCAGGCATGGGGTAGCCACAACTTCCTTGGGCAAGCTATTGCACTATCTTATTTCCTTCATGGTGAAGAATTTTTTCCTGGTATCTAACCTAAATCTCCCCTCTTTCAGTTTAAAACCATTACCCCCTATCACTACCTTCTCTGATGCAAAGCCCTACCCCAGCTTTCCTGTAGCCCTTCATGGACTGGAAGGCTGCTCTAAGGTCTCCCTGGAGCATTCTCTTCTCCAGGCTGAATAGCTCCAGCTCCCTTGGATTGTCTTTGTAGCAGAGGAGCTTCATCTCTTTGAGTGTACAAGATACCCATGACTCCTGTCAACCCCTATGATCTGGGCTCCTTGCAGGGCTGCTCTAAGCAGGGTAGCTGCCTGCACCCCTTGCCCTGCCTGCAACATTCCAGGGTGAGTTTTGGATAAACTCTTGTCTGGCTTGCAAGGGAATAATCAGGGTATTTTCCTTCTTCCCACTGGGCTCAGATTTCTGGTAATTGTTCCAGTCCTACCTAACAAGCAGAAGTCTCTCATCAGGCTCTGCTCCCCAGGCCTCAACTATCAGCAGCCTCTGGGCTGTCCCTCTGAGCTGGGGCTGCTGCCCAGACTCCCCTTCTGTGTTTCCTGAAACTCCTCTGCCCAGACCCAGCACCGGGGAACTGGAGGAGATGCTGCCAGGAGGAGGCCACCCGCCTCCTCGGGTGCCTGACCCAGGGCTGGGAGGGGAGTTCCTGCCATGTGTCAGGTTTTTATAGATTTGTATTATCTGGCAGGGGGGCCGGCTAGACAGCCCAATCTGGAACAAATCAGGGAGCCCTCAGCTGCTTTGGTTGTGTTTCTGGCAGAAGGATTGAGGGAGTTTCCTGCCTTTGCTCCTCTCCTGCTCCTGGGGAGGAGCTGAAGTCTGGTGGGGAGGCTGCAGGGGGCTTGCTGGGGAGGGGATTTGGCTGGAGGAGGGTGATGGCTGGATCTCCCCTTCCCTGCCCTCCCTGCACAGACACACATCTGCTTGGGCTGGCTTTGCCCACAAGCAAAATCCCCCTGTGGCAGGGCACCTGGTGCTGTGATTGTGCACGTTTGGCATGGTAAAACAGTTCCTTGGAGGCACGTCTGTTCCCGTGCACGGTGTCCTTTTGGGGTTGTTTTCCAAGACGTAAAATAATTTGGGTCTGATTGAGGCTGCTGGTGGTGGGTGATTTGCAAATCCATCTTGGGGAGTGCCAGCTGCTGCCTCAAGGGTGAGTGGGAGCTGCTCCCATGGTTGAGGGGTTATCTGAACCCCAGAGCTGTAGCAGGGGATGTTTTAAAGAATTTCTTCCTGTATTGCTGCTGTATTGCCCTTGTTTTGTGCTTCTGAAACCTGGTGCTCTGGCTGACCCTTTGTCATCTCTGGTGTGCTAGGCAGGTTTTGGGTGTGTGCTTAAGTGCTCAGAGGTTAGGACCCCGTTGTTGAAAGGGGAACAAGGTCCCAGAGACCATGAGATCTGCAGTGTTTTGTTCACAGCAGGCTGCAAGGACCCCCACAGAAAGCAGGACAGAACTGGAACCAATTGAAACCATGGTGGTATCCTGTTCCCTGAGAAAAATATTCCAAGGGAAGGTGGTATCCCACTCTTCCATTGTCTCAGACCTATTGCAGCCTACTTAATGGGGGCTGTTTTAGGAATACTTGGTCAGATTTGCTCCTGCATGTAATACAAAGGAAATCTAACCTTGATATGGATGTGTATCCATTCCTGATGGATACATCATCAGTGGAAAAGAAGATCCTGGACCTGGGGACATTGGTCTCTGGGGCTTCCAGGGCTGTCTGAAGATGATGACAGGCAAGTCTCCCTTTCTTCAGGGCTCACCTGAGGAGCATTTCTGCATTTTTACACCTGTAACTTGAAGAGGTTAAGGAGCATCTGGAGCTGTGCTGCCTCTGCTCCTCAAATCCCAGACTGGGCATTCAGGGGCTTGATCCAAATGTTCCTGAAGATCAAAGAAACAGCTCTGTGAGCGCGGGACGGCTGCGGTGCCTCCATTGTGCTGCTGGGAAGTGATCCCATGGGGAGAGCTGCTGGAACTGCCCTGCAAAGCTACCAGCAGCCACAAAACCTTCCCTCCCTTTGCCGAGCTCTCCGTGCAGTTCAGGCTCTCCCTGGCTGCTCCCTTTGTGCTCAGAGGGCTTTGGGAGCCTCTCTGCTCCGTCGGGAGGGAGCGTGGGGTGATCCCCCACCATCAGCCTGCTGTTCCCTGGGGTGAGGACTGCTGCACGTTTTCCCAGCTGAAGTTTGTGGAGCAAACAGCTGATGGAAACGTATGACAGAGCTGGTTCTGTGAACCAGGGATGCTTTTCCTTAAGGAAAGACATGCATGTTAAACTTAATGAGTTCAGTCAGATGACACAGATTAGCTGCTTTGCCTCAGGATCAGCCAAAGAGTCAGTGGCTTTAGTCAGGGAGTGGTGCTGCATCAGGTGTTCACCTTAAGGAAGGAGATTTATCCAAGGGGAAGTGTTGCCAGTGTGCAGGAGTTTAATTTCTGTTGAGGGTTTGTTGGGGTGGTGTTGCAGAAGGGAAGGGTTTGCCGTGTGATTGCTGCTGCTGGAGCCCTCAGACATTTTCAGTGACAAATTCAAAACCTTTGGAATGAAAATTTCTCCCAGGTGGACACATTTAATCAAAAAATATGCTGGGAAAAACATGGTTTCACCTCGGCTCCTAGACCTGCACATCAGGCTAGATAAGGAAGGGGATTTTCCATCCCTAATGTTCTTGCTGCATGTCACTGAGCAGCAAGAGCTAGAAACAAGGTTTACCTAAAGCCATAGAGGCAGCTGCTCTGCATACACTGCAATCACTTTGCACACAGGAATATATGTTTGCAAATTGAAGACTAATCATTCCAGGTTTACCAGCCTCTCTCTGAGGAATACATAATGTAATAAAGCAGACAAAAGTTACTTTGAATAGAGGAACTTTATCAGCTCCATTCCTGGGGTGCTCATCATGGGCCGACGTGACAGTAATGCCACACAGAAATGCTCTGCTGTCCTTCCCAGCAGAAAAAAGGAGTTGAGATACTGGGGGCCTGTCACATCTTGACAGGCCTCATGCAACGCCTGGTGACAGTGTGGTAATTAACTTGCATCACCAGCCAGCCCTAAAGGGTTTGCTTGCTTGTACTATGCAATAAGGAGGATTAATTTGGGATATCAGTTATTTATTTATTTGGCTTGAATCAGAGCATCCTCCTGCATGTGCCACAACCACTCTCAGGGTTGAAAATTGAGCTTTGTGGGACCACCCTTGCACACTGGCTGCTTCCCTGGCTCCTGTGAGGGTAGGAACTGGGCTGGCTGGAGTGACAGCATCTGAAACAGAGTTGTCCTTGATAGGGGGATGCCTGAGGGGAGTGCAGCAGGGTGGAGGCGAGAGAGCCCTCCTTCTGAGGCTGAGAAACCTGGGTCTGTTCAGCCTTGAAAAGCTCAGTCTTAGGAAGGACCTTATTACCACGTTCCAGTGCTTGTAGGTGGCTACAAAGAAGATGGAGACTCCCTGTTGACAAGGAGTCCCATGGACAAGACAAGGGGCAACGGGCACAAGTTGCTCCTGGGGAGATTCCAGTTGGTCACGAGGGAAGTTTTTCCCCATGAGGACAGTCAGGTCTCCCAGGGGAAGTGGTGGGTTCCCCCACTTTGGCAAGTTTTAAGTCTCAGCTCGATGGGGTGCTGAGACATCTCACATCAACAATGATATTAGAAGGGTTGGACCAGATGATCCTTGAGGTCCAACCTGACATTCTAGGGTTCTGTGATAATTCTATGATTCAGTTTCCCTTCCACTCCTCTGTGCAGCATCAGCCCTTGCTGGAGCTCCCAGTCCAACCTTTTCTAGTTTAATCTCAGGCTTTGGGATACAGCAAAAGATCATTATTTTCTGCTTTTTCTTCTTCATATCTCTCCATAGTTTTAAAATTCCCAAACCTCTGCCTATAAAAAAATATTTCTACCACATTGTGTCATCGGTGGGGGTGCACAACTTATATTTGGGAAGAGGCATACATGGAGGACAAGTAGGTTTGGGCTGGAGTTGCTGCTTTTTGCAGTGGCTTTCAGAGAGTCTGAAGTAAAGGTTGTGAAATTTCTCCCAGTTGAGCTTCTGACCTCATCTGGCAGGAAGGACTCTGTGAGTGGCTCGGTGTTTCTTATACACACAGAAAGTTAAACCTCTGATGGTTTTCAGCCTCCTCTCTGTCGGCAGCAATTTTTTTCCATGGGAATCATTCAGGGCACTGTCCCTGGAGCGCAGGAGCAGCATCCCCCCTGGTGATTTCCCAAAGCCTCTGCCTTTTGGAGCACGATTTTCTATTCTTTGCTGCTTCTTATGTTCCTTGCTGCCTCCAGCGTGTCTCGGAGGAGGAGAGAGCTTGCTGCTGGGAAATGTCCTACTTCATCTCCTCCTTGGCAAGCCGAGGCTTTGCCGGGAAGGTGGATGTATGATCCTCTCCTCCCCTCCCCATCAGCCACAGCATGCCGAGAGCTTCTCATTGAGCAGTTCAGCAGCAGCTCAGATGCATGGCCTCATTCCCAGTCCGTAATGGATTCTGCCTAATACATATTCTCCTTCTTTCTAATTAAGTGGTAACACCTTGGTGGCAGAGTGAGCCTGTAAAATAATAAAGGGTTTTGCACTTGGAGGCACGGGAAGGCAGGCCCTGGGGAGTGATACTCCCCAAGATACAGAAATTATTGCAATTACAGAGCAATTGCATGGAAAGGAGGATGGAACAGCAGACTTTTCAGACGCACTTTTCCGGCATTAATTTTTTTAATTAAGGTTATTGGCAGTGAGTTATGACTTTGGCATAGCAGAAGGCACAACCTCCACCAGCAAAGCACGTGTCCTACGCTGTCTTCTCCCGTGGTGGGTGAGACAATGCAAAACATGTTTCTGCAAATATTACCTTGGTCCTGTGCAGACCCTTCTTACCTCCTGGAGTGGGGGCACAGTGGGAGCAACACAGTTCTCTTGCAATTCAGGGACAATTTTATTACTGGCAGATAATTCGGAGAGATCATCTTGGCTCCTGATCACCACCATGGCTTCTGCTCAAGCATGTAATGTTCCTCTTGTCTTACAGAGGGGATCCAGGAGACACGGTGGGATGTCAGAGGATCAAAGACATTTAATTTTTTGAAGACGTCACTCAGCATTGATTTTAAAAATCAATGTGTGTTAGGTGCTTCTGGAGACTCTTCCCCCTCCACCCCACCTTGGATGTCTAGTAACGCTTTTATGAGTTTAAGGATCTTTAAATATCAGGCAGTAAATGGTTTGCTCAAGGTCACGTGGAAAGCCAATGACAGATTGAGGAGCCAAAGCCCATTTATCATCCCAAACCCTTAAGAAACAAAGTTCTGCTGTGAGACTTTTGTTGTTGTTGTGTTAGAGCACCTTCCCATCCCCCAGCACTGTCCTCCGTGGTTGGTAAAAGCAGCAGGGGCACTCCAGGAATGATGGAGAGAGGAACACTGCAGTTTGGGAGCAGCAGCACAGGGAGAAGGTTCTCACAGGATAGCACAAAATCTCAAAGAGCCTTTCACATGCCAGGATGCTGTTGGCCTTCTTCTGGGCAGGCTGCTGGCTCGTACTCAGCCATGAAAGGCTAACTCCCTGTCAGGGTTTAACACTGGCCTGGCAATTAAACCAAATAACAGATTCTCTCTACTAATCCCCCTCTCCTCCCTGATAAAGAAAGGAGAGAGAATAAGGGAGAGAGACTTATGGGTTGGAAACTAAACTACACAACTTTAATGAAACAGTAATGATAAATAGGAAAAATTACTAAATCTATACAAATATACAGGAATATTGATCCCACTTTCCTCCCCACTTTCCCCCAATAACTCTCACGTCACCCCCGAGGCTGCAGGGCAGCCCTGGGAAAGTCCAGGCTGGAATCCTGGAGTCAGCAGCAGTTGGGAGCTGGAGGCAGGAACACACAGATTCAGGCTGGAATGGATCAGGAGCACAGGGAGAGGAAGGGATGGAATCCTCTCAGGATGCTGAAGCAAACAGGGAACAGGTGAAGAAGGGGAAGCAGGAAGGGCAGGAAGAGGTTTGACCCTTTTGATCTCTCAAATTGATACTGAGTATGAGGTGTATGGGATGGAATACTCTGGTCAGTTCTGGCATCTATCTTGTCCAGCCCTTCCCAAAGGAGGGGTTCAGGTGGGACCTCTTTACTCCTTCTGGAGGGTAAAAATGTTCCTCAGAGCTGAGCAGTGTCCTTGGGACTGCACACCATCTCTGGCAGTAACTGTAAACATGGAGTGTGATCAGTCCTAGAAACAGACACTGACTGAGAAACTTGCTGTTCATTTCAGCAAGTGCAGCTACTTACAAGAGACTGAGCTGAAAGCAAAAGTATAAGACAGAAAATTACCTTTATCCTGGCCCAAACCAGGACACTCCTAATCTACTGCTCTGCTTAGTCTCCAGAGTTCCTCAGCTTGAAAATGTCTTGGGTGGGTTATTCTACCAAAACACCAGCCAAGACCCTGAAAACAGACTGTTGTCACAAGAGCACTGTTGGCTGGTACATGGGATCACTTCAGTTTCTGAGGGAAGGACGTATGCCTGGGTGGTGGTTTGGCTTTGAAGATGAGAGATGGCAGCAGCAAAGAGAACAACTCCCCAAGTTACATAGACCAGAAGTGTTCAGTGTTTGGATAGCTGGTGGCTGCAAGTCCACATCAGGAGGAAGCAAGAGCTACCTGCTGCTTCCAAAATACCACATGTGGGCTTTGAAGTGATCACAAGGTTTAAGGAGAACCTTTGTGATGGTGACCTCAGGTCTCTCAGCTGTGACATGGAGCTAGTAATGTGTGTCCTTACAGCATGTCTTCTTGTCTGGGGTTGTAATCTGAAGCAGGCCAGTTCTCCCTTGCCCCCAGTTACAAGGTGGTGAAGAAAGGTGCTGGAGGAAACCAGGAGCAGTCCCTTTTTCAGTACCTTTTTCAGAACACCCCTTCAGCTTTTTCAAGAGCTGGATGCAGCTCTCAGCATGGCTGGAAGAGCATGAACCTACTTACCTGGGTTGGTTTTTGTTTTGGGGCCTGCAAGGCCGATCAGCTGAATCCATTGTGGTCTCCATCACCCCAAGAAAGACATTTAACCCCTCTGTGTCTTTGTGTATCTATCATGAAAGTTGAGGAACAAGGTATGATCTCAAGAGGGACTGCATGGATCTAGAAATCAAAGAGGGAACAGAGATCTCCAGTTCTTCTGGTCTGTGGTAGTCCTTGCTGGTTTTATTCCAGGAAATGCAGAAAGCAAGAGTATTCCTCGGGGCCTCCCAAAATGACATCTGAACAATGACTGTGCTTGTGTCTTTAATTATTTTGGGGAATTTTCTGTGGTCAGTTTAGGTGCTGTCAGCACAAAGGTGTGCAGTGGTACTGGAGTGACTGGAGACTTCCAACCACTTCCAGGACTGCATTTTCTGGAGCATAACTAGAGGCCAGCCCCACATGTTGATACCATATTTGAAAGTTAACACCTTTTTCTTCAGCCTTGGAAAAACTTCACCTCCATCTTTATTAAAGCTGACAGGGCAAGTTTGGTCCAGACTTCCCAAGGGTGGGAAAAGTGAATGGAGAGAGACAACATCCTGAGCTCTGCAAGGTGTGATAGCAGCTGTCCTGAAGCACACAGACTGTCATGGTGTTAGTTGAAATCCAGCATTTTGCAGGTCATCCAGAATTCATGTGTCTGAACCCTGGACGTTGATATCATAAAGTAATATTAATTTTAATTATGTAGGCAGCAGGCAACTCTGTGCATCTCTTCTGTTTTGCTTTCCCTTTGGACACAGATGCAATCTATCAACAAACAGTAGCTGTTTATTATGTTAATTCACAAACTCATTGTCAGGAACATACTCAGAGGATTTTATTAACAGTATAAATTTTCTAACATTTCTTATTTTGCTCTGCCCATTAGTGGAGATGTTAATTTAATCAATTAGATTTCCTATATGACCTGTCCTCAAACTTCTTAAGTCAAATTCAGGCCAGCTCTCCATGCGTGGTGGATATTTTTCTCTCTGAGCATGATAGCAACTTCCCTAGAGTTCTGTAGGAGGGCTCAGCATGTGGGATATTTCTGTGTACTGCTCTTCTGAAAGGCCACAGGACATGGGTCATTGATGCCCTGCAGCCTTGGCCCCCAAAGCCTTGCCTCCAGGCAACCAAAAAGGTCTCCCCATCTTTTAGATGTCAGGTCAGTCTTTTGTTGCCTCTGTCCAGATGGATCCACTAAGCTGCCAGGAAGGTGGCCTCTCTCCTGAGCAGGTCACCCTACTGCCTCTTCCTTGGGCTTTGCTGCCTTCCTCCTTCCAAGCTGAGAGTTGCAGTTAGAGGAGATTAAAAAATAGCAGCTACAGCTCTGCTGTATGGAATCACAGAATCATCTTGGTAGGAAAAAACCTTTTTGTACCATCAAGTCCAGCCCTTAAACCAGCACTGCCAAGGCCACCACTAACCCATGTCCCTCAGCACCACATCTCCATGGCTTTGAAATCCCTCCAGGGATGGGGACTCCACCACTGCCCTGGGCAGCCTGGGCCAGGGTCTGAAAAACCAGAGAGAAATGGTTCCCAAGCTCCAACCTGAACCTCCCCTGGCACAACCTGAGCCTGTTCCTCTTGTCCCATCACTTGTTCCTTGGGAGCAGAGCCTGAACCTCCCTGGCTCAAACTTCCTCTCAGGGGGTTGCAGAGAGCCAGAAGGTCTCCCCTCAGCCTCCTCTGCTCCAGGATCAACACCCCCAGCTCCCTCAGCTGCTTCTGGTCAGACTTGTGCTCCAGACCCTTCCCCAGCTCCATTGCCCTTCCCTGGACACTCCAGCCCCTCAGTGTCCTTCTTGTAGTGAAATGTGAGTGTCCTTGTCCAATGGGCCCAAGAGAGGATGAAGCCATCCAGGTGAGGGAGGCAGAGCACCCATCTTGTCTTCCTGCCTCTGGCCATGCCCTGGTGCTGCAGAGCCCTGTGCTGCCTGGAGCTTGGGGCTGAGCTGCAGAGCCCATCTCACCAGAAGTAATTTCCAGGCAAAATTGCTGTAAAGAAAAAAATTGACTTTTGACATAGGCTGATAAGCACTGCTGTTTGTTTCCAAGAGTTTGTATTTTATGCAATTTAATACTTAACAATGAGTGACAACAGCGGTGATGGTGAAAAACATTAAAAATGAGGAAACTGCAGTCATTTCAGTCAGCTGCAAGCTCCTTTCCTGGTGGGTTTCCCACTGCCTGAGCCCTATGATTTTCAGCATAAAGCTTGGTCTTTCATGTGCTGTTGGTTTTTGCAAGCTGAGGCTTGCATCCCCACCTATCAAATGTAAAACCAGTCGTCTCCACCAGGCATGCATTGAACGTGGTCTCACCTTTAAATGGGAAACGTCTTTCCCCCTCTATGATTATCTTGAGGAAGGGGGGAAATGAAATAAGCATTAATGTAGGTTTTGTCCTTCAAAGAAACACCTCTTAATCGAGGTTCTTGCTGAAAGCTTTGCTCTGAAGAAAGACTCAGTTAAGCTTAGCGTTATTGCTCATCAATCATTTCTGTTTGGATCGATACTTCCTTTAGGACAAATATAACAAGGATTTGGAGGCAGAGGGCCAGAGGCAGGGTAGAAAAAGAATCAGCCTCTGATTCTTCTTTACTGGTGGTTAATGGGGTATGGCCTAAAAGAAAGCAGTCTGGGAGTCTCGGGACCTCTTTTCTGTGTCTTCACCTTGGTGTACCTCCTGCTCATTCCGTGCTCCTTGTCTTTCACAGCACAGAACCTGCCTTGGCCCAGTGAATGAAACATTGATGAGGCCCCGTTCTCCAGGCAGAGCTCACTGAGGATGGCACAGCAAGAAGGTGAGCAAGGTGCAAGAGAATAGGTATGTTGAAATGTCCCCAGAGTGTAGTCCCAAGCATTTCAGGTAGAGCTTCCTCCAAAACTGGAATTTGCCAGTGTTTGAAATGTCCTGTCCCAGATGTTTCTTGTTGTGTCCATGGAGTGGAGGCTTGGGGTGAAGGATCAGCCTGTATATGGTGCCCTGAAGCTTGATGTGAAGATAGATCAAAATTCTCCAGCATTTCAGGAGAAATGAGTTTTTTCCTTAGAGGTGGGAGCTGGCCACATCACATCAGTGTCTGGTTGAGTGTGGCAGCTCATGGTTGAAACATCTATCTTTGCTTTCTTTCAGTACATTTCTGGGTCATCACCATTTCAGGTACTGGCCCAGTCTCCTAGTTTTTATGGACTATTGATCCAAGGATCCTGAGTCAGTTTCTTTTCTCATGTCATAGCTTTCCAGTCTGGATTCTGTGCGACGTCTGTATACGCTCCTGTAATTGGCAGTGACTTGCAGGGTGGTTGGATGTCATGAAGCCCTGTGAAGTCAGGGGGGCTCAGAAATTGCTGAGAGCCTGAAGCATCAATACTCCATGCCAGCTACAGGGACCCCTTTGTTTACTCCCATCTTTATTCATCATCATCATCTTTATTTATTAATCAGCTTGGTTTGCCGAGCCAACAGTGTGAGCTCATGTCTGGATGCGAGTTCATCTATAATTAATTGCTAACTGTTGCTTTATGTTGGTTTGAACAGAGAAATAGTAAGCCCCAAGAAAAAGCTTCTGGGAGTTCAGAGATCATGTGCCACACTGACTCCTCTTTGAGCAGGAGGAAGATTTGGAGTGAAATGTGTTGACCAGCTGCCTTTTAAAAGACACGTGTTTACACTACACCTTAAGAAATGAATGAGCCTGTCAGCCCATCAAAAATCTTCCTTAGCAGCTTGGAGTCTAGTCTAAATCAAATAAAGCTTTTCCTTTTAATAACAGCCTACTTCCTCTGCTCTGCTGACCTTAGAATGAGAATCAGAGGGAGAAAAAAAAAAAAAAAAAAAGGTATCGTACATAAAACAAAAAAACCGGGAAAAATCCCACAAAGAAGCGAATTGAATTCCACCTAAATGTCACCTTGCAGGTTGGGTTTTATTATTTTGATAGCAAGGCAATTTTGCTGACAAATCTGTTATCGGCTGCGTGTTGCAGCAAAGCAGAGGCAGGCATGTTATAGGTCACTGAAAACTCATTTTTAAATAACAGAGGCCTAAGTAGTGCGTCGGGGCACTCGTTAGGGAGCGTGTATGTAAACACATTCAGAAGCACTGGAGAGCGCTGGATGTAGGGGACATAAATCAATCCTGTTTAAGCTGTGCTGTTCCCTGGAAAGTCTGGGCATTTGGATGCATGACAGCAAAGGAAGCGTTGAGCTCCTCTGGGCAAGGGACAGAGATGCAGCAGCCTCCTGTTCCCGATAAGAGGATTTTATGCTAAACTGCAGCAGGGTGCCCGTCCCTCCTTCCGAGATATGGCAGCGTGGTGAGAAATTTCCATCATTAATGTGAGATCAGGGAAGGGGAAAAAAAAAAAACAACCCTCAGTCCTCCTCCCTTCTTAATTTTGCTGCCCTCCTGTGCCTGAAGCTCTGATACTGATTTATACATAAAGGTGTTTTTCTCCTCTCTCCATGATGCAGAAATTGCACGAACACCTGATGGTCGTGGTACCCTGGTCCCTGCTTCTTGCTTCAAGGGGTGCATCAATGCCTGGCTCCATGCAGTCCTGTAGGCACCATCTCAAGCCTGCCTGTCTCCTTCCTGGAGACAGGAAGGTTTGTAAGAGCTGGGGGTGTAGGTGGGCACAGGTCTAGGAGAGCTGAACTCTGGGCAAGCCAGCATGCGCTAACTCAGCTTGATTTTGGGTAATTCACTTCCTCTGTGACTGTCTGCTGTGGTGGTGATTTGTATGCTGATCCTCCCTGGCTCTCATCTTTTTAAAGCTTTCTTCCATGCTTATACTTTCTAATGCTGGTACAGATAGAAATACAGTTCAGTTTCTGACTCTTGGGCTGAAAGAATTTCAAAATATGCTGAGCTGAGCAAAACTTTGCGCTCAAAACCAAGAGTAAGCCTTAAATTTCAGCAGTTTTATATATTTGTCTTCTTATTAAAAGAGACTTATTAAAAAAAAAAAGCGTGCAAAATCTAAACACATGGGTTAAGCACATTCTGCAATTGCCTACTAAACAAATAACTAAGTTTAACTGAGTCATCTGTGCAGTCGTGGCATCACATGGGCCGTGACCTGTCTGCACATCTAGGGTTCCAAGGAGCCACGTGGAATTTTTGGTTTTGGGCAACTGCATACATAGCTGCTCCACTGCTGTTTCTGATGAACACTTGAGACTGAAGGGCAAACCTGCACCTGAAGCAAATGAGCTGTTTAGAAGTCAGCCCCATTACCAGATGCTCTCAGGCTTAATTTAGTGCACATGCAACCCTGTAACTCCGTGCTGTTAGGTTTGATGTTTTCTTACAAGGGCAGAGTTCGAATGCAGCCTGCTCTCCATGGAGAAGGGAAAGAGAGTTGCCCAAATGTTCTTGATACCCTCCACAAAAGGCTCCACCCCTCTGCAAGCACTGGGGCTGGAAATCATAGAATAGAATCATAGAATTGCTCAGGCTGGAAAAGACCTTCAAGATCATCAAGTTCAACCTCATCCTAACCCTATTACCGTATTCCTCATGACCCCACCACTAAATCATGTCCCCAAGCACCACATCCACCACGAATCAGAGGGGCAGAGGAGAATCCCCCCCCTCAGTGTCAGAGGCAGCAACAGAAAAGCAGTGCTGAGGATTTGCCTTGAGCACTGGAGCTGC
Source organism: Florisuga fusca (assembly GCA_038090715.1). Lineage (NCBI taxonomy): Eukaryota > Metazoa > Chordata > Aves > Apodiformes > Trochilidae > Florisuga > Florisuga fusca. The sequence continues at coordinate 2,693,768 of JAAWXA010000015.1, read as the reverse complement.
TCCTCCCTGTGTAGCTGTGAATTTATTCATTTTTTAGTTTCAACAAGGTCATTCACACTGCCAGCATAATCCGACACGTTAGCGGGAGTGCTGGCCGGCTCATTCGCACTCCATTAAACAACAGCTCCTCAGGTTCTCCTCTTCTCTCCTACTTTTTTTTCCCCCAGCCACACACAGAGTCATCTCGTGGAAGCCCAGGTACCCGTGAGCAGAACAGGTTGTCTTCTGTGGCACTTCCAGCCTGGTTGGAAAACCTGGGGCTTCCAGAGCTGCACATTCTGGTGGACTGACTGGGAATCCCAGCATGGTAACTGGACTTGTAAACTGGACATACCTTGAACTCTAGGGTGCAATGGTGTAGCAGTTGTTGCCTCAGGGTTCTTTATCTACACTGCAAGCTTCAGCTTAACATCACTGACATTCCAAATGTCTTCATGTGTCCAGTTCTGGAGCCCCTACCAAAAGAACCACATGGATATGCTGGAGCTGGTCCAGAGAAGGGCCATGAGGCTGGTCAGAGGGCTGAGGCACCTCTCCTATGAAGATAGACTGAGAGAATTGGGGTTATTCAGTCTGGAGAGGAGAAGACTCCAAGGAGACCTTATTGTAGCCTCCCAGTATCTGAAGGGGGCTACAAGAAAGCTGGGGAGGGACTTTTTAGGATGTCAGGGAGTGATAGGATATGGGGGAATGGTGTCAAACAGGAGAAGGGAAGATTTAGAGTGGAAGTTAAGAAGAAGTTCTTCACCATGAGGGTGGAACAGGTTTCCCAGAGAGGTGGTGGAAGCCCCATCCCTGGAAGTTTTTAAGGCCAGGCTGGATGAGGCTCTGAGCAACCTGAGCTGGTGGGAGGTGTCCCTGCCCCTGGCAGGGGAGGTTGGAACTGGTTGGTCGTAAAGGTCCAATACTGGAAAGGTCCAATACTGGAAATTCTGTGATTGTCAACGTTTCATCTTTTCAGAGGAAGCTGGCAAGCTAGTTTTGATTTTCCCCTCAACCTAGAATTTGCAGCAAACTTCCTACAGCCCCATGCTTACGTTTCAGATTTGCTTCCTGGTGGAAATCCAGCACAGTGTTTGTGACAGCAATTCTTCCACCAAATCAGAAAGAATCTCTTTGGGTTTGTTTCGCTGACCTGATTTTATGACAAAGCTCAGGAAGAATCACACTGCCACAGCCTGCTAGGATAGATGTCAGTTCTGCATGAGTTGGGCCAACCTGAGAGGTTTTCAGAAAGAAATGTGCCTGTCGATAAGACTGTAGAAAGTGTCAGCAGGAAAGGAGCCTTCCAGTCTCCTTGGAGGGATCACCTTTGGCAAGGTGAGGTCCTTCTTCTGTACATGCCAGCAGTCCCTGTGCTGCTTTTCCCTTCAAGTGTGCACGACCTGGTATATGAGGAGACAAGCTCTCCATCTCTTAGAGATCTAGATCTTCAGAAGAAGAAGAAGAAGAAGAATCCCATCTTCTTCACTTTTCTTCAGCCTCCTCAGCAGTGGCTGTTCCCTGCTCAGACTTCTTGCATGAACTCTTCACAGTTTCTCCCTTTGTGTAAACTGCTGTTCTCCAGCTCTGCCCCATCTCCATCTTCTTGGAGATGCCTTCTTTTCTTTATAGCTCTTAAAGCAGTGATCAGCTGATTTCCCCACACATCAGTAGAGAGAGACTGAGGAGAGTTCTGCTTTAGTTATTCCTCCCACAGACTGTGACTCTGAATAAATAACTGAGGACTCCTCTGTGCGTGTCTCTTCCTTCCTTCCCTCTTGGTCACGCCTGGTTAGATCACAGACTGTTTGGAGACAAGGTTTCCTCCATCCCTGTGTGCAGCTCTGCTCTCTGACCTGTCCCTGAAGCCGTGGTATGAAGTTGGTTTGAAAGCAACCTTGGAGCTGGAGTTGTCATCTCTCCTTGGTCTGCTGGGACCCGTCAGGTGCACGTCTTGCTCACCCTGTCCTGGGAAGATCTGGGTCAGTCCACAGCCCCCCTCCTGCGTGGTGCTCACCATGCCACACTCTCTTGGTTCAAAGTCCCAAGTTAAACTGAAGCTTGGGTAGAATAATGCGAGTCCCTGGAAATCAATGGAGAAGAGCTGCAAACAATTGATTGGAATCAAAACACACTGCAATCAAATTTGGAGGGATTGAACTAATGGATCATAAGGTGGCTTGTGAATGGGTCTGATTGAATTGAACTGAAAGGTCTTGCATCTTCATTACAGCTAACTGAAACTTGTATAAATGATGAATTTTCTAACAATGTTTAGTGTCTTTTTTTTTTTTCTGCACTGATATCTGGATTGTGAAACCAGTGGTTGGGATTTAACCCCCATGTACAGAGCTGGGAGAGGCAGAGGATGGAATTTGCTAGTCACAGGTTGCTTCATGGATGCAGACAGGCCAACGACTATTATTATTCCTTTTACATTTTACCCTACCTGGCACTCCCAGAATTAGCAGTCTATATCTCCTGCTTATTTTATGAAACCTTTTTTCTCTGAAAGGGTTGTGAGACATTGGAATAGGCTGCCCAGGGCAGTGGTGGAGTCACCATCCCTGGAGGTATTTAAACAGTGTGTGGGCCTGGTCCTTAGGGATGTGGTTTAGTGGTGAGCTTACAGTGCTGGTCAAAGGCTGGACTGGATCATCTTGAAGGTCTCTTCCAACCAAAAGCATCCTGTGATTGTGACAGAGTTTTGGGGTGGAGAGATGGGTTTCCCGTCAGAGGGTCTGTATTCAGGGAACATCCTGACCTGAGGTGCATTTATGGTTGCATTTTGATTCTGACAACAGTACTGCAGGTTTGGAACATCTCCTCTTACTCCACCAAATCCTTAAAATACTTTGTAATTTCCATTATCCTCATGTAAGTCCTCTCTATACCATCCAAAACAGGAGGCGTGAATGATTGACTGTTTCTTAGAAAATCTCATTTTTTGGTCAAGCTGAACTTCCTGTGCTTTAAGATGTGATTTATTACTACAGTGATTAAGGCACTGTTGATATTTCTGGAAATTTTCTTGCAGAGCTGAAGGCTTGCCTACGAGGCAGAAGGCAGTAGAAATATCAGAATAACTGGGCGTGTAATGGAGCGTTTGCAGTTTCCCATTAAGACGATGCTGGGATTTGTTTCATGCTCCTGTGGATGGGTGTAGTGAATCAGGAACCAAGTTGTCTAACTGCACTTGTTCTAGGGGAGCCCTCGTATGGATGATGACATTTTTGCATGAGCTCAGCACCTCTATTTAGCTCGTGGCAGCATTAAAGTCTGTTCCTGTGATTGCTAACTTGCATTCTGGTTGGACTCAGCACAGGGACACAGCCTGGATCTGAGATCTCTTCTCACTCAGGAAGAAGGAGCTTGTTGTGTTGCCTTCCTTGACTAGCCAGGGTTTCTAACCACTTGATTTAGCAGCTTTGGATGTTTCTTGAAGTAGTAGGACCCTTGGTGCTCAGCTTCGGGATCAGCTCCTGGCCTCTTAGAGAAGCCCACATAACATTCAGCCCTCCCTTGTCTGCTGGGCAGGATGTGAAACTCTAAACATCCAGTGTTGCCTGGGATGCCTTCAGTCCCTGCAGGGCTTTTTTTTTTTTGGCTTGGCCTGCCCTTTGGCAGGGTTTAACCTGGAGTGCTTTTTCCAGAGCCTTCAAGAGCAGATCAGGCTCCCACAGCTGGTTTTACCACAAAGGGGAGAGAGAACACGAAGCCCTTTGGGAAGTTGGGCTCCTCCCCAGGATTCCTGCCCCAGGCAGTGCCCTGCTTGCCCCCACTCTGGCACAAAGAGGTCTCTGGGTGGAAGGATGGCAGGGGGAGAGATGTGCAGCAGCAGCCAAGCAGAGCTTGTCCCTAGCAGAAGCACTTCTGAACCTACTGCTGTGTATCATATGCAGATGGAGCTCCTTGGTTATGCCTGTCAGGTATAAGCTGGTTGCTGGGTTTTTTTTTTATTTCCCAGCAGCTTGTTTATCAGACCTAATAGAAAATGAAGTTTTTTCGGGTTGATGAGCAATGTGAATCTCTGTCTCTTTCCTTGTCTACTCACCTGAAAGATGCACTTAATAACCATTGATTGTTTGGGAGGAGAAAGAGTGTGGCTGTAAATGTACCTTTCCACCCTTACAAGGTGTCTGATGAAAGAGTGGAGGCAGCAGCAGATCAGTGGGGCTTGTAGGCAGAGGACTGGTACAGTGGGTCCTGGTGGTTCTCATCAACTTCTCTTCATGCTTGTGCACCTCAAGTATGAAGGCTTTTGCAGACAGCTCAAGACCTGGGTGCATTTGTACAACACGGGGAGGGTCACTGGGAGGCTGAAGAGGAGGGTGATTGAAAGGCAGCAGTCCTGGGGGGAGAGATGAGGCTGATGTGGCAACAAATGCACGAGCCCCTGGGAGCAGCAGGTTGATGCTCTGGGACTTTAGGTAGGGAGAGTTACAGGGAATTAGTTGCATCGTGGCCCAAGGTGTCTACCCTGCTTTACTGCAACATTTTCTTGGTGACAAAGCTCAGCTCTAGAAGACATTTCTGAAATCCCACCAGTGTGGTTCTGTTCTCTCTTTGCCCTCAGCCTAACCTAAAGACCATGAGGAGACTTCATAACTGATTGGAAGAGGTGGTTGGCCAAAGCCTCTGGAGATTTGCTGCTCACACTATTGTTTTTGTTTAGTCAAGACCAGAGATGACTGGAAATAAGAGAGGGGGTTTGTGAATGATAGCAAGAGAGTGAGATGGGACCATTTCTCTGGGAGACCTTTGGCTGGGGATATAGGGTGCTGGGTCTCTAAAGGATAATGAGGTTTAAAGACAGTTATCTTCAGAGCAGCCTATTCCACAGATATCTGAAAGGACTCTCAGGGTCCTTAAGAGACTCTTTTGGGTCTCACCACTCCAAGCTGCTCTCAGGAGTCCAACTGCTCCGTTTTTAGCTTCAGCTTCTCCTTGACCATAGCTAAAAGGATACTGACCCAAATACCTGAGTGCTTTGTTTTCCAATCTGACTCAAATGTTAGGTTTTTATTAAAAAGTTCCTCTTGAGGAGGAACAGAGCTCTTCATTTCAGACCAAAGTGGGTTTCTCTGCTCCAGAGCAATCCTAGGCAGGCAAAAGTCACAAGTGGTGCAGATGCATCTCCCCAGTTTTAAAACTAATTGTTCATTTCTCTGTGTGGTCAGGCATGCTGCCAAGGTCACCAGAACCTCACATTTTGGTATTCTTCCATGAGTTCCAGGGACATCCAAGCCCCTGCAGCTTGCTTGCTACTCACCAGGCATGAACTCTTCACGGTTTCTCCCTTTCTGTAAATTGCTGTTCTCCAGCTCTGCCCCAGATTGAGTCTTCAGGGATTCAGACTCACTTTGATCAATGTTTTTTTTGTTGTTGTTGTTGCACTTTACAACAAACCTGTCTTTGTGAGAGCTGTAGGTTTGGCTTTAGAGGTGGGACTTTGGTCCTCTAAGTTGCCATGATACCTTTGAAAATTGTATCTGTCAACAGAGGGTGGCAAATCCTTGCAAAGGGATGTGCAAGGCAGGAAATGAGAAAGTAAAAGAGCGATTTCTCTTGCCTGGCACTGATAAACATCCATCCTCAGGGTCTGTCGCATTATTTGCTCTATTTGAGAAGGTTTGAGGCCTCAGTGTCCGGTTTACCTGTTCCTTATTAAAAAAAAAAACCAACAAACCAAACTCCCCAGAGAAAATGGCCACTTGTGCAACCTGGAAGAATTTGTATCAGAGAGACTAGCAGGAGTATATTTGCATAACAATTCCAATCAGTATCAATCACCTCCCAGAGCAGGCTGTCAGCTGCTCGTAAACATGTCCTCACTGTGACAGATGAGCCTGCCTCTGAAGGAGTGCTCTGTCTGCAATCATGGACTGTCAGGACTAGCTCCAAGGCAGCCTATCCTTCCTAGGACATCTCGGAGAAAGAGACCCAAAATCACCAGGGTCACTTCATGGCCTTCTTCAAGCAGTGGGGTTGGCCTGAGCTCTTCTGAGATCATGAACATCGTGGTCCAAGGAACTGGCTGTGGACTCTGGTTTTTCTTCCTTCCTTCCTTCTTTAAGTCCATGCTTTTAATTTGAGGGGTTTTGTTGTTGTTTTGTTTGTTTTTTTTTTCCTTTTGCTGCTTTTGAGAGTCCTTTCTGGCATCTGGGGAAGATTTCCTCCATCAACTCTAAATCCAACACCAAACTAGGTCCAGTTTACTTTGCAGATTGCAAATCCAAAATGAAAACTGAAGCTGATCCAGCTCCAGCCTCCTCTAGTGAGCAATCCTACTCGAGCAGATAGCAGCCACTTGAGCAGATAGCAGCCACACCATCATCCCACGACTGGGAGGACTCTCCTCTGCTGAGCCAGATGCTTACAAATGCTGCCAGTGATTATCATAGTCAAAAGCACATTTTGAAAGCCTGCGAGCAGACTCTGAGGCATTTCCCAGCAGCTGCAGCCTCTGCCTTACAAGACCCAAGCTACAATGGAGCAGGGGCACAGCTGCTGCAAACATCTTGGAGAAACAGGGAGATCTTGCCCTTGACAAAGAGAGGTTTAGTACTTCTGGTGTCCAGGGACCACAGCATTCATAGAATCATAGAATTAGCCGGGTTGGAAGGGACCTCAGAGATCATCAAGTCCAACCCTTGATCCACTCCCGCTGCGGTTCCCAGCCCATGGCACTGAGTGCCACATCCAGTCTCTTTTTAAATATCTCCAGGGACGGAGAATCCACCACTTCCCTGGGCAGCCCATTCCAATGCCTGATCACCCTCTCCGTAAAGAAATTCTTTCTAATATCCAACCTAAACCTCCCCTGGCACAACTTGAGACCGTGTCCTCTTGTCTTGCTGGTAGTTGCCTGGGAGAAGAGACCAACCCCCCCCTGGCTCCAACCTCCTTTCAGGGAGTTGTAGAGAGTGATGAGGTCTCCCCTGAGCCTCCTCTTCTCCAGGCTGAACAGCCCCAGCTCCCTCAGCCTCTCCTCACAGGATCTGTGCTCCAGTCCCTTCACCAGCCTGGTTGCCCTCCTTTGGACCTGCTCCAGCACCTCAATCTCCTTCCTGACCTGAGGGGCCCAGAACTGGACACAGGACTCGAGGTGTGGCCCAACCAGCGCCGAGTACAGGGGCAGAATCACCTCCCTCAGCATGGTCAGAAGTGAAGAGGGCTTTTGAATTGACTAAACTTGCACTAGCTGGAGAAAACATCCTGTTGGACTCACACCCAGGGCCAGCCCTCAGGTTCCACGCTCAGCACCCAACCTCCTGTCTCCATATTCTTCCATCAGGTGATTTAAGGCAGTTCAGAAGCTTTGTGCAAGAACTGCCAACGATGCTCTGCAAACACTGCTGGGAAGCTGGCCAAGGTTTTGGTTGGTGCACCTCATGGCTGAGCAGCCAGCACCAAGATTTGTCACCTAGCTCAGGTCTCCCACAGGCTGGACCCCCACTGGCTGGGAAGTCCTGAGTTGTCTCAGAATTGTGGATCTCAGCCAGGCTGGAAAAAGCTTTCCTCTTTCCTCCAGAGGAGGTGATAGCATCATAACGTGGGCCTGTGGGCCAATGCAAGGGCTCATTGTCATTGCAGCCACATCCAGGGCAGGGTGCAGGGGGTTTGGTAGGTGTGCAGCAAGACCCAGTCCCAGTCCATTTCCTCATTTGAGGATAATTTAATCAGAAATAATACCGTAACGCCAGGAGTTGGAAGGGACCTCTGAAGATTACTCAGCCACCTGTAAAGCTTGTGAAGTAAGTTATAAAAGGTATTGACTCCACCAGAAATTTGTTAAGACACTAAAGGCAGCATTCATTTTGCTAAAGACAGCTCATCTCAGGAGAAGTTAGGCATCTGCCTCGATCTATACGTGAGTTACTCCTGCCAGCAGTGAGGGGAGAGCTGCACTTCAGGGGAATCCAATCCCACCCTGAGTTAGACAAGCTAGACTCAGCCTTACAGCCCAGTCCTCAATTCAGGGAGCTGTGTTTAAGTGCACCTCGTATGTATTTTTACTCAGGATCACATTTCATTAGCTACTTAAGTTACCTCTGCCTCTAGATGTTCATGCTGCTGAGTGGTGTCCAGAAAAATGAGTTAACTCTTCAGGTTCCTGTGCTGTACCATCTTCTCCTGTGTTTCTCAGCAAGACCACATATATATATATGTATTGTGTTTATATATATATACATATAAAGGGCACTACAAATCCAGATTTACTACAAAATGAGTCTCTGTTACTTGGAAAAATCCACTGTCAGTCACTGGAGGAATTGCCAAGGGTCCTGGCTCCTCTTCCCTCCCCACGTGTTCCCTTCTCCTCCATCCTGCAGCATTCAGGGGAGGGTTCCTGAGGCAGGGGGACAATCCACAGTGACACCTTCACTTCCTTAACAAGGACTCCTCAACTTAGCCCAACGCTTTGATACCTTATTTCAGAGATTCCCTTTGCAGGGCATTGGGGCTGTGTCTCTGTTAACCTCCCTGGGGCTGCATCAGCCCTTGCCAGAAGAAGATGGAGAGGGCAGTGCTTAAACCTGAGCTCCTCTCACTCCTGGCTGACAGCATGGGAGGGGATGGGGAGCCTTGGGTCTGTCAGTAAGAACTGTGAAAGCTGAACCTGAGGATCCTTTTTTTTTTTTTTTTTTTTTTTGCTGGGGGCTATCAGGCTCTACACTTCAAAACTCACCCTGGGAAATTTGGCAGAGAATAAAACACAGTGTTCAGGAAAATGCTGCGATTGTTCAGAAAGCCCACAGGGGTTTCAACACTGCCTTAAAATGGGGTTTTTTAGGTGTGAATTTTTTTTCTAGTAAATCACCAAGGAATATAGCATTGAAGATTAGGTTTCTCTAAGCATCCCATTAATTTTTTCATTCAGTTTGAGCTCAGCTAATATCTTTTGCCTTTGTGACAAGCAAAATGGAAGCTGCACCGCAATGTGTTCAGGGCAATACAGCTGCCTCTCAAGTCCTTGAAATGTATCTGCTTATTCATCCCTTTTGAAACTAGGAGGTAGCTCTTTCTCCATTGTTAAATATGTTCAATTTTGTTGATCTAGAGAGAAAGAAGAAAAAAAGTCTTAAAGCACAGTTGATACTTTTCCTAATATATTCAAGATCAGCTCATAGGCTACACTCACCCCAAGAGCTACCATTGGGCTTGCATCATCTGAAGACCAAGAAATTCTTGTTCCTTCAACCTGGAGTCAGCATATTACATTTTGATTTTTTTAATACAGTGTTTTTAGAAATATCCAAGGGACGGATTTTGAAAAAAGGTGTTCATGTTACAACTGGTTGTTTCATTTTGGTCCAGAGCACAGCTTCAAAATACCAAGGTTTTTCTGCACCTTCAGACAGCTCTCAGTGGGTCTTCTATTAAAACTCTATAACCATTGACCAAAATAACCATTATGCTTAAACAAGTAATCTCAAATATCTCACACCGTGGATCTTTATTATATAGCACGCTTAACCTGACTTAATGTATTATATAGTACCCATTAGTGGAATATATTAACTTCAGATACTCACCTTTCTACATTAATAATGAAATCATGAATTCATGCCAGACAGTTTCTGCTCTAAATTGCATAAGAAAGAGAGACCCGAAAAAGCAGTAAAAAAGCTCGTCTGCACCTTTTGAATAAGAAAGATTTAATTGTTTTAAATTCGATGTTCTTCAGAGAGCTTTAAAACAAAATATTTGTGTTTGGGAACGACTGATGTGAAGACAGGCAAAGCAGTGTCCTGGTCAAGGCTAAGACTTTTATTGTAGTGAAAGATGTGTTGCTCTGAGCTTGCCATGGGCAATGTGTTTGTTTGTTCATTAGAGGGGAAGTGTAAGGAGCCTGGGATCATTTCATTTTCTGGCTTTTAACTGCTTGTGCTTTTGAAAATGAGATGATAGGTAATTATAATATAATTGCTACTTAGCGATCTTTATTAGCCTTTGGCACAATGGCCTTTTTGTGTGATTTGGGAGGCTTTTAATATGGTGGCCTGAGCAAATTCTTTATAGTTTAGACAGGAACTATTTGGCATATGTTCTCAGAGGCTGCGACTGCTGGGTGGATTGGTTTTTCTGTCAAAGGAGAGGAAAAAAGGCAATATGAACAAGTCCCGGTCGCCTGGTTGTAAATATCTGGTATTGACATTAGGTATCTGCTTAAAAGAAGCTCACACAGTGAAAAAGAAATGCTCAAAGTCTCCAGCCAGTGTGTTGAATAACTTTCAACAGCAAGAAGCCACAGTTAGTTCATGCTCATTCCAGGAGCAGCAAGAAAGGCTGAATTTGTCACGTAGATCATTTCTTACTCCATCTCACTGCAGGTACTAGTGAGGAGGAAGTTTTCCCTGGAAATCAGTAGTCAGAAATGGGACTTAGGGACAAATACACCAACTTGGTACTTCAGAAATGCAACTCCCTGTTTGAACATGGGTCAGGTGAAATGAAACAGGGTCACATGAGGACTAGACACTGAATCTGGTGCCTTCGGGTTGTTTCTGGCTGATGGGTCATCCCTGCTCATACAGATATTTCTCTTCAGCTGAAGTTACTGTGATCCAGTCTCCCCCCCTCTGCATATCCATTCAGAAGTGATGTTTGGGCAGGGACACAATGTGTGAGGGTAAAGGATGAAGTAAATCAAGCACTGCAGTGCCTTCAGGAGTTAAAACAGTGTCTGGGGGTGCTGCATGCAGTTGATGTGTTCTGCCCATGGCATATTGGCTGCTCCTCAGCCGTGGCTGTGTCTTTGCTCGTTGCCAGAGGGAGGTCTCTTAGGGTGGACCTGCCCTGCCATGACTTTGCAACAGGTCTTTGGTCTCATCGTGGTTCTCCATAATCAATCAGTCATCATCAAGGAGTGATAGGGAGCGCTGAAGGGAGATGCAGCTAATAGACCAGAAGTCATTAGAGGTGCAGCTGGCACTAATACATCATCTCTGCTGGTGCTGGAGGAATTTGCATCGCCAGATTAACAAGCTCCTAAAGCAACGATTGTGAGATAAACTCTGCCTCTTGGACTGTGGATTCCCACAATTACCCAGGACCAGCTGCCTCTCCAGGGACCAGTGCCTGGGGGACATTGAACAAACCTCGTGAATGTGGTGGAGGTGAGGAATAAAATTTAAGAGCTGAGACCCTGTCAAGGTCTCCTTGCTGTAGCCAAACTCTTCCCCCTGAGACTGAAGTCTCCAAGAGTTCCTCTGCGTCTGTGCATTTAAATTGGATTTCTCTCCATCCCCACCCGGCACAGGAACGGGATAGCTGCAGGCAGGGCAGGTTTCACACACAGTGTGGGTCCCTCCCACCCATGGGTGGGTGTCCTTTCTTCTCTTGGTCCTCTCAGCCCTTAGACCAGGTGCCCCCGACCTTCACCCTGGCCTGGAAGCAGTGAGAAAAGGAGGAGGAGGAGGAGGAGAACTGCTGTGGCTGGGAGAGAAATCCCTGTCCTCCGAAAGCAGCCCTCAGAGAGGGAACCTGCAGGAGCTCAAGGGGACATTTTACTACCCAGGGCTGCTCCCCAGTGGAGCCAACTGCTGGAGGCTGGAGCTGAGGGGATCCTGCTGCCAGTCAGCTGTGTGCTGGGCTGCGGAGAGCCGTCTGTCATAGCTGCCTCTCTGGAGACACCATGGATCTGCTCTGCTGTCCCCTCCCTTCCCACCCCGCTGGGCAGCAGAGGGAGGGAAGGGGGAAGGCAGGGAGGAGGTGAGGACACCAGGCAGCCGTCCCTGGCATCTGGGGAAGGGGATGGATGGTGTCAGCAGTGCTGGGAGTCAGTCTGGAGGCCCTTGTGCAGGGTGGAGGACACCCAGGCATCCAGAGGTGGCTTTAAGCGTAGTGCTTGTCCCTGTGTCAGAGTCTTTGAGGTGACACCAGGCCGGGGAGGTGCTCGGAGGTTCTGCTTTGCTTCTGCCCCAGACAGCACCCAGCAAACGCCTGAAGAACAGCCTTGGGATGTGGGTTGATACCAAGTTCCTGGCAGTGCTGATCCAGCAGGTAGGGAAGCTGAGGACTCATCCCTTGCCATACCCATGGGGTTGGATATGGCCACCTTTCCCTTCCATGTGGCTCTGGGCATGCCCTGCATGAGGCTGGTAGGGTGCTGGGGGGGTCTGTGTTAATTTTTCTATGTAAAACTACCAAAAAAGGAAAGACTCAGAGAGACAAAGCCACTCTCCTTGTATTGCCAGCTCAGTGTAGTCCAGAACCAGCTGCACGTTCACGGGACGACTGGAGTCAGAAACTCTGCTCCTGACTCCCTGGCACAAGCTCTAACCCCCTCCCACAGCTCTCTCTTCTTATTTATCAACCTCACCCAGATATAACCTCTCCAGCAGCACGGGAGAGGCTTGAAAAATAATTGGACCAAGTGGGAAATGCAGCCATCACCTTCCTAAGTCTGCCCACGTCTCTTGGGAGAGGGTCTTGAGCAGGGACCCCCCAGCACCCACACCCAAGGCACCTGGGAGATGGCTGCCACTGCACAACACCAGCTCCCTGACCTCAATTTTCTCAGCAGAGAAAAGAGCAGGTCAAGTGGAAAGCACTTGAGGAGGAAATTTGTTTCCTTACAGACAGGGAGTCAGGAAGATAGGAGACTATCACATGTGCTGGGATAAACCAAATTAATTTTGTACTGTATGGTGAGAGGGGGGGGAGGCAAGAGAGAGAAGAAAAGATAATGGACTTGATGTTTTACTTGAACATAACAAAACACCTGGCAAGAAGCAGGGATGCACTACAACTGCAGCTCGAAATGCCCCTAACCCAGGCAACTGCTTCCCTTTTGTTTTCTTTCTTTCCAATCTAATCCCGAGCATTAACCGGAGTGGCTTATATTTCCTGTGTAATAAAAGGTGCATTGTGAAGGGGAGATGGAGACAAGAGACTTAAATAACTTCCTTTACTTCTTTGAAAGGGCCTGTGCCATCCAGCTCCTGCCATGCCGAGCCCCCCACGGGAGATCCCAGCGTGGAGGGGAGGACTGGGGGGAAGAGGCAGGAGCTGCCCGGAGGATCTGCTGGCATTGGTGCTGCATCTTTCTGGCAGACTTCTTCCAAACCTCTGTGTCTTCCTGCTGCAGTGGGGATGGAAAGGTCTCTGAATCTTGAGCACTGATACCCTGTTAAAAATGTTGCTGTCAACATTGTCTTCCTCTGCTGCCTCATTTTCTCCTTCTCCATCATCTGTGCAAGCCTCTCAGCATTAAATTCAAATCCCTTGAACCAGGCTCAACCTGGATTTTTAGGTTTGTTTTGGTTTGTTTTTGTTGTTTTTTTTTTTTTTAATGGTCTGTAGATAGCTGTCAAACTTCTGCTCGCTCTTGTTCTCCAGTTTTGGGACAGGAACACAGGCACGAACTATTCCCCTAAAAAAATTTTTCAAGTCAGGCTGAAACAAAAGTGACAGCACTCTTCTAATGCAAGCTGCTAAAAATACATTAGGTGGTTGATAATTGAATGCAAGATTAAAAGAAAGTTTCAAGCAGAAGTAAGAGCTGCCTATTTCTGGCAAATTCCCATCTCCCCCAGCCCCTTGTGAATTGTCATTGCAGATCCATAATGTCTGGCTGGAAAAATTTAAATAATTTAAAATTCAAATTTTGGTGAACGGGCAACCTGGGCTGAAAAAACGTCTAGCTGGGTAATTTTTGGCTTTCAGTAGAAGTGCCTCTGGGCTCTCTGGCAGACCAGCACCCTCCCTGTTGTGGAGGGAGGGTGTTGTGACCTGGTGTGGCCATGATCAGGACCCAGAGCCAAGCAATGGGAATCATAGAATGTTAGGTGGGAAGGGTTAGGTAGGACCTCAAGAGTCATCTATTGGTTATTAAACCAATTTTTTGGTTTTTTGTTTGCTTAACCTAAAAAGTTTTGGGATGTTCATACCTACTTGTGGCTACATACCAAGGGCTTTCAGGCTCTTTAAAGATCTGCAGGTCATTAAATAATGTGATTCTGATAAGACTTCTTTTTTAACCCCAAACTGGTGTTGCCCCATTTATCACCTCATTCCAATGGGTTGATATATCTGGTTTTGTTGAAAATGGGAAGGGTGAGCCCCTTAGCTTTAGCTTCCCTCACACAGTGGTGTTTTTGCAGCTTCCCACTAAAATGCACTTCCACAAAAAGCTGGGAATTAGGTCATGCTGGGAATTTGCATTTTTCTGATAAAAACAAGATTTGGTTGTTTTGGTTTTGATTTTGTTTGGGGTTTTCTTTTTTTTTTTTTTTTTTTTTGTTCTTTCCCTCAAGTTGCTGGTTTGAAAGTGTTGAGATGCCAAAGCTGTTGCATGAGAAGCTGCTCCCAAGGTGTGTCCTCCCTGGTCAGCTCTCAGGAGGAGCTTTGGGGTCATGTGTGGAGTGAGGGTGACATCAGCCTGTGGGCACTTTCATAGAATCATAGAATTAGCCGGGTTGGAAGGGACCTCAGAGATCATCTAGTCCAACCCTTTCCTTTGCATGGTTGTAGCTTTCTTTTACCTGCAAGGTCTACGTGGGTGTTTTAAGGACAGGAACACACCTGCTGACTTTTGGGGCCCTTTTCTCCATGTCTTGTGTCCCGTCGCTTCTGAGGCCTGGAGAGGCCTTTCTCTGAAGCCTAAAAACAACGTGGAAGCAAAGTCTCATTAAAAAGCAATAACCCTTCTACTCCTGAGTGTGCTTTGAATATGGATGTGTCCAGATGCAGCAGGCCAGAGTGAGCAGTGAAAGACAAACCTGTTGGAACCTTCCCTGACGCGAGCTGGAAGCTGTTTCCCTTTTCCATCTGACTTCAGCAGCCATTTCGGAAGCTCGGCCGTAGCTCCACGTTCCACAACATAAATCCACAGCAGGAGTTCATCCAGCTGAACCTTAAAGCTGACTGCTTCTCTTTATGGAGATCTCTGTCGTTTTTCATTGCCTTTGCATCAGACCTCATCGGTGCTGCTCTCCTGCCAGAATATGAAGTGCCATGAAAAATCCCATCTCTTGGAAGCTGACATTAAATTATGGCAAATAAATAGGTCTCTTTAACACAGCTTCAGCTGTCCACGTTGTTCCAGTGCACTGTACAAAGACCTCGTCCAAAATAAGTAACTACACACCTGACCTCCATTATTAGCCATAAGCTTTTGGGAAGAAAAGTAAATTGGCCATTCCCTGGGGACTTCTTTTTCTTTCATATGAGGGTTTGGTAGATGTTGTTTCAACTCGGTGCCTGTAAAGCTGCTTAAATCCAATTCTGTGGATTAAAGAACCTCCAGGCCACCTTCCTAGTGCTGTATCTGACAAGGCCATAAGGTCACTAGAATAATGTGACTGGATGTAAGTGAAGTAAAGGTGGCATCCTGGATTCCCAAAGTTTCTCTCCATGGTGGAGCCAACACAGCAGCCTCCTGCTAACCACAGGAGTCATGCATGGGTGATCAGCTGAGGGAGTTGAGGTCTCAGTAGTTATTTAATTATTACAGAAGAGGAAGCTCAGTGTTGTCAGCTAACAATGCAAGCTGGGAATCCTGAGCAGGAAGAGAAGTTGTCTGAGATAAACACAGAGCAGCTTTGAACCTCTTAAAACTGTTGGAGCTGAAACCTTTGCATCAATCTAGTGAACTCTGGTTTTGTGTTCTCTGGCTGTATGAGAAAAAATGGAGTTGGGGGATTACAGTGGAGCGATTTTGTTATTCTGTTGACTCTTGATAGATCAGCAATAAGCTAGGCAAATTCTACAGTGAGGTGGGAGTTATAGTCCCATTGTGGCAGCAGTGGGTAATACTCAGAAAGAGCAGAGTCTGGAGTTGGTATTTCATACTTGATTAGTGATGCATTTCCCTGTATCTGGGCATCTGGTATGAGTAGATTACAACCAGACCTCTCCTCTTGCTCAGGCTGCCTCTGTAAAGCTGCTGTTTCAGACTGGCTAGCTTTTGTCCAGCAGCCAGGCTGGCAAAAGGACTCAGGCACGTGCTCATGATGCTCCAGCTCATTGCACCCCAAGGTCACTGCCTGCTGCTGGGTCAGTCTCAGTAATGGGGTTGGGACTAATGTTCCTGCTGCAGGAAATGGTGTACTTGGCAGGTAGGGGGTAGTATCTGGGATGATAATCACTGTGACTCCAAAGAAGACCAGAAACTGCCTAAATTGAGCTCTCCCACCTAAACTGGCAGCTCTGGGACCTGGGATTCAGAGAGCAAACAGCCTTTGCCTCCCATGGGTGATGGCATCTCATCTGGGGCCAGTCCAGGTGGTTCCCCAAGTCTTGGGCCAGTGCATCCCACAGGCTTGGATAACTTCAGTACTTCTGTGCAAAATCAGAGCCCTTTACAAAAGGACTTGATCTCCCTCTGGCTTCCCACGAAGGTGCAGTATTCCATGGAGGATCTCCTCTCCTCTGCCCAGCTGGGCACAGTCCCCTCGGGCAGAGGTGGCCGCCTGTGCCGTTCATCAGCACCAGCGTGTGGATCGATGCCTCTTCTAGTGCTGCTGCATAGAAATGCTGTGCTATTGATTCTCTGTGTGCTTTCCCTTCTCTTACAAGCCCCTGAAACATCTCCTTTTTGTCAGGCTCCTGGGAGCCCTTCTTCTGAGCCAACAGAATGGGCATTGTTACGAGAAATCTCACTGCATTTCCTTCACTGAAAGAGATTCTTGCTTTTTATCATTCATACAAGGTGTCTAAGCTGTGCTGTTTTCTTGCTACCTTGTTTATCATAAAAATCCAAGAATTCTCCTCTGAAAAATAATTTCCCTTCTTTGCCAGCATCCTTTCCAAATAAACAGGAGAGCAGGTGGAGACGGGAGCCAGGAATGCGTCTGGGAACATATTGAGATTTGCTGGGACAAATGCAGCAGGAGAAATGAGCATTATGCTCCGGCTAACAATTAGCATAATGTTCTTTAAATCTTCTGCTCAGTAATGATTATTAAGAAATGTGTCTTCTCGAGACTTCTTTTCTGAAAGGGAAGCAGAGCATTGTAGTATCAATGGATCCTGTGTTTTGCTTAGGATAAAGACTTATTTTCAGTTCTGTGGAATGCCCCAGATGGGAGGAAGAGGAGGTTTTCAGAAGCAGTCATCACTGCTTTCTATGACTTGTGTGGAAGGTGTCCCTGCCCATGCAAGGGGGCTTTATCCTGATGATCTTTGAGGTCCCTTCCAACCCTCACTATTCTATGATCCTGCCAATGGCAGAGGTGAAACACCAGTCCAAGTGCTTTTGTAGGGCTGTGGCCTTTGTTTGGTTGCATTCTCCTGGGGACAGCTCTTCAGAGAGGCAGAAGTCTGGCCCGTGTTCCTTTGTCACTTGCCTTGAGAAAACCATTGCTGCCAGCTTGGAGATCCCTGCTGAACAAGACTCTTTTTTGATCTCCGTTCCCACTCATACCCTGTGCCCACCAGTTAAGCCACAAATCCATTGGAAGCAACGTTTCCCTTAGGAATCCCCCACCTTTTCCACCAGGGTGCTCCACATTCCTTGCTGCCTCCCAGCCTGCTGTAAGACAAGGCATACATCATGCAGTCTGTTCATTTTATTGCTCACCCAATAACTTCATAGCCAGAGAGCACTCAGAGGTTTGAAGCTCAGGTGCTGAACACGTGGAGCATCTGTAAAGCCAAACACTTAATAAAAGGCTCAGGGCAAACAAGGAGATCTTCCAGGTCCTGTTGGTGACCTTTTTGTTTACACCCTGCTTTCCTTAAGCCTCATCTGGGAGGAAAGAAAAGCTGAGCAGAAAAGCTGGGGGGGCTGTTGGCAAAGGGGGAGCGGAGGATCAGGTTTTGTGCCTCTGCCAGGGGATGCAGGAGCAGCGGGAGCTCCTCTCTGGCTGTCAGCCCTGCGTGGGTTTTATCCCAGCTCCGTGGTTGTTGCAGGGAACCCAGGAGCTGGGGCTGCTCTCTTTGTTCTGCTGAGTGACGTGCAGCAGTCGTTCCTGATGTGTGACAGACGTGTTGCTGTAACATAGAAATAAAAGCTTGTGTGGCACCCAGACAGATTCCCCCACCTAACTACCCACCTTGCTCATGACTGGCAAAAAGACAGAAGTTTTCTTCCCTGCAGACAGGTAGTACATTAATAGAAAGATAAGGTGACCAGGCAGGCATGTGTATGATTTGCAGCTCCAGTTTGAAACCCCTACAGAGTGTAGTTCAGGCTTTATAAAATAAAAGCTAATAAGAATCATAACAGTTTTGCTTTCTCTCTATAGCCTGCAGCCAACCAGACGCAACATGGGAATTGAAGAATAAAGGCCATCAACTTCCCATTGCTCCCCTCCTACTACCTTCCTCCTCTTGCTCCAAATTGTTTTGAAAACATTGCTTCTCCCTTGCCTATTTCATTTTTGCAATGAAGTCATCAAACAAGATGACAGGGACTTTCCAAGACTGAAATCAATCAGCAAGTTTCTCCTTTGCTTTTTCTACTCAGGGAGGAAATAGGGGAATAAATTTTAAAGAGTGTCCAAGGGAAGGGAAGGGGGCAATGGGTGGGTTGGACCTGGCATGGGGAGGTGTAGGTAAGTAGATGGAGCTTCTGGACTGCACCTAACCCACCAAAAATAAATAAGCCTCTAGCATGTGTTTGTTCTGATGTGAGAAGTTTCAGCAAGTCACAGCAGCTTTCTGTTGTCCACCAGAAAATAATGGGGATGTTCTCAGTGCATCCTGTCCCCTGCCACAACAGCTCTGCTGAGAAAGGGAGTTGTGGTTTCTCCTACCACCACCCCAGAGGAATAGAATCATTAAGGTTGGAAAGGGCCTCTGAAATCATCAAGTCCAGCCATCCATAGCTGACTCTTGATACTAAAATTTGGGTTCAAATCACGCCACGCTCGAGCTGTCCTACTCCTGGGGGTGGTTTAAAGACCTTGTGTACCATTCTGCACAGCACCCAGCTGAAGATCTGCTCCAACCCAAGCAGATGAGGGATTGTCATCCAGGGCTGCTTCTTCAGGGGGAGCCTGGATGATGAGCTGGGAGACCACATGTAAATTTTGGAGGTAATGGAAAGAACTCGTGCAGCAGGATCACTCCACTGTGATTTCTTTTGGGTCGAGGCTGGATAAAACTAATTGTGGGGGTTGTCTCAGTCAAGCTTAGTCCCTGACTTCTTTTAGGAATAGATTATTCCTAGATCATATTTACTGGGACACAGGCAGCAACAGAGTGTTGGCTAGGTAGTCACATTTCTAGCACACAGAGGTAGGAAAATCCATTGTCATTTTTTTATTATGATTTTTATGCTGGTTTCTTCACTACTCCTCTCCAGTGCTCAGGCTGTGCATGGGAAGCATGGTCTCTACCTGCAGCCCCCTTTCCACCAAAGGCAGTCTAAATGCAGTCAGAGAGCAGTGATTTCTTTGTACATTGTGCAGGAAAGTGCTGACCCAGTAGCACACACACACACACACACGCAAAAAAAAAAATCACTGTCACAAACTGACAGGTTTTATCACAAAAGTGTTTGGTTTCAGCAAGACAATTGGAGGTTTTGATTGAAAAGTTGTCAGTTTCTCAAAAATGACCTCTTCCTTTTACAGTGTTCACTTCGTTGAGATCCTCTGAGCTCTTGTCTTCTGCCACTGAAAGAAGCACGTGAGAGGAAAAAATGACCAAACTCCTTCACTACATTTCTCATTAGGAACTAATTTTTGGGAAGCTTCGCTCTACTAATGAACATCAGTCAAGGCTGTAAGTAAACCAGCTTTTCTTATGAGTCTTTTTAGTGTGTTTATTAGAGAGTCTTCTACAAGATTTTATTTCTTCCCTGTAAAGATGCACGCTCATGGCCAAACCATTATCTCAGGTAGAACCCAATATTGGCTCCACTTATTTTTCTTTATAACATATGCCCACATAGGCAGACCAAGCCAGTACCAGAGACCTTCATTTGGTCTTCCTTTGGGTCAGGGATGCAAAGGGGGCAGTGGTGGCATGTCCTGGTTACATCAGGAGCCTGGCTGGTCCTACAAGCCTCCCTGAGTAATGCAGAAGTGCTCCAGGATGGGGTGTGCGGAGGGGCAGGGGGTTTGCCAGCAGTCAGGATCCTCTAGAAGGCACCACTGGGAAGCCACGAGGTGACAGAGTTTACTGGGAGGGGTTAGTGTTCCTGAAGATCAAGAGTTGAAGGTCTCAGAAACATTCCCAGGGGCAGGTGGGCTGGTAAGGATGTCAGGTGAGCAGCTTTGCTTTCCCTCCCCTCGCCCCCAGAGTCCAGCCATCATCCTGGTTTAGCTTTTATGTGATGTGCTCAGGCTTTGGGGTTGCTTGGTGACTTAAATGGGAAGCAGAAGCTGTTTCTCTTGGTCCCCAGGGAGGCTGTGCCAGCTGTGCCAGCTGTGCCAAAGTCATGAGCTTCCCCCTGTCTCACACAGAGGTGTTTCACTCCACTTCGGGTGGGAGATCTTTCCTGTGCATGAGGTGTAAGGATCCCTGGGGACAAGGACACTGCTCAGCCCCCCAGCACTGCAGAGCCTTGGGGTGCTCCTGGTTTTGTGGGGACAGTGCTGTCACCACTGGATACCTGATGGCAGACACCAGCTACAGCAGGCAGCCTTAGGACCTGCTGATGCCTTCTATGTGCAGCAGCACCAGTGCAGAGTACAAGTTTGGTATTAATATGGAAATATGGATAAGAGCTTATGCTGTGACAATGATTTACTGCTTTGGTAACCACACCTGATAACACAAATTCATCTTGGGCTCTCCACTTCAATTATATTTTTTCTAATATGTGTTTTGAAATCCAGATTCTCTTGGTCACATGAATTTGTAGGAACCGCTGTGTGACTGGAGAGAATTCAAATGAGTGCAGGAACACTCCTTTGCAGTGTTGGAGTGGCTTCTTGTGGATGCTCTACCACAGAATACATTTATTTTTTTTTTCCCACTCTCAGTTAAAACAAAAGTAACGTGGGCAGGCAGGCTCAGGCAGCTCCAAGGGGATCTGGCGGGCATCATTCCTGAGTGACTTGCTGGAGTTTGGCAGCAGCAGCAGCAGCTGGATGTCTGCTCAGCATTTGCAATCTGGCTGGGGGATGTTTTGCTCAAAGCCCAGCAGGGTGGAGATTGAGAGGGACAGTCCCCAAGCACCTCGAGCAGGACTGCTGCCTCCTCCCCTTGGGATGGCTTGGAAGGGATTCAGCAAGGGTGCAGGTAGCCCTGCCAGGTCTATATTCTGCAAGTGGTTTTTTCCCTGTGTCTTAATTGCTGCTGCTTCTGGAAGAAAGGACAGGAGCAGGGGCTGCCTTAGGGTGGAGGTAGTAGCAGGAACATCAGCACTCTGCCTTCCCCATCAGCCCCCGTGGGCTATTCCTGCCTCCCCCAGGATGGAACAGAGAGGCCAGGCTAGAGGTCACAGTTAATCTCTGATGAAGACATTAGGCAAGGAACCACACCAGGTAGCTGCAGAAACCTCTTTCTGCCACACAGCAGTGGCTGAGGTTCACTTTTCAGTTGACTTGAAAACACAGCTTGTGGTGGTGTTTTGGATGCTGGCCACGAGAAAGCAGACCTGACCCTTGGGCAGGAGCAAATGCCAGCACTGCATTTGTTCCAGAAATAAATAATAATAAAAAAAAAGTGCTGGAATCTTGCTAGGACAAGTCATTTGTCCACCTGCTTGCACTTACCAGCTGATAGCTGCTATTATTCTTAGTCATTCTACAAATCTCCACAAAGAGAAACGGGGCCATCGTTTGTTTTGGGAGGCTGCTGTTGCTGCCACAGTCCTGCTGCTGCTGCTTCTTCTCTGGATGGGGAGCCAGAGCAGCTTGTTCTGATGCTCTGGGTAGTGCAGATGCCATTTGAGGGGAGGGCACAGGGGAGAAGATGCTGGGAACTGGCAGGGCTGTTTGTCTGGAAGAAGATATCCCACTGCAGCTTGTGCTGAGGGGTGGACAGTTGTCTCCTGACAGATGCAGTGCAGATCTTATCTTCTGCAAACCCAAGTGCATCTCCCTCAGTCAGGTGTGGAGTCTCAAATCCCACATATTTCATCTGATGCCATGGCTCAACAGTGACACTACCCATCTTTTCCTGGTAGTGTGATTTTTTTTCTTCTGGGAGCTGTGCTGTGTCCTGGATGTGGCCACCTGAAATCCTGCTGAGATGCTCAGGGTCTCAGGATGAGTCTGTACGTTTTCCTTGTGCTAGCAGCAGGGATAGGGAAATTCCTGGGCAGTTTTCATCAGCCCTTTGGTACAGGCCATGCTGAGATGAGATGGATCTTTTGGAGATCCAAGGACCCTCAAGGAATGCTAGCACAGAAAATGGGAACTGGATTCAGCCAGTCTTTCTTTCACAGATCCTCTTTGGTTCTGGTGCCATTTCTTCTCCCAGAGGATAATGTGACTGACAGAACCAGTGTAGGACATCCCTACTTCAAGATCAAACTTCAGAACACTTTGAAGTCAAACTTGCACAGTGCTTCAAAGGGCAGTCTTGTTTCAGCAGATCATTGTAGCTTCTGCTGAGGTCAGAAAGTTGGGAGACGACCACCAGAAAGCTGGGACCTCCTGCAGTCAACAAGCAATCAGCATTTAGGGAAACCCTGCTGTATGAAAGGGATTTATTTATTTAATTAACTATTCATTTATTAAGGTTTTCATAAAAAAGGGCGAAGGAAGAATCAC
This sequence comes from Florisuga fusca, assembly GCA_038090715.1. Taxonomy (NCBI): domain Eukaryota; kingdom Metazoa; phylum Chordata; class Aves; order Apodiformes; family Trochilidae; genus Florisuga; species Florisuga fusca. Next base: position 2,671,164 of record JAAWXA010000015.1, on the reverse strand, counting down.
CCATTTCTACAAAGGCCTAACGTCTCATTGGACTGATAGGTAATCTCAAAGATACTGGCAATTGAAAGACAATGCTCCCCAGGCAAGATGTTATTCAAAATTATGTTAAGAAGTGCTTCTGATGGGCATTAGTGAGGAACACAGTGTAGTTATTTCCATTTGTCTGAAACTCGGAGTAAATGAGTTGAGCCCCTGAGGGGGGAGAGTGGAGATCTGCAAAAAGCTGTTTCAGTTTTTCTTCCCCCCACCCCAGAAAAAATGTCATTATTGAAAAATACTATGTTTCTGCCCCAAAATGATGCCTGTGCTTTACCTGTAAACTTATCTTTCACGTCTCTGACAGTTACCTATGTAGTAGTGGATGCTATTCTTACGTAGAAAAAGACCTGTCAAGTGGATGGGAATATTTGGTTGATAGAGTTATATCAAATGAAATCATCATCATCATTATTACTCCTGCTGCTGTTAGATACATCAGCCATATGTAAGTCATTCTGCAAAAAATAACAGTCTTTCCAAGGGTGAGTCAGGAGGCCAAGAAGATGTAAAGTCTGGGTGTTGGGTGGTGTTGCTGAGGCGTCGGGCAGTGCTCCATGAGGTCGTGGCTGCACTCAGCTGAGCAGTGTAAATAAAGCTCTCTCCAGACCTTGCCAATTCCAACTCAGGATTCAATCCAGCCGTGGCCGTGCAAATATTTTGTTGTTTGCACAAATGTACAGAGAGGAACTTCTCTTCTTGTAGGCAGAGGGAGTCGGGAAGGGATTTCTCTGCTGCCCCAGAGCCTCTGGGGATGGAAGCGACTGCGGGGAGAGAGGTGAAGGATGATCTGAGAGTTGTGCTGGGAGAGGGGAGACTTCCTGGGCTGTAATTCCTCCTCTAAGGATTGTTGCTTTATGCCTTGGCTGTTTTGTAAAATAATTTTTGGCCCCTCACGAGAACTTTTTCTTGTGAGCTCTCCAACAACTAAGCCAGGGAGCCACACTCTCCCAAGGTAGAGGCTTTTCCTTCTTCCTTCTCTAAATATCTTGACTTTTTCAGTGTCTGGTAGCCCAACTTGAACCAGAAGACTGAGCTACTATCCCTCTCTTCCCCAGCAGCCTCCTCCAAAAAGCATAGGAGTTTGGGCATCCTCAGAGGAGGCAGAAGGTAAAGCTCAGCCTGAGGAAGGCACAAAATCTGTGTCTAACCCCTTCCCTGTGAAGGAGGCAGAGCTGTGAATCGTGTGTGCCCTTCCTTTTTACTACATACAGTCTGCATGGAACACTGTTTGCACGCAGGAGGTGGAGGGATGCTGTCAGGGGGAGGCAGAACTTTTAGCCACAGTGGTGGCCCAAGGTACTTTTTGGACATTCCCAAAGTGATTCCCAATCCCTTAACTCCACTGTGCAGTATCCAGGTATGCCTATGATGGGAATTACGTGGGTACCACAGGTAGAAAGAGCAATTTGAATCCCACTTGACAGCAAATAAATCTACCTCGTGTTCTTTCTTTCCCCCCTTAGTCAGGAAGAAGTCCTGGAATCAGTCTAACAAAATGCAACAGTTTTTATTCAGGGGGGAGAGGGGGGAGAGACTGGAAAAGGACAGGGGTGAGAACGGTGAACTGCAGCAGATTTAGGAAAAAAACCCATCCTTCTGTTCCGCAAGAAATCCCCTGGAGTGTTTTGAACAGAAGGTAAAGTTTCTGGATGTGCTCATAATTTGGTAAGGGTAGCACCCCTGCAGTGCCAGCCCCCTGTTCTGCTCAGCTCTGCAAGGCAGCCCGGGCTTCTTGAGCAACAAGTAGGATGCTGGCAGGTTCCCTGTGTGTGTCCTTCCCTTCTCCTGTGCTTCTATCCCATAATAACATTAGGGAGGGAAAGGGAAAGCTGTGTTTATTTGTGTCTGTCTAAATCCTCTCCTCCAGGGATGGCAACAGGACTCTGTTTATCTTTCAGTGCCGTGATGGTAAAATAGAATTACTGGTTAATAGATCAGGTTAAATTATTTCCCTGTGAGGCTTCGGAGGTGCCGTGCCTGCTGTCAACCTGATGGGAAAACCCCGGTGTGAGCAGTCTGGGTGCAGTCATCAGAGTTGATGTTCACTTCATAAATGTCACAAAACTTTTTCTTAATAGCCCCTTCATGCTTTTCCACCCGATGGAGCAGATTTTTCCCCCCGTGTAAAAATACCTTCCCAGAACACAGGACAGGGTGGGATTGTACAACGTGGGTACAAGCAATCAGAAATTCCTGCAGCAATATCCTGGTGCCCAGAGCTATTCTGTAGCTTTCAGCAGGGCAAAGCTTCATTTACTTGCTTGCATACCTTGTTCTTACCCTTCCTAGATTTCCTCTTTGGAAACCTCTTATTTTTCCTCTTTTTTTTTTTTTTCTTTTTTTAACCAAAGAGAAGTAGCTGGAGTAAATGTTTTCACCACAGCAGCAGTTTTTGCTTTAAATAAACAATTAGAAAGCAAAACCTTCCTGCCACTTCATATGCTTCTGTTTTGAAAACCAGGCTACTTTTTTAGACAAACTGGAAAATACAACCCCAAGTAAGCCCTAAAGAGTTTTGCTCACTTTCAGCTAGCTAACTGAAACCACAGAAAGAAATGTTCTTTGTCTGGATTATTTTCCTTTCCCATTTCCCAGCCCCTCGTGCTTGTCTTGCCATGCCACCCAATCCTCCCATCCTCTCCAAAAGCTGGGAGGAGCTGCCAGAGGGAGTTTTGTGCCTTGCCCAGGTGAAGGGATCAAAGATGTTTGTGGACAGTGAGTTCTCCCATGGGTCAGCAATGTGCCCTTGTGGCCAATGGTATCCTAGGGGGCATCAGGAAAGTCTGTCCAGCAGATCTGGGGAGGTTCTCCTCCCCCTCTATGCTGCCCTGGTGAGACCACAGCTGGAATACTGGGTCCAGTTTTAGGCTCCCTGGTTTAAGAGAGACTGGAGAAAGTCCAAGGGAGAGTTCTAAGGATGACGAAGAGACTTGGACATCTCTCCTATGAAGAAAGACTGAGAGACCTGGGGCTGTTGAGAACAGAAGGCTGAGAGGAGATCTTCTGAATGCCCATCAGTATGGGTCTGAGGGGTGGGTGTCAAGAGGATGAGGCCAGTCTCTTTTCAGTGGTGCCCAGTTATAGGACAAGGAATAATGGGTTGAAGCTGGAACATAGGAAGTTCCACCTCAATATGAGGAGAAACTTCTTGCCTGTGAGGCTGAGGGAGCCCTGGCCCAAGCTGCCCAGAGAGCTTGTGGAGTCTCCTTCTCCGGAGCCTTTCCAAACGCCCCTGGATGTGTTCCTGTGTGTCCTGCCTTGGGTGACCCTGCTCTGGCAGGGGGATTGGACTCAAGAATCTCTAGAGGGCCCTTCCAACCCCTGACATTCCATAATTCTATGTTGCTGTGATCCATGCCAACACCATCCCCAGCTCACTGGTGGAGCGGGTGCTCCGGTGCTCTGCACCCAGCTAAGGATCCCCATGAACTCCCAGCCCCCTAAATTCCACATCTGACCTTGGAAAGTGAAGGCATTAATCCACAGCGCTGCGCAGGCCCTCCTGCTCCTAATCCTCTTGCTGATGAAGGACAACATTATCATGTTGGCAAAGTCAATGGTAATGGCTTACGACAGGCTCCCTCCCCACGGCTCCTTCTGCATTATATTAACTTTATCTCCAGCTTGCTGAACCGCCGGCGGGAAGAGAAGGGGAAGGGAAGGATTTCTACCCGACATGTTAGACAATAACCTGCTTTGGAGGCAGCCGTGGGGAATATTAAATAGCTCAGGGAATGAAAGGACTCCATTTCCAAGGGACAACCCCCCTCCCAGCCCCCCCACCCCCCTGGAAATGGAGTCCTTTCATT
>JAAWXA010000015.1:2645178-2667296 GCA_038090715.1 Florisuga fusca | reverse complement strand
CTATCCCCCCCCGCCCCCTGGTTTTGGAAGGCAGCCTGGAAAGGTGTGCAAGCTCCTGGGCTGGGTACCCGCGGCATCACCATGCCAACCAGCCCAGGGATGCTGCTGCTGCCACGGGTTGCTCATTCTGCACCTCCTCCTCCCTCCTAAAAATCACCTCCCCTGGAATTATAAATGAGGGACACCCCTCCTTCCCCTGGGGAGCAGCTTTCTTTCCTGAGCTGCACCTCTTCCTTTGGCTCGGAGGAGGAGAAACGTGCTGATAGGAGATGGAAAAATGACAGAGAGGAAAAAAGCAGGAGGCATGGAGTGGCTGTACCAAGAGGGTTTGTTTAATCCCCTGCACTCCTGGACTGGAGTGAGGAGAATTTATGCAGGATCCAGAGCACAGAGCTGCTAATGGTGGTGTAGCAGTGGTCCCTGGAAGAGGACAGCCCATGGCACAGCTCGGTCCCCCCTGAGCATCTGTCTGGGTTAACACAGAGGGGACTGGGTGAGGAATAGGATAGAGGGAGGGGACAGGGTTTGCAAAATATCTCCTGGCTTTGTCGTTTCCTCTGCATTAGATGATGAGGTGGAAAAGCACCTCGGGGAAACCCCTTGCCTAGAGAAGTCTGGAGGAGGCTCCTGTTTATATGTTTTTCTTGGAACCAGGGCTTGTGTGGGAAGGAGGCCACATCAGTGCCTTACATCCCTTCTCTAGGGTCAGGAGCTTTCGTCATCCTCCTCCCCTGTGTCCCCAGCATTTAATTGTGTGGAGAAGGTAGAAGAGCCCCAGCAGATGAATCTGAGAGAAGTGACTGCATCTTCCCATGCTTCAGGCAGTGATTTGGGGCAGGTTGGTGTCTGGCTTTCACATTATCCCTCCAGCATTCCTCTGTCTGCCTCTGCCTCATCTTTGGCATCTGGGCTTTGGGAAACCTCCACATCAACATCAGGAGTTTGTATGTCAAATCTACATTCTCAGGCTGAAGGCAGAGAGTTAAATCCCTGCCTGTGGGCCCTACCTGGCCTGGGGTATCCACAACCCCTACCCTCCCCAAGAACCCTCTTAGTAATCTGGGAAGGGGTTTTCAATGGTGGCTTCCACAGCTTTCCTGCATGCCAGCACGAAGCCCCTGGGGCTTTCAGGGTGTGAAGAGTCTGAGGTGGACTTGAGGGCTCTTACACCCCAGTGCAGGGGATGGGGATGGATTTTCCTTCAGCTTGGTGCTTAACCACGTGGTTAATTTAAAGCATGTGCTGCGCTCTTCCTGATGCCAGCTGGGGTTTAAGCATATGCTTAATGTTAACTACAACTTTATGAGGCAGCAGACTCAGGAGGCTTTCTCCATTCCTGGATGTCCTCATGTTTGCCAAGAACATTTGCTTGCGTAGATGTTTACAGAAACACCCCAGTACAGATAAGCAACTCTCTTCCCTTCCAACAAACGTTCTCCTGGAGTTATCCCCGTGGTGGTGTCCCTGCAGCACACACCCAGTCTCTCCCCCTGGCTTGCCTGGGGCCCACCAGGCCTGGAGACCCTCAGTCTTCTTCCAGCACCAGCCTTTTCCTTCCTTAAATGTAGTAGGAATCAGCCTGTGCTCATCCTGGCAGAGCATCCAGGCTGCAGGGAGCTCTCAGGGCAGGCAGAGCATCGCTTCATCCTCTCCAGCCAAAGGCTCTTTAAAGGCTGTCACTGAGCACAGGGTTTCTGTGTTTCCTTTACCCAAAAAGAGCAGTAAACGAAGGGGAAAATCTGAAGGTTGGTTGTTGGTTTTTTTTTTTGCCTGATTGGGCAGCATGTAATACACATGAAAGAAGGGATGAGAGAGAAAGCAAACTGCTGGGGGTTGATATCCTCAGCTTTTTTGGAGCCTGGCTTTGTCAAACAGCCACGGAGCTTGGTGAAAGGAATAAAAAGATCTTTGTCTCCCTCCATCTTTTTCCCTCTTTAAATCAATCCCCTGCCCTTCCCACACATATTGGCAAACTGACCCTGCCTTTCACCTTTCCCACGAGCAGCAATCATTCTCCTTTGATTTTACCTCCAGCCTCTGGGCTCTTCCACGCTGTCTCCTGACCTCCAGCAGGCTGAGCAAGGGGAAAGCATCTTTACCCGCTTGTCTCTAGGGCTGGGAGTAGCAACTGCCACAGAGGAACATGGAGCTGAGGGAGAGTGGAAAAACTGTTTGCACACCCACCCCCCAGGGGTGGTAACAACCATTACAGGGTCAGTTTGTTTCTGATTGCAATCCCAATGAAGAAATCTAGGGACAAAATGCTACAAAGCACTGGGAAAGGACAAGAAATAATTGCATCGGAGAGCAAGGTTGCTGCAGGAGTTGAGAGAAGGGGAACCCATGGAGAAACAAGGCATGAGGTGGGAGAGAAATCAAACTCTGTGAGCCCTGAGGGTTATGGCTCCTTGTTTTTTCATAGCCTTCCTTCCTCAGCAGGGTGTCTCAGGTTCCTTCCCTTCTATTTGGCATCAGGACTTGCCCTCAGCTCCCAGAACAACACAAGGCTGGCCCATAACCTCAGGGTCTTCATTGTGGTAGCACAGGGTTATGTGGTAGCATGTGGTTGCCCCAGGGGAGGTTTAGATTGGATGTTAGGAAGAATTTCTTCTTCACCTAAAGGATCATCAGGCATTGGAAGAGGCTGCCCAGGGCAGTGGTGGAGTCACCATCCCTGGGGGGATTGAAGAACCGTGTAGACATAGTGCTTAGGGCTATGGTTTAGTTAAGGTCTTGTTAGGTTATGATTGGACTCAATGATCTTGAAAAGACTTTCCAAACCAAGTCTTTTGATTCTGTGATTCTGTTGTGGTTTTGTGCAGTTCCTTTTGGCTGGAGTTTCACAGGGTGGTTTGTTATGAGACTTGCATGAGTTTTGGACATCACCATCCATGCTTCTGCTGGACTACATCTTTGCTCAGGACAGCTTCTTGGGCTCCCTGGGAGTGAAGTACTGTGGTTATAGGGCAAGAAACCTTTCCCAAGGCAGAAGCCGCTTGTCCTTGGCACTGAAGGGCTTAGGAACACAGCTGCCTGTCTCAGGGATGTACCCAGGTGGAAGGGGTAGAGTGTGTGGGTCATATGAGAAAGGAAATGGTTGGAGAGAAGAAAGTGAAATGCAGATTTGGGGGCTCTCTTTTACTTAAGACATCTTATGGTTCAGTCTAGGAACAAGACTTTTTTCTTTGTTTACTGTCTCATCAACAAGGTAGCACTGAGACAGCCCTGGATGAGAAATCCAACTATTTTTAAACTTTACAGGGTGCGATGAGAGAAAGAGTTGGCTCCATTTCCATGGCCTTTCTGCCCTCCCAGCCACATGTGCCTTCTGCAATCTCAGCCATCCCCAGTGAGACCAGTACCTCCTGGTGCTGAGCTTCAGAAAGTCCCAGATTCACCACCAGCCTCCTCTCCTCTTGCTGAAAATCATAACTTTTTTTTAGGACAGGATTCCTCTGCTGACCCTCCCTAGCTGCTTTTAAGCAAGCCCCAGGCCCTGGGCTGCCCCCCACTCCTCCCCTCTTGCCTCCACAAAGCTGGGAGAAGTTTGGTGAGTTTTTCTCCTGTGCATTTGTCCAGGATTCCTGTCACTGTCCAGACACCCATTTATGAGCAACAAAACCAGAGGAGAGGTAGGTAAATCATCTCAGATTTGTTGGAAGGTAAATAGTGTTCCCTCCATTGCCCCCGACAGCCCGCGACACAGCTGAATTCCCCCCAGGAGCTCATTCCCATTAATCACCTTCAAAATGGATCGTTCCACCTCACAGTTTTTGCTGTGGCATAAGGTTAGGCTGGAAACCTGCTTCCAGTCCCCTCCACTCCTCATTTGGGGAAAATCTGATGCTGGAGGGGAGCCATCTCTCCCTTATCTGCCTTGCTTCCAGCTGCCGCGAAGAATGAAATATTTTTAATGCAGTTGTTTTTCCTTTCCCCTTTGCCTCCTTTTTTTCTTTCTTTCTTTTTTTTTTCCCTTTCTTTTTTTTTTTTCCTTTTTTTTTTCCTTTTCCCCTCCTCCCCCCTTTTTTAACTTATCTGAGAAGAGCTGAAGGCGAATCCACTTATCGCTGGCTGCAGCGAGTGTGGAGCCCTGCGAGCACCACTATAGTTTTTGGGATTATAAAATGGCAGCCTGCACACTGCTAATAAGAAAAGGAGGAGAGAGGATTATGCTTTGGGTTTGTTTTTTTTTTCTGAAAGGGAGGGGTATGCATTATCTGTGCCAGTAAACGTCTCTGTGACCTGCCTGTGTTTCCCTACAGTGGATTTGTTGCTAACGCTGAAGTCTCCCGAAGACTGCTGTGGTCTCTGAGAGGTTTTGCTCTGCCTTCCTTGGGCTCCCCAACAGACTGCTGCTGACTTCTCATCCCTTCTTATGATATTCTTGATCTTGCAAGGCTGTTCTGGTAATTTGCCTTCACTGAAAGCTGAATTTTGCCTCCTGCTTCCTCCTCTTCCCTCCTGCTCCCCACTCAGATGCCCTGTGTCCCTGCAGCCCCTACCACTTGGTTGCTTTTCTGCCCAGGCTTCTACCTTGCCTTCCTCCCAGAGCTGAGCCCTGAAGCTGGAGGGGAAGCAGGTCCTCAAGGTCAGGCAGTGATCCTTCCTAAAAGTAGCCAGTCTGGAGCTTCAAGGGAAGGATTCACATGGGGGTTGCAGAGGTGTATTGCAAACCTGGCCAGGGCTGCCTCCTTCCACTTCCTAAGGAGAGGGTAGAACTCCATAGGACTGTTGTTTTCCCTGCTGTGGAGCTGAGATTGATCACACAGGGAAAGGGTGAAGCCACGTGCTGGGAGACTGACTCCCCAGCTTTCAGGGACAAGTCTGTGTGTCATGGACAAACAGACTGCCCCGAGCATTGCCCTTCAGTAAAGCCAACAGCCTGGAGCACTGACCCATCAGCACACATCTGTACAGATAGAAGAGGGAGAGATCTTCTCCAGAGGATGCTTCTAGGGCTCATGGCCTCTAGACCAGGCTCATGCAGTCCATTGCCAGCAGGATGTCCAGTGGGATTGAGTGCGTTCTGCTCCTTCTTGCTCTTGCTTCTTAAAAACGTTGAATATTTATTGCAAAGAGACTCTTAGGATGCTCAGCTCTATCCTTCTGAAGACACCAAGCACTGCCTTCAGTCCTGCAAGGTGCCTTGAAGCTAAGAAGACTCCAGCTGGAGAGCAAGCCTTGCTCTGATCTCCCACAAGAGATCTATAAATCCAGCTCGACCTTGCTGGATTCTGTGACTTGGATTTCTAATGGGCTTTGGACACGTAGCTCCTGCAGTCACCCCCAAAATCTTCTGAAATGATGAGCTGGAGCTGTTTGGCTGCCAAGACCCCCTTAGAGGTGGCAGCTCTGCTAACCAGGGAGGAGCAAGGTGGAGTGGGGAGGGAGGAACAGCCATGTGAACAAGAGGGATTTTGCTTGTGGAAGCAGTTGATCAGAAGGATTACAATTAGCACTTTGCAGCCTCTGGACACTGTTTGCTGGGCTTTCCCCATCCTACACTAGTGTCTCGTTGGCTCATTACTTGCAACACCTAATTGGCTGGTAAAGCAGTAATTTTCAGTGCTGCTAAAAGCAGCTGCCTCCAGAGGATCTGGGTGCTTGGGAGAGGAGGTTGCCTTCTCCAGCAAGGTCCATCCCTCCTTGGCTTTGCTTTCCTGATGTGTGTCTGTGTTAGTCTCATGGGTGGGAGCAGCCAGGCTGCTGATGAGCAGAGCCATTTACTTTTCTCCCCCCCTTTCCTTTTTTCTTTTTACCACGGGCCTTCTCCCTCCACCCTCCCAAGCTCCTCGCAGCTGTTTAAAACACTCTTCATCTCCTCAGGGTTTTTAATTGCTGCACCTCACCCTGGCAAAAGCAGATGGAAGGCTCAGAGGTCTCCCTTGCTGGAAAGTTAGGCTTTGTTTTGGGTTTGTTTGTTTTGTTTTGGTTTTTTTTTTTAATTTGGAAGACCTCAATTAATAAAATATTCCTCATTTTTCTAAGGTCAGGTTTTAATCAGCCAGGCCTCGTGTGTGCCTTTTCCTGGGGATGTCTGCTTGCTGGAATCTCATTAGCTCGTGCAGCATATTAGAAACTAAAGAGAACAGAAAAGTGGCAGTTTCACTTTTTCTCGTCTCTGGGTCTGGTGTGAGGTGACTGGACCTTGTGCCTCTGCATTTTGTCCTCTCTGCCCCACTAATGAAATGTATTCTTTCCCCCAGTGCCTAACCAGCTTTCATCTCCTTGCAAATCTCTGCTGATTTGGGGAGGATTTGGGGCAAAATGGTGCCTGGCAGCTCGATGAGGAGTGCTCCTGGCAGGGTGGCTGCTGGCAGCTCTGGCTGTTTGAGTCTCAATCATCTTGTGTGAATGAGGCCAGCAGAGTGACCCCAGATTTCCATCCTGTTTAGCTGGAAGCAGCTTTGGGTTTCTAAATTCATAAGCCACCATCAGAACATCCATTTTAATAGAGTTCAGGCACCCTTGAAGGAAATTGTTCTGCAGTAACCATGGATAGTTATGCCCAAAGTGAAAGGTTCTCACCGTAGTGTATGATTTGACTCCTCCCTGAGGTGCACTTCTTTGATGACTTGCTATTATTATTTATTATTTCTACCATGCCATAAACATGCATGGCACTTCATAGGAAATGCAGGACAATATCCCTGCCTGGAAGAGGTTACCACATCCCTGCAGAGGGACTTTTCATAGAGTGTCCAGTAATAGGACAAGGGGAAATGGGTTTAAACTGAAGGAGAAGAGGTTTAGACTGGATCTCAGGAAGATGTTCTTCAGCATGAGGGTGGTGAGACTCTGGCCCTGGTTGCCCAGAGGAGCTGTGGCTGCCCCCTCCCTGGAGGTGTTCAGGGCCAGGCTGGATGAGGCCTTGAGCAACCTTGTCTGGATGAGAGGTGTCCCTGGCCATGGCAGGGGGGTTGTTGGAGTAGATGAGATGATCTGTAAGGTCCCTTCCAGCCTAAACCATTCTGTGATTCCCCAGCTCTAGTTAGAAAGATCCCTGACAGCTCTCTATGCATCTCCCATGGCAAGTGTTTGGGCCTTCCCATAACGTTTTCCTATGAAAAGAGCATATTCCAGAAGTAAAACCCAGGGACTAAACTCCCAGCTTGGTCATGGGATAGAAGTGGTACATTTGCAGCATTGCAGTATCCCAGGGCAGAATCTGGGAACTTTCATTTCTAGTGACACCAGACTTGGTTGAACACCAACACACACCTTGATTTTACACGTTGGAATCCAGAGCTGGAATCCACATGTTTCCCCCAGGAATTGTCCATCTCAGGCCCCACCACCCAGCCACCTTCCTGATAGGAGACAGGCTTTTTAGGACCCTTCCCCAAAATCTGGGGTCACCCCTGGTTTTCACCAGCACCAGACAAAGCATCTCTTGGAGAGCATCTCCAGCAGCAGCAGACAGACCTGGGGATGTGATGGAGATGAAGCCATCACCAGAGGTTCTGCCATGGCCTGGAGGCAGGTTCCTGAGCCCTGTGCAGCCCTGTCTGGCTATGCTGCTCTCCTGTAAGCACACTCCTCCTGTATTTTCTGCAGCAGCTGGGCTGAGCAGAGCAGCATCACTTTGACACAAACATTTTTGCCAGGGATTTCGCAATTGGCTGCCCTCCCTCACCTCCCAGCTGGGACTTCTTGCCAAGTACGTGTTTCCCAGCAATGCACTTCCAACCCTGTCACCTGCAAACACAATTACTCCTTGCTTTCCATCAGCTTCATTAGCCAGGGGGATGGAAAAGGACTGAAATGGAGCATGCTGCATTCACCAGAGCTGGGGTTGGGGGGGGTGGAGGGGGGCAGGTTGTTAGCAGGCAAAAGAGGAGGACATTTGCCAAACCAGCTCTGTCAAACTTCAGGCAGCTGTTCCTGGTGAAGCTCTCACTCTCTGATGGAAGTCAGTGAGGCATGAAGAAGGCTTCTGGGAGCTGGAGAAGGGATCTTATTAATATTGGTATATTAAGCATGCAGAGAACATAGGTGTAACAGAGCCCCTGATGGTGCTGGCTCAGAGACTCAACACCTTTCCTTCTCAAGGGTGGTGGAGGAGGTGCTGCTCAGGAGTAGCTGTTCAGGGAGGATTTCATATTTTTCATGGTCTTTGACGTCGGAGTTAGTTTTCATGGGGAAAAACAGGCTGGAAGAAGCAGCGTGGTCATTCTTGTGACGTGTTGCACAGCAGCCTTTGGTAAGCACAGGAGGGATGATTTAAGGCTTTCCTGCCAGTCATCACTTTGAGAACTTGGCTTTCTTTTTTTGAATGTATTTTCTAGATTGAGAGGACCCCAGGAACATCTGCAGTACTTGTGGACTTCCCTGGTCCCTCCCTCCATGGTTGGGATGATGACTGATGGTTCTTTGTGGCAGGTGGTGCAGGAGAACCTGTGATTTCATGGAACTTGAAATGCTGCATGGTTGCTTGCATGGCTGTGGGCAGGTTGTTAGCAGGCAAAAGAGGAGGACATTTGCCAAACCAGCTCTGTCAAACTTCAGGCAGCTGTTCCTGGTGAAGCTCTCACTCTCTGATGGAAGTCAGTGAGGCATGAAGAAGGCTTCTGGGAGCTGGAGAAGGGATCTTATTAATATTGGTATATTAAGCATGCAGAGAACATAGGTGTAACAGAGCCCCTGATGGTGCTGGCTCAGAGACTCAACACCTTTCCTTCTCAAGGGTGGTGGAGGAGGTGCTGCTCAGGAGTAGCTGTTCAGGGAGGATTTCATATTTTTCATGGTCTTTGACGTCGGAGTTAGTTTTCATGGGGAAAAACAGGCTGGAAGAAGCAGCGTGGTCATTCTTGTGACGTGTTGCACAGCAGCCTTTGGTAAGCACAGGAGGGATGATTTAAGGCTTTCCTGCCAGTCATCACTTTGAGAACTTGGCTTTCTTTTTTTGAATGTATTTTCTAGATTGAGAGGACCCCAGGAACATCTGCAGTACTTGTGGACTTCCCTGGTCCCTCCCTCCATGGTTGGGATGATGACTGATGGTTCTTTGTGGCAGGTGGTGCAGGAGAACCTGTGATTTCATGGAACTTGAAATGTTGCATGGTTGCTTGCATGGCTGTGAGCAGGTTGGACTTTTCTTGAGGCTGCCCTCGTGCATTTCCCCGTGTTTGTGGGAAAGAGGATTAGTTTGGAGGAGAGAAGAGAAAGAGGAATCTTATCCTCTTCTGTGCAACCAGAACTTGATGCCAGCAGGTTTGAATCCATTGCTGAACACACAGAAATAGCAAAACTCTCATACTAAAATCAGGAGGCCAATTCCAAGATGGAGAGCCCAGTCCAGTAGCTTGAAGTGCCGAAGGAACAGGGTGGAGATGGTTGCATAGTCCACTTCTGGCACCCAGTACTGTGGGTTTGGCAAACTGGTTTTGAGTGGCAACGTGGCCAAGGGACTGACCTTGGTGTGTAACTGTGGTAGCCTGTTCCTACCCAACCCTCAGAGTGAAATTTAGCCTTCCACTTACTTTGATCTACGTTTTGGGGACTTCTACTTCCTAGACTCTTGTGGAAAGGATTTGAGCTCTTCTGGCTGTGAAAGCTGAGCCAGGATCTGCTGGCTGGTTCCCAGGGCTTTTTCCTTTAACAGGGATTAACTGGGTTGCTTCCCCCCTGTCTGTGTCCCCTGGAGGTACCACAGCCTCAAGGGCTGCAGGAGTCCACCATGGTTCATGCACTCACTGATTGCTTGTGGAAGGACCAAAAATGGTGGCACCTCTCCCAGACTCCATCATGTGAAAGCCCCAATAAAAAAAAAAAAACAAGCAAAAAACCCAACCAAGCAAAAAAACCCCCATGAATTTAAATCCAATCTGGATTGGATTTTGTGGCAACAGCAAATTTCATCACTGGGAACTGAATTTCTGTTGCTTTTCAAGCCCAGAGCACAAAAGCTTCATGTTCTTCCAAACCAGGCAGTGTTTTTCTGGCTCCCATTGTCAATGTGGTGTCACTGCTTGGGTTAATGTTATCAGCAACCAACTGGAGCCCAAAGCAGACAGGAGGCATGGAAAATCTTCTCCTGAGTCGTTCCCCTTTGGCAGGCTGTGGACAAACAGAGGAGTGTCGTGTGAGCTCGATGGTAGAGGGTCTCCTGGAGTAGCTGATGGGTTTTTTTCAGCAAAGAGCACCATGAGGTGGGGTTGAATCACCCCTTTGGCAGCAGAGGTGGTGGGAGGGAGCTGAGGAGGAGGTGGTGGGCTCAGGGATCCCACCCGTTGTGCTCACTCCTTTGGGCAGCCTCAGAGCATGTGTCCAACCAGCCTCTGCTCCAAGGCATTCCTTTGGAAGCTGGTTTGGCAAAGCACCTTTCCCACCTTCATGGGTGGACACGTGGAGGGATGGTGAGCTGCATGGAAAGAAAAGAGGAGGTGGCATTTGTCACCCTGTCCTTTTCTTTCCTTTGTTGTCCTCCTGCTTTCCTCCCCCCTAAGATTTTGCTCTTGCTCCCAACTTCCTGTGGGACTGAAGGAGAGAGAGATTGTGCAGCTGTATCTTGACCTTATAGCTGGAGCTGGGCACATAACAACCAACTGTGAGCTCATATTTCATTTCCCCAGGAGCTTTGGGCAAGGCTGGCTGCTTCCAGTGAGTGATTTACCCAGTGGATTCTGAGTGCTGGCAGAATTCATTATTTTGCTAGGACGTTTCGTTATCCAGTTGTCTCTGTGTGTTCCCAACACTTTGCTATCTGAACACCTTCTGGTAGTGCCTTGAGCAATTCAACCAGTGTCTGCTTTTTGTGGGTTGTTTTCTTATCCAGTTCCCCAGGAGAAGCGAATGGAGGAGAGCAGGGAGGGAAGATTGTTGATTTTGTTTTTCATTTATTTATTCATAGCTAGTGTCTGCACACAGTTGTGTTTGTGTTAGAAAAAAGATGCTGAGGAAATGCTCCTCACACATGGGCTGGCCTTCCCAGAGAGGATCTTCTCCTGGATTCTGTTTTAGGTCACAGGAAGGCTTTTCCACATTGCAGAGCTCCCCAGGGCTCCCCAAAGCCAGGCTGTCCACACAACCCTCACCATGGGCTGTATGTGTCTGAGGTTGCCCCAGTCAGTGCCATGGAGAACCTTGAAAACAAGGGGCAAGATCTTGTCCTAATTTGGTTTTTTTGCAGGGAGTCTGTGTAAAAAACAAGAGCCTCATGCTCTGAGAGACTGTGCTTGAAGAGCTCAGATGTGACTGTAGGTTCTTTCAAGCATTTTCTGTCTGCCAACAAACATTTGCTTGAATGCACCTCGTCCAGATGTTGCTCTTGGCCAAGCACTAGTCCGTGTTGACAGTCGTGTGGTGAAGCAGGAAGCCTCATGCAGACAGATGGTTCTTGAATCCATCTGACCACTTTGTGTTCAAGCTGCTTTTGGTGATGGAGCAGGTCTGGACAGAGAAGGGGTCTCTGTGTCAGTGTCACAGGTTCCTGTCGTGGTTTGGGTGTAGCACACCAGGAAGGCCTCCAGGCATTTCTCACATCCTCTGGATCCGTGCCACCTTGCAGGGCTGCAGACTGTCATTATCAGCCAGTTGTACGGATGTGACATCCTGCTTTCATTATCTTTATTTTTAGCCTCTGTCTCCTTCTGGTACATCTGTTCCGTGCAACCATTAGCCAGGAGCCAGTGGCCAGAGATGGAAGAGAGAGATCTTTGCTGATCACGCCAAGAGACCTGTGAGAAGAGACCAAACCTTGAGAGTTTGTGAAGTAGTTGTTCCCAGGTTTGTTGCTGAGCTTTTGGTATTGTGGGAAGCAGCACCTCTCTGGAAGCTGACCATCCTTCCCAAGAGGTGTTCATGGAAAGCAGCCAGCTGGGCTAGCTGTCCACAAACAAGGTCTCACTGCTCCAGAGCCAGCCAAGTTTCTGTTCAAACAGCAATGCCAGCGTGGCCCCTTCAAAATATTCCAGGGGCTCTTCCAGGGGCTGGAGCTCCCCACTGCCTGTCCTCTGGGGTTCCCAGAGTCACCTTCTGTAGCAGTGAAGAGCCCAGTTAGTGAGTGGGTTCTTGTTACAGCCAGAATTCTGAAAGAACACTTACACTGAAAGAACAACAGCTCCTGGGATTTATATTCATCCCATGTCCGGAAGATCAGGCTGTAGAGATTTCTCCCCAGGTTCTGTGAGGAGCTGTTTGAGAAACTGAACTCTCACTTCAGTCCTCCTTTTTAGGTCCCAGTGGGTCTGATTAGGCTGACAAAGAAATGAATGCTGCCAAAGCACTTCCTAGAACAGGCACTGGGCAAAAGTGACACTGAAGAGGATGGAGGGGACAGTGCTTCTTTGTAAAGATTTCCAGAATGCCCTCATCTGAGAAGCAGAAGTGGCTTGTGATGGAGAACTAGGCAGAAGCCCCAGCAGCTACCTGCTGTCATTTCATTCATTTTAATTGCAGGACATCAGCAAAAGTGTCACAATCCAAATCATTTCCTCAAGAAGAGACTGAATGAGCTCTGGGTTGCACAAAGGAAGGGCATATGGTCCACTGGGAAACGTTCAGAAGAGTCTTTGAGTCACAAGAAAAAGTCCAGTAGCAGTGTGACCCAACTGAGGTGATCACTGAACAGAATTTTGTCTGCTCCAAGTCCCCTTGTGCTTGCTCAAGTGGCTTTTAGGAGTCATAGGGTCAGTGTGGTCCCTGTATACTACACAAGTTGCAGATTTTTAAAGATACTTGCAGGTTGTGGTGGCCCACAACAAAGAAATGTCACTTGTTGGGCATGTAGCAGCTTTTTGGTGCATCACAGAGTCCAGGATGCCTTTCCAGGAGTTCATCTGAAGCAACAGTTTTTATTTTTGTTGTCAGTTGTAGCCATTTCTTGAAAGAAATGGAACATGCACAGGGCCTGTAGACTCAGGTGTTAA
The DNA here is from genome assembly GCA_038090715.1 of Florisuga fusca. Classification (NCBI taxonomy): domain Eukaryota; kingdom Metazoa; phylum Chordata; class Aves; order Apodiformes; family Trochilidae; genus Florisuga; species Florisuga fusca. The sequence continues at coordinate 2,654,427 of JAAWXA010000015.1, read as the reverse complement.
TTCACACCCAGGGGAGGTAGATGAAGACTTTGCACAACAGAATGGAAACCACCTAGCTCATCCCATCCTCTCTCTCTTTTTTGTTGGAAAGGGCTGTTGTTGGATCTCACTGTGTGAATTACCAGTCTAAGAATCCCCTGACTCACAGCATAAATGTTACTGAGGGAGTCAGCATGGTGTCAGTATAACACAGCTTGTCCTGTGCCAGATCCTTAGAGAAACCACTGCAGGGGCTGCTTGACCTTTACACAGAAGATGGATCCGTCTTGCCTACCTTGGGCTCCTTAAAGTTAGACTTCCAGGCAAACCTGGTTTTCTGAGCTCCTATATTCAGAGATAGGCAGCTCCAAAAGATGCTTCTGCCCTTCCACAGAATGCTCGAGGCCAATCTCACTCCCATAACTGTAGAAAGAGTCCACAGCTCTCCCTTTAGCAACCAGGTTAGGTGAGATTGTTGCCACGAGGGCTGTATAGCATGGACTGCTTCCCATCCCCTCCTGTCCCTTCTTGCTCACTAGGATGCATTATTTGCTTTGAGGAACTGCTAATCTCTAAGCAGTGAATTAGGTCTCTGGTATTTCTTAAAGCTGAAACCCTCACAGTTCGGTATGGAACACATCAGGAAGGAGTTTTACTGCCACCACCAAAATGAAATTAAATTAATCCAGTGTGTGAAAAGCCAGGAAGAAAGCCCTTCATGACACAGCAGGGATCTTACACGGTTCTTTTGGCTGAGCCAGCAGCAAGATGAAGCTGCAAAGGTCCCTGCTTCACTACTGGAAGGACCCTGAGATCATGGTCCCCAGCTTGCCCTGGTCACTCAAGTCTGATGCTCTTGGGGTTGTGCTGAGCCAGCCCCAGTACCTCTCATCGTGTAGTACAAAATACCCCACAGACATGTGATCATAGAACCATAGAATTGTTTTGGTTGGAAAAGACCTTTAAGATTGTCAAGTTCAAGCATTAACCAAGAACTGCCAAGGCCACCATTAAATCCATTAAGCCCTCACCACCACATCTTCATGGCTTTGAAATACAGTGCTTGGTTTGTACATCTTGAGGACATGTTACAGACCCTAAGGAGTCTTCCTCCTCCAAGCTATTCCTGAGTTACCATCATCTTGCCACCTCTGCTCTGGGTTTTCCTGGTTAAATGGTGGCATCTCCATGCTGTTCCTTGGCCTGTGCAGAGAGATGAGGAGAGCAACAAACGGGGCATGGAAGTGATGAGGTGATCCTGGGGCTTGGATTTCCTAACAGAGAGCTCTCTCTGGGAAATCAGAATGACTTTTCTTCTTACCACAGCATGGAAACATGAAGGTGAACATCTGTGCCCTGCCTTTCCCCTTGGCCCTTTTAGCCCTGGGCCAGCTCCAGCCAGGAGCCATCTTTAGTTTTCAACATGAAGCAAGGCAGCATGTCCTCCAGCTACTGCTGGCCAGCTGCATCCAACACAGAGTCTTCTTCCCAAGCCATGGTAACTCTGAGGCTCCAGAGGAGGAGTCTGAAGGTGTTTCAATGCTGTTGTCAGCCCGGAATGGCACGCTTCATTTTCAGATCCAATGAAGTTTTTATTCATGTCTGCACTGTGTGGACCTCCTTGTTTGCTCTGAAACACTTTGTTTCTTCTTGCCTGCCTACTGCTTGTGGACTCAGAGAATGATTTGGGTTAGAAGGGATCCTAAGGGTCATCTAGTTCCAAGTCCCTTCCAGGAACAGGGCCACCTTCCACTAGACAAGGTTGCTCAAAGCCCCATCATGCCTCTTATGGGCTGAGCTACCAAGATGCTCCCTTCTCATCCTTCACCAGAGGGATGCTCTGCTCTCCTCAGGCACAACTAACCTTTTGGAGGTGTTTGTGGGTGGTGGGCCAGCTGTGAATCACAGGATGTGATGGGCAGGATGAGGCAGGCTGCTTGGCTCTGTGAGGGGTGTCAGAACAACCCCCAGCTCTGTACCTCCAGGTGTCAGTGAGTTGGAGCTGCCTGGTGCCCACTTGCCAACCCGCTGTGCTTCTGGAGTCCCACAGCTGAACCACCCACTTACAAAATGCCAAATTGTGTGGGGAGGGGCAAGCCTGTGGGGGTCATGGCAACCATTGCTCTTCTGTCATCAGCAAGGGGAGCTGACTCATGAAAGAAGAGAAGGAGCAAAACATGGAGATGAATAAATGAGCCACTGAGCAGCTGGTGAAGCAATGCCTTGGGCCACAGCCTGGCTAGGAGAAGCCTCTGGAGCCCCACCTGGCATGGCCAATGGGTGAGCAGGTACTGAATTCCTCCTTGTGTGATGATCAAGGTGACAGTCCCCTGTCCCAGACCTCATTAGGGTCTGTAGCACCGAGGTTCCTGACACGTTGCTCCTCTGTCTGGCCACCACTGCATGAACATCCCTAATGTGAGGCCTCCTCTTCCCCCTCACTGCTCTCAGTGCTCCGTGGCTGGTAATTTCCCTGGCACGTAAAAGCTTTGGTAAAGGAATGTAGAGCACAGGTTCACACCTTGTCAGAAAGATGCAAAGTTTAATAAACCGTGGAGCCAAACTGTTGCCTCCTTGGCATGAATGTAGGTGAGCAGCTGGAAACAGCTTGACAGAAGAAACTTGCAGCAGGATGCTGGAGTCAGAGCACCCAGAAATTCCCCAGCAGCTGCTTTGCTCAGCTGCTGTGCCCATTGCCTCTGGAAACGGGGACTGTAGTGAACCAACCAAAGAGGAATAAGTGGACGTTGCAGAGATCTAGGAAGACTTCCCCCCCCTACACACTGCTTCATCCTCATGCATCTGCAGAGTTTGTAAAGATGAGCCCAGCCCATTTCAAGGTGTCACTGGAGTATCTTTTCTGGCTTTCTGGAGCCCCTAGCACAGAAAGGACACAAAGGTCTTGGAGGAAGGCCAGAGAAGGGCCACAACGATGATCCAAGGGCTGGAGAACCTCTGCTATGAAGCCAGGTTGAAAGAGTTGGGGTTGTTCAACCTGGAGAAGAGAAGACTCTGAGGACACCTTATAGTGGCCTTCCAGTATCTGAAGGGGCTACAGGACAAAGGTGTGTAGTGAGAAGACAGGGGGTAATGGTTTTACGCTGAAAGAGGAGAGATTTAGGTTGGACATTAGGAGGAAACTCTTTCCTGTGAGGGTGCTGAGCCCCTGGCCCAGGTTGCCCAGAGAAGCTGTGGCTGCCCCATCCCTGGCAGTGTCTCAGGTCAGGCTGGATGGGGCTTGGAGCAACCTGGGCTGGTGGGAGGTGTCCCTGAATGTGGCAGGGGCTTGGAACTGTATGAGCTTTAATGTCCCTTCCCAAACCATTCTATGATTCTATGATCTTTCCCCCTAGAGCCTTCCACAGCCCTGAAAACCAACTTTGTTTTTAGGTACTGATACCAAAGTAAAATAATCAGGAGTTCTGGTCTCAGCTGTTGCCTTTTCTGCCTGGGGGGGCTCTCAATGAGTGCAAACCCCATCCTGGGGCAGTGCTGGAGGCAGAAGAGTCTGGTGTGGGTTTGCCCTGGTGCCACGGGGGCTCCCTGGGGAGGGAGGGCAGATCCATGTGCTCAGGAGCTGCAGAGCCTCCATTCTTCTTCCCACTGTAGGATCCACCCACTGCCTGTAGTGATTCATATCCCTCCTCTGGATGGCTTAACCCATTCCTAAAGCAGGCACTGAGATCAGTTTCAATCTGTTATTTAATCAGATTTGTTAGGACTCTTTTCCAGCAAGGCTCCAGCTGGGAAGGGAACTGGTTCAAGAGCATGAACTAGGTGGAGTCCTGCACCAAGTGTTTTGGCTGTGGGGTAGGAACAAGCATCCAGACACTGGTTCCATGTCCTAGAATTTCTCTCTTGGCTTGCTCTGGCAAAGGATGTTAGCACCACCATCCCTGCAGCTCCTCTTCCTTCCCTGGCTTTATTCAGGGGGTCTCAGAAACTTCATTGCACACCCAGCCACCACGTTTGAGGTTTCCTGTACTGAGCTAAGCACGGGAACACTTGGGCTGTCTGTGGCTCTGGAGAAGGTCTTATCCAGATCTGGCACCAGAAGGCTAACAAGGGGAGCCTGGTCTGGTATTTTTAAAAAGAAATAAATTTTTACATCCTGTCTTTAAGCTTATCTTGCATGTGCTTGGCACCTGAATTGTGGTATTTCACTGCCTGGCTTTGGCCATCACGGAAATACCTACAAATTCAGCAGGATATTGAGTCCTCTGCAGGAGATGTCTCAGTATTAGAGTTCCTCTGGGTTTCGGTGGTGTCTTCATGCCACCTGCGGCCCAAGTACTGCAAAATGAGTCAATCTGGGTGTTTCACCAAGTGCAGAAAGCACACAGGGCGTACATAAGCTTCTTAAAAGAGGCCCAGTGATCTCTGAAGGGATCAATTCATCTCTGCTCAGCTTCCCTGTGACAGTTCAAATGGTGGAAAAAATGAGCCTCGCCTGGAAGCAGCTTGAACATGCCTTGTTTTGGGACTGAGCTGAAAAAGGCCTCGTGAAGGATAGCTCCTGCCGGGGGAAGAGGAAGAGCCCAGATTAGTTACAACTGTCTAACTGGGAAGGGTTAGAGCTGGTTTTTATGACTGATGATGATGCACAGCGTGAGGGTTTATTGTCAGAGCTCAGAGGCTTCTCCCTGCCCACCCCTCCTTTGCTCTCACAGGTTTTGGTGGAGCTGTTGGCTCTGTTGCCACCTCTCCCGACACACAGGTGGTAGGTGACACTTCCCCAAGTGCTGGTGGCAAATCCTGGTGGTTCTGTGGGATTTATTGGCAGCAGGAGAAGTGTCTGGGTTTGACAGTGGCCACAACACACCTGGATCCCAAAGGAGAAGCAGCACGGGGTTGGTGGCAGCAGTGGGGACTCCTTGGCTGAGAGTATGACATCCATCCTGCAGGGGTCCAACAACTGCAGGAGGGCCTGGTTGGCAAACTGGACCCTCTGCAGTCGTTCATGATGCCAGGAACATGTGGGGAAGCTGGAGGGAAAAGTTCTTCTGGGTTCTGGCAGGCATTACTTAGCTTTTTGGAGCATTCCTCTTGCTGCAGGCTTCAGCATTTTTTATAGGTGTGAGCTTTCCCCCGCCCCAAGAGTCGTGAAAAAAGATACCCTCCAACACTTGCTTGAGACTGGAGGAAGAAACATGGGACAGTCTGCAAAAATATTGATGTTTTGCAATTACTAGTAGGCATCGAGAAGCTCTGAAAGGCAGAATAAATTAACAGGGTGATTTTAAATATGGAGCCCATAACAAGGAGACAATTAAAACATTCCTTCTTAGTCAGGCACACAACATCTGGATGAAGTGCAGGTGGAAGAGATCTGTCTTGTAAAAGAGGAAGGAAAGGAAAGGAAAGGAAAGGAAAGGAAAGGAAAGGAAAGGAAAGGGAAAGGGAAAGGGAAAGGGAAAGGGAAAGGGAAAGGGAAAGGGAAAGGGAAAGGGAAAGGGAAAGGGAAAGGAGAAGGGAAAGGAGAAGGAGAAGAGGAGAGAAGAGAACCCAGTGGCATATTTCTTTTAAAACTGCTTCTTTCTTCGACCTGCCCAATACACTGGAAGGGAAGAGGGAGTGAAGAGGTGTGATATCCACAATGTGCACACTGCTTCACTGCCGAGGTAGAGCCAGCTGGGATAATCTCAGCTTCTTGAACGTGAGGAGCCAGAGGAGAAGCATGGTCATGAAAAGACACAGCCATTTTAATGAAGGGAATGGATCTGCCTGCATCCCTCTTTAGCAGGCTCCTGTTCCCACTATGCTGACGTGACCTTGGGCTCGTCGTGCCTTGTGATGGGCTGGGTTGCCATGGAGACTGCCGGGGTGGCATCAGTAGAAGCACAGCGAGGTGATGTGCAAAGAGAATATAGAGGCCTTGGGAGTGTAAAAATTAAAACGTGGCAAGGATGGGATTGCTGGGAAAGTCAGGAAATTGATCGGGAAATCCCTGAGTTGGTCAGAGACCTGTGGCCTGCCTTGGGAGATGGAGATGGGGTATTGCAAGACCATAGTTATGTTCACTGGGTGACAAAAAGGGCTTTGTGGAGATGGTGCAACCATGGTTGGGTTGTAGGCAGCCAACTGGGCTTGAGATCAGCTGGTGGAGCTGGTTTTATAGAACTTACTAGAGCTGTTCCCTGTTCTCATCCCTTCCCTTTTCCCCCCACCTTGCTCTTTGGAGAATTCTGCCCCTCAAGTGGCATTTTTTCTGGCTTCAGCATCCCTCACCTTCAGGGGTGGCAGACAATGCAAAGTCACCCTGAATGCTCTCCAGGATGTGCTACCATCCCGTTTTCTCTGGGAAAAAGGTGGGTATGGGTTTGTGGTGCCTGGCTGAGGTTTAGCAGCTCTGGCACAGAATTTCAGTGCAGCAGTGAGAGCCCAGGCAGGGTGTAGGTGGGTATGAAATCCCTGGTCAGCCTTCCTCACTTGCCCACGTTATTTGTTTGTAGGTAATGTATTCAGAGGTGGCCTTGCCATGGTCACACCAGCTCCTTAGTGCATTGTGTGCACCAAGTCTTGAATCTTTTCTAGGTTGCCAGCACTTTGTAGAAGAAAGGAAACAACCTGAGCTGTTTCTTTGTCTCAAATCTCAAGTTGTTGGAAGCAGCCGTGGTCCTGTTTCCATCCAGCCCCTTGCCACAGGGGGCATTGCATTAAATTAAGATATATTTCAGGAGCAAGAAATAGGCATCAGCTTTGTCAGGATTTGATCTCAGCAGCATCCTCTCCTTTTCAGGGTCTAGATCCCCTCCCCCATCCCACCACCAGTGCTGGGGTATTGAGCCCAGCACCTTGACTTCTCCCCAAGGGCTGGCAGGACAAAACCACTCAGAGTTTCCAACCTTTCATCTTCCATTTTTGTTGGGTGCAGTCGGTGGCTGCCAGGGCGAGGCAGGAGGGTTTGCACTGCAGCTGGGGTTTGAGGGTTCCAGCCAGCATCAGAGGGTCTGTGAACTGGGAAAGGGGCCTTGGAAGAGAAACAGAGATGAAATTTATACCTTTTTTTTTTTTTTCCTTCTTTCCCTGTACTCATGAAAAGCAAATGTACCATTTCTTTCTCCCCTTCCGTCTCCCAGAACCAATATACAATTCTGACAAATCAGCCCTGAATGCCAATCCAATGAAGTTAGCATAATTGTCTTTGTTATGAGGAGCTGGAACAGGCTGCTCTGCATGAAAATCCAAATAATAAACCACCAAAACATAATGCAATTGGGTGATTGCAAACCTGGCTAAGTGTCCCTGGGAAGGCAGGGGTGTGGGGTGGGGAGCTGTGCATGGGGAGAGCCCTGAGGCTGAGCTGGGCAGCTCCAGGCTGCTTGTTTTTTTTTCCTCTTGCTGGTGATTTTTAAAAGAAAACATACGAGGGAAGGGCAGATTATTTTCATGTATTAATGTTTAGCAGATGAAGAAGTAAAAATGAAACATTTCGCAAAAAAGAACTGGGAGATCTTGCTCCTTTTTGCGTTAATTGTGTCTGATTTTAAAAGATCACACAAACAACTGTTGTGAATAAAACAAATCAAAATATTTTGCTTAGAAAACATAGACACAAAAGCAGCTCTTTCTCTCTTTTTTTTTTTTTTTTCCTTTCAAGGAACTGTTCCAATTCTGCTGACATGACTCTGAAAGATGTGACGTGAGCGAGCACTAACAAATGTTGAGGTAGGAAAAGCTTTCACTGCTTCTTCTTAAGCCACAGCTCCAGGAGTCCTGAGAAAGCAGATTTGTAGCTTTTGTTAAAAAAAACAACCAAGCAACCACAAAAGCTGTCGTTTTCCTGATTAGGGCAAGCCAGAAAATGAAATAATTTTCTGCTGTGATGCTCAGGGAAACTGAGCCCTTGCCCCGTGCAGGGGAGGAGGTGGCTCTAAGCCCCAGGGGTCTTCTCCCTCCTCCTTCTTCTGGTCCCCTTCTTTCCCTCTGCAAAGAATCCTGCTTATATCCACTAACTGCTCAGTAAAGAATTGTTTTGAAGAGATTTCCCTCTGCACCTTGAGGTCGTGAAGGGGATGTGACCCACAGATTATTCTTGCACCTTCTCCTGCTTTTGCTGAGCAGGTGTCAGGCCAGCTCCCACCCTGGAACACCCTAAGGCTGCTCCCAGCCCCACTGCATCCCACCTGGGGAGAAATCCCTTCCCAAAAATTGTGTTTAAAAAGAATCACGGCTCCAGAAACTTCAAAAGTAGGGGAGCAAGACTCGGGGCTCTGGAGGAGCCCAGGAGAAGCAGTTTGCTTCCTTGGGAGAAATTGATTTTCAAAGCTATTGATGTTGCTTTTGAAATGCAGCCTGCTGTTCCCCAGCATTTAGATTACCTTTCTTTCTGCACTCCGCCTTTGTTGTTTTAACATCAAAGAAACCTTGCCCTGCTCTGCTAAGACATCACCTCTCCCCTGCTCCTCGGGGTATTTCCAGCCTTGTGTTCATCCCAGGGGGGACTGGAGTGTGGGTCAGCTCCTCGAGGGGTGGCAGAGAACCCGGTAGCCTGTGTGGCCCCACAACCATGATGGGCTTTGGCCCCACCATGGGCTGAGAGGGGCATCTGTAAAAGGGAGCATTGGGATGTCAAGGGGGTGGGGGGACACCACAGCAGACCCTGTGCCACCCCCTCTGGTGGAAGGCTGGACTTTGGGGTTTTGTCCTTCTCATACCCAAGAGAGGCTCCTCAGTCTCCCGTTGCCTGCTCTGCCCTTCTCGGTCCCTGGGTCTCATAGGGTGGGGGTTTGGGATAGGGTGGGGGTTTGGGTGGCCCCAGGAGCTCTGGCAGAGCTCATAGCAGCTGCCTCTCTGCAAGATGGGGGTGGGCAGCAGTGCAGCTTTGCTTCTGACAGCTCTGCTCTGCCTGAGCAGAAGGTGTTGGGGGGGTTTGGCAAGCAAATCACGTCTGGAAATGACAGCATCAGCTCCTTTGGCTTTCTGTGGTTGCTTCTTCCTCCTCCCCAGTCTCCTGCTTCAACCTGTGCTCTCGTGGAGGCTTTAGAGCTCATCTGTGCTATTGTGCAAAGGAAACCTCAGAAAGGTTAAACCAATCCAAATTGCTGAGTCTTTGAAATAAAATGAGAGTCCCTCCTAGCGGGAGATGTGCCGAACAAAAGGGCTTCAGCAGTCAGCTTGATTTCAGCAGCTTTCCCAGAAGATTCAGAGGGGTGACCTCGCATCCAAATTCCTGCAGAGAGCGAGCTGAGACCCCTTTTGAGGTGAAACCTCTTCTTCCCAGAGAGTCCTTTCCTCTCCTGGCAGCCAGGCTCCCATCTTCCCCCCCCC
>JAAWXA010000015.1:2436110-2645162 GCA_038090715.1 Florisuga fusca | reverse complement strand
CCCCCCCCCCCTGGAGAAGGTGTCCCATGCTCTGAGGGGGTCCAGGGAACCCCCTCTTTGGTGCTCAGCCCCCCACAAGCTGAATCACCATGGGCATGGGAGGCCCTGGAGCATTTCTCCTTGAGGAGGAGTGATGCTTTTTGCCTCCAGGCTGCACACAGGCTTCGTGCTCATGGGTTCTTCTGCACGAGTCCCTGTTCAGGGTGAAACGTGGGCTCCCTGTCAGTTTCTTCCCTTTCCTGTTTGCATAATTAAGAGAAATAACAGTGTGTTTGGCCTGTAGTATTTGCATCATAAGCCTGGTGATACCTGATTGTCTCAAATCTTCCCCGGGTGGCCTAAAAATCCCCCCTCCCAAGATAGCCAAGGGAGAGGTAATTTCATTTACGAGCATTTTTAGCCAATGCCAAGGTCCAGAGCAGGAGCAAGCAATGGTGGTGGACATCATCAGAGACACTCTTCCCCTCTGTGTAAATAGTTGCACCTCTTTGAGGGCACAGGAGGTAGAAAATGAGGTAGAACATGAGGTAGAACCCAGCAAGGGGTTATGAATCCCTATGGGTTTACCTTGGCCTCTCGCTGAGAGCTGGGGGAGTCACATGGAGCAATAATCCCCTTTCTGAATCAATCCCTGAGTTGTCTGGGACAAGGACAGCATGGAGACCTTGATCACAGCCACAGGACCTGGCGATGTTGCTGTCATAAAAAAAAAAATAAATTGAAAATACAGTTTTTAATCCTCTTAATTGGTTGCATTGCTGATGCTCCCTGACTGGCTGGGGAATGAGAAAATCTATAAAACTGTCTTGGTTTTTCCATCCCAGCTTGTGCCTAAGATGGCATTGTCATTCAGAAGGAGGAGAAGGGAAAGCACTTGAGCTCTCACCAAAGAAGTCCCCTGCCTTCTCCATCAGCTCTGTACTGGGAAACTGGTCCCACTGGACCAGTTCCAGTTTGCAGCACCCAGAAACTGCTTGCAGGCAAATGCATTGAGGGTGTAATGAGGGACAAAGGGTTTGGGTTTGTTTTGGTTTGTTTTTTTAGGAGCCTAATTTTCTTCCCTAAACCTTTGCCAATGACAGACACTCTCATAAAGCATTTTTATTGGATTTTCGAACAATTTAATTACTGTCTCTGACTGTGATGGCTGCAGAATTGGTGCAGAGCCATCCCTGGGGACAGTAAAACAGAATTGGTGGGAGTGCTCTGCCTGCGTGGAGTGGAGGATGGCAAAAAACAGGGAGGGCAGAAGGACTTGGGAAAGAAACAGAGTTGGAGTATCTCCTCCAAGGGTTCCTGAACATCTCCACCTGCCTCCTTCACACTTCCTCGAGGGGCTTTGTAGGGTGGGCATGGCCCTGAAAGGTACCTGGCTGTCTGGGCTCGTTCCTGCCTCAAAGTGGGGACTTTGTCTTTGCTCTGGAGCAAACTCAGACATTCCCATGGACAAGATGCTTGGCCTTGGGGACAGTGTGAGTGTATCCAAAAGCCCAAGGAGCCTATCACAAGTCCAGCCTCATTCCCTCTTCACCCCTTGCCATGGCCAAGCTGCCTTGAGCCCTAATGGGCCAGACATGAATAGGAGTACAACTCTTGTTGTGTGAGCAGGCTCGACCTTTCTACCTCCTACACCATGTTTGAGGAGCACAACTCAAGGTTCCCAAGCCCCAACTGAATGGTTTAAGACCAAGCTTCAGCAATTGAGGTCACTTTCCTGGATGGGAAAGCTGCACAGGGCAAGCTTCAGCCCACACACAAACCTGCTTTTTCCTTAGGAACCCACCAGAACACAGTGGGGTTGGGGCTGGATGGGCAACCATTCTGGCTCACGTGGAGCTGGCAGCAGTGGTCTCTCTGCAGCCCCCCATGTGCTGCTGCTCCTGGGCCAGACAGCTCCTTTTTTTCCTCCTTTTTTCTTTTTTTTTTTTTTTTTTTCCTTTAGTCAGTTTTAGTTAACTGCAGGGACAGAGATACAAAGAGGATCAGGGGCAGCTGCACCATCCAGAGGCAAGATGTTTATGAGCTTGAATGCCAGTTAGCACACAGGGCCTGTCTGGTTTATATCAGTGTGTGGCAGTGGCGTTCAGCTCTTCTTTTATATGGATCAAGTACGTGCTGCAGGATTAATTTTGGGCCCCTCCGAGTCACACGGGTTCCTGCATCCCAGCAGCAACATCTGGCTGGCATCCCACCACCCAGGCTCTGCTGGATTTAGGGGGGTGGGTGCACCCCCGGCCAACCGTGCTGCCCCATGCTGTGCCCCAGCCCCAAAACTTGACTGATCACCCCATCCAGAAAGCAGGAGATGAGAAGCAGGACAGGAAAGAAGAGGAGAAAACAAGAGGGTGAAGTCATGGATTAGGGAAGGGCTACTGGAGAGCAGCCAAGCTGAGAGCTTCCAGCCAGCTTCCTGACGTGGGATTCCGAGGCAGGATGCAGTTTTGTGGCAAAAATAGGTGCCCTGCACCCCAAATCCTCTACTCTCAGGCATGGGCCCAAGAATTAACTGTGCCCAGGCACAAAACCTATTTTTCATCGAGGCTTAGCTATAAAAAAAACAGGTTTTAGGTAAAAAAAGAGAGATTCTGGCTGGTCTGGAGCAAGGGAGGGAAGGGTCTGCTTATGGAGGAGTTGTATTTAATGTTATCCAATTTATTAATATAGCTGCTATTCCAAGCTTAGGGATAAGCCCCAGATCTCTTCACAGACCTGTTCCAATGCTGCACATTACAGATATTCCTGCCTGGCTTTCAGGGAGTTCAGAAGAACCCCTAAAAAGGCTTCTTCCCAACTCAAGGGATTGTCAGCTAGGCACCAGCCCAGCCTGCTGGTGAATTTCCTGGTGCTTTTCACTCTCCATCACACCCAGATCCCCCCTGCATCACCTGGGGCAGCTTTTCCTTGGATGAAGCCCTCTGTTTCTTTGGGAATGGACCTCCCTGTGGCCAAGGGTGGGCAACTGGGGGGCTTGGACCCAGCTGGAAAACACTGGGTTATTCCTGGGCTACTCTGAGCCACTGGACTCTTGGCATTTCGGACTTGTCAGCCGTTTCCAGAGGCAGACTCTGTCATTCCCTCTTTCCACCCATCATCTCTCAGCTCTCTGACATGGCTAATGGGTTGCAGACCTGTTCTGTGTTTTAGCTGGCATCTCTGTTTGCATTAGGTGGTGATTTTTCTAGGGAGCACAGGAAGGTAATTTTCCCCTGTATAGGGGACTCGTGCTAAAGGAATGGGGGGGGAAGCACTAAAGGCTTTAATTTTTGTAGTAAAAAGTGGTGGAAATTACTCCACTGCAGCAAATCTGTCCCTGTGGTTCTCCTCTTTGATGTGCAAAGAAATGTTTTAGCTGATCTCAATATTTTTAATTCTCTTGCTGATTTCCAAGGCCTCTTTAGCTTGAGCTACCACAGGATTGTAGATTAGCCTGTAAAAGCAGTTTTGTTATTGTCTCTCTTAACCCCGGCTAGCCTTCAATTTCCTGCCATCATTTTTATGATGTCTTCTTTCAGCTGGGAATGAACAATGAGCTTTATTAGAAGAAAAGGTGCGGAATGTAATGAGAAAAGTCCCTCCTGTACCGTGCCCTGGCTGGCTAAGCAATGCCATGTGAAGGCAGCAGTGGGCTCCTCCAAAACCCTTTCCTGCTCTCCCATCTGGAATGAGCAGCAGGGGCTCTCTGCTGGCCCAGCTTTCCAAAATCAAAAGCTCTGAAATCAAAAGTTTTGCAGTATTTCTGTAAAAGACTCATGCCCACCACAGCTTTGGCAATTTGGTCCAATCGAGGTCCTTTTCCCAGTCAGAAAAACTCGGTTCTTCTCCTCCTTTTCCAAAAGAAAAACAGTTATCTTGTTGTTGGCACAGAGGGGATGGAAAAATGAGAAAAAAAAACTCACCAGAGAACTTTCTCCTGCTTTATTCTTTCCCACAGAAAACAGGTTCTTTTTGCCCCTGACATCAGTATGGAATATATTTGTTCAGTGAGAAACAAAAGAGGAACTACCAGGGGAAGTTTCCTATTACAAAGCCCCCTCCTTATTTCTTTTTCCTAAATTTTCCAGGAATATAATGAATGGCTCTTTCATTAAGCTAGAAAAGTAAATTCAGGCCCTGAGAAACCTCCCCTTGCTCCCTCCCACCCTTGTTACTGTCTGTTGTGCTACTTGTGCATTTCCCACGCCAAGCTCTAACATCATAAGAGTATTTTTGATACCCCAGCCAGGAAATGTCTCTTCGCAGTCTCGGGACGCTCAAGATTTTTTTTATTTGTTTACTTGTTTCTTTTTGCAGTGGAAACAGTTAAGGTTTACAAGGAAGAAACCAAAAGCTGCCTAAATTTCAGCAGCTCCTTGCTTCTGCAGTCGGATAAATCGCTCACGCGCCGATTTCATGGTGCCGCTCGTAAAGAGTCTTTATCCCTTCTCTGGAGGCTTTCACTCCCTGTCCTTTGCGAGGGTGAGCCTTTATTTGCACCAAGATTGGCTCTTGATGATACGGCTTGCTTACTCGGTGGCTTGGCTGTCACAGATAATTGTCCCCTTGCCATTAGCAGGAGTTCAAATGTTGGTGTAATTGTGGGAACACACCGAGCGCTGGTGCCGAGCGGGGTCGTTTGGAAGCCGAGCTGAATGCTGAGCGGGTGGCGGAGGCAGCGTTTATGCAGAAAGCCTCACTCATCCTCTTGAACATTTTGTTTTTCCCGTCGTTTGAAGGTCTTAAAATAGCAGCTGTCTAGGTAGGGTTCAGTGAAGGAAGATCGACTGGCGGAGAGCAGCACGCGGAAGCCTCCGCTGTCATGGAGCAGGGTGTCTGAAGTCATAATAAAAGGCAAAAGGAATGTGCGTTGTGAGATAAAGGCTGTTCTTGGGGTTGTGGGTGTTGAAACAGAGCACAACAACGTTTCTATTCAGGCAGTTGCCGTTCAAATAGCTCCCCTGTAATTGCAGCTTAGTCCCTGGTTGAAAACTTGAAAACTCCCTGCCAGTTTTCACTGGAAACCGGAGTTTGATCGGAGGAATGTTTTCGCTTTCAGATCAGCTCTTCTTCAACGTTTGGGTTGTTAAAATCATCCGGCAGCAACAACAGCAACAAAAAACAACAAACCAAAAAAAACCCTCAACCACTGTAAAAACACATCTGGAACCTGACAAACAGCCCGGGGTTTGAGCCAAGAAAAAATCAGCAGCTTCCGTCAGTTTTTTGTTTGCCCGAGGGCTTCAGGGGGAGGCTGCAGGTTTAATACAACAGCTCAGAGTTGCCTGTTGCAGGGTTTGGTTTTCCAGCACGTAAGTCAACACTGTCTCCTGAGAACCAGAAAAAAGACAAAATAAATCTACTTGCATTTAAATTTCCAGCAGAATAAAACTCCTTATTCCTGCCTCTTTCCCCTCTAAATACAGGCTCTTGTTCCCCCTGAAGTAAACAGCCCTTTGATACAGCATATTTATTCACCAGAGCACCTGGCAGGGACCTTTTTACTGTCAAGTAGTAGCCCAAGCAAGACCAGGAAGGTCCTGCCAGCTCCTGGGTTAGTCTCAAGGGTGTGTAGAGTTACCATGAGGTGAAATGCTTTCCTCTTTTTGGGACAGGGCCTAGAAAGTCTGCCTCTCATTTCCCAGCCTTAATCTGCCCACCTGATGTTCTTCTACATCAGAAGGTCTCCTTGACTGTCTTGCCCATCTTTATGGGTGGACTGTAGCAGGCAGGCAGGGGATGGTCCATGGGTGCATCTTCATTGCTCTGACCACCCTCTGCCGGGATCTTTACCAACACACACCCTCTGCCAGTGACCCAGCAGCTACATTTAAGCTCCTTTTGTCTGATCTGATGTACCCAGCAACTGAGCTGGGGCATACCAAGCTTGCAGGACTGCTACCCTGCCTGGGGCAGGACCAGTGTCCCCATAGGGATGGGTTTGGATTCCAACCACTGGTGAAAGATTGCAGGTCCTGGGCTGGGGAGGAGGAGGGCAAGTGTCAGTTCTAGTCTTAGAAGCACGTATACAAGATGAAACCCCTGTGAGCTGAGGAATGCAGAGTGGGTTTGTCTGCATGAGGAAGGTAGGAACTTTATTTCACAGTGCTAAGTGAGACAGGTGATATTTCCAAAACAAAAATCTCCCAATTTGAAAAAAAAAAAAAATCCAATTAGGGTTGCTAAGTAACAACATAGTTAACCAGCCAATGTTTGCTAAACCCAGGCTTTTGCAAGCCAGGGAGCAGCTTCAACAAATTGCACTAACAATATCTAAACACATTAATATTAAACCCAAACAAAAATCTATAGTTTGCTGCTACACAAAAACCTTTTAGCATTGACTGCTGGGGTTTTTCCTTGTTATCTGTGGGATTTCAGAAGCTGGGCTTTCCACTTTCCTGCCTTGGGGGGGCCTGTACTTGAACAGTGGTGGGATGGGGAAGGAATCAGGCTATGCAGCTGACAGGGTAGTACTGTGTAAGCTTCTTGATGAGCCTGAACTGAGGAGCTGGAAAGTAATTTGGATGAAAAATAGTTGCTGGAGAATGCTCTTTAATTGTCAGCTACTCTGGTAGAACTGATATCCTGCAAAAGTTACTGCAGGTTTTACTCTTAACAGGTTGTTTTTCAACCCTGTCCTCAGTAGACATGTACATGGATCTCCACGTTCCCTCTTTATCTTTTCTCTCCCAGCCTCTGCTCTGAGGAGCTTCAATAGGCTGCTCCCTCCCCAGCCTCCTGCTGCAGTTCCAGGCATGCCTGGGACAACTGGAACAACATCTCACCAGGAGATCCCAGGGTGGGCTCATGCTCCGAAACACCATGGATCAACCAGGCAGTCCTCACCACCTCAAAGTCTGCCTGTCCCTGGAACTATGTGGGCAAAATGCAGAAGCTTGGGACTGAGCACTGTGGGTTTTTGACTCCAATTTTTAAATTTTAAGAACTCTGTGGTCTTTCCTGGCCGGAAATTTCTTGGTTGGTCTAGATCAGCTGAGGGGGTTGGATAGACCTTACCAAAGGCTCTTCTGAGTTTTGGTTCCTATAGAAAAGGGTTTCTCCAGTAGAACTCTCCTGGGCCAGAGACCCCCTCTGCAGTGAGGATCTTTTCTTCTTTTGTTCAGTGGCTTTAGGACTTGCACTTCAATCTCTTCTGAGTGTCAATGGGAAATGTTCCACAAGGATCTGCACCACTGCAGCAATCAAAGATCCTTGTCGTGCCAAAGTTTGCCAAAGTCTCTTTTTACTAGCTGTTTTATTCTCCCCTGGCTGCTGCCCTGTCCTGCTTCAGGAGGCTGACAATCCTCTTGCATTTGTGAGGCTTTTTTGGGTCCCCACAAGTCCAAAAGCCTTTGGTTGATGTGGGGACATATTGATGTTTCTCCTGTGAGGAAAACTGCTGCTTTGGTCTCATGAATGTTCATCCCAGCAAATTGCTCTGTCTCTGATCAAGGATCTTTGTAAATACATGGACTAGAAATGTCAGGAGCTGCAAACTAGCATTTATTTTCTTTTACCAAGGAAAGATTATATTTCAAGACTTCTTCCTTTATTACAAAGGACATCAGGAAATCTTACTTAGATCAACCTGTCTTGAAGCAGATGGCCAACTTGGTTACCAGCTTCCTCCTTTGTGCAGGGCTGTGTGTTTGTTCTCTCTTGCAGCTTCTTACTTTGAGGTAAGGCTTCCACATTCCATTTTTAAAGGGCTTTCCAGCTCCAGCACTGAACCACATGGAAAATGCTCTGTCAGATAAGTGGAGCATAAGCCTGAGTGCTGGAGCTGGTGAGAAGAGGCTCCTGGTTTAGCCAGTGATTTCTTTGCAATCCTGAGCAGCTCAGGATGCTTTCTGGGAGAAGGGCTGGGGAGAGGCAGGAGAACGTGCTTAAATTCATGTAAAAACCCATGAAAAGGATCAATATTTCCATCTCTATAACAAGATCCCTTTAATGGGGAGTGTTGGAGAGAGAACCCCAGCGTCATGGTAGGGGCACATTCCTCCCAATGCAGGCAGCTTCTCTGAGGTGTTCCAGAAGTTTTGGGAAATTGGGCAGATAGGCCACTGGAAGAGCTCTGAGCCCAGGGGCTGATCAGTAGCATTCCAGCTTTCCAGCTCTGGCTTTGGGTTACTTGCAGGCTAATGTCATGCTTGTATAAGCTTCCAGAAGCTGAGCTGACACTTAGAAACTTCTCTGCAAACTGACTTGACTCCTGATTGCCCACATCACGTTGGCCCCATCTGTGAGTAAATTTAAGCATTTCTGGGACAAGGGAATGGGAACAGCGTGGACTATTCCTCAGCCTGCCCAGACCCACAGCTTCCTCCTGCTGCAGAGATGAGGATGGTTTGGTGCTGTGGGGCAGTGTCCCAGCAAACCTATGGCATTCCCACAGTCAGAAACCAGTGCCCAGGTGACACTGCTGGCCAGTGTGCTGCCATGGCAGGCCTGGCTCTTTAGCCTGGAGCAAAGGAGGCTGAGGAGACCTTCTCACTCTCTACAACTCCCTGAAAGGTGTTTGGAGTGAGGGGAGGTTGAGCTCTTCTACGAAGGAAGAAGTGATAGAATGAGAGGACATGGCCTCAAGTTGTGCTGGGGGAGATTTAGGTTGGATGTTAGAAGAAATTTCTTCCCTGAAAGGGTTGTCAGGCCCTGGCAGCCCAGGGAGGTGGCTGAATCACCGTCCCTGGAGGTGTTTAAAAGCCATGTAGATGTGGTGCTGAGGGACATGGCTTAGCACTGGGCTCAGTAGAGTTGGGTTAATGGTTGTTGAGATCATGCCAGTGATCTTAAAGGTCTTTTCCAACCCAGGTGATTCTGTGCTTCTCTGACAGGCGTGCAGCTGGGACCCTGGAGACCACAGCCTCAGGTTCTTGCCCAAAGTCAGCAGGGCTGTAAAGCAGTGTGCCAGCCAGCTGAGACTGGATATAATGGAAGTAATGAAGAGTGAGGCTTCAAATTAAAATAAAGCTAATGGAAAGGGCAAAGACCTTAACTGTCACTCTGATGCATCTCAACAGAGTTGCTTATACTGTGCTGAGCTCACCAACTCTGGGTAGCGTGACCCTCCAGGTCTGAGGCTGGTGTGCCATTCTAATGATGCATTCCTACCCCTCCCAAAGGGAGTACAGGGTGAAGGGCTTGAGGAATGAGGGCTCGAGGGCAGGCACCTTTATTTAATACACCATGACGGTGCATAACTAAAGCTCTTTATCTCACCAGATTTTGCTGATAGGTGGCAGTTCTAGCGTGGGCCTGATGAAGTTTCTCCCAATCTTGGCAGTGACACTGCTTTAACTTTCCCCCCCCCACTGCCTCATTCCTGTTGCTACTCTCCTTTGGAGGTGATTGTTTTGTCCCTTAAAGGAGACTAAGCTGGGAGACCTTACTAATAATACTGGTTCTTTTTTCCCTTCTTGATAAGGACAATGAATTCTCTCTCTCACCCCTGTAGCATCCTGCCCCTCTGCACAGCCACCTTCCCAGCAGCTAGGAGCTTTTTGCCATGGGAGAGGGAAAACAAATAGAAATTTCCATTGGGTCTCCCTGAAGGTCTTCTCCAAGCAGCAAAGCAGGGTATGTGGCCAGTCTTCTCACCAGGTCACCTCTCACGGCTGCAGCTTCAGTATGAAAATGCACTTGGATAGCTTGGAAATGAGTATTTGTCAGGAGAGTGCTTTTGAGGAGGAGGGCTTTATGTCTTGGATGCCATAAAACTACTTCTGGGAGCTTTGTCTTACTCCTTAAGAGGTTTTGTGTCTCATTGAGAATTCAGCCAACACACTTGTGGGTTGAGAAAATAGAGCTGGGACCCACGACACGTACAGGAGGATGACCCGGGATGGAAAGAAATCCATTAAGGATCTTGAGTGTGAAAACTGCTGGGTTGTGACCCCCAGGTATTTTCCTCCTTGGAAATGCCTACCACATTGCTGTGTCCTTCTCTCAAAGGGTAAGAGGAGAAAGTGCTAAATGTCCTTTGTATCTGTCCAGATGGTGAAATCCCAGTAACTCCACCTGTCTGGTTTTCCTTGTAGTGACAGGTGGGGAGCTCACCAGTTCCCCTCAGCCTCACCCACAGCCCCTTTCCCCTTCCAGAATAGAGTGAGGATTCAGCAAGGATGTAAAAAGGATGCAGGGAGGTTTAGGCTGGATATTAGGAAAAATTTCTTTACTGATGAAGAGTGGTGAGGCATTGGAATGGGCTATCCAGGGAGGTGGTAGAGTTGAAGAAGCATTTCTGGAGATGGTTTAGTTGTCTTGGTTGTTGGACTTGCTTGTGAAGGTCTTTTCCAACATTAATGATTCTGTGATGCTATGAAGTATCAGCCCTTAATCTCACTGAGGTGCTTCACCATGGGCTTTGCTCTTGAGAGTGAGAAGTAAGGTGATCTTCATGTCCATTTCCCATTGAATGTGGCATGGGGCTGAGGCTGGAATCACTGTGAGGGCTGGACTGGGGCTGTCTGGGGAAGCTGTGGGGTGGAGGGGGTAGGCTCCTGCCTCCCAGCTCAAAATGGGGAACAGCAGGGACCCAGCTCAAGGTGCAGGTGGGGCAGAGCTGGAGGCCAGACTTTGCTGTACCAAAAGCAGCAAAGATCAAAGCATCCAGTGGCTGGAGAAAGGTGGGTGCCTCCAGCAGCAGAGCTGGGTGCTGCTGCTCAGGGTGCTGGCCCTGGGTGATTGCCAGGAGGCTTTTTGAAGCAGAAGTGGAGCTCTGGATCTGTGGCACTGTCAGGCTGTTCTCTGGCAGGCATGGTGGTTTGTTTGCTTTTATTTTCCTTCATTTTTCTGGCTTGATGGTTGGGCTCTGTGATCTTAGAGGTCTCCTCCAGCCGGGACCCCCCTCCAGCTGGGATGATTCAGTGATTCTGTGTCACCCTGGGACCCCCAAAACTGGGCAGTGTGTGTACAAACAACCATTGCAAGCTCCCAGGGGAGGTGGGGGGAGGGTGTTTCTCCAGCTTCTCTCAGGCTAGGCAGGAGCAGGAAACAAATGCCTCTTGGAAGGACAAGTGGCCCCGGCAGCAGGGACAGGAGTGGGAAATGGATGTGCTGCCTACAGAGCAGCTCTCCTGACAGCTTTGTGCTGCCATCTGCCTCTGCAGCCTTCATCCCTGGGGCTCCAGGGATCCCTGGACAGAAGCTGTACACCCAGGGCTGCCTTCCTGCCACTGTCTCTCAGAGTCGGTGTCACCAACCCGCTGTCACCTTCTGCCTCTGTCCCCTGCTCCCTGCCTCACTCCATGCTACCAGGCGGGTGGGTGCAGGGTCTGAGGAATATGAGGAGCTCCTGGGTGCTGTCCCTGCCCCCCTTGCAGCCCTGGAGCCCTCCTGAAGGGTGCTGGGCTGTCCCTCACTTGCTGTTCCCCGCCCGTCACCCCCACAGGAGGGGCAGGGGGAATGCTGAGACCTGGGGAGTGTCTCAGTGTGGATCCATCCCTCAGGAACCCCAGCAAAGGGGCATCTGCTGACTTGGGGGAAACAACCCAGTGATGAATTGGATTTGAAAAACCACTGGGTATTGGGTCCTGGGGGATGCAGGGCGGTGGAGAAGGGAGAAGCAGCCCAACAAATGTCTGCTTGGAGGCAGTGAGATGCTGCCACTGCAGCACCTGGGGTTGGATAGAATCACAGAATGGTTTGGGTTGGAAGAGACCTTAAAATTCATCCAGTCCCAATCCCCTGCATGGGCAGGGACACCTCCCACCAGCCCAGGTTGCTCCAAGCCCCATCCAACCTGACCTGAGACACTGCCAGGGATGGGGCAGCCACAGCTTCTCTGGGCAACCTGGGCCAGGGGCTCAGCACCCTCACAGGAAGGAATTTCTTCCTAATGTCCAGCCTAAATCTCCCCTCTTCAAGTTTTAAACCCTTTCCCCTTTTCCTCTCACTACATACTTGTGTCCAAAGCCCTCCCCCAGCTTTCTTGTAGCCCCTTCAGATATTGGAAGGTTGTTATAAGGTCACCTGGGAGCTCCACTCCCTCATCCTGGCTTCACAGGGAGGTGCTCAGCCCTCTGAGCATTTTCGTGGCTCTGCTCTGGACACCTTCCAGGAGCTCTGTGTCCTTCTGATGCTGGGGACTCCAGACCTGGACAGTGTGGGGTCTCAGAAGAGTAGAACAGGGGGAGATGCAGGGTGTCTTCAGACCCTGGGCTTGCCCCACAGAGGTTCCCAGGACTGTCAGGAGTATGGCCTCTGGCTGTTCTCTGTGAGAACCCTGCTCCTTGTGCCACTTTCAGGAGTGCTGCTGCTAAATTGGGCTGGTGGCTGCAGAGGGAAAGGTGGAGGAGTGACCTGTAGCAGCAGCAGGTCTCCCTGGTTGATGGGATTGTGAAAGCAACTCAGGAAATGGAGCTACCTGAAATGATTGCTCTGTCAGGCCTGGAGGAAGAGGGAGAGAAAAGGTTTCCCAACCCCTTTTTCTTCCACGAGCTCAAAAAGCTGATCTGCTGTGTCTGCCCACCTAGGGCAACCTGCAGGGACAGTGAGGCAGTGTCATTTTGCTTGCTGTAGTGCGTGGGAGGGAATTTTCTTCCAAAGCAACCCACCACAGCTTTGGGAATGGAACTCCAAGACTCTTTGCAAGGTCATCACTGAACCTCCAAGGCATCCTCATGGTGGCTGTGCCCTAAACCTCACAGGGGAGGGAAGGTTACCTGGCCCAAAGCTGAAAGACTTGGTGCAGGTGAGACATCTCTGCTAGGAACCATACAAGCAAGCAGCAGGGCTGGACTGTGTCTTTTTGCTTCTTAGAGCTGCACACATCTTGAACTCCACTCAGAAACCACTTTCTTACAGCTCAGGTGTTCCCTGGAGGGGCAGCATCCCAATGATCTTGATTTTGGGTTCAGCAAGCCCCAGTTTTGGTGATCTGGAGGTGCCAGCAAGAGAGCATCACATGTTGGGGTAGAATGTCTCTGCTTTTTGCTGCAGGATCATGCAAGAGGCCTTGCTGGAGGTTTTGGGCAGGCTCATGCTTCTTTGAGAGGGAAGAGCTAAGGGGGAGGACTGAGTTATGCAGCATTGCTTAAGATGTTTACCAGGTTCCACAGCTTAAGGTGATGAATTACTCCTGGCTGGGGGATGCCGGTGACAAGGGGGTGACCATAGCAAGGTGAACATCTTGCTGCTGCCCAGAAGGATCAGCAGATGGATCAGATGGATCCCAGAGGGATCAGATGAGTAAGTGGAGAAGTGAGAAAGGATTAACAGACACCCTACAGTGGAAAGAAGCCTTGCGTGTGCATTTCTAGCCTGTGGTTACTGCTGAACTGCTTAGTTCTGGGGTGCTTCTGCCTCTGCACGGTGACCCAGAGGAGCTGAGGATGGGATGCTCATCAGGAGACTCAATGGAGCATAAACACCTCCTGCATCTGTAGCTCAGTGCTGCAAACTGAGAGCTGGATGAATATTTAGCATCTGCTACTCTCCGTCCCAAAAGGATTTTGGTGCTAGGTCCTCCTGCTCCTCCAGGGCTCGTGTCATTCGGTTCTAGCCAGGAGAAGGCTGGCTGTGGGTGAGGGTGAGGAAGCAGCCACTCTTTTGGGAATCATGGACCACTGGGATGTGCCTTTCAGAGGAGGATGGAGGCAAATGGCATCGCTAACAGCTTGTGTGCCAGAGAAACCAGAAGAGCGAGGAACAGCTGGTGCTGGGCACTGCTGGAGGCATTTGGGAGGTATGGATCTCTAGAGCTGTGGGGGTAATAAACCACAAAACTTGTCGACAGTTCCTCCACCCTTCCCAAAGCAAGGGAGAGGAGGAAATGAGAAGGTTCAACCCTTCCCAGGGGTCAGGAATGGATCCTGACATGGAGCTAAGGACCCGAGGTGGTGGTCAGCACGGTTGTAACGGATGGTTTGAAACGAGATCCGGAACTGGAGGAATAGAGAAAATGTTGAAACCATGTGGAAACCATGAAATGCCTGGGGAAATCTGAAGGAAACAGTGTAACATTTAAATGTGTAACTCCATCCGGAAGAGTTGATTAAAATGTCACTGACTCCTAGGAAAAAAACAGGTCTTTGTGCTGTCCCCTAATGCTACAAGCTGATCTGGAAAGATTCAGAAAGTCACCTCCTGGAGAGATGAGGTGAATAACTGGGTTGTGAACCAGCTCCAAGAAAAGTAACTGTGGCCCTTCCCTTGTCCCTGAGGCCAAGAGGACTGGTGTGCTGGCTCTTGTCCCTTGCCTATCCCCAGCTTACTTTAGGTGTGTGCCTCTGCCCAGACCTCCCCATCTCCTGGGATCATCAGAACCTTCTTGTTGTGCTCCAGCAAGATTTCTTGAATTGTGCAGAGGCTTTGTAAGCTTTCTGTGACTTGCTTATACTCAAATGAGTGTCTTAGGAGTGTCCCACCAGCTTGGACCATATCTGGGACGATGTCCACCTGGCAAATCCCTCACCCCTACCTACCCCCCCTGCCTTAGGAGTTGAGGGTCATCAGGAAACGTGGTTGCCGAGACAGGTTGATGGTATAAAGCTCTCTCTGGCAAAGGTTCAAAGCAAAGGCCATTAAGATGCAAGGCACCTTCCCCCTGGAGATGGAGTTTGTTAATTAAAAATACATTAATAAATCTGATGGTTTGGTCAGAGACATAGTGAAGGAGCAGTCAGGAGCTATTAAGCAGAGTGAGGAGGCAGTACCAGGCCAGTCAATGTCTTCAGCACTCCTCAGGGACCAGGCTGCCTGGGCCCTGCCTGAGAGGAGTCAGTGAGGTGCCTGTGGATGAGGAAGGAGGGAGATCCTGGGTGCTGGGTGGGAAGAACGAGTTGGCCAATGTTCCCAGCATCTGAGTCTGTGCCTCACTGCTCTGATAGCCTAGCCAAAGTGGCCCAAGTAGCCCAGGCTTACTGCAGGTTCCTGGCAGAGGCTGTGCTGCAGGTGCAGGGGGAGTGTGTGGAGCTGCTCCTGGGTGCTCCTCAGTGCTGCATTGCTACCAAACGTCTGTGTCTGTGCTGTGTTCCTTCTTCCCAGCTGTGAATTTTGGCATTGCATCCTCACCTCACCTCCCTGCAAGGACTCATCAAGTAGCTGTACATCTCGGTCAGCTTCGGGGAGCTGAGTGAGCCTGTGAAAGGTTAAGTGGTGTTTCTGTCTCCTGCGTTAATGATGTCCCCAGATGATGCAGGCAGAACATTATTTACTGAGGACACCAAGCAGGCAATCGTTCTTCAGGAGAAAGTGATCAATCTTGTTACGTCTCAGTGATCCCATCACTGGTGCTCACAGCAGCAGCAGCAGCAGCAGCAGCAGCAGAGCAGGGCTGGGCTGGGCTTGTTCCAGGGGCAGGGTGGATGGGCTTTGCTTTGCTTTGCTTCTGTTAAAGCAGAAGGACACGCTGACAAATCAAACCCTGGTTTTTGGTGGACCTTCTGGAGGGGTGAACCACGTATCATCACTGAGGAGGGGGCAGCCAGAGCAGCTGTGTGGTCGAGCTGCCTGGTGGCACAGTGTAAAACACCCTCCAGGACAAGTTTCTTCAGCTCTCAGCCACCTTCTCTGCCTGTGCTAGTAGCTCTGAGGTCAGTGGCTCATGTCCTAGTGACCACGTGGAGCTGAAGAGCCTCAGCCCTGACTCCAAAGAAGATCCAAAACCTTCTAAAAGCGACCCAGCACCACTCCTGCAAACATCTAAAGGGTAAAGCTGCAAGACCCTATGGAGTTGGAAGTGGAAAGGGCTGAGGATGCAAAGACAAGGCATTGCTCTCGTTGAATTTAGTGACAAGAGCATTCCAGAGCTTTTCCCAGGGACAAGGGGACAAGAAAGGTACCACAATCCACAGTTGTACAGGAGAGCCACACGGATGTACCCCAACAGCTGTAAACTCTGTTTTCTCTAAAAATATTGAAACTCTTCCCTCCAGGCTGGCCTCACCCTTCAGTTTCTACCCTTCATCCTTTGCTGGGAGGTGTGACCTTATCCTCCTTGGGAAGAGTTTTCTTGGCTGGTCAGCAAAGACGTCTTTCTGTCTTGTCAACCCACTCAAGCACTTCAGAGGGGGAACAGCCATCGATAAATGGATTTTTCTTGGCTCAAGCCCTGCCCGGTTTAGCTCGTTGATAATTTAGTGTGCCATTTCCTGATGTGCTTCTCAAATGGAGAGCTGGGAGCTGGCAAGAGAGGAGCCAGATCTTGTCTACAGAGATGGGGGTCATGTCCTGGTGGAGGAGGGGATGTGGCAGCGTGTCACTGAGTGCAACCTACGTGCAGCCTGGAGAGGATTGTTGTTAATTGAATTGAAGAAGACAAATGGCCATTAGTTCAGTCTCCAAAGGACAATAACTGTAGTAATAATGAAGCTGAACTCCCTAATCCTCATCTCTACTAGCTGTGAAGTTATGTAATTGATGGAATATCATTAAGTGAGAGGAAAATGTCCAAATACAGGTAGGAAAGAGGGAGTTTAGAGAATTTGCTGAGATCTGATGCTTGCAGCAAAACTTCAGAGCCAGCTTTTCTGAAGCACAGAGACCTTCAAGTCTCATTTTTTATCCTTCCCTTCTCTTTTATTTTTTTTTTAAAGACAGAATTACATTCCAGGCAGTGATTGCAGTGACATTAAGCTCAAGTGATCAAAAACTGTTTTGCTGCACCAACGTCGGCTGTTGAAGGGACAAGTGGCTGTGATAAATGTTTGATATCTGCCCATCTTCCTTGATATGGATCCCAGGAGGAAGACAGGAGGCAATCTGATCAGCTCAGCAATCCCCCTGGCATTCCTGTGGCCTCTGAAGATGTATTTCTGAAAGAGCTTTTCAGGGGAGGATCACACCTGACGTGGCTTTGACAAGCAGCCTTTGGCCAGGGCTGTGGGGCAGAGGAGGTTTTCCTTCAGAAAACGCCAGTTTGTCATAATTGAACCTTTTGACAAGTTCTGAAGGAAAGTTCAGAAGTTTTCAGAAGAAGAAGAAGGGGAAAAGAATTCTCTTACTAACACTGGGCTGGAATTAGAGCAGCAAGCAATCTGTGCCTCTCATCCCAAAATCTTTCCAGCCCAAGGAGGGTGAACCTGGCACATCTGGGAGCTCCAGACCCAACTCCTGATGATGATAAACGAATTTATCATCGTGGGGATGATGATGCAATGAATTGTGCCCTGCCAGCAGCCACACATGCCCTCAGCTCCTTGCAGTACATGGCTTGGAGCCCTCCCATCCTCAGGAGCACCTCCTGGCAGCTGAGAGCTGCTGGTGAGGTGCACAGGTAAATTTCCTTCCCTGGAAGCAGCAACATTGCTGCTATTCCAAGAAAACCTTGTGCACAGTCTTCCATAACAATCACAGTCTCATAACTGTGTGCTCTCTGATAACATCACCTAAGTGATTTCCCCCTAGGCAATCAGGTTAAGTCATGGGAAACAATTTCTATTTTTAATAACATTTTTGCTAAATATCCTGTCCCTGACTTTCCCTGGGGGCTCAGAATCCGTGTTCAATAAGGGGGATTTAAAAGGGCTTCAATAATAAATATCATACCACCATTCTTCTATGCTTGTAACTATTCATGCTTGAGTGAACTCCCTGATCTTTTTATGGGTCCGTTGAAATATATTGCAGGAGTCAAGGGCAGGCCTGGTTTTAAGCTGCTTCTCTTCCCCTCCTTTCATCCTTTTTATCTCTAGCTAACAATCCAGATAATATGGTCCTGGTGTTGGATTTGTCTATGGACAACCAAAGCCCAGAGAGCAACACACAACCTTGCTGTGCCTGGGGAGAGGGGAGCCCTGCATCCCCAGGGGCTCAGGAGTACCCACTGCTGTCTCTAGAAGAGCAGAAGAGCCCCTGAATGAGTGATGCTCCAAGCTTACAGCACCCCTGGGAGACCTCCCAGGGTCCCACCAGCCCTACCACCAGTCTTCCTCACAGGGCTTGGTGGAGAGCCACCAAAAAGGACTTTTTACCCCACTTGGAAAGAATGCAAAATACTTCTGAATCTCCTTTCGGCCCAGCCCCATAGTTGTCCTGTGAAGGAAAATATTCCTTCCCCAGTCCTTTTATTTACTCTTAGATTTCAAACAATCTGTAACTCCCTCCTCTGGAGTTCCTTTAGGGAGTCCTCAAGAAGCAAACCCCCTTTCTCTCTGAAGCTTTCAAGGCCCTGTGGGCATTCGTGGCTCTGAACAGCTTCACCTGGGACCTCCCCACCCATCCTTTGCCCACTGCTCCACCAGCTCCATTTAAGTTCAGATCTGAGCCTTCAGGTTTGCCTTGAAGTCCTCTGCTGGTATCAACCCCCTCAGAACCTCTGTTGCTTCTTCCCTTGGGCATTTTTTTTTTTCGTCCTCTTGAGCCACTGTGTTCTCTCTGACCCCTTTCACCCCTTCTCCTCAGCAGCCTGAGCTTCTGTTCCTGTCCTCAGCTTTTCCTGGTGAGTGAGCTTGCATCTGCTGGAGCCAGTGAAGTCCTTGGTCGACTCAGTAGCAGAACTGAGGGAGTTTGCCCTCCGAGCATGACAGGCAGAAAGATGGGAATTTCTGAACTAATTTGTTGTAAACAATGACCCATAATAGGTCACTTCTCTCTTCAGCAACTCAGCAATTAAATCCATCAGAGTCATGAGTGTAATTGGACTCCTGGCAATTAGCACGGTCAGTGCCAGAGGAGTCTGGAGAGCCCTTCCAGTGATTTCCATCATACTGCTTTGAAATTTTTTTGTGTGGGGGGGTCTTTTGGCTGAGCTGGTTGAGCTCAGGAGTCCTGCTGCCTTTCCCAAGGGTGCTGGAACACCCAAGGGTTTGAAGCCTCTAAAACTGAAAGCCCCTAGGTAAGGAGAAGACATAGGGTACCCTGATGATGGTGAAGAGGGCAGCCTAGGACTGATTCCCACTTAGTCCTGGAGTCTGTCTGGCTGGGTTAAAGCCAAGTGAGGTGCCACAGAAACGTTCTTTCATTTTGAGAGAGACACCAGCTGATGGTGGCTCAAAGCAGGGGCTGTTCCTGGGAGTCTTGGATGGCTCTGCTGTGCCTTGGCATTGCCATGAAGGAGAAGATGTCACTTGGAAGCAAGGTAGGAACCCTTTCCTGCTGTCTGGCTTGTATGAGATGTCAGAGTGGGGCTGGGGACCTCTTTAGGGCAACTATCTAGGCCATCCCTGCCCACCCTCATCGTGACAATTGTGACATACAAACTGCTGGAGGTTGGAGATGCAAAAATGAAGTTACTAATAATTTTATTTTATCCAAGCCAAGAACTACCAGTGGGGACACCACCAAAGCCATCACAGCACTGGACCCTGATCAGGATCATGTGGGAGATGGGTCTGTCCTCCCAGCAGGTAAGAATGGGTTTTGTTCATGCCTTTGGTTTCAGGACACGTGAAGAAGTAGAATTTCTCCTACGTGAAAGAGGGAAAAAAACAGACTTACTAGAAAAAATAGATTCCCAAACAGGACAAAAATAATTTGACTTCTTGAATGAAAATGTTTCTAGTGGCAGGTCGGAAAGCGTGAAGGAGCTCTTTGAATTCAAGCTACAGAGCAGAAATTTTGCCAAGATCAGCCTTTGCCTAAAGAGTTTGGGCTGGGGCCAAACGTGGGGGCCTTCTGCCACCTCACTGGGCAGGTCCCTGGGGACAGCTGCAGATTGCCTTGCTGAGATTATCAGGGGTGGCCAGTGATGATAGAAGGTCTGTTTGAGACAGCTCAGACCTGTCACCTTGAACATCAGGGACTTTCATGTCATTGCCAGTTGGACCATTAAGTATCGAAGCCCATAAAATCATTCATCCTCTTCTGCTCTGGCCTCTTCAGTCAGCCTCCCCCTCTCCTGCCTGATAAACTCTTCCCTCCAATAAGCTTTGGCTGAGGTACTTTGGAGTTCAGCCACAGACACATTATTTTTATCTATCCTGCTATTTTGCTTGGTGTTTCAACCTCCAAGATCATGTTTTTAGCTGTAGTTTGAACAGTGAGGCTGTGAATCAGAGGCTTTTTATTTCACTGGTGGGTTTCCCTTCACTCCTGTCTGTGAAATGAAGCCTTGCCTAGAACACAATAATCACAAACACCCTTTGTCTCCCCCGTTAGCATGTGGTGATCTCTTTGCCTGTGTGCAATCCCATCACCCAGAGACCCCAATATCTCCACCATATCCCAGCTAGTTATGTGGGTCTCCTGTCTCATATGGACCACAGTAGGATCATTCTTTTGCAGGCATTATTTTAGGAGGGAGGTAGATGATCTTAAGTTTCAGTTTGCTGTTAATTTGTCAATGTATGTTCTTTTTTTTCAAGGGATTAAGCCCACCCAAGTCTGGCTTTCTACAGAAGTGCCAGGAAAAATCTGTGCTGCAGATGTACTGATGGTGCCATCAGCATGAGTGGAGCTGTCTGGATTGAACCAGGGAAGTACAAAACCTCTCTTTGATTGTAAAAAACCCAACAAACCCTTACTTTCAGGATAACAAAAATGACTGTCATCAGTGGGGGACTGTTTCAGGGCTCTGTCTTTTCCCCACTCTCCTGCCAACAGCTTGCTAATACGTTGGGCTTGACTGAAAAAATAGATTCCAAGGTAGTCATACAGAAAATGCTGTGGGTTTTAGTGGAGAAGACTTAATTTTTGAAATAAGGTGTCATTTTTTGGAGGACTGCAGTTGGAAAATCAAAGTCATGGACAGGAAGGCTGGAGAGGGACTGTTTGCATGGACCTGGAGTGAGAGGACGAGGGGCAATGGCTTTAAATTAGAGAAGAGCAGATTTAGATTGGATGTCAGGAACAAGTTCTAGAGAACAATGGAGCAGGTTGCCCAGGGAGGTGGTTGATCTCATCCTTGGAGATATTCAAGGTGAGGCTTGAGGAGGCTCTGAGCCACCTGATCCAGCTGAGGGTGTCCCTGCTTATGGCAGGGGCATTGGGCTAGGTGACCTACAGAGGTCCTTTCCAACCCGAATCATTCTGTGATTCTATGTGTGGAGACCTCCAGTAACACCATCTCCAGGGTGGCCTGTTGGTCCATCACTGGAATTGTGTCTCTTGAGATCCAGTTTTCTAGTTCACATCATTTTTAGCCTCTCCACCATGGCCCTCGAGGCCCACTCTCCAAAGGTGACATAGGGAACATGGGATGTTTCTCCTGGAGTTGGGAGGAAATCCCAATCCTTGCTGTGCAAGGGAGATGGAGAGGGGAGGAGAAGTCATAGAGGCACTCACATTAGGTTGTGATGAAAGAGGCTAAGATGGAAGAAATCCCCATTGCTCACAGAAGAAAATTGTTATCTGCCAGCTCTGGTGGCTCTTGGTCCCTCTCACAGGGGAAATAGATCTCTGTTTGCACCAGGAAAAGGCAGGGGAGAAACTGGATTCCACTGCTTGGAAATTGGGATGAGGTGGAGGAGAAGATACCACAGCTTCTCCCTGTGAGGATGCCTTGGGTTGGCTGCCTCCAGGGTTTTCTGGCAGCCCTTCAAAGCAGCACCCACATGGCTGTGGGGATGGGTGGCACCATGCCCTGGGGCTGTGTTGTCAGAGGACTTTTTCTGGGAGATGATTGAGTGTGTGGGCCATGCTGGAGCATGGATCTGCACAGGCTCATCCCAAGCATGATCCTGGGTCTGGTTGGAGCAAGTTCTTGCCCCAGCACTGGCTTCTTGAGGTCCATATCCTCCCCTCTTCCCCATCAGGAGTTGCTGTTGTGTTAGTCTTGTTGGCACAACCATGCTTTTTAACTCACTGCTGGGAGGTGCCTTGAGTTCTCACTCGTTTTATTTGACTCATTTTCATGCATGCAAACGTTGTTTGCCACAATGTCCTTTCAGAGACTCAAGACTCATAGAACGTTGGAGGTTGGAAGGAACCCCTAGAGATCCCCCAATCCCTCTGCCAGAGCAGGGTCACCCAGGGCAGGCCACACAGGAACACATCCAGGTGGGTTTGGAAGGTCTCCAGGGAAGGAAGCTCCACAACTGGGCAGCCTGTGCTCAGTTTCTCCTAGTGCTGAGGTGGAACTTTTTACATTTTATCTTCAACCCATTATTCCTTGTCTTACACTGGGCACCACTGAGAAGAGATTGGCTTTATCCTCTTGACAACTACCTTGTGTTTCTGCAAGCAAGGAAGGGGATGCTTAAGAAAAAGAGTAGTATTAGTGTAGTGATGAGAGTCCAGCTGTGAGCACATGTGGAAAATCATAACAAATACAAGCCCAGACCCATGGGGAGACTGGCAGCAAAACCCTCTGAGATCACACAGGTAGCCTCCCAAGCCAACTCAGGTAGCCCAGGCTTGGCACTGCTCGGTGTTAAAGCAATCTGTGAAACTGAAGTCCATCATCAGTGAGAAATACCTTTTTCAGGGGAAAAAAAAATCTTATAAAAAAAGAAAAAGGAGTGCAGCTGTTCTTCTTTTCAATCTGTCTCTAGCCTAAGGTCTTGCCGAGGGGGTGAAAACCATTTCAAAAGCTGGAAGGAAGTTTTGCTTTCATCAAGGGTGGCAACGGAGCAGACTGAAAACTCTTAAGCATGTGTTTTGTTTGATAGTAAAGCACTTCTTAGACAAAAATGGCTTTAGTGAGAGAATATGGATCACTTATCCTAATGAAGGAGTGTTTGCCCTGGCAGGAAGGAGGTTCTCTGATGGCTCTGTGGTCAGGAGAAGCGCAGCTGGATCTGCCTTTTCAAGCCTTGTTGGCCAGTTCAGGAGAGCCATGGAAAAGTGCAGCCTGAGCAGACAAGGCAGCAAGACAAACACCTGACAAACATGAGCTTGCACTTGCAGGGCCATCACTGGTGCTGGGTCGTGCACGAGGGAAAACTTGATGCTTTTCTGTGTTCATTCCCTCTTTTTCCTTGGCCTCTCCTTTGCAAAAGGCAGTGGAGTGAATTTTTGGGTGACAACCACCCCCCAACACTGATCCAAGCCCTGACACGTGGATTCAACCACCCAGCTGGACCTTGGACCTGCCTTCTCTCCAGGGACTCCTTTGGTGACCCAGCTTTTCTGCAGTGCTCTTTGTAGAAATCCCAGTTCCTGAGCTCACATGCACAGAGGAGAGTGTTTCCAGCTGCAGTCCCAGGCCAAGGAAGTTGCAGCACTTGGTTATTATTTTACTCTCTCCCTTTTTTTTAAGCTGCTCTCCTCACTCTTCCAATTTGACTGAAGATTTTTCAGCCTTTGGGAGAAGCTCTGACGATTCTTCCCTCACATTCTCAGCCAGGTGCCTGCTCATCTATTTACTCTGGAGTATTTCTTCTTTAAAAAGGTTTAAGCATTTAATGTGGCACCACTTGGACTTTTCTGGGGCAAAAGCATCCAGAACATTTCTAAGATTGAGCCAGGAAAATCATCCTGTCTGAATTTACTGAATTTACTAGGCTGCTTAGAATATTTTAGGGAAATATTAACATGGGTTCTTGGAAGAGGCACTCCAAAGAGACAGGGATACTGAGACATTCCAGGAGTCCATTGTAAAACAAGGCATGAAGATTTGCCAGGGAGAATATCTTCTCTAAACTAAGCCAGATCACTCCAGAATAAAGAAGTAGTTATTAATATTAAAGTCAAGTGTTACCCGATGCTGTAATCCCTGCTGAATTCAAACGCTCTCAAAAAATACGAAAGTCAGAGGGATACTTATGGCTGCTAAAAAGGGAAATGTCCCTGTTGGATCAGGTATGAAACCTGAGGAAAAATATCCTATTGGTGCTGTCCCAAAGTCCATTAATTATGAACTATGGCTTTGTAAAGAAACAGGCTTTTTTTTTTTTTTTTTTTTTTTTTTTTTTCACTCTTTTGGGATCAGGGAGAGGAGAAATACTTAAACCAAAAAAAAATAATGCTAATGATAAGGTGAATTACATTTTTCATGACTCTCAGGTTCTGTTCCCAAGGAAGGCAGAGAGCATCCCCCGACCAGTCCTGCTGACAAGGCCAGGTAAGAGCTTTTCTTTCCCCCTGCCTCAGTTTGCCCAGGAGCAAACTTGAAGTCACAGGGACCAACTTAAACTGGGGAAAGCAATAGTGCTTATTGTCACCTCTAAACTGAACAGGTTGCTTCTTTTGTGCTAATCCACCTGCCAGAGAAAAGGTCACTCCAGTTGTAGGAGTGAGATGCTATTTTTAAGCATAAAGATTATTATTAAAGTGGAAATGGAAAAATAATCTGAGAAGAGGAATTGGAAACGTAACACAAAACGTTACCCATATTTTTCACTGAAAACAAGAAATTGCTTGAGTCTTGACAGCATCCTTCCTCCTACAAGGATGGATTTTTATACCAGTGCATTATTAATAGCCACATCAAGGCGTGACGCAGAGGAGAGACAAGCTGGTAAACAGAGGCTGGTTGTGATATTGGCATCTTACAGAAACTTGATTTCTGATGGGCCAAGCATTTCTACCAGTTTGGGATTTTTTTTCTCTTTTTCCTTTTCAACAAGGATGTTTGAAATGGCTTCCAAAAAAAGGCCCATGTCTTCTCAGTGCAAACGTTTGGAGGATGTCTATGCTGTCCACAGGAACAAGATCCTTCCTCCACCTCTGCAAGTGACTGTGGAAAGCCAAAAATGCCTCACAGGAGATGGAAGGGTGTTTGATGCGATTCAGGAGGGGGTTGGTTTTGATTCATGTGTCACTGGTCTCCCCTGGGGGCTTGAATCTGAGGGAACAAGTGCCAAAACAGAAACATCCACCTTGTTTTTCCTAGAATCACAGACTGGTTTGGATTGGAAGGGACCCAGTTCCAATCCCCTGCCATGGGCAGGGACACCTCCCACCAGCCCAGGTTGCTCCAAGCCCCATCCAACCTGACCTGAGACACTGCCAGGGATGGGGCAGCCACAGCTTCTCTGGGAACCTCTTCCAATATCTCACCACCTTCAAGGTAGAGTTTCCTCCTAATATCTAATCTAAATCTCCCCTCATCCAGTTTTAAATCATTGCCCCATGTCCTCTCACTGCACACTCTTGTCCAAAGCCCTCCCCCAGCTTTCTTTCCCCTTCAAGATATTGGAAGGTTGCTATAAAGTCACTTTGGAGCTGCCTCTTCTCCAGGCTGAACAACCCCAATCCCTCAGCCTGGCTTCCCAGGGAGGTGCTCAGCCCTCTGAGTATTTTAGTGACTCTGCTCTGGACACCTTCCAGGAGCTCTGTGTCCTTCTGATGTTGGGGACCTGGACACAGGACTGCAGGTGGGATCTCACCAGAGCAGAGCAGAGGGGGAGAATCCCCTCCTCAGCTGCCTGGCCATGGATCTTTTGGTGCAGCCCAGGCCACAGTTGGTTTTCTGGACTGCAAGTGCACATGGACAACCCCCTTTTGTGGGAGGTGTTCTAGTTTGGGGACTTCTCTTAAAATAGAAATGCTTCTGGAAACATAAACTCAAGTTCAACTGACACCTTCTGCCCAGATTTTCTGGGGTAAAAAAGCAACCCAGGCACAGAGAAACATGGTTTGGATGTGTCCTGGAGAGTAACTTTTCAAAGTGAAGATTCCCAGGTAAGTTTTGATACCACCTTTACCATGAAACTCTTCCCCACTCATGCCCTGGTGCCCTGGCAGCCTTGCACTTACCCAGACAGGTGTAAAATCTGCCTTGGTGAACAGATTTGGGGTTGTTTTTTGCAGACACCTGCTACCAGGTGCAGTATTTTCCTGTTGAAAGTACCACCACTGCCTTCTGGTGTGATTTATGGTGCTAAGCCCTCAGCTTGAGGAACAGCTGCTTGAAGCTCAAGCCTCCAAATTAGGTGCCAAAGAGCAACGAAGCAGGAAAAGCCCCAAATCCAGGGAAAACTTGGAAACAGGGAACTGCTGTTTGTTTCTCTGCCCCGAGGTGGAAATCCCACAGGGCCAGGAGCGGGTCTTTGCAGGGAGATGCTCAGGACCTGTCAGTGCCCCAGCAGTCCAGCAGCCTGGCTCTGAGCAAGGAGCCAAATTCCTCCCTTTCACAGGCTGCAGCAGTTCCCCAGCAACTGCAGAGGCTGCTTCTGCACAGCCAAAGTGTTTGCTGCAAACATCAGGTGTTGTTTCTGCTCCTGGATGTGAATTCTGTGAGTTGTCATCTTGGCTGTCTCTTTTTTTTTTTTTTTTTTTTTTTTTTTTTTTTTTTTTTTTTTTTTTTTTTCTTTTATTATTTAAAAGACAGAGAACAAATAAGAGAAAATGAACTGCAAATAATGACTAACAGCACTTCCAGTCCAAATATTTGTTCACATAATCGTGGGGAAACTTTGAAGAGCTGTGAATGGTTCCAGCACTGTTTGTGTTACAGGTTGGCCCAAAGACAGCCAAGATGCTCTTCTCCCAGTGTCACCACTGGGATTCATAGAACCCTGGACTGGTTTGTGTTGGAAGGGACCCAGTTCCAACCCCCTGCATGGGCAGGGACACCTCCCACCAGCCCAGGTTGCTCCAAGCCCCATCCAGCCTGACCTGAGACACTGCCAGGGATGGGGCAGCCACAGCTTCTCTGGGCAACCTGGGCCAGGGGCTCAGCACCCTCACAGCAAAGAATTTCTTCCTAATGTCCAACCTAAATCTCCCCTCTTCAAGTTTGAAACCCTTTCCCCTTGTCCTCTAACTACACATCCATGAAAAAATCCCTCCCCCAGCTTTCTTGTAGGCCCTTCCCAAGGCTAATTTGCCACTTGCAAGAGAAGCAAGATTCAAGTGTGAGGTTTTGGAGGTCTTTTCACTGAATATAATTAATGATTTTGCTTCTTGTAATTAAGGAGGTGCAATTAAGAGTGATACAAATAGAGAGGTAGCTTTTTGGCATTTACAGAAGAACATTGGCTGTGCAGCTGAGGATGTATTGTCATTAGTGACTGGGCATTTCTTGGCCATTAAAATATCAAGAGATGCTCTACAGCATTGGGTGTTGTTCATTTGTAACCAAATGTAGCCCAGATAGCAGGTGGCATTTCTACAGTTCCCACAGGGAATATCTCCCAAAACAGGAGATTAAATTATTCAGCTCTCCCTATTAGACAAAAAGAGTGGGGGAAAAAAGGAAAAAGGAGGGGGGAAATGTTTCCTCTCTTTTAAATTTAGTATTTTTGCTTACAAGTGTTAAGGTGGCTTGCAGAAATTAGGAGGAGTTAAAAACCAGAGGAACAGGGCAATATAATTTTCTCCTCATTGCCACCATTTTCTCTTTGAATCCCCTAATTTTTGTCCACCAGAAAACAAACAGGAGTTGTTACTACATTATTGCTGCTGAAACTTTTTTGTTGGGAGAAGCTTTTTCTTTCTTGTTCCTCCACCAGTTTGAAGGATTCGTTGAGATCATTCACTGCTGCTGGTACTTGGTCTCATCCCAGCAAGGTACTGGTGTGCTGCTGGGCTGGCCTTTCTCCAGCATGCTGGGAGGTGTGTTGGTGTTTGTATCTTTCTTACAACCAGGGTGCCTTGACACAGAGAGTGGTTTCTCTCTGTCTCCTAAGGTTTTTTTTGCTGTTTTGTAGCCTTTTCACTGCGTTGGATAAATCTACAAGGAGCGTTAATGAGATTTGTTCAGGATGAGAAGCTGAGCTTGACAGATGGGCAAGGACAGTGTCCTGGGTTTTGGCAGGGCTGGGGTGGAAGGAATAATTCTTGCAGGATGGTTTCTGCTTGTGTGAGCGTTTTCAGAGCATCTTTAGAAGTGCCAGCCTCTCTTCTCTCCTGTGTTTTCTGTTTGTAAATCCTGGCTGAAGGCATTTTTCAGCTCAAACATAAATCTTCCTTTGACCTCAACAGCTCAGGGCAAATCTGGGATCAACCCCCTGAAGTGGCTTCATTGCCATTATACATCTAATCCAGAGCTTTTTCTGAAAATAAACAGATACCCTTCAAAGTTATCCTGCTTGAAAGCAGAGTTGCCCAAACTTGAAGGCCTTAGACATGATAAACTTGAAAAATACTGAGGCTTTTGGACAGCCAGGTCCCTCTCAGCTTGCTCTGGAAGTGATCCACCCATCCTGGAGAAGCACTGTCAGCAAAGCAGAGATTTCATGGGATCACAGAATGGTTTGAGTTAAAAAGGACAATTGAAGGTTGTCTAGGCCACCCCCTTGCAGGTAGATCTTCAACTAGATCAGGTTGCCCCATCCAGCCTGACCTTGAATGTTTCCATGGGTGAGACATTTCCCACCTCTCTGGGCAAGCTGGGCCAGTGTTTCCCCATCCTACTTGTAGAAGTTGCCTCCAAATATCTGGTCTCAGTCTGCTCTCTTTTAGTTTAAAACACCTTATCCTATTGCAACAGGCCATGCCAAAAAGTTTGTTCTCATCTTTCTTAGGGTTTCCTTTAAGTACTGGGAGGCCACCAGGAGGTCTCCCTGGAGCCTTCTCCAGGCTGAACAACCTCAGAGAGAGGATGCAGAGGCTTCTGTTCCCTTCTTCTTAAGGATGGAGTGACGTTGCCAAAGAGATCCCAAACTCCCCCAGGTGATGCTTCCCATCAGCCTCCCTTAGTGCATCCTATAGGAGAATGAAACAGAGAAATCCAGAGGTGATGTTTGGCTTCGTGCTTGCAAGATGCCTCCTCCTGTGGTCACCCTGGCACTGAAGGAGAAATTTTCTTAACTGCCCAGTGTTGCCCCATTCTGGTTTGTCCTCAATAATTGCTGTTTGAATGATTTCATGTGGTGGCCTTGCTCTGCCTTGCCATGGAGATGGTGGTGGGCAGGGAGCAGCGTGCCAGCAGGGACACAATCCCTTTGCTCAGGAGAGCCCAGGAATCTCCTCATCCTAGCAAGGAGGACTCACCAGGAGCAAGCAAAGTGACAAGAGCCTGATAAATCATGGCAGGGCACCACTCTCAGCAGGGAGGGTTCTGGATGTGAGCCAGGTAGTCCTTCCCATCCCCTCCTTCCCTCTTTTCATCAGTTCTCCTCCCACCTTACTCCTTTTCATTCATCTCCTCTTTTCCATGGGCTTATTCATGCTTTTCCAGGCACTTTTTATCACTGCCACATTTGGGGGGGTTGGGGTTGGTTTTTTTTCTGCTCACCCTTGATCCACAGCAAGGGAACCAGAGTGTCAATTGGTGAGGGCCAGGGTGGCAGATGGTTGGGTCAGGGCTCATCCATCACCGGTGCCGGCAGAGCCGGGGTGGCCACGGGGCCACCACTGCCTCTGGCAGAAGGGTTGAGCTGGAACAGGGAATTGGTGGTGGAGAGGAGGCATTTCCACTATGTAGCAATTTGGGAGGGATTTCCAACTGGGAAAAAAAGCAGTTCTCAGCTTCAGGAAGAGGGAGGTTTTCTTGCTGTCCTTCTCAGCTTTGTGGTTTTTTTTTTTTTAATGGGAATTTCTTATTATTGCTTGTGAGATGTTTGGCTTCTACTGAACATAATCTTGTAGGAGGAGGCTGTGCTTTCCTTTCAGCTCAGGTTTTGGCATTTTCCATGTCCCTGGAGGGCTGTTTCAAGGCCCATTTGAAACACAGAGAGGGAGGTGTCACTCTTAAAAAACTCTCATCCATGAGATCTTGTGAAAGCCAACCCAGCTGCCAGGTGGGACAGCACTGGTACCTGTCTTCCCTTCTCATCTTCCCATTCCAGGTCTTCTGTGGAGAATCAGAGCATCAACAGTAAAAGTCAATGACTCTAAAGGTCACCTAGCCCAATGCCCCTGCAGAATCAGGGACACCCTCACCTAGATCAGGTTGCTCAGAGCCTCCTCAAGCCTCACCTTGAATATCTCCAGGGATGAGGCCTCAACCACCTCCCTGGGCAACCTGCTCCATCTTTCCACTGCCCTCATGGTGAAGAACTTGTTCCTAACATCCAATCTGTTTTGCAGCTTGCCACCCAAAGGATGGACCTCTGCATCTGAGCTTTAAACATGAGTTAGCCCTGCCTGAGCAGAACCAGGGGTACCTACCCCAGCTGTGGAGCTGCCCATCATACCTAATCCCTGGGAGAAGTTAAGACCTAACTGGCTTTTCAGCAGGTAAGAAGAGTTATTGTGGTTAGGAGCCCTGGTGGTGCCATGCTCTATTAAATAACTGATTTTTAGCTAAAATTTCAGCTGAAATGTGAACAGGTTATCACACAGCTGCCTGCTATAAAGCTCTTGAGCTGTCCCTGAAGCATCTGGCTGCAGAGGTGGGGCTTTGGGCTGGATGGAGCCTCTGCCAGGCCATTTGCAACACCCCTGGGGAGTGCAGACCAGGGCAGACTCCAGAAAAGAAACTGTCTGCTCCAAATTATGCTCACTGAGAAACAACCCTGTTAAAAATTAATATGGTTACTCCCCCGAACTGTCAGCAGTCCTTATTCTTCAAAAAATACAAATTCTTGCTTTCACTTGGATGTTTGGTATTTTTAGCACTCCTTGCTTGCACACTTTCTATGGATGGGGCCTTGAGCAACCTGGTCTACTGGGAGGTGTCCCTGTCCATGCAGGGGACTTGTATCTTGATGATCTTTTAAGGTCCCTTCCAACCATTCTATGATGAGAAGTCCCTTCCCAAACCATTCTATGATTATTAAAAAGTGCAGAGGATTTGAGATTTTGAGGTGAGCACATATGGTTGGGGGGCAGGGGAGAAGCCAGACTGGCTGAGTGATGCTCTGGGAGCAGAGATTGGCATTTCAGAGTGCCCACACCCAAACCCAAACCCTGGGGTGGCTGTTCCCATGCCCTTAGCACCCCACACGACTGAGAGTAACAGGTTCTGATTTTATTTTTTTTTGTGGGTGTGTGATTTTTGTGTCTGTCTTTTTTTTGAATTGGAAACTTCTAAGCAACAGGTTCCTGTTTCTTCTCACATATGCCTCACATATTTGCCTTTTGTTATTTTGGCTAAAGCTATCCTCCCAGGACCCTACCAGCACACCAAGCAGCATATGGCCTTCTACTTGCTTCATTTCCAGCCCTCATTTTTTCCCACAGTAAACCAGACTTTTTCAGGCAATACTAATCCCCTGTGCCTGTCACTGGGAGAGAAAAGCATTAATAACTGCAGTTATCCTGGAAATATCTGTCACCCACATTTGTTTTTCCTTTTCCTTTGGGTAATCATGCTCCAGATCTAATTACTGCAGAAATTTCTTTTGCTCCAAAGAGCAGCATTTTGGGTTACCTTCCCGGCTGCTTGGAAGTTTAACTCCACCAACAAGGGAGATCTGGATTGATTTATATCAGCCGAGGATCTGCTGCTTCACATCTTTATTCTGTGTGTGGCTTGGGGTTACAGAGATGGTGGGGATTGATGGCTTCCAAAAAAAAACCCCACAGGACTAACCTGGCTGGATCCAAAAGCCAGGAAAGACGTTTGTTGGTCTGAGTGGGCTCAGGGCGAGTTTCTGGGAAAGGGAGGGGGATGGAAAAAAAGACTCAGTTCAATTTTTTCTGGCTGGGTGTTGACATACAGGGGAGGAGGCACCTCCTCCATCAGCCAGCAAAGTGGAACCAAGAGCAGCATCAGACCAGAGCACCCACTGGTCAGCACTGCCAGCCACTGGATGAACTGGGCAGACTGGGAAGAGAGGGGCAGAGCCATGAGGACACTCAGACTGTTTAATAAACCTTGGTGTCACCCAACACCCAAGTTTGTCACTGAAAGGGTGAAAAGGAATCACCCAAGAGGGAGATTGACTGGAGCTGGGCTAAGGATGCTCAGGCAGTGTGGGGACAACGTGGGGACTGAGGGAACAGGGTGGGAGGTGGCAGGACAAGGGGTAGCAGTGGGTGTGTTGTTTGTGATAGATTTTTAATTTCCATTTCCTCACCCAGCTGGGAGAAGGCTGGGCTCAGGAGCAGACAGAACAGCCCCAGGGACAGTGAGCAGGGTGCTGCAGGCAGGGTCTGAGGCACACGGGGCTGTGGAAAAGGCCCTGGCACCATGGTTTCCTTCAGTTATGGGTCCTGGCAGGAGCAAATGGTGCAAAGAGCACATCTGTGAAGCAGTTCCTGGACAAAAGCACCAAATCACCCCATGGTGAGTAAGATTAATTCTGTCTTGTGACCATGGAAGGGATTCAGGAGAAGGACAGTGCCCTCTGGGACTGGGGCTGTAAGTCTGAAAGGAGCACTTAGAGTGATCATAAGTCAATGTGTTTGGGATCATTCCTGGCTTAGCTTTAGCAGCTGAGGCCATGTGAGAGAATTGATGTTCAGGACAAAGCTTAGCCAACCACTTCCACTTGCAGAGAGGCAAAAAAAGATTTAAAAAATAAAAAAAAATTGATATATTATCCACAAGAGGGAAGAGGGAAGGATTGAGTGTTGCTTGTTTTGCTCCCCAGCAGTATTCAGGACAGGAATGGAGAGAGAGGGGCTGGGGAAAAAAAAAAAGACAAGGAAAGGGGAAACAAAAGAGAGACAAGATGTCTTTTCTTTTTTTCCTTAATTAATCTTGGAAGGTGATGACAGCGTAGGATGAGAAATGGGAAGTAAATGCTCTGCTAACAGCCTTTCAGAAAGATCCCTGCCTTTGACAAATGAGCTCCAAGCCCCAGGACTGGGAACCTGAGCTCTGCCAGTCCATTAGAGATAATTCAGCGGTCAGAGGGAAGAGCAAAGGGGCTGGGAGGGGGGAAGGCAAAGCCCTCCCCCTGCCTCCAGAAATGCCCCCAGCCTCCTGCCTTCCAATTACTCAGGTTCCTCAGGCTGCAGATTGAAGCCCACCTGGTGCCTGCTTGGGACTTGTTGAAACATTTGCCTTTGCTTGGTGGCCTTGCTGCTTTCCCATCTGTGCCCATGGTGCTGGCTGCCCGTGCCCTGCCAAAGGCTCCTCAGCTCCCACCTGCCCATCTTGTGCTTCAGGACAAGTATTTTTTAATTGATATTTTACCAGCAGGGTCAGTAAGGCCAAAATTTCAGTGATCCATCACCGATGCTGGCAGTTGAGGGATCCAGAATCTTTATCTTGCTCCTACCATGGATATTTTTAATTATTTTTTTTTTTTTTTTCAGATAAATGATTTAATCTGTTCATGCTTTTAGAGGTTCCAATCCCAGCCTACATCAGGGAGGGGTTGTGAGAATAAATGCCAGAAAAGCTAGAAGTATATTAAGGGTGCACATCATAAATTCCACTGTTTTGTGGAAAAAAAATAAGAAAAAAAGGTGAAGAATTAAACAGAAGGATGGGAGGGGATAGGATGGGACATGAATGGAATGGAATGAAAATGGAATGGAATAGAATAGAAAATAGAATAGAATGGAATAGAATGGAATAGAATATAGAATGGAGTAGGAGTAGGAGTAGGAGTAGGAGTAGGAGTAGGAGTAGGAGTAGGAGTAGAATAGAATACTGGAATGGAATGGAACAGAATAGAACAGAATGGGATGGAATAAAGGCTTTTTAAAAAGCAATAAAATCCTACACTTGGGAGGGTTTACTTTTTAATTTGTTCATGTTTACTCTCATGGAGTTTTGATTCCATGTCAACAACTGAATTTTGCCTTTTTTGCTTGGATTTATATTATTAATCAGCAAACTGGGGCTGGCAACAGCCTCTGCAATCACCTGAGAGCGCTTAGAGCCACACAGAAGTTAGTCCCTGAGGACAACCCAAACTATAAACTTTATTGCCCCTATAAAAGAGGAACCTGCAGCATCAGAGGCTTTTCAGGGATCAATAAAATCAGCATTAACTAAACTGTCAGCAGCCACTGTCCCCTTCCCCCAGCCTGCTCTGCCATTCATTTCCAACCACGCTAAATTGGGACTCCAAATTTTGGGTGGAAGTCAAACTGTCAATCCCATAATCAGTTGTGAACAGTGTAAGCAGCATCTACCTAACCTGTAAATGACCATCTAGTCTGAGCATCCTCTAATGATGCTAAAATAACCATTGGGTTGGTAATTATTCATGTGTGGAAAGAGGAAAATAAAAAAAATCCCCTTTGGGATCCATTGGAAAGTTTGGAGAGCTTCGAAACCCAGTGCAAGGCAGTCCCTTGAGGTTTGGTAAAAAGTGTAAGAACATGGGGGGGGAAAAAAGGGAGGAAAAAACCAAGGTGAGGAAGATATTTTTAGAGACATGAGGAGGTGTCTTGGGACTCTGCAGATGGCCCCATAGAGTGAGGGCAAAGCTGGGGGGAGATGATGTGAGCTCAGCAGCATAGTACTGCCCATGCTAAATGATTTTTCACGAGGGCATCTTCCTGTCAAGCTGTCCAAACGGATGAATTTTCCAAGTGCAGGCAGTGAGCAACCCCCTGGAGCCAAGCAGCTGCCAGACCGGGGTTGAAGCGGGACATCACTTCACAGGTGCTGAAGGCGGTGGCGTGCAAGATGCAAACAGCCATCCAGGAGCCCTGAGCTTCCTTTCGCAGAGGGGCAATGGCAAATTGTGCAGAAAAAATGAACCAGCAAACAAGGAAATAATATTTATTCAGAGGTGGTTTCGGTGGCAAGGCAGTGGGGGTTTGTAAACCGAGCAGTGAGATAGGCCTGAGGGGGAAACCGCTGCAGAGGCTGCGCCAGCTTGGGGCTGGGAGCACAACTTTGGGGGGGAATTTGGAGGAAATGGGGTTTTTGCTGGAGTGGGTGCAGGGTCTGAGCATCCTCTGCAGACCTTGCACGACTCAACTGACTGGGTGGCAAAGGGAGGGTGAGATTTTTGGGTGGAAATGCCCCATTCCTCCCCACGCTCAGGGCAAGCTCTACCGCAGCGCGAACGTTCAGGAAGGATTTTGGGAATTCATCATTTCCCCTTGAATACATATCAAAGCTCCTGTCTGCCTTAATGCCTTTCCTCATCTCCAGCCAGCCAGCGTCAGCACAGGTAAGAATAAAAAGCGATAAAAAATTAAAAGCTACAATAAACATTATTGATGCCATTCCTAACGAGACAGAGAAAGAGAAAGCGGGGATGCTGAGGTGATAAATATCATCTGTCAGCAATAAATTACAGACGTCATTAGGTTTCTACAGTGGGGCCTGACAAATTATTTTGTGCAAGTACATGCTTAGCTGCACCTTACACCATCTCAGCTACTCCGAGACTGCACCTTAA
This sequence comes from Florisuga fusca, assembly GCA_038090715.1. Taxonomy (NCBI): domain Eukaryota; kingdom Metazoa; phylum Chordata; class Aves; order Apodiformes; family Trochilidae; genus Florisuga; species Florisuga fusca. Next base: position 2,610,279 of record JAAWXA010000015.1, on the reverse strand, counting down.
AAGAAAAAGGAAAAAAAAAAAAAAGATCAATTAAATTGATCCTGGATCGATCTGAGATGCACGGAGCACTGGAATCAATGTTAGCTCTTGGTACCACTTCCACCCCATCTGAACTTCTTGGGTAGTATCAGAAGCATCAACGGGAGGTTTTGCAGTAGATTTCATGGGCCAAGGGAAGGCTGGGCCTGGCAGGGCTCACCTCTGGGTCAGCAGCTGGATTTGCAGCCTGCCATGGCCCTGCCCCTTTCCTATCTGGAGAATTTGTGGTTTTTTTTTTACTTAATAAATGTTGGGCTCTTTCTTGGCCACCTGGGGATGATGCCCTGGCAGGAGATGCTGTGCCCTCACAGCGCTGCTCCGGAGTCCCATGAGCCCAAATTTGGGGGTGCAGGAGGTGCCTCTGGCAGTGAAATGGGGCTGTGTGTCCCTCTGGTCCCCCAGGGGTGGTGGCACAGGGCATACACTTGATTCTCCCATGGCTCATTACCTCAGTCTGCCAGAGGATGCCAGCCCCTTCTTCACAACCTGCCCCTGCTGGGCTCAGAAGGCCTAAAGGCTTTCTCCCTGACCTTTAGGTGATTTCATGATTAGAAAGGTGTTTTTTGTGCATGCTGCAGGGTGGGTTTGCCTCTCATTGTCTGTCCCTCTGCACAGAAGCACCACTGCCAGCTCTCTTGTTGCTCTTGAGTTTCATCCAGCCTCAATCCAAAGCACCCTGTCCCACTCCTGCGGGTGCCAGGTCCGGCCCGGAGCAGTGACTCCCACACTCCTGTGTTGGTGCTGCCAAAAGCAGCCCTGGGATTGCCTCCCCACACACACACACACCTTATAGACCTCAATTTGCAGGAAAGGGAGAAAAAAAAAAAAACAAACCCAACATCATATTGTGGTGTGGTCTTCACAAAAGCCATTCATTCCAGGGCTCCTACTAACAGGCATTAAATGAGATTCCTGCAGGAGATGATTTGTTTTGTCCTTCTCCTGCCGGCTCAGATTAATCTGGGCTGCTGAAGTAGTGGTGTCATTTCTGGGAGACATACAGCAGCAGGACTCAGGGAGCCCCATAAATTAGAAACAATCCCGGGTCCATCCATCTTCCCTCTCCCCTCCCCTCCCTGCACCTCTCAGCAGGGCAAGGGCAAGGCCCCGCTGCCGCTGCTTTGTAGGCTGAGCCCTGGAGACATGGCAGAGGGTGGAACAAAAGAGGGATTCTTGTGGACGAAAGCAATTTACCTTCTGCTCTTTTTGCAGAGGAGGAGCTGGTGGTGGAATGCCCCACGAGGATCCCCACGCTTGGCAGCCATGGCAGCCTCAAGAAGCAAGACCAACATCCTCAAGGTATACAGAGCCCTACATAAAATCATACCCTGACCCAGGTGTCACCAGGTTTTGTTCAAAAGTTTTTTTCCTTACTGACAAACAGGGGTTTTTTTTGGTGGGGGGTGGAGGGTGGAAACCAGTTTGGAGCAAGAAGAGTGGTTTTGCATCTCATTGCAAGGGTTGGGGATTCGAAGGAGGGAGCGAGCATGGGGTGATGGGGGGTGTGGGTAGGGTTAGGTGCACCTGGTGCATCACCCTCCTGCACCCAGCAGGCTCAGACCTGCCCCCTCTGAGTCTGTGGACTGGTAATACGTGCACTCAATATAATATGTACGGGTGTGCACACATAATGTACACATATATATACACACACCCATCCGTGTGGACAGCTATAGTCTACCTGGGTAACAAAAAGGAAGCTTGGAGGAGACAGAAGCACCACTATTTATTATTTATGTCACCCTGTGACAAGCAGTGTACAGGCATCAGAATAAGTGCCAGCTCTCCCCTGAGCAGTTTACAAACTCAAACAGACACACACAAACCAGTTGGAGAGCCCAGAGAGCTGGCAGGAGCCAGCCCAGGCTGGAGAGAGGCGATGAGGCTCCAATACTCCCAAAAATCCAGCCCTGTCCAAAGCACCCCCTTGGCACTTGCCAGCATAACACAGAGCTGACCATCATGTTGCTCTATCATCCCCAGAGCCACCAGATGCTGCAAGGATGGAGGTGTGGTGGGACACTGGGACAGTGGCAGGGACCTGAAGGGGGACATGTCCCTGCTGTGGGGTCATGCTCTCCTCAAGACCCATCACCTGCCCAAACTCAGCACCACCACCCCCCAGCCTCCACCCTGGAAATGAAGTGAAAGACCAGCTGTTTATTTTGTATTAATTTTTAAAGATGCCTTGTCTTGGATGAGTGCCTGTCTATCTCTGTCTATTTGCCACCACTGAGGAGATTCATTACTTTGATGGATTTGTGCAATTTTTTCAAGTGCTTCAGGTGACAAACAATAAAGCAACACTTCATGCTCAGCTCCAGAGCTGCAGCCGGGTGAGGAGGGAGGGGAGCAGGGGGGACCTTACAGAGGGGATTCCTCCCAGAGAAATAGAATTCATCCCTGTCTCAGCTTGGTGGTCAGGGCAAACCAAACATCAAGGGGCAGAGTTGATGTTGCCTCCCTCTGGACTCCCTAAGGGAAGAAAAAAAGGGAACAGGGAAGGCAGAGTAACACATGGGCTGAGGAACAAATATATACAAATGTTCATGATTATACACAAAACCTGATTTTGATGACTGCAGGTGTAGCTGTCTGAGGGTCCCTTTCATCTCAGGAAAGAAAGGAAAGCCCTTCCACTGCTCTTCCCAGCACTGCAGGGCAGGGAGAAGTTGGGGTGTTCATCAGTGGAGCTGTTGGGAAGGACAAGGCCATGGGAGTGAGACTGCTGAGGCTCAACAATTCAATCCTCCCCCCGAGGCTGCTCCATCCTTCCTCTCCTGGAGCTGCAGCCAAGCAAATAAGACACGAGCCTGGAGAAAGGTTCAGGAAGGGGTGAGGGCATCACAGAGAAGTGGCCGAGTGGGGGACGTGGTGCGTAGCGATGCCGGTGGTTTATGGACACTGTTGTATTTTTCCATGGGACCTCTCAAGAGGGAGAAGATTTCATCCCGAGCATTGCTCCTCGAGCAGGTGATCATCTCTGCTGTAACTGCGTGGGCTCCCAAGGAATAAATTACACCAGACAGGCTCGATCACTGCTGATGACAGAGGCACAGGATTTACGGCTGTGAGGAGCGCGGCAGCGGGAGTGCCAGCAGACATGGCCCAGGCCCAGAGCCCTCATGCCAGGTGAGTGGAGAGGGGAGAGGAACAGGGATAGTAACCACGGCTGTCTGTATCAGTGTGACCAGTCAAAAGGTGGAGGTAAATCCCCCCAGGGCTCTGGCTGAGGTCTGGCTCATAAATCTGGCTGATTTGTATCTCCAGTGTTTTGTGAAGCTCTGGAGAGGTGGAAGGGAAGAGGCTGGGAAGTGGGTTCCCCTGTAGCAGAGCCAAGAGCCAGCACATTCTTCACGTTCAGGCCATGCCTGCAATTTGAGCTGTGATCTTTGGCTGGGCTTTTGAGGTAATGGGGTTTGTATGATGAAAACAAGCTGCTCTGATGATCAGACTGCTCCTCCAGTCTTGGCTTACACCTTCCCAATTCTCCTCCCTGTACCAAGACTTTCCGTGCAATGTTGGGAAGTCCTACAGAGTTTTGACTCCAGGGCAAGAGGCCTTGGGATCTCTGGGATGGCTGATGGCAAAGCAGTCTCCTTGCAAAGCTAAGCCTGAACTGTGGGGCTTTACCCAAATCTCTTTTTTACTCAAAGACAACCCAAGAGCTCTGCCTGAGCACCCCATGGGTGCTTGGCCTCTTGGGTGGCTGCTGGGGAGCTGTGGTCCTCAGCTTTCTGCATGGCCAAGGCAAGGTGAGGAGCTGGAGGCAATGCACCAGCCTGTCAGGGCCACTTTCCACAGAGTGGGTGGAAACCCCACTGTGACACCAGTGGGAGGCTGTAGAAAGGCAGTGCCATGGCTGGAAACAGCTCATCTCCTGGGGATGGATCTCCTGCTGGAAGCAGCTCATCTCAGCAGAGACTTGTCCTCAGCTACATGATGAGGCTTCTCAGAGATGTCCATAAAATACTACCATTTATTAAATGGGATGTGACAGATGGAGAGGTTGCTATCTCCCAAAAAAACAGCCCTCAGGGAGCAGAAAATAAGAAATGTGTGGCAGAAGGACATGCCAGCTGGAGGAGAAGACACTCTTAAAGGCTCTGGAGAAGAAGAACTGACCTGACTCACTGTCCTGGTGGGTGAGGTGCTGCACTGCCTCCTTCAAGACAGAGAAAAGTCTGCATCTCCACCCAGGTATTTGCTTGATTCTCCCCCTTTGTGTAGTAAAAAGCAATAACTAAGGAGAGTGGGGAAGAGAGGCACTGAATTTATCCAGTTTTTGGATAAAAATCTTTACTGCTGACCTCTGGATGAAAGTGTAGACAATTTTTTTTTGTTATCATGGAGGGCAGCCTCAATTTCCACACCAAAAAACCCCTATTTCTAGTCTTTGGGGGAATGAGCAGGGCCTTGATCTGTAGCTGTGGCTTCAAAAGTGAATGAAATGCTGTCTCTTTTCATCCACATCCTGAAAGGACTGACTGTCCTGGAAATAGGAGTACTGGGGGATTGCCAGGATAAGATCCCATCTCACATCCTGGCTCCTGGTCAGTGCTGCTGGCATAGACACATGGTGCCCCCAAACCTGCTCTTGCCTTTGAGACCCTTCTCAAAGGTATGTGAGGGGTGGTGGGGAGAAGGAAAAGGAGGGAAGGCCAAGGGGAAACAGGTTTAAGGGGGTGGGAGGAAGGAGAAGGAGGAGCAGGAGGAGAAAGAAGGAAGAAGAAGGAGGAAGAAAGGAGAATAAAGAAGGAGGGGGAAGAAGGAAGGAGAAGAGAGGACGAGAAAGAAGGAAGAAGTAGGAGAAGAAGGAAAAGATCACTTCTGAGAAGAAACAGAGAGGGGTTTTCTCTGCCACTGAGAGCTAACACGCGTTTAGCCACTTGCAAAAATATCCTTCCTGCTCCCCAAGGGACTCCTGACTCTTCCAGCAGTAACTGAGAAACTGAGAAAACATGTCAGGAAGCTTTTCACCAAGTGGCTTTGGGGTTTGGGGTTTTTTTTTTTGGAGTGGCAGATGAAGAATTTCAGTTTCCTCTAGAGCAAAAGGACCACGCTCCAGGCCGGCCAAAATAAATAAATTTTTCACTTTTGTCTTTGTCTCTTTGGACAAAAGAAATGGAAATGAAGCTCACAGTTTGAAAGAAACATCAAAATTAGCACCACTGAGCAGTTCCATCTCTTTCTCCTTTAGCCCACTCACTTTTGACCCTGGAATCCTCCAGTGACATTGGTTTCAAAGCCTCAGTTATTGTTTTTTACCCCCTTTTCCCCTGCACACCCACTTGCTGGGCTGCAATCTGTCAGGGGAAGGTTGACTTCACACCCCTCTGTTCCCAGGAGTCAAGACCAGCAGTGGCTGCATCAGCTGCAAACTCCTTGCCTGAAGTCTCAGCTCCTAAAATTCTGGCTTGGCAGGGGGGGTAGCTGAGGAAAAGGGACGTTTTCCTGAGCTGGGGCTGATCCGTGAAGATTTCTGGGGAAAGGAATAATGGATTCCCCAAGAATCATTATTATTTAAGCGTCGAGGGAAAATTGAAAAGAAAATCTGTTTACCAAAAATAACAGTAGCAAGTATTTGTCATCTCTGTCAGAAATTCAGACCTGTGCCATTTCATAGGTTTCATAAGCTCTCGTTAATTTTCTTGTTGGGAAGAATTTGCTATTTTAATGAAAGCTATTTACACGAGCAACTGCTGGAAAATCTTTCATTAGTGGACAAGAACTATTGATTATTTTCATCCAGCTCCTCAGCCATGTTCCAGCCAATTACTGTAACCAATAACTAAAGCACTATCAACCTTGCATTCCTGCCACTATCACCAGTAGAACTTTATTCCCCTGGATGACACGTGTCATGCCAGCCTCAGGGAAAAGCTGTGCTGGAGAAACCTCTTTTAACATTTATGTCACATTGCCATCGTCTGCAAGCTTCTGGAGAGCAGAGTTGCCCTGAGAAAGCAAAGAGACTGCTAGTTAGTGCCTTAATGTCTTTACTAAAGAAAATATTTACTGGGCACACGGCGAGAATTATCGAAGAAAGAGAGGGAGGTTGAAAGAAATGCCTGGCTAATGCCCAGATATTAAATTCCTGTTTTATTTCCCCAATATTTGGCCTGGTTTGCAGAAATCCTCAGCTTTGGAAGGGGCAGGATTCATCTCAGCAGACTAAGTAAGAAATCTGAGCTGTTGACAGAGGTGGTGGTCCTCAAAATCCTCAGGAAGAGCCAGGCACAGCCAGGCAAGGCTGCAGTTTACACTCCACACCTCCCTTTAAAATAGCAAACTTGAAGCAGCTTGGATTTGTCTGCTCATTTTGACTTGTGGTTTTGGTGGTTCTCAGCCTGCTTCATAGGGAAATGTTATATTTAAATATTATATTATGATAGGAGTCGTGGCTTTAAAACTGTGGCCACTCGCATACATATTAATGGGCTTGGGGAAGAAAAAAAAAAAAAAAACCCAGAGAAATCTGTCTCCAGTTTTTTTGACAGAGTTGTAATTAAAGAAGATTTTTCATAGAGAACATCTGTTTCTCTTGACAGATATATTCTTGTTGGGAGAAAAAGAATTGCCTAAAAAAACAGTTTGTCAGTCTGTTTTTTTTTTTTTTTTTTTTTTTTTTGACAAAGAAGTAGATATTTCCTTAAAGGAGATTTATTCTGATTAAAGCTGAGTGGCAGCAAGTGTTGCCAGGATGGTGGCAGCCCCAGGACTTGACTGAGCTGCCTCTGCCTCCTCCACAGCCCCTCAGATGGGAGGAAGGAAGCTCTCACCCTCCCCAGCAGCCTTGCCCACAGACCTGGTAATTAATATATCAGGAAAAAAAAATCAGAGATGAGGATGAATGTGGCTGTCTCATTCACATATATGTGCATGCAAATATATATATATATAAGTAAAGGAATTTTTTTTTTTCTATTTCTTTCCAAACTGAGAGCACTGCAACTTCCTCCTGAGTAATTTCCCAGTAGTCCTCGTTAATTCTTTAAGATTTTCCCCACCTCTTTTCAAAGCCTAAAGTTCAAAGACACAGAAAGGAGCTTTCTCAGCACTTTCTTTTTCCCTTTTCAGTTGTGTTTTGGTTTGTTTTTTTTTTTTTTTAAGTTTTTCAGCAAAGTCCAATCAAGCCTATTAACTCCTTTCTTTTCTTTTTTTTTATACCCTCCTCCTTGAAGGGAAAAGGGCCGTGGGGCTCAGTCAAGGCTGCCAGATCCAACTGTCTGGAGAATTTCCCTCTCCCTGATGCTCTGGGAGATGTCCTGTGTCTTGGTAGCCGTGTCCACGTGGATCTGCCAAACACCTATAAACCCTGTCCCTGCTCCTGGAGACCCTGTCCTGCCCAGGAGGAGTAGGGAAAGCTGGGACAGAGGTCTCTCTGCAGCACCATCCAGGTCCTGGATTAGGATGAAGAGACTTAGGGAGAAGTCCTGTGAGTAAACATCCATCATGTTTTAAGATGCCTCAACCAGTTAAACACATTTGAGGGGCTGGAGTGGGGCCAGAGAGGAGCAGTGGAGCTGGGGAAGGGTCTGGAGCACAAGTCTGACCAGGAGCAGCTGAGGGACCTGGGGGTGTTGATCCTGGAGCAGAGGAGGCTGAGGGGAGACCTTCTGGCTCTCTGCAACCCCCTGAGAGGAGGTTGGAGCCAGGGGGGGTCAGGCTCTGCTCCCAAGGAACAAGTGATGGGACAAGAGGAACAGCCTCAGGTTGTGTCAGGGGAGGTTTAGGTTGGAGCTTGGGAACAATTTCTTTAGTGAAAGGGTTTGTCAGGCCCTGGCCCAGGCTGCCCAGGGCAGGGATGGAGTCCTCATCCCTGGAGGGATTTCAAAGCCATGGAGATGTGGTGCTGAGGGACAGGGGTTAGTGGTGGCCTTGGCAGTGCTGGGGGAATGGTTGGACTGAATGATCTGAAAGGTCTTTTCCTACCACAATGATTCTACGATTCTATACACACCTTCTCCTCCTTAGCCTACTGTTTTCCTCCTTTTTTCCCCTGCTCTGTTACAAGAATAAAACTGAATCCCCTTCCTTGATTCTAAAGCAGTGCCCTGCCTGCAGGCTGCTCACATTTCAATCAGCTGAAGGTGCAAAGTGCTCTGGAAAACCTCGGCCTCTCCACGCGAGGCACAATAATTAATCGCCAGAGCATAAGCCATGATTTTTTTCCCCCTGTCCCTGGGGATGTGGATCTCTTGGTAGCTGAATGACTTGCTTCACTATATCACCCTGAGCATTAATGCAAATGGCAGCCAGTAATTATACCAGGCATTAAAGTTCTGTAATTGTATGTACTGTGCAGGGATTTATAATGCAACAGCAATCCCGGCGCCCGTGCTGTGCTTCTTGCTCGGCAGCACAGTGTGCCTGTGAAAAAGGCAAAGGCAAGCCACATAAAACAAAAAATAAAACCCAAACATATAAAGGTCAGGGCAGTAAATATAAAGATAAGCATTGCATCCCTTTAAATATTTATCATTAGTGACATTTTCATTATAGGAGGGTTGGGACTTACTGGCTGCGGAGCAAACGTGGGCATGGCGGGTTCCGAGCCTCAGCTCGAGGCCACAAGGGCAGTGAGAAAAAGGCTTTGGAATGGAATGGAAATATGAAATGGGATTAAAAATGGGTTTAAGTTACAGGCAGCATTGTGTCCCCTTAGAAGCAGAGCCAAGATAGTAGGGAGTTGACCGAAGGTGCACCTCACAGCCCGGGATGACACCTGGGGTGGCCTGGGGCATGCCACTATCCCAGAGGAAATGGAGATTTGGTTTGAGGAGCTGGGAATATCCCTTCCCCCTGCCCCCATGCCTGCACGCAGTGGGGACCCAACCTAATAAGATGGAATAAAAACCCAAAGGTCTTTTGTATTTGACAGAACAGAACCGTGGCTCTAAGGAGGGAAGGAAGGAGGGAAGTGGGATTGAAAAGCAAAAAAAAAAAAAGATAGGTGAGGCTTAACAACACATATAATACAAAAATAAACTCCAAAAAACCACCTTAGATGTGAAGGGAAACAAGTCACTGTGGAGAAACCTTATCCTGGGAATGCATGACCATCCCCATGGAGCATCAGCAGATGTGTCTGAGACATCCCCAGCACCAGGGCTGGAGAGCCACCAGCCCGGGGTGAGGAAGTGCCCCTCCAAAATGAAACCCTCCCCTTGGGGCTGGCTCTTCAGAAGGGGTGAATATTTTTCAACCCCTCGACTAAGTGCCGATCCATCAGTGCATTAGAAACAGAACATTAATCTGTTCCTCCCCTCCGTGCCTTAATTGTAACATTTTCCCTGTAATGAGGTGAAGCAGGAAAATGGGAAGGTAATTGTGGTGGTGCTGGTGGAGGGTTTCCTTTGTCATTTTAACACCAACAGTGACATGAGGCGTGGATTATTTCTCTGCAGCACAGGGCTTTCACCCCCTGAGGAGGGGGATTAGCCAGAGAGTAAGCTTTGGCCCCTCAGATGAGGTGGGTCTCCATCACACCTGCCCTGGTGGGGTGGGGAGGAGAATTGTTGAACACTGGGGAGAGCCTGGAGCTCCCACTGCTGCAATAAAAAAGCAGGTGAGTGTGTGTAAATCTCTCTCTATATATAAATATATATATATATATACACATATATATATATTCACTAGGTTTTCCTAGGATAAAACCAGGCTCCACTGGCAGGGGACATGTATTTTGCAGCTCTTTTTCTGGACAAATCCCAAATATTGATCATCATAAATGGCAGCGCACGCTCCCGGGGCTCCCTCTGGTCTCCTGTAAGCAGGAGTGATGGAGAAGGCAAAGAGCTCACACAGGGCTCATTTCCAAACAAGCTTTGAAGCTGCCAGGTCATTCTCCTCTGCAGGGACTCAGCATTTTCTTCAGCCTCTGGTTCTTCTTTGTCCTGCAGTGTTGTCTTGGCCTCTCCTTTCCCATGTCCTACATATTATGTGTCTTTTCACTCCTTGCTTTCAGGTCCAGGCACCAGGGGACCAGCAACCCCTGCAAGAATCTTCAGCAGAAAATCTCAGGAGTGGGTTTGGGCAACATTTCTTTATACAGTGGTGCTGGAAGCCATCAGCATCTGCCCCCTGCATGGCCTGAGCACCAGGACAGCTGCCCAGCAGCTTTCTCTTGGTGCTTCCATCTCAAATGTCATCATTTCTCATGCTGTGATGCCCTGGCTGTGGATCCAGCCTTCCCTGCAGTCCAGGCACCCCTCTGAAACTGCTTCCAGGACCAAACTTCTCTTCCTCAAAAGCTCTGCCAGCAGCAAGCAAGCCAACAAGGGGCTCTCTAGGCTGCAGAACATGTATTTTCATTCCTTTCTCTTCCTCTGTGCCTTTGTGCCTGGCTCTGATGCCTCTGTCTTTTTTGTCCTCCTCACTGGGAGGTCTCTGTGGAGGAGTCACAGACTAATTGGTCCTCTGAGTGTTCAGACCCTTTGAGCAGAAGCTATTAATGTTACTTACTGCCATTGCCTGTGGCCCAGGGGGGAGTCCTGACCTTGTGCAGCCTGTTCTGCACCTACAGAGACAATCACTAGTGCAACCATTTAATCACCTGGATGCATAAATCCCATCGAGTTTGGCTTCCCAAATCACCAGTCTGCAGGGAAAAGGGGATTTTGTGGTGTCCCCAAATTCAAGGCCATCTCAAGCCAACACATCTCTGTGACAGGAAAGGAGGACCTGGTGGGCCACCCCCACCCACCACAGGCAGAACTGGATGGTGCCCAGGGATGGGATGAGGGAGGACAAGTCTGAGATGTGCCCTACAATGTGTGTGTTGCTGCCACATCCTCCATCCTTTGGCTAAAGGCATAAGAGGGAAGAAAGGGACATCCAGCCAGGAGAGAGCCACAGTGCTGGTTGTCATCGGAGTCCCCTCATCTGTCTTTTGCAGGAACAATTTGGTGCAATTCATAGAATCATAGAACTGTCTGGGTTGGAAGGGACCTCAGAGATCATCAAGTCCAACCCTTGATCCACTCCCGCTGCGGTTCCCAGCCCATGGCACTGAGTGCCACATCCAGTCTCTTTTTAAATATCTCCAGGGATGGAGAATCCACCACTTCCCTGGGCAGCCCATTCCAATGCCTGATCACCCTCTCCCTAAAGAAATTCTTTCTAATATCCAACCTAAACCTCCCCTGGCACAACTTGAGACCGTGTCCTCTTGTCGTGCTGAGAGGTGTCTGGGAAAAGAGACCAACCCCCCCCTGGCTACAACCTCCTTTCAGGGAGTTGTAGAGAGTGATGAGGTCTCCCTCTGAGCCTCCTCTTCTCCAGGCTGAACAGCCCCAGCTCCCTCAGCCTCTCCTCACAGGATCTGTGCTCCAGTCCCTTCCCCAGCCTGGTTGCCCTCCTTTGGACCTGCTCCAGCACCTCAATCTCCTTCCTGACCTGAGGGGCCCAGAACTGGACACAGGACTCGAGGTGTGGCCTCACCAGGGCTGAGTACAGGGGCAGAATCACCTCCCTGGACCTTCTGGCCACGCTGTTCCTGATCCAGGCCAGGATGCCATTGGCCTTCTTGGCCACCTGGGCACACTGCTGGCTCATGTTCAGCTTCCTGTCAATCCAAACCCCCAGGTCCCTCTCTGTCTGGCTGCTCTCCAGCCACTCTGTGCCCAGCCTGGAGCTCCCCATGGGGTTGTTGTGGCCAAAGTGCAGGACCCGGCACTTGGCCGTGTTGAACCTCATCCCGCTGGGATCAGCCCAACTCTCCAGTCTGTCCAGGTCCCTCTGCAGAGCCCTCCTGCCTTCCAGCTGATCCACACTCCCCCCCAGCTTAGTGTCCTCTGCAGATTTCCTGATGATGGACTCAATCCCCTCGTGCTTAGGATGCTTCCTAAAGACCCATCCAGGATGATCCCCCATCCCCTTCCCTGCCAGGTCATTCCTGGTGACCTGCTCTTCCTCAGGAGTGTTTCCCATCACCCAGATGGAGACCAGTGGGCCAGCCCATTGCTCTGTCCCAGTTCATCCCTGCCTTCGTGTGTCCCTCCTCGTGCTGCCCATGTGCCCAGTGTCTCCTCCACTTGCTTTCCCTTCCTGGGGAAGCATCAACATCCCATCTCCCCACCCCATCCTGTGGTCACAATCCCTCCATCCTCTCTTCTCCACAGCTTCATTCCCAGTTTTATTTTTCAGCTCGGCCTTCTCCTTCCTCCCTCTCAGCAAAATGTCTTCACCAGCTCAGACCTCACTTTGGGTTAAATCCAAGTTAAATCCAAGCATGCAGGAGCTCAGGAAAACAGAATTCAAACACTGCCATGCCTGGTCACATCAGGCTGAGTCTCTAGAGGTAATTTACTTCACTGGAAGGCAGAGGGGCAGGTCATTAATGCCTAGGATTATTATTATTATCATTATTGTACTCAAAGAAGAACTTTTTGCTTCTATTCTAGCAAATCTGAGACTCAAATTGGAAAGCTCAGCCCATCCAGTTCTGATGTGTTGCTATTGATATTTCTCTGTGTGTGTGTGGGGGGGAGTATAAATAAATAAAAAAAAAAAAAAAAACCAAAACAAACCATATGAGCAGAACAACAATATGCCAAGAGTCTAAAACCTCACAAAGGCAACAGTTTAAAGGATTTCAAAGGCTGTTTTCATAGGCCTTTGGGGACTCAAATGTAGCATATTGATTATGCTTTGGAAGCAGCTAAAAGCAGCTTCACCATAGCTAATTAATACAGTGATGCCCCCATGCCCCTGCCACTTGTTTTACCGAGCTTCAGCCTGTCAAATCAATTCATATTCACAACCCCAGTGAAAGCAGAAACTCTGTTTATCATTTGATAAACTCATCAGTCTATCGACTCACTCAGCATAATTAACTGACCTGTCCTGAGGGGTTGAAACTGGTGTCCTACAGATGCTTTTTTTGGGGTGACACAAGCCAAGCAGACTCGGGAAGACACCCCCCTCCTTTTTTTTTTTTTCTGTCTGTAATCACAACGTTTGATGTTCAGCCTCTGTAGACCCTTGGACAACAACTTCTCAAGGAGAAAGGGAGAAAGGGCTGTGATTATTGGTTGCAGGGAGCTGCCTCTGCTTGAAGGACACCCCAACGTCATTTAGGATGTGGCCTGATGGAGTTCAAGAGTTTCCCCCTCTTTCGGGGGGGAAAAAAATCTATTTTACTTTCTGACAAGAAAGGCAAATGAGACATGGACTTCTGCATTTCTCAGCTCCCACCCTCTCTTTGCTGTCAGCCACCATACATGTTCCTTGTTTCCTCGTCTAGACAAGGGGAATAATTTTTCCACTTTTCCACCCATTCTGCAGAGCTTGTGGCAGGTGCTGTCTCTCGCTGCACATCAGTTCAGAACTAGCTTAGTGCTGCTGCAGCTGTGCCTACAATTGTAAAAGTGCAAAATCCTCTAAAATGGGGCTTTTGGTCTCCCAAGTCTCCTTGAACCTGGCTTCAGGTTCCTGGCTTGTAAAGTTCCCCACTCTGAAGAAGTGGGAAACCTCCCTGAGACCTTCTGGAAGGTCTTTAAGACAGTTCTGTGTTTATGCAGGACTTCATTTTGAGACTAAGGAGGCAGATTTGGAGCCTTCTGGCTTGTCAGAGAAGGTGAATTACTGGGCAAAGGCAAGAGCGTGCAGAGCACATCTCAGCTGGGTGCTGTGCTACCCAGGGGGACACCAGTGGCAATGGAGGAATAAGAGGTGGCCCTGGTGTGACATGTTCTGGGGAGTTTTTGAAAGCTTCCCAGGGTGAGCTGCAGGTTCTGGATAACTTGTGGCTTTCTAAAGTAAGGCAAAGGGATATTGGTGCATGGGTGAGGCATCAGCTTTGAGTTAGAGCAAGTTTCTGATTTTAATTCAGTGTGCTTCATTTAAAAAAAAAAAAAAAAAAAAAAAAAAGTGGGGGAGAACACACACAATAGAATGAAATAATTGCAGCAACAGCTGCTGTGTTTCTAAGATACTTTCACCAAAAGCCTATGGAGATCAAATAGTTTCCTCTAATTAGACCACTTTCCTTGCCAGCAGCTTCCCTCTATGCAAAAATGTCTCAACACCTCCCTCCTGCTCAGCCAGCCCCCTGGGACCCAGGGCTTTGCCAGCACAGACAGAGTAACACTCAGCTCCCTTTTAAGTTCTCCTCAGTACCAGGTTTCCCAGGAGGGAAGAAGTCATTCACCACTTCCTTCCTTTCATCAGAGCATGCTCTCCCCTTGGTTCCCCTCACCTGGACCCATCACTCCCATGGCCAGGACCACCAAAGAAGTGGTGACCACTTGGTGGAGCACTGCTGAGCCATTCCCTGGAGTTTTAGGCCATTTGTAGACTGCTGGGGAGAGGTGGTTGACATCTGCAGAGCCTTTGGAGGAAGCCTGGTCTCTGGGGTTTGGGTTGCTCTGGCTCTGCCCCACTGCTGTTACACTAAATCCCATTTCCATGACCCGAGGGAACTTTAACATTTTCCCAGGCACAAACACAAGCTGGGTGGAGAATGGATTGGGCATAGCCCAGAGGAGAAGAACTTGAGGGTGTTGGTTGCTGGGAAGCTCACCATGAGCCAGCAAAGTGGCAACCCTGTCCTGGGCTGCATCACCAGCAGGGTGAGGGAGGGGATTTTTGCCCCTCTGGTGAGACCCCCCTGCAGTGCCGGGTCCAGCTCTGGGGTCCTCAACCCCAGAAGGACAAGGAGCTGTTGGGGAGGATCCATGGAGATGATCATGGGGCTGGAGCAGCTCTGCTCTGGAGCCAGGCTGAGAGAGTTGGGGGTGTTCAGCCTGGAGAAGAGAAGGCTGCAATGGGGAGACCTTAGAGCACCTTCCAGTGCCTGAAGGGGCTCCAGAAAAGCTGGGGAGGGACTTTGGACAAGGGTCTGGAGGGATGGGATGAGGGGTAAAGGCTTTAAACTGAAAGAGGGGAGATTTGGATTAGACATTAGGAAGAAATTCTTTGCTGTGAGGGTGCTGAGCCCCTGGCCCAGGCTGCCCAGAGAAGCTGTGGCTGCCCCATCCCTGGCAGTGTCTCAGGTCAGGCTGGATGGGGCTTGGAGCAACCTGGGCTGGTGGGAGGTGTCCCTGCCCATGGCAGGGGGTTGGAACTGGATGCTCTTTAAGGTCCCTTTCAACCCAGACCATGCTGTGGTTCTATGGCCCTCTGTGAATATAGCTGCAGGTAAGTAAAGCACCCAGAGTGCCTGAAATGTCCCACAGTGGATTGCTTTTCCATTTACTTAGAGGTGACCTGCCTCAAGGACTGGCTGGGTAAAAAAATCTTCTCAAACTCCTGGAGATGCTCCAGATGGTCATTTCCTGGGTCTGTCACAATAGAGATCAAATTAGTTGCCTTATTAGAAAGAATAAAAAGAAGAAGGTGAGAGCTTGGGCCTGAGGTTATTTAGTTACAAATAAATATGGAAAGTTATTTGGGCATCTGATTTTTCTCCTGCAAACATCATTTGGAGAGCAAAAGCCCTTCCAGAGGATGAAGATGATTTCTACCATGCAGGGACAGTTTGGTGACATGGAAATGTCACCTCCAGGTAGCCAAATCCTGCCTCCAACCCCTGAGGAGCTCCTTGGCCTGCCATCAAGGTCTGCAGGGTGGGCAGAGCAACAACAAAGACATCCCCCCAGGACATGGAGACACAGGGGTGGAAAGCTCTGCCCAGGAAGGGATTGGCTTTTTTCTCTCCACTGCCCTCCCTTAGAATAAAAATAAATAAATACATGAAATAACAATAAAAAACAATTTCTTGATTTCTTGTTCTGGATGGGAGAAGGAAAATCCCAACAATTTTCAGCCTTGGTGAAATCAGGGTGTTAGAGGGGAGAAATGGGTCAATGTTTCCTTAACCTCTGGGTTAAGACAAGAAGTTCAGAGCTGGTCCACGTGGAAGCTGGCAGCCCAGTTCCAGGGACAAAGGTGGCAAGGAAGCTCTGCAGTCATCCCAGCAGCCTGTGGATGATTTATGAGGCAGGCCATAAAGAGCAGAGGAAACCCGGCTTGTTAGCTCTGATATTTAGAGATGATAAACAATGTGAAAGGGAGATATATTTTTAATATATTTTTTTAAATGCCTCTACATGGAGGGAAAACAAGTAGAATGGGCTTAAATTAAGAAGAGGAAAATACTGGCTCAATAGGAGGGGGAAAGTTCTGCTAGTGAAGTCAGTTCTGAAGAGATACAGGCTACAAAGTGACTTCCCAAAGGAAAAACTCCACAGTCCTTCATCCACCAAGAGCAGAAGACCTCTCTGCTTCTCCACAGCTGAGCAGTGTCCCTGTTGAATCCTGCCATTTTCCAAGGTCTCCCACCTAGCCAGAGCCCCCAGGGACCCTAAAATTCCTCCAATGAGTTCCTGAGTTGTTTAAAAACCAGGGCACATGGTGCACAAGCCGCCAGCAGGACCTCAAACCCCCCAGGTGTGCAGGGGGGACCTGGGACAGCCCCAAACCCAGGTAATCCATGAAGCTGCTTTAATTACTGTTCATTTGCTGAGCCCACCACCTTCCAGCACAGCCCCTGTGATCTGCCTCGTAATTGGGATGCTTACAACAAGCTGGGAGGATGAAGCCAAAAGGAGATGTTAATTTTTTCTTTTTTTTTTTTGCTTTGCTTTGCTTCCCCCAACGTTCTCGGGTAATCTTTAATCACAGCCTCTGCAAAGGTCAAGTGTATTCCTCATTAGCCTGCAGACCAGTGTCTTCAGGAGAGTCTGGAGTCCTTGAGATCAAAGGGAAGGGGGAGTTAGAGCATAAAGGGGGTGGAAGAAAACATTTAACCACCCCAAAGCCATCAGATCTTCCTCCAGGAAGTTTGTTGGCAGCCCAGATCCTCCACCAACCTGCAGGGAAAGGGCAGGCGAAACATCCCAGTGGCCAAAAAAACTGGGGAGGTTTACCTTTGTTTTTTTTTTTACCTTACAGATTCCTTTTTAGATCAGATGTTAGGGCAAAGCTCTTCCCCATGAGGGCAGTGGAAAGATGGAGCAGGTTGCCCAGGGAGCTGCTTGAGGCCTCATCCCTGGAGATATTCAAGGTGAGGTTTGAGGAGGCTCTGAGCAACCTGATCCAGTTGAAGATGTCAACTTGGGGTTGGGCTGGGTGACTTCTACAGGACCCTTCCAACCCAAATCATTCTGTGATTCTGTTGGGAATCTCCTCTATCCCTCTATCCTCAGGCCCAGGGAGTGCCTGAGGAAGCCAGAGGATGTCCTGACATTGAGGTGATAGCTCAGATGAAAAAGTTGTGGTGGGTTTTGTTTGTTTGTTTGTTTGTTTTTCTTTCTTTTATTGGTTTTTTGTTGTGGTGGTGGTGAGAAGCAGCTTTTCCTGAAAGGCTTGGTAAAAAAAAACCAACAAGTGTTGCTTCTCCCTGGGCACTTCAAAAATTATCATTTAACATCAGCACTGCTTTGAGAAAAACGAGCTGGTTAATAAAGAGTGTGCATCAGTGTGACACTTCAAAATGAGATTTAGATTTGAGATTTACACCTAACAAAGGTGGTTTAATAATTTTGCAGCAAAATCTTCGCGAAACCCAGAAAATCCTTTCTCCTTTTGGATTTGAAACTGTGTTTGCAGGGAACCAGCAATTCCTTCTTGCAGTATCCTGGCCAGAGAAGTCGACAGCAAACTGCCATTTGCTCTCTCCTGGTGCCACCACCACGGCAGCTCTCTCCATCCTTGGAGGAAATCCATGTCCCAGGGGAAGAGGACACAACCTGCCAGCAGCTCAGCAGAGGGTGGGGATGGGATGGAGGCTACAAGGTCCAGATCACCCCACATTTGATCTGGAGGATGGAACTGATGGTTAAGCTCCCTCCTACCTTATTTTTGCACAATCCTCTAAATATTCAAGCACCCCGAGCTGGGCAGGAAAGGTTTCTCCCTGGGGTGAGGTTTTTTAGCTGAGGAGCTATTTCTAATTAATCTGCACAGGTTTTGATTCTCCATGTGCCTGTGCCTCGCGAGTCCCGTCCATTAAAAAAAATTCCCTAAATTTTCAAATAAATCCAGGGCCCACTTTTGAGCTTGAAGCTGTACATGACTCAGACTCATTTGCTTAGGAACATGAAAGTTCCTTCCTATTTATCTCCTCATTTGAACTACATAAATAGCCCGCAGCAAAAACTCCTCATCTTCCCCCTATTCCAACAAACAGCAGCCTTTGAAAAAGAAAAATGAGTGGTGGGTGATTATTTTTTGGAAGGAGATACCCAAATGATGATTTCTCAAACAATTACTTTGCACTATTAACAATTGTTCTCTAAATTCCAGTTTAATTCCTGATATGAATTAAGTTTGTCAGATCTGTGCTTCTGAAACATTTGTTCCTTGAAAAGAACATTAAAAAAATGCCACTGTAACCTTTTGCCTCCTCACCCTCCGAGCAGAGGAAAATGCCTCTGCTCTTGTTTTATCAACACAAATAATTAAAACACAAGAGAATGTTTGGGATTCGTACAGTTGTTTTTGGCATCCTATTCATATTTATTTGATCTGTGAGATACTGCTTTAATTAAAAGCTCACTCTCTCTCTCTCTTCCTCCCCTCCTTGCCCAGAGAATAAATAATTTGTAATCCCCTCCCTGCCTGCTGCTGGCAGCCAGACACGACTGGTGCTGCTGATGCAGGGGGTGAGCTGCCCACCAGTGATATCCCAGAATTGTCACAACCTTTGAGGTCCCCAAGTCCCACTGTCAACCCAGAAAAAAACCCACTAGAGCATGTCCTGAAGTGCCTCATCCACACGGGTTTTAAATCCCTCCAGGGATGGTGACTCCACCACCCCCCTGAGCAGCCCATTCCAGCACCTGACTCCTCTCTCAGTGAAGAAATTCTTCCTCATCTCCAGTCTCAACCTCCCCTGGTGCAACTCCAGGCCATCTCCTCTGCTCCTGTCATTGTTCACTTGAGAGAAGAGCCCAGCACCCACCTCCCTGCAGCCTCCTCTCAGGGAGTTGTGGAGAGTGAGAAGGTTTCCCTTCAGCGTCCTCTTTCTGCTCCAGACTTACCAATCCCAGTTCCCACAGCTTCTCCTCTGTATTCCAGACCCTTCCCCAGTTTGGTACCCAGGATGCTGGTGACTGGGGGAACCCCAGATGCTGCTTCTGCCCACCTCCTGGGAAGAGTGAAACCCCCCTCCCGGGTTGCCCTTCACAGAGCAACTCCTTGGCTGGCCTTTCCCCTTGAAATAATCATTAAAAATAATAATAATTTTAAAAGGTGATTTCTCTGGTGTCAGGGTTATGTTTATATAAAACCACCTTGGGTGGCTGGTAGGGGAGGTTGGATTGTGCACGGGCAGGGGTTGAGTGTTTCCCCTAAAGCAAGAGGCAGCCCAGGGGGATGTGGCTTTACCCCACCCCATGCCATGAACACAGGAGGGGTAAAAAGAGAGAAGGAGACTTCCCACTGACCATGATGCTCAGCAGAGCCAAGCTCAAAGCCCTCAGGTGAGCTGGAGTGCTCCCATGCATGGCCAGAGTCCTCTTTGCAGCCACATCATGCCCAGGTCATGGGTTCCTCCAGCTCAAAGAGGAGGGACTTCAGCACATCCCAAGGGCCACAGAGCTCAGCATCACTGGGAAATAACCCCCTGCCCTAAAATGGGCTTCACTGGGTCCTCTGATGGTTGAAATGCAGTTTGCAATAGCAGGCACAAAATGTGTATTTAACTGAAGTCCATGATTAGTGTTAATGTTGATAAAAAGCTGCAGGTAAGCATTTGGGATGCATCTTCATTCATTTCTTTCCATGTTGGCTCTGACAGCAACTCAGTGGCCACTCAAGACCTTGGTCTCCATTCCCATTCAGAAGGACTCTGATCTTCCCTAAATGAGGTAAAAATTCCTCCACAATCTAGAGCATGTAATTAAGTACCAGTACCTAGAATTATTTATGAGAATTCATAGCTATGTAAATTGAGCACTTGTAGCATTTCCATGAGTATTTCTGAGTAACCAGAAGATAACTGGAGCAGGCAGTTGAAACCAAGGATTGGGTTCTACCTAAAATCAGCCACCCTACCTGTTGGTGAGAGGGATGGTGAGCAGCTGTCCTTCCACCTGTGGAAGACCTGCTTCTTGGGGTTTATTTTCTTAACAGAAGGAGGTTAAATGCTGGTAATTTAGTGCAGGGAAAGACACACACACCCCCCCACCCCCTTGCAGTGCTGGGTCCAGTTCTGGAGCCCCCAGCACAAGAAGGACATGGAGCTGTTGGAGTCCAGAGGAGGCCATGGAGCTGATGGGAGGGCTGGAGCAGCTCTGTTCTGAAGCCAGGCTGAGAGAGTTGGGGTTGTTCAGCCTGGAGAAGGCTCCAGGGAGACCTTAGAGCACCTTCCAGTGGCTGAAGGGGCTCCAGGAAACTGGGGAGGAACTTCTGGTGAGGGCCTGGAGTGATGGGATGAGGGGGAATGGCTGTAAACTGGAAGAGTGGAGGTTTAGGTTGGACATGAGGAAGTCAGAGGTGTCTCTACCCATGGCAGGGGTTAGGAGCTACATCAGCTGTAACATCCCCTCCAACCCAAACCAGTCTGGGATTCTGTGGTTCTAGGGATGTGCCATTGTGTCTCTGGAATTCAAGGGCAAAGCCCAGCTGCAAACCTGGTGACTGCAGACACCAGGAATGCATCTTCCTGACTGGGGGCTGTGGAGGTTGCAGGGATCATGGGGGGGTTACCAGGGCCATGGGGTATCTGTCACTGAGGGCTGGAGACCTCTTCTTACCCTGCAAAGGGAGCAGCAGCTGGGGAAGAGATGGCCCATGGTGCTGGGTCACTCACGAGCTCTGGGGATGGTTCCTTGGCCCAATGCCTTGCAGCTCTGGGATGGTGACCTCTGTGACGTGGCTGCCTTCTTCCACAGTCCACATGCTCTCAGCACAGAGACTTTCTTCAGACCAGGGTGCTTAGGGGAAAAAAAACCCAAAATCAGAGCTAGGCTTAATTTCATGGGATGCTGCAAGGCAAACTTCAACCCTCAGGAATGTGAAGCCCTGGGGGCAACCTTCCACTTTTCAGCTGCCCAGGTGAGCCAAGAAGAGAAGCATCTGTGTGTTAGTGACCTTTCATTCCTCCCAGTCCCAACCAAATCCCTCTGGACTGTCGGGGTTGGGGAGGGTGGAACCAAATAAAATCTTGTCTCAGAGTGGCTCTAAAGCAATTCCTTTAGGAGTTGCACAGATAGGATTAGAGGGAGGACCAGGTTAGGAGGACAGGAGATGTCTCTGCTCCCCACATGGTCTGGTTTGAGATCCACCACCCTGGAAGGCACCAGGGGCACACACGTGTGAACATGTTTGCACACACGTGTGCCCAGCTGCGGTGCTGGCAGAAGGCAGGAGGTGCCCTGGTCCCTCCAGACACCTCTCAGCACCAAGCCCAGGAGGTTGTTCTGCCTTGAAGAAACATCAGCAAGCAGGAGAACTTTTCTCCAGCTCGATTTACATTTATTCTGTTTGTTTTCCATGCCAGCTCCCTTTTTATTCCCTTTTTCCTATTCTCGCTGGCCCCAGTCTCCAGATACCTGCAGACTTTCACAAGGAAAGAAACTGCTTACAAGTATGGAATAAAACAAACAAGGTCATTGGAAAAGATAAAAAATAATGAGTTCCTTTCCATAGGATTCCTTGCTGGTCTCTCCCTCCCTTCCCCCTCCTCCTCCCCCTTCCCCTTTCATCTCACTCCAGAAAAAGAAAAATAAATCTTTAGGAATCCCTTTGGAGCTCCACCTCTGGTGCTGCCTGCTGTAGCCACTCTGACAGCCAGAGTCTGGCCTCAGACTCCATGAAAATCAGTTGACTGCCCATTCCTCAAAACCTCCCAGTTCCTCCCATCCCTCCCAGTGCTCCTCGGGGCCAGGCTGGGACCAGTTTCCAGCCACCGATGAGATGCCTCCCCCTCTCCTGCTGAATTTATTTTTTAAAGTCCTGGGGATTTGGAAAGCAATGAAAGTCTCCAAGCTGGGTTTTAAATAGTTGATTAAAGAGCAGCCAGTGGAGAAGTAGGAGGAAGCTCTTGGGGAATGAAGATGCTTTTGGCCAACTTGCACTGCACAGCTCTAGGAAGGTCAGATGCCCCCTCCCCCCAGGACCCCTTCTCCCAGGGTCTTTCATTGCCACAGGACACTCACCACAAAGGGTGACAAGAAACATGATTTTTTTTTTCATCAGAAAACAAATTGGTTCCTATATCCATGCAGGGAGGAAAAAAAAAAGTTTTAATAATTGAACTTTCTTGCTGTGCCTCTTTTTCAGAAGGAATATTATTCTGGTTAATGCTCTGAAATGGCATTTCAGTCTAAAAGTGAATGCAACATTTCATTTGATCTAAAATTAATTGGGGCGGAGAGGAGAAGGGTTTATTTTTTAGAGGACAAAAATATCAAAGGGTCTCTACTTTTCATTGATCCAAACCATTTCTTACTTGAATTTTTTTGTGGAGGATTGGGCAGTGAGCTGAGAAGTTTCTCATTTGTCCAGCTCTAATTGGAAGCCCTGAACCAGGGAGTACTTTACATTTGCAAAATGCAAAGCATGAACAGTCCCAGTGGGAAGAGTTTGGCCCTGCTTGAATTTTTGACTTTATTGGCTTGCCTGCTGATTTGAAGCCTGAGATGCTGGCGATGTAGGGACTCCTCCTTCCCATTGGATTTCCTCAAAAACCAGTATGTCCACTTTAATTGCTAATGCCGTGGCATCTTTTACCTCAAATCACCTGTTAGGATGAGCAACAGAGTTTTGGAAATGCCTAAGGCTGAGAAGTCTGCTTCAGCCTCGTGCAGGGGTCCCAGGGATATCTTCAGATGTGCCGATCCTCTCGACAGATGAGATGGTTGGACATCCCTGGATGCTCTGGATCGATGCTGTGAGTGCTGTCCTCATGAAATTTCATATTTTTTTAGGTAAAGTAGAGTAAAACAGGTCCTTAGCTGCAGATTCCAGCCTTCAGCAGCTGGACCTTGACAGAGTGGTCACGGTGTCACCTGAACCAAGGCAGGTGGATCTTTGTGGTTCAGTCACTGTGTCACCAGACAAGCAGACTGCCAGGCTGGGGAGATGTCCCCCTGACAACAAACCCAGGCTGAGATATATCAGGAGCTGGCCCAGTGCTGGATGGACCAGGCAATCCACATCTTTAGGTCCCATGGGTGGCCATTGCCACAGTTTAGGCCCGGCTGGTGGGACAGGGAGGAGGAAATCCACCCAAAGGCTCCTGCCTCCCCCTCAGGGCACAGGGGACACAGGGGGGGTTCAGGCCCTGTTCCCCACATGGTGTTTCTGCCTCTCCTTCCTCCTCAGGGGAGGACTCCTCACATTCTTCTCCTACTCCAGTTCAGGGTCCTTCTCATGGGAGAATCCTTCAGGAACCCCTGGGACAGGAGTCCCTCCCACGGGACGCAGTCCCTGAGGAACTGCTCCAGCCCAGGCTGCCCACAGAGTCACTGTGGGGACAGTCACCTCCTCTGCCACGAGCTCCTCCATGGCTGCAGATCCACATCTGACCCTCTCAGTGACCCTGCACAGGCTTCAGCTTCACCTCTTCCCACCCGTGACAGTTCAGGGGGTACAAATCCACACCTACCCCACCATGGCCCTTCAGGTCCCGCAGCTCCCCCGTGCTCCTCCATGGACTGCGGGGACACAGCCGCCATCTCCCCACGGGCTGAGGGAAACCTCTGCTCAGGCACCTTTCCCCCTCCTTCTGCACTGATCTCCATGTCTTTGCTCTGGCATTTCGCTCTCTCCTCTACTCTGCAGGTCTCTTTTTAAAATATTTTTTGTGGTTTTGCTTCCCCTTTCTTGCATATGTTGCAGAGACACATCCAGCTTCCCAGATCTGCTCGGCCTTGGGGATCAGAACCATGGGAGCTTCCAGCAGCTTCTCACAGGAGCCACCCCTGTGACCCCCCCCTGCTTCCAAAACACTGCACTGACCCCAGACAGCCACCTCCAAAGGAGCCCTGTGGGACCAGCACCACGTCCCCTCTCCATCTGGACACAGAGACCCCTCTCAATGATGCCAACAAGGATGTTGGCTGCTCCTTGTGCTGCTCTGGGCTGCAAGCCCAAACTCCTGCAGATTTTCCTCTTCCTCCCTGATGCCTCCAGTTCCAACCTCCACAAACATCAGCCTGCCCTGGGACTGGGCATCCTGGGCATCCTGTCCCACCCAGGCTGGCACAGGGGGATGCCCCAAGCCCAACAGGGTCCCTCCCTGCCAGGCTGCCAACACGACCAGAGCAGCCCTGGTCACAAAGCCCATGCCAGAACCCACTGATGGGCTCCAGAGCTGATGGAATCAAAAAAGCTTTAAAGGAAAGTTGCATTGAAGAGCATTGGTGAGGAGAGGGGAGCTCCACAGCTGTTTTCTTTCATGTCCTTTAAAGCTCCTGTTCTGTTGGGGTTTCTAATTAAAAAATGCTTTTTTTTTTTTTTTTTTGGAGGCTGCTGGGATTGACTGCTCCTTGTCCTTGATGGAGATGAGGTACAGAGAGAACATCCAAAAGCTGAAAAGCTGGGAGGGAATGGGGTGAGATGCAAGCAGAAGACATCACCCTGACCTGGACCCTAAGGCAGGGCAGAAATAGCTGCCACCCCCAGGCTTGTGCCTCATTTATGGGAATGTGTTACTCAACCAGCCCTGTGGCTTAAGGTCATGGCTTGTGGATGAGCAGCCTGGCTGTTTCTGCCTGTGGAAGCTTAGAGCTGCATTAAAACTGATTCTTTCTGATGGTAAAATGTGCCCTGGAACCCTTGCCTGCAAAGAAACACCACACTTTAATCCCAGCCCGTCTGAATTTTCCGCATATTTGTAAAATAAATGATCTTTCTCAAGCGTACCTCAAGCAGTTATTAATGTTTTGGCACCAGAAGAGACACACGCTGCAATTTCAATACCTGCTACTGATGCATAATGAATACCTAAAAAAAAAACCCCAAAACTAAAAACCCCACATTGGATGTTTACAGGACACGGGTACCACGAAGGGACGATCAACGGTTAAACCCCCTGTTTGACCCACGCTTGGAGTTAAAGCCAAAAAACCAACCTTCTCCCAACAAACCTCATCCCAGCCCCACACTTTTCCCCTTCCACCCTCCAGCTGGGGAACCCAATGAAGGTGTGGGGACCCCAGGGTGATGGGTGGGCACCTGACAGCAGCTCCACTGCACGCCGGGGCTTTGTGCAGCACCACGGTTCATTACCAAGGCACACAGAACACCCTGGCAGAATATCCTAACCTCATGAAAGGCTGATTTTCCAGAGTAACTGTTCATTACTGGACTCGCTGTGCAGTCTAAACCCCTCGGGTAGGGGGAAAAAAAAATATATATATAATAAATATGCAGGGCTGCCACACACAGAGAGAAACCCCAGTGGGCTTCGACATCTGCAATTCCACCCCATCTTTCTTTGTGGGAAGGAGGATGCTGCTTCCTCTGACTCAAAGGGGATTTTTAGGACTCTAAGGGGGTTTTGTGGGACTTTGTGGGTGTTTAGAATGTGGCTGTTGTCTCCATAGAGTGGCAGGTGAAACACAAGCACTGCCATTCAGGCTTGTCCTCACCTGGGGACAGGTGACTTCTCCTCGATGGTGCCAAGAGGGGTGTCCATATGCAGGTATCTGTGTGTCCTGGCACAGGGGATCTGACCAACACCTCGGAATTCCAACTTGGAATAGATGTACAAACGTGGCACGGTGAGGTGGGAGAGCTACAGATTGCTCAGCTCCCTCCCCCATCAGATCCCTGGAGGAATCTGGGCTTTGCAAGTTGTCCTCCAGGCACTGCCTGGGAGTAGGGCAAGGGACATGAGTACAGGGGAGACTTTCCAAAGGTATATGTGAAATAATATAGGTTGGACATAAGGAAGAAATTCTTCCCTGTGAGGGTGCTGAGCCCCTGGCCCAGGTTGCCCAGAGAAGCTGTGGCTGCCCCATCCCTGGCAGTGTCTCAGGTCAGGTTGGATGGGGCTTGGAGCAACCTGGGCTGGTGGGAGGTGTCCCTGCCCATGCAGGGGGATTGGGACTGGATGATCTCTAAGGTCCCTTCCAACCCAAACCAGTCTGGGATTCTATGACAGCCACCATGAGGAGCCTGCAGAGACACATCTGGTAAAACAAAGCTGATCAGCCTTGCTTCCAGCAGGAGAAGAGGGCAAAATAGTGTAATCTCTACCTTTTTTTTCCCCTTCATCACAAATAGAATGAGAAAACCAGCAAGACAGCCAAAGAAGAGCCTGAAAGTAGATGGAACTGGCAGTGAAGTGATGTTTTCATCCTGCTACAGCTGAGCATGAGCAACGTGGTGGGAGCTGAGCACGAGTCCAGCTGGGAACAATGCCTGTTTCTGCATCCCATCACCTCCATGGTCTGCAAGCTGGTGTTAATCCAGGTACCTCCAGAGCAGATGTAAAAACTTTCACAATTTCCTCCAAAAACAAAGGGAAAAGGGACAGGCAGTGGTGCAAGGTGACAGGTCCTGATCAGGCAAATGGACAGAGAAAACAGGAAAATATATCCCATTTTCTACTCCCACCTCATGCTAATGATAATCTGCCCTCCACTTGGGTGTTGTGTCGGAAATGATTTTCAGGCCATCCATATGTGGCTCATGAATCTGTCTGTCTACACAGGGAGGGAGGTGACAAAGTCATGGTGGCTTTCCATGAGACTATGGCTCTTCCTTGGAAAGTGGAAGGAAGGCTCCTCACTCATCTAGATCTGTAGTGCTGGGCAGGGCAACTCCCAGTGGGCACCAGAGGTCTGGAGATGCATGCTGGAGCCAAGGGGGACATCAGAAAATGCAATCAGTCCCTCAGCCAGAGAGCAGCAGTTAAATGCTGCTTCTTCACTCTGCTTTACAACCACCACCCATCTTCTTCAAAGGCATCAGGCACTCCTGATAGCTCGGGCTGTTTAAAAAAATGAAGACTCGCTGTCAGAAATTCAATGAAATTACAGTTATTTGTGCTTTTTCTCCAGGAAGTAAGAGGGTTTGTCTGCTCACGGCACCACAAAAAGTCACATATTTCATCTAAAATTTGTCTAGACTCTTTCCATTGTTAACGGGAGGAGAAAGCTCTGGGGAATTACTGAACCTGTCTGTCATGGAGAGCCCTTTGGGTGAGGACAAATGGCCTTCAGGAAGAAACTTCTGCATGGACCACAGAGAGAGCTCAAATGAGCGTGCTCCTCATTTTTACATGATTGGTGAGGTGAGAGGAATCCCAGCCCATATGTTTAAACCCATTAGTTCTCTCCTCTTGACATCCTTTGCAATTAATAGTACCACCTCCTCCCAGCTTCTCTATCCAGACTATTATTGAACGTGTCCATCACTGCCATGGGGAGTTGTGCTGGGAATGCTCTCCTTCATTGTGCTGGGAATCCTCTCATGTCAGCTGCCCTGGCCTCTGAGCCCACCCACCCTTCCCAGCACCACGGGCATTTTGTCTCTTTGACACCTTCCTCTCCAAGTTGGGTCTCTGTAGGCTGAATCATAGAATCCTAGGGGTTGGAAGGGACCTCGAAAGATCATCTAGTCCAACCCCCCCTGCCAGAGCAGGGCCACCTGGAGCACATCACACAGGAACGTGTCCAGGCGGGTTTTGAATGTCTCCAGTGAAGGAGACTCCACAACCCCCCTGGGCAGCCTGTTCCAGGGCTCTGTCACCCTTACAGTAAAAAAATTTTTTCGAATATTCAACTTGAACCTCCTATGCTCCAATTTGTACCCATTACCCCTTGTCCTATCGCTGGTCACCACTGAGAAAAGCCTAACTCCATCTCCCTGACACTCACCCTTTACATATTTGAAAACATTGATGAGGTCACCCCTCAGTCTCCTTTTCTCCAAACTAAACATCTGACCCAGCTCCCTCAGCCTTTCCTCATAAGGGAGATGTTCCACTCCCTTAATCATCTTAGTAGCTCTGCGCTGGACTCTTTCAAGCAGTTCCCTGTCCTTCTGGAACTGAGGGGCCCAGAACTGGACACAATACTCCAGGTGCGGCCTCACCAATGCAGAATAGAGGGGGAGGAGAACCTCTCTTGACCTACTAACCACACCCTTTCTAATGCACCCCAGGATGCCATTGGCCTTCTTGGCCACAAGGGCACATTGCTGGCTCATGGTCATCTTCTTGTCTACCAGGACCCCCAGGTCTCTTTCACCTACACTGCTCTCCAGCAGGTCAGCCCCCAAACTATACTGGGACATCGTGTTGTTCTTCCCCAAATGTAAAACCCTACACTTCGCCTTGTTGAATTTCATCAAGTTTCTCCCTGCCCAACTCTCCAGCCTGTCTAAGTCTCTCTGAATGGCAGCACAGCCTTCTGGTGTGTCAGCCACTCCTCCCAGCTTAGTGTCATCAGCAAACTTGCTGAGGGTACATTCTATACCCTCATCCAAGTCGTTGATGAAGATATTGAACAACACCGGTCCCAGTACCGACCCCTGAGGGACTAACTGAAAGGTGGGCTCACAATCCCCTTCTCCACATCAGCCCAAGGTGACAATGACATCCAAAGACACGTATGGACTGATAGAACCATTAAAGCAGCCCACCTCTCCCAGACCCAGCTGGCTGCCACTGGGATCCTTCTCAAGCCTGGATGTCAATGCCAGCTCCCAGCAGAGCTCAAAAGGGCAAGAAAACAAAAAGGAAGTCACTCCTGGCTTTCACTGAAGGGCCTGAGGGTGACAAGGTGATGAGGGAGGAGGGAGATGCTTTTACTGTCTCTTAAAACAGGGATCAATAAACCACAGGCACCACAGGAAACCCAGCTCTGGTCCCCTAACCCAGAGTGCCCAGCTGGTGGGACCAGAGCTGGTACATCCAGCAGTCATGCAGAAGGAACGTGCTCTGATGTGGGCAAACCCTGCTGAGTGCCCTGAGAACCCATCCCCATCACCCTTGGGGGATATTTCCTGGAGTGGCCCCAAGTGGTAATGTCCACATGAGGTCCAGAAAGGAGGAAAGCACTTGGAATCCCAGAATATCAAACTGGTTTGAGTTAGAAGGGACCTTAAAGATCATCTCCTTCCAACCTCCTGCCATGGGCAGGGATATCTTCAACCAGCCCAGGTTGCTCCAAGCCCCTCCCAACCTGACCTGAGACCCTGCCAGGGTTGGGGCCAAGTCACTTGCTGGAGCTGTGAGTTTCTCAGTGCTGTCTCGAAGCAAATGGCCCACACAGAGGTCAGGATGGTGCCCAGAGGTTTTCAAATGCCCAAAATTACCCCCAGTGTTCTCATCTCCACCTCTGCACTTGTGAGGTGACTGCAGGTGATACACTTCTGCTTCAGCTTCCCTGCTATGAAACAGGACTAAGTGCATCAAGCCACCTTCAGAAATCATGTAAGGTTCTTGGGAGAAAAGGGAACCCAAAACTGGTCGTTCTCTTTATAATATTTGCAGGTAATGGCATGCTAATATGATTCATTAACACCCAGGCACTGCTCATTAGTGTCTTTTCACTCTTCCTTTGCAAGGCCCATATTTCTGTTTTACCCATAATCTGTTTTATTAAGCAGTTTCTTAATAGAAAAGATTATCATCATCCATGCAGGTTTTTTTATAAAGCCCCTCGAATTTAATTAGGCCCCAAAAGGTTCTAGGAAGTTTGGGTACGTACCTAAACTTCAGAAAACTTGCATATAACTCCACCTCCAAAGCATTTCAGTTTTCCTCCTCACTGCTGTGTGCTCCACCTTCTTCCTCCAGGTGATGCCAGACTCTGGTTTTCAACACTGCAGCCATCCTGGGAAAGAGAGGAACTTTGGTAACAACCTCTCCCAGTGGGCAAAATCCCAGTGCCAACCTCTGCAAGGGCCTTTGTCCTCCCTTGGAAAATGTGAACAGCCATTTCCCATACTTTGGAAAATAAGAACAACTGAGCAGGACTCTAAAGCCCTTCCCAGCTTTGAACCTCTTGGAACAGATTCTCCTCCCAGACTCAGCTCTCCTTGCTGCTGGGCTGCTGAAGCTGAACCCCAGGACTGCAGTTGAGGTTTCCTACCAGCCAGGCTTGAGAAAGGCATGAACTAGAGCTCAATTGCTTAGGGCATCTCTCCTGGTGCTCCTGACAGGAACCAGAACATCCCAAAGCCACCAGGGGACAACTCAGCCTGGAGCCAGCCTGACACCAGATGCCACAGACCCATCTGATCCCAGCTCACAGACTTCTTGTGGCACCACCACCACCAGACCACGTTTCTGCTGGAAAGAACATCCCCAGCATTGAATGGTTTGGGTTGGAGGGGGACTCTGAAGGTCACCTAGTCCAAGCCTGCAGAGATCAGGGACATCTGCAACTAGATCAGGGTTGCTCAGAGCCCCCTCCAACCCGGCCTTGAATGTTTCCAGGGATCTACCACCCCTCTTGGCAACCTGGGCCAGTGTTTCACCACGCTCCTTGTAAAAAATGCCTGATTATATCTAGTCTAAACCTTTTGTTTTATTTCAGTTTAAAACCATCATCCCTTCTCCCATCACTACAAGCCCTGCTAACAAGTCTGTCCCCATCTTTCTTTTAGGCTCCTCTCATGTCCTGCAAAGCCCCAGTAAGGTCTCCTTGGAGCCTTCTCTTCTCCAGGCTGAACAACCACGAGCATCAGTGAACCTGGAAGCCCTCCAGGTGTGTTCCCACCAGTGGGGATGCTCCTCCAGCCCAGGACCTGGACCTCCACTGGTGCTCCCAGCAATTCCCCATCCCAGGGGCAACCACCCCCAGGAGCTCTCTGATCCTACAGAGCTCCAGCCCTGTGCAGCAGGGGCAACCACATTTTTTTGGGAGCCCAGCTGGCACCACACATCCCTCAGCCTCATTTCTCCCCGCTGAGCTCCTGCTGCCCCAGCAAGCAGGATTTCCATTCCCCTCCCCAGGTCAGAGGATTTTTGAGCTGCCATTCCTCCTCGTTATCACCAAGCAGGGAGCTCTGGATTGTCCTGCTTCGTGCAGGAATTGCAATTTCCAGCTGTAGCTTTAAACAAATCGGGGGAATGCTCTAAAACAGGGGCTTTTATTGAATTAAATATTAACATAAATACAGGGCTGAACGCAGCGCTGAATTATTAATTTTAATATTTAATCCAACAAGAAAACCTTATGGTTGTTTTAGGGTGGTATATTGTCTTTAATCCAATTCATTTCCCTGTTAATTTTATTAAGTTTTCTTTATGAAGGGAGGTGATGGGGAAGTGTACTCATGTGGTACAGAATATTAGGGGCTGGTGACCGAGAGCATACAAATAATAAAAAGAGAAAGCAACAGCAATCATGATACCCCTGTGCTGGCAGGGGCAAGAATAAAAGGCACATCATTAACAGGATGCACAGCTCGGATGAATATGAGCCAGAGGAGATTACAGCAAGCAGGTGACACTTCTGTGTTTGTCATTCAGAGTGAACACAGCACAGATGGGTAACTCTAAGGAGGATGTTTTCAAACACAAGCTCACCTCCCAAGCAGAAAAAAAAATGTCCAAGGAGATCCTCGAGGTCTGGTCCTTCCCCCCAGCCCGTGTGGCTGTCCCCACCTCAGCATGAGGAGGCTGCAAGTGTGGGGCTCAGCAAGAGATGTCCTTCAGGGTGATTTTCCTCCTTCCAGCTCCAGGTCTGAGAGCCCTGTGCCTTCACAGGACTCTTGCTGCCTGGAGAAGGGGTGGTGGGACACCTGGCAAAGGCCACTGCTTGGCCATATTCGTGGGAAGGGAAGCAGAGCATTTTTGACTCTGAATTCACCCCAGGTTTGAGGTTTCCCAGCCATCCTGCTGGCTCTGCTCCCCACCTTGGCTGCCAGGGAAAAGGTGGAACAGGCTCCATGCCTGGATTTTAGTGTTGACATTTTTAAGCTGAAGAAAGATAGGGAATGAAAACCAATCCAGGCAGGAAAAGGCTTTGGAAAGAGTATTTTACAGCAGCTGCCACAAGAGTAAACCAGTCTCATGCCTTTTTATTTGCATCAGAGCTGGGGAATCTGGGAGTATCACTTCCCCAAACGGAGCAGCATCCTTTCTTCTGCTTTTTCTTTTTGTCATCTGGGCTTTAGTCAGACTCTGTTGTCTGCCCTGATAACACAGCATCCTGGGAGCAGTTGCATTTCCATAGGACATGTCAATAGTGGGCAGAAAAAGTCACCTTTCCTGCTGTGTGATCAGCCCCTTGGGCTTTCTTCAGCTTCTTGGACAATTGTTGCTCCTCACAGTAACCGTGAGGTGGGAGGTGAAGATCTTCCTTTGCAAAGTGGCTCCGTGGTATGAGCTGAGCATGCAGAGAGGCAGAGAGGAGCTGCTGAAGGCAGGGAGAGGAGGAGGGGAAGCAGTCAGGGGTGGCAGAGATGCAACAAAGAGAGCTCAAGCTGGAGGTAGGGGGACCACGAGGCTGCACTGGGATCCAGAGGTGCCCAAGCTCAGAGGAGCTGCTGGCAGCTGACCACCAGTGCTGAATAGCAAGGAGGTTCTCCACGCACCAGCCAGCTACCTGCAATTATTTTCAGGCAGCACCATCCAGCTGGAATGAGGTTGGGAATGGCAGCACCTCGGGTGGCTCTGCAGAGACCTCCCCCCTCCCTTTGCCCCCCAAGAGGCTTCTCCAGGAGAGCCTGGACCCTGCCTGCTGCCACCCCATCTCCTGAAGGTTGGGAAGGACCTTTAAGATCATGAAGCCCAACTATCAACCCTCTCTGAACACACCCCAAGACAGCAACCTCCCTAAAAGCCCTGGGGACCCCCAGCATCCAGCACCCACAAAGCCACAAATGTTGGCATGGGGAGAGAAACCATGGAAAGGGGTGCTGGGCAGATGGGGGGTGAGGTGGCACCACCCTGGTGGGATTAATCCACGTGTCTCACCTTGCTTGCAGCCCAGAGAAGGGCCTGGGAAAGCTGACCAGCTTGTGACAGAAAGGGACAGGGATTTTTCTCCGCAGGTTGACACTAAGCAGAGCTGCACACAGGCTCAGCAGGCAGAGAGTGGAGAGATGGCCCATGAATGCCAACATGTCCTTATGTGTCATTCTTTAAGCTCTTAAGCCCCTATTTGAATTTGAGCTGTAAAACACTGAACTGATTAAAAAAGGAAAAAAAAAAAAACCACGCACAAAACAAATTCTGAATACAGAGAGAAGGAGGAATGTTTGCACCAGCCATCTCTCTGTCTGCTGGGAGGAGAAGCCTTGCTTTAGCAAGTCTGCCACTTCCCAGGGTGGTGGGGAGGGGACCCATCCCATTTTCAAAGCCAAAGTCCCAAGAGTCCCCTGCACGATGCTGGTGGCTGAAAGGGCAGAAAAGGCAGGGGAAATCCGTGTCTGTGCCAGCTCCTTCTCCCAAGAGAGGGGCCT
Organism: Florisuga fusca; assembly: GCA_038090715.1. Classification (NCBI taxonomy): domain Eukaryota; kingdom Metazoa; phylum Chordata; class Aves; order Apodiformes; family Trochilidae; genus Florisuga; species Florisuga fusca. The sequence goes on along the minus strand of JAAWXA010000015.1, from coordinate 2,576,916 downwards.
GGAGCACAATCCTTTGACAATCTTGTGGCCTTCAGATTATTACATGTCACTGCAGAGCCTGCAAAACACGCTGACCTGCCTGGTGGGGGCTGGAGGTGAAGCAGGCAAAGGTCACCTCAGAACCAGTGACATGGTGATTATTGCTGTTGCTCATAATCACATGGAATGATGGCACAGGAGAGCACCCTGCCCATAGGGAATCTGTTTCTTGCCAGCCCCTCCTGGTCCAATAGAAAGCAACAAGGACAAATGTCCCCAAATGCTGATGCAAGTCAACAATGAGACCGTGCAAGTCTTGGGTCACAAACTGGGCATTTGCCCTAATGATGGTGTTTCTGGATCTCATGTTGTGGAGGAAAAGAGCAGTGATGCTGTAGCTGCCCTGATTTAGGAGGTCTCAGTTTTACATTTTCACACCCTTCCACCGTGGTGCACAACCAAGCCCTGGGGTGATGAGCAGACCATGGCCACGCTCCTCAGCCTGCTCCAAACCAAGCCTGTGGCTCTGTGGCCTCTTGGCACAGAAAAGTGTGAAAAACAAGGCCCAGGGAGGTGATTCTGCCCCTGTACTCAGCACTGGTGAGGCCACACCTCGAGTCCTGTGTCCAGTTCTGGGCCCCTCAGGTCAGGAAGGAGATTGAGGTGCTGGAGCAGGTCCAAAGGAGGGCAACCAGGCTGGTGAAGGGACTGGAGCACAGATCCTGTGAGGAGAGGCTGAGGGAGCTGGGGCTGTTCAGCCTGGAGAAGAGGAGGCTCAGGGGAGACCTCATCACTCTCTACAACTCCCTGAAAGGAGGTTGGAGCCGGGGGGGGATTGGTCTCTTTTCCCAGGCACCTCTCAGCAAGACAAGAGGACACGGTCTCAAGTTGTGCCAGGGGAGGTTTAGGTTGGATATTAGAAAGAATTTCTTTATGGAGAGGGTGATCAGGCATTGGAATGGGCTGCCCAGGGAAGTGGTGGATTCTCCGTCCCTGGAGATATTTAAAAAGAGACTGGATGTGGCACTCAGTGCCATGGGCTGGGAACCGCAGCGGGAGTGGATCAAGGGTTGGACTTGATGGTCTCTGAGGTCCCTTCCAACCCAGCCAATTCTATGATTCTATGATTCCATGAAAACAAGGTCTGGGAAAGGTTGTGCCTGCTTGGTGGGCAGCTGGAGGAACGATGGCTGGCACTGAGGCTGCTTAAAGTTGGAGTAAGAGAAAGGGATCCAGTTTTCCAGGGCAGAATGGGCTGGCCCTGGCCTGACCATTATTCATCTCTTAGCTCTATGGACAGAGCTCAGATATAAAGGTGGAAAAATCTTCCCCACAATGCCAGGGAGAGCCAGAGCAGTTGAGCTGCACAAGGCAGCTTGGGGCTGGGCCAAGAGCAGAATGAGTGGCTGGGATGGAGCAGAGCTGGGAGCACAAAGCCTGCCCCAAGTTTTGAATCAGGTGAGCCCAGACCTGAGCTCCATGCAAACACAGCTCCTGGGCTGCCACAGCCACCCCGGGGCTGAGCTCAAACCTAATACTCACCTGTCTCCCCACCTCTCTCCTCCACCTTGTTCAGCCAGGGCAAGCCAGAAGGATGAATTCATGACTAACAGGGCCTGGCACCTTGGCAGACCCCAGGCAACCTCGTGGAGCAGAGGGGACCTGCAAAACGAAGCATGAAGAGATGAGGGATGATCAGTGGGTTGTTGGTTTGGGTTTTTCTGCTTTACAACGATGATTTATTTGTTTTGCACCTAGTTACAAATGCTAATGAAACGGGGTTTTCAGCAGCATTTTTCACTTTCCTGTTTTTTGGGGGGTTATTTTTTTCCCAGGCAGAAGAGAGGGAAAAAAAAAAACGTGACAGAAATTCTCCACTTCAGGAGAGAATTCTTCCACTTCCCTATCCCTGGCATTGCAAAAAGCCCCTTAGGAGACCTTTCTATTGATATTTAGAAGTGACCTGGTCAGGACTGCAGCTGGGGAGGGAGAAATAACATCCCCATGGCCACGCTTCCTACTGGACAGTAAAAGTGAGAGAGAAAAGGCAACGTGGGACAGAAAATATTGGTAACTTGATGATGCCACTGAGATTTCTTGGTGGGTGATGTGTCTGAGCAATCACTGACCATGCTGGCAGGAGCAAGAGAGTTCTGGATTTACACCAGAACATCCCCTGCCAGGGCTTGCATCCTCCACTGGGATGCAGTAGAGGAATGAACCCACTGACCATGTTGTCTCCTAGTAAAAGCTGCAGCTGCTTCAGCACCCATTAGATCCCTCCTCACTGTGTGCTCCTCATTTATATATATATTAACATCCTACTTATTCTCCTTATATATATACTTTGCTTACATTCAGACAGGATATCTCTGCTGGGTATGTCTTTACCCTTATTTTCTTACGGACTCTCTACACATCATCCCTGCCTGTGGTGGCTTCTTGTCCTGTTTTTGGCTTTTTCCCCTTCCCAGTTTACAGAGAGGGAGAGAAGCCCTCAAAGTAAGGCACTGGGGAATGGGGACCTGGGAGGGAGTGATCCCATGTGTGCTTGGAAAATGGTGCCTGGGGGTGGGAGGGTTAAGCCCCACGTGGGCAGCACTATGGCTGGGTGAAGGAGGGCACAGAAGGAGGGCTGGTGACAGAGAGGAGTCTCTGGAGACATTCTAAATCCACCTGGACACCATCCTGTGCAACCTACTCTAGGGGAAGGTTGGACTAGATGATTTCCAGAGGTTCATCCCAACCTTTAATATTCTGTGATGCTCCCTAACAAAACTCTCTGGACACTTCCCTGGGATGAACTTCCTCGGATGAAATTCCTCAGCTCTAGAAAGCCACCACAAAGCACTCCCTTTGCCACCCCTCCTTTTCTTATCCCTGAAGAAGAAAAGTTGAATCAGTGATGTGTTTGGAAAACTGCATGGGGCTGGTGGCCTCCAGCCTGCCATGGTGAGCACTGTGCAGACAGCAAGCTCAGGGATGGGCTTTTCTCTTTGCACATTATCAGAGGGATGGGGCTGAAAAGCTGCCTTTGCATGAAGTCATGGAAGCAGGAATCATAGAATTCCAGACTGGTCTGGATTGAAAGGGACCTTAAAGAGCATCCAGTTCCATTCCCCTGTGCCATGGGCAAGGACACCTCCCACCAGCCCAGGTTGCTCCAAGCCCCATCCAACCTGACCTGAGACACTTCCAGGGATGGGGCAGCCACAGCTTCTCTGGGCAACCTGGGCCAGGGGCTCAGCACCCTCATCCTAAAGTTTTTCTCTCTAATATCTAACCTAAATCTCCCTTCTTTCAGCTTAAAACCGTTCCCCCTCATCCCATCCCTCCATGCCCTTGTCCGAAGTCCCTCCCCAACTTTCCAGGAGCCCTTTCAGGTGCTGGAAGATGCTCTAAGGTCTCCCCAGATTTCCAGCCGAAGAGATTTACCCTTAAAATACCCATCCAATCGTATAACCCCCCTTTTTTTTCCCTGTCCCTTTCTCAGGGGTGCCTGCCAGGAAAGCAGAGCTGCAGAGACGCTGTTTGCCACCAGAGGACACCAGCCCACCTCCGACTGCCTCTCCTCCACAGGGCTGGGGAAAAAAAAAACCACCTCCAATAATAATATTACGGGGGCCGACTGGAACACACACGTCGGGAGGAGCGAGGGAGAAGGTAACAATACGTTTCTCACCCTGCTAGAGCCAAGGAGGAGGCTGCCCGGCCATTCATGGCTGCAGCAAGTAACCTCTTCAGGGGAGAAATGTCAGGAAAAGGATGGGGTGAGAGCAGGGATTGGGGTGAGAGCACTCGGGGTGGGGAGCAGGGGAGTGTGTGTCTGTGTCTGTGTGTGTGTTGGCTGACTTGAAAATGGAATAAACCCCACTTAGCAGCTAGGTAGCTATGGAAACATAACCCAAAATTGTTCTGCCACCTTTCTGCCGCGCTGCTTTCTGCAGCCCTGCAAAGCCTGGGGAGGGGGGGCTGGATATTGTTTCTTATAAATAATAGAATGTAGAGAGCGATGGGAAAGAATCGAGGGATTTGGGTCTGGGAGCAGGGAGACTTGAGGACAGAAATGCCTGGAAGCTGCACTATCAGTTTCTGAGGACTTAGATCAGGGCCTTAAGCTGATTCTTTTTCTCTGGGCATCTGCAGCTGGCAGGAAGGGGCAGGCTGGGGAGACACACACAGATTTTTGGCCTCCCATGGACTTCTGGGGAGGGCAGGATGTGCCTGTCTGTACAGAAACAGATTTGCCCAACACACCCCCACCAGTGGATACATCCACAGCATCCTGGTGGGTCAGGAGCAGGGGTTTTGGGCTGCTAACCCAGCTTTCTCTGCACACCACAACCCCAACCAGAAGCCATTCCAGCTCTGCAGCTCCACCCTGCCCCATCCCACTTTCTCTCCTCACCCAGGGATTTACCCCTTATCCTGCCCACAGCCCTCCCCAAGCTTGCTGGAGTATTCAGAGGCTGAATTATATATAGTTATAGATCAGGGCTGGTTTTGGAGAGCCTTTAAAACTGGGAGTTAAATTCTGGACCACACCAGGAAATGCTCAGTTGTTTTCACCAGGGCCAGGATGTCGTGACATCCAGGACTGTGTGGTCAGGGTGAGTCCATTTAAGTCATTTTGGGATGAGTTTTGCCAGCTGGTGCAGCCCAGAGGACAGAATGGTCCCCCCCTTGCAGCCCTCCTGAGCAGGGGGGGCTGACCAGGCACAGCCAGTCCAAAGAGAGGGGACAACCTGGGGTTGGTTGTCCTACAGGCAAACTGCAGGAGGGGGGGCTGACCAGGCACGGCCAGTCCAAGGAGAGGGGACAACCTGGGGTTGGTTGTCCTACAGGCAAACTGCAGGAGGGGTCCCCTCGGGTGTGCCACTTCTTACTGCTGTCCCCACACTGATCCATTTGTGGGTGCTGGCCCAGCTCAGCACTTCTGCCCACCAAACACAGAGAGCCAGGGCTGGGGGCTCCTCTAGAGCCAGAGCAGAGCTCCATCCAGCTCCACATCCACCTCCTCCAAGCCCCCCATGTTTTTCTCCTTCTTGTTTGCTCTTCAGATCAAGGTCTCCTGGTCACTTGAGAGCTACAACAGGTAGCTCTGGTTTTGCTTTCAGCTCTTTCCTTCTGCCTGGCCCCGCTGAGACACAGACACCAGAACTACACACAGCCTCTGAGAACCACAGGGAGGGATCCAGTGCCATAGTGACAGGCTCTGGTTTATGCTCCATTTCTTCCTCTGCAACTCTTCACGTTGCCCTCACCTCTCTGATGGCTGCTGACATTTCCAGAAGTGGTTTGCTCTCCTTCCAGAGAGGTAACAGCTCACTTAGACCATGCTGATCTACAGCTAGAGCTGCTGGTGACTTTTCTCCATGTGCAGTTGCCAACAGTGAATCTCCTCTTGCTGTGTGGTCACGTAGCCACCTGTACCTTTCAACCTTCTGCCCTTCCTCACTGTCAACTTTTCCTTGACTGTCTCCTGAATAATGCTTTGCAAATTTTGTTGTTCTACCTGCTCTCCTTTCCAGCTGGTTTGTGGCCAGGAGAGCCAAAGCTGTGCCACAGCTCCCTGGAGGACTCCAAGCATCCTGCCTGCCCGTAACATGAAGGGATTGCTGCTTCTCAGCCTCCACTGGTAAGGGTTGTTGGTTCCCAACAGCAGGTTTGCTCCTATCCCAGGACAACTGTCTGTTTGAAAGCCCTTTTGGAGGCCTCAGGAAAGAAGCTCTGTGCCTAAAATTTTCTGAGCTCATGCAAACACTGCTTTATTCTGGGCCCAGAGCAACCAACCCTTTTCATCCTTGCTCCCTGTCCCTCTTCCCCCTCCAGCCTAGCACAGGCACATCTGACCCTGCTCTCACATTTAGGGTCTAGCCCATGGGTCAAAGCCCTTTGGTCAACCAGCTCCTCCCCCACCAGGCCCCCCACCTCCAGCACCACTTGGATTTCACCCCCCACTGCAGCACAGGAAGAGGGCAGAAGCTTCTCCTACATCTAACCCACTGACACCTCTGTGATCCACCTGGATGGGAACTTTTATCAGGACTGAGACTTGAAGTAGAAGGTAACTTGCTTGGGCTTTCCCAGGACTCTTCCTAAGAGAACTTAGGGAGGTGCTGGAAGCCCACCAGCCCTCAGCAGGGTTGCAGTGCTTGCTCTCAGGGTTCTTCCAGGTGAGCCCGAGGAGGTGGATGCTGAAGGACACATTCACTGTGTTTCAGGGTCTGAAGCAAGATTTGCCTCTGCAGACATCAGCCTGTCTACGTGTCAGAGTTCCAAAAAATTTAATTTAGAGTCCCACTCCAGCCTGTGGAGAGAAGTCAATCGCTCTGGAAGCTGCCTGAACTCTTCTTAGACAGGATGAATGATTCCAGGGAATCCTGCCTTTCTCTTCTGGCCCCAGGAGAAACCAGGCCAATTAGCTCAGCACAGAAACCAGGCTGGAGAAGTGATGTCAGGAGAAAACACCCATGGCCCATAGAAATTGCAGGGAAAAAACCCACCCAACCCCAAGAATCCACTCTGAGGCTTCAGAACTAGATGTCAGCCTCCACTGGTGGATGCCTGAGCATATTTTCACATGGGAGCACTGGGCCTGAACCAGCTTAGGCTGCTGTGAGGCCAGAGGAGTTGTCAGAGATTGTCCATCCTCCAGATCCATGCAACACGCTGGAGAACTTGGCTCCCAGCAGAGCCTCTGAGCAGAGATGCCTTCTGCCAGGCAGGAAGCAGCAGCAAAAACCTTTGGAAAATGCTGCTGATCAGCAGCAACAGTGGGCTTGAGAGACAGCTGTGCTGCTCTGTCCCCTCTGCCACCAGTCAGCTGGCTTGGTGTGACAGCCCTGCCTTGCCACAGATCCTGGATTGATCACCTCCTCTGTCCTGCCTGGTGGAGGGAGCTCTGCCCAAGCCCCATCACAGCCCCCTGCTCACAGCTCAGACTGGGAACAGGTCCCTCTCCAGCCCATCTTGTAATTGCTTTAACAGCCAGGAGGATGGAAAAACAAAAAACCTTTACTGTCTATTGTTAAACTTTACTGTCTAATGTTTTAATAAACAGTCAAGTTCTTCCTCCTATCATTAAACCAGCAGTAAAGCAGGATGGAAGCTGGTTTATGAGATCCTATCTGCCTTGCTAACATACAAATGTGAGGTCTTGGCAGCTGCCAACAGCTCCTCCCAGTTGTGTGGCCTCCTGCCCACCCCAGGAGCTGGAGCTGCTGCTGGGCTGGATGGGGTACAGCTCACCCCACTTCATGGGAGGTGGGCAGAGTGAGACCCTTCCTCAGCCAACCCCCCCTCTGCACCCCAAGTCAGTGGGAAGAAGGGAGTGCAGAGATGATGGAAATATGATCAGGAACTCCTCCTGGAGATGGGAAAAACTCCAGGGGCAGATCTCAGAATGGTTTAGGACCCATGCTGTTTGCTCCTGAGAGTCTGGCAACTGAATGGAAGCATCTGACAGGAAGCAGTGGCCCAAGTTTGGTGGTCAGTGGCAACCTTTACCATCAGGCCCCAGCACATTGGACACCTCAAACCAGCTGGATGGGAACTAAACCAGCTGCAGATATGGGCTTAAAAGAATAGAAAACATTAAAGCCACAGTTTTTGGGTTGAGAGGGATGGGACAGCTGGGTGCAACCCCCTGGTCACCCTGCAGGTTCTGGCTCTGTGCCCTGCAGCACCAGAGCTGGCCCACAGCTCAGGGGACTCGAGTGTCACACAACTAGACAAAGCCTAAAAAATTGAAACTTTTTTATCTCTGTGATGATTCTTGTTTACTTGAAAGAATTATCACCCTTCACTCACCATCTTCCCAGAAATCCCCAGCCTCCAGCCCATCAGCTGTGGGCCATGTGGACCCAGACATGGTGGTCCACCACATTGGCTCCATGGAGGGCTAACAACTGGAGACTTTCCAAAACATTTCTCTGCCACTTCTCCATGGAAAGTCATATAGATCATCCCACCACCCATCCTCAAAGCCATTCTCCCAGCTGTTGCACCACCTTTGATCACTAGCAGTGAGGATTTATCTCCTCGAAGGTTGTTCTGCTGGCACTAGATACCAGATTTCCTGCTCACCACCATTTGTGGGCTGTTCCAACCATTTGTCCAGTCATAAAATTATTAGCACATTATCCCTGGGCAATGCCTGGTAATTTTCTATATTTTATTGCCCAATAAAGAGTTTGGAAGCCGACCTCCCAGTGTGAGAATGGAAAGGAACTTACTGCTTACACATGTGTAACCAGGGGCACTGAGAGAGAGGCTGAAGGGACACAGAAAAGAAAAAGAAGGAGAGAAGAGTATTTTGTAAGAATTTGTGGGGCTGAGGAAGTTGGGGTTGTTCAGCCTGGAGAAGAGGAGGCTCTGGAGTGACCTTACTGTGACTTTCCAGTACCTGAAGGGGCTACAAGAAAGCTGGGCTTTGGACATGGGTGTGCAGTGAGGGGACAAGGGTTTAAAACCTGGCAAGTTTTAAAACTTGAAGAGATTTAGGTAAGACATGAGGAGAACATGATCTCATGTGAGGGTGGTGAGCCCCTGGCCCAGGTTGTCCAAGAAATTTGTGGCTGTGCCCTCCCTGGCAGTATTGAAGTCCAGATTGGATGGGGCTTGGAGCAACCTGGGCTGGAGGGAGGTGTCCCTGGATGACCTTTAAGGTCCTTTCCAACTCAGCCCATTCTCTGATTCAATGATACTTGCAGAGGAATGGGGGAAAAAGAGACAAACCTTTTAGAAGTCCTGCAGGAGAGAGTTGCTGGAATGCTCTTCCTTGCTAACAGCCTCAGCAGCACACACCTTGGCTTTCCAGACCTGGGTCCCAAACACCAACACTCCCCAGTGAGCATACCTGGGTGACTGGAGAGCTCTGGGAAAGAAAAATAGAGCTGTTAGGTTCCAGAGTCTATCTCCAGCCATTCCAGTTATATTATAGCTATATATTTCCAGCTATAGCTAGGAGAAGGGGTTTGGAGGGAGGAAGGAGTTCGTTCTAAATGGAAAAGAAATGCAGTTTACAGAAACTGAAAACGAGCCCTAAATCTAAGCCTAATTGAATTATAAATAGCTTGGATGCTTTCTTTCCATTCACAAGCTTGTTAAACTTCCAACTGTATGTATATATAATCTTAGATTTTTCTAAACATTCTTACCCAACTTTCAGTTTCAGAGAGACATTTTCTATTTCAAAGTTGACCCATTTTGAGGACTAAGAAAATTAGCTGAATTCCCCCCAGCCAAAATGCTTCACTCTGGATTGAATAAAATATTGGAAGGGTTTGTTGGTTGTTGTTTTTTTTTTTTATTTCTCCAAAGAAGTATACTTCTCACTAGGAGCTACCAGAACAGATTTTATTTATTCTTTTGAAGCCCAGTTCAGCCATGGAAGAGGAAAAAAAATAATAATAAAAAAGTATTAAAAATCCCCTCTTCACAATTGGCACAGCAATGATTTCCATCCTACTTTCCCGTTGCAAATTAAGTGATCTAATCTATCCCATGGATTTTGGATAGAGGAATTGGAAGTGTAAATAGGGACTGATAAATTGAGGAATGGGTTTAGTCTAAAACAAAGGTCTCCTGGGGCAAGATCTCCTGCAGAGGAACTGCCTGTAGCTTGCTCTGTCCTCTTGGCTGCAGATTTCTCCTGATACCCATCGCTGTGCTTCACTGCCAGCTTTGGAAAGAAAGGTGAGGGGAAATTTTGCATTGCATCCCAGCCTGGCAGGACCATCTCTGGATAAATTCACCAGCAGCCAAGTGGCAGCTTTAACAATTCATTCTTCAAAGCTTTGGAACCCTCCCCCAGACAGTATTTGATAGAAGAGAATTCTTCATTGATGCAAGATCCCTTACCACACTGCTACCACCATTGTAAGAGTAACCCACCAGGGTTCTGCAAGCCAAAGATCTGCAGTGGAGCTGGTGTGCAAGGCTGCTTGTCTCAGCTCGTTGTGCTCCGAGGAGCTCATTAGGAAAGAGGATTTATTCCTTGCAAACAGCAGCAGCACTGCTTTTGGCACAGGAGAGGTGGTCCTCAACACCTCTGGGAAAGGCTCTCACTGGAAGGCACGGGCAGGATGAGGTTTTCTTTCTGATATGGGTTTTGGTTTGGGTTTGGGTTTTGTTTTTTTTTTTTTTCTTTTGGATCTGCCTGATACTGTTCTCCTGCTCTGCAATTATGTTGGGCTGGAGAGAAAGGTGGGGAAAAAAAAAAAAAGTACTTGGACTACTGTTTGCACATCTCAGCCTTTGCTCCGGGCTGCCTGGAGGCTGTTGGACAACTCTGCAGCAGCACTGGGTTTCCTTGACAATGCCTACAAGATTTTCTTTCTAAAGCCAGGCTCTGAGACCCAGATCTCCTGTGCACAGCAGCCCCTGCTGCAAACCAGCCCTTGTTTGAAGAGTCAAAGTTGTCAGCATAGGGGATGGAGGGGAGATCTGTGCAGCTTTCTGATAGCAGAGCACGGAGCTCAACTTCCCCAGACTTTGCACCAAAGGTTGTGCTGGGAGCACTGGGTGTAACCAGTGGAGGAGCTGTGACTGTGAGACTCACAATTGTTTGCACTCATCACAGGGTTCTGAAAACCCAGCAGGGCTCAAAGAAAGATCAGCCACTGACACAAGGTAACAAGGGCATCTTCAGGTGAGCAGCCATTGGATTGGGATGGGGACCTTCATCCTGAGGGGAGGTGATTTGGTAACAGCCTTTGGAAGAGTTTCTGCTAGAGCTGAAGGAAAGGGGACAGTTCCTTTTCCCAACCACCCCCAAGGATTATTCACCCTCCTCTGGAATGAAAACTAAAGCTGCTTCAAGGTGGGGGGCAGGGGCTACAGATTGCAGCACAGATACTTCATCTTCAAATCCCTCTTTTCTGAGCAAGACAGAGGTTCTCCAGCCTTACAGAGCAAGGCTGATCCCACCCTGTTTGGGTTGTCCAGGGTATGCACCCCAGCTTGCTTGAAGTCCAGATAGGCACCAGCCCCTCAAGGATGCTACGTGGCACCTGCAGCTGCTGTAGAGGTGCTCAGTGCCTGTACTCATACCAACCACCATGGTTAGGAGTCTGCATTCCTACCTAAAAATACCTTGAGCCAAACAGTGGGCATTTCAGAGAGACAAAATCCTCTTCTTTGGGCAGAGATGCTTCCACTACCAGTCATAAACCTTGGCTTTGATGGGCACCTGAATCACTTGCTAGACTCTTGCTTGGCCAGCTCCCAAAGCCAGAAACATTACACGTACACCAGCCTTTATTTCTTTCCCATAAATTCAGTGCAGTCATTCCCACTCCTTCTCTTAATCTCTCTCTGAGACCATCAGCCTGAGACACACCTGAGGGCCCTGCTCCCCTTCGGGCCCTCCAGCAGTGGCTTTCAGATGATGAAGGTGGCCTTCCACGTGGCCACCTTTTCACTCTCCTGACTAGAAGAGTCTCCTTTGAGGAGGAGGAGGTGGTAGAGTTGGCCGAAACGGGGAGTAAAGTCCCTTTAAAAGAACAAGGACATGAGGTTGAGATGGAGAGGTTCAATTTGAACAGTCAGTTCTGGGTGGCTGCAGAAAGTCACAACTCTGTGATTGAGGAGCCGAGTTATTTCCTCCTCGGAAATCCAGTGGGTCACACTCCTCACCCAAACTACCAGCCCATTCGGGTCCTGGCAGAGCTGAGCATCCATTTTAATCACTCCCCAAGTGTGCTAAAAGATGGAAACAATTTAGCTCCTTAAAAATCTTACAAAGAGGGGATGCCCTAAGGCAAGAAGGGTGCAGGAAGCACCCAGCCCTGGGGCTCTGCTCTGGAGACAGCGGCCAACTCCCAGCATGAGCAAAAACAAAACTGATGCTCAGAGAGAGCAGTAAAATAAATCAGTGACAGAACCTCAAAAAGAGACAAATGAAGTTGAAATTCATCCTTGTTTATTTTAATGTTTGGAACATTTTCGAGGTGATTTATGCCCCCACTTCAATGCGTTTCTCTCTCTTTGTCTCTCTCTCCCCCCTCTTTTTTCTTTTTTTTTTTCTTTTTTCTTTAAAACAGAAAAAAAAAACCCAGCTATATTTGGGAGTTAATTGGATTTCCAGGCTTCACAGCCAGACAGTGTAATTGATCTCTGAAGAGATGGATTTGTCGGTTAGCTGGGCATGAATTTGACAACAGGAGAGGGAAGGGAAGAAAAATTTCCCCTGCACAGAGAGCAAAAGAGGGGCACATTGGCAGAGCCAGGGACCCAGGGCTTAGTTGCTTCTTTACCCTGACCTTGTCCCAGCTTTCCAAGTTTCCCACTGGGCCCCTTCAAGTAAGATGACCAGGAGATCTGATCTGAGCTGACTGGGGCAATCCCCTTGTTTAGCCCTACATCTCCAGAGGAAATGTTCTGGCTTCTGTTTTGTAGCTTTTTTGAAGTTACACAGGGAAAAACACCTGGTTGCCTTTTGTTTGTGACACGGGATGCCCCTTGCCTTCCGGTTCTCTCCTCTTTTTTTGTCCTGTCTTGAAGATCTGTTATCTCCAAAGCACAAACACCTCAAGGAAGACCCACCCCAGCCACCACTCCCCCTCACCTTCAGCCAACCTCCACCCCCAAACCCACATCACTCACCCCAAAAGGCAGGTGCCACCTTGAATCTCCTTGAGTTTCTTGTCACAGCAGATGGGTTGGTTCACCCTGTGGGGTGAAAAGGAAGCATTGAGCCAGGGGAGTTACAAGGATGCACCCTGCCACCCATTTTGCCCAACCAGTTCCCAAGCTCAGGCTATCAGGCAGGGGGCTGGTCAGAAGCACAATGGCCCTTGGCCATTAGCAGAGGTTTCATAGAATGGTTTGGGTTGGAGGGGACCTTAAAGATCATCTCATTCCAACCTCCCTGCAGAAGCAAGGACACCTCCCACCAGACCAGCCTGCTCCTCTGTTGTACGTAAAAAGGAAACTTAGAGTCTAGTTTCAGCTAAGCTGTTTGCAGGAGGCCTAATCCTGCTATCCTGCATAGAGCTACCCAGAGGATGCTGTGCCTAAAGGTGCCTGACTCAAACCCATCAGGGTCCCCTGCTCTCTGTGGCCCAGTTCAGCAGCCAACGGCAAGCAGCCATTCCCGACAGACTGCCGGCAGTGTCCACGGGGAATCCTGGCTCCCACAGATCTCTGCAGGGGATCCCACGGAGGAATTGGGTGGAAAACATGCAGAGGAACAAATTTCAAGAGTCAGCCCTGTGGTTTAGCATCATCTTCCTCCAGAGTGGACAAAAAAAAGGCCATTCTGGGAGTAGGGTGGTGGGGCAAGTACTGGTTCCCCAGCCAGAGCATCCTTATCCCATCACAGAGGGTACACCCATCCCTCTACCCCTCAAGCCCCATGCTACTTTGGTTATCTCTGGGAGTGCCATATCCCAGGGACAAAGCTCTCTGCAAACTAAGTTTCCTCATCACAAGACTTTTTTTTTATCAGCTCATTTCACTTTTTGCTGTACATTTCACCAAAAACCCCAACCCAGCAGTCAGCTGGCAGAGCTGCCGAGGAGCCAGGATGAATCAACAGCCTCCCCTTTCCCCTTGCTTGTGGGTAACCCAAAGGTATCACATTCCCATCCACCTGCCAACCTTCCTGGGAGGGGAGGAATGGCAGTCCTTTCATCTGTGAGAAGCCTGTCTGGAAAGCCAAGCACACACCCCCAGCCCCAGCCCTTGGTAGGTGGTGATGCTGCTTGGCTGTTCTCTGCTGCTGACACCTCCCTGCAGAAGGGTTGGACTTGATGATCTCTGAGGTCCCTTCCAACCCACCTAATTCTATGATTCTATGATTCTATGAATCAGGCCAGGGGGGTTGCACAATGCAGAGCAAAACCCCGGAGCTCAAACTTCCACGGGAAGTTGCCCTGGCCAAGAATTTGTGACATTTCAGAGAGGAAGCAGGCACATCCCTGGGTAATAAGAATAGCCAGAGTTGCAACAGCTAAATACCAACATCTCTGCTTGAAGGGGATATTAATATTGCAGGTAACCTCCAGCAGGATGAGCAGGTCTAACGTGGGGCAGATCTGCCTTCTGTTGCTTGCACCTTCCCATTTCTGGCCACCACTCAGAGAGGATATGGAGTTCCATGGATCCCATCCAGTTCCTGCAGCTCCCCTCTCCCGGTTTCTGTTGGGTTTTGTTTTGGTTTTGCTTTGTTTGGGTTTGTTTTCTCTACGGCCCGTGTCAAAATCATTATGCAGCCTTCCTTTGCTACGGATATAAAGCCGTGTAATGGGAGATCTGTGGAACTGCAAAGCGAGATTCCAGGCGGGAAGGCTGCTCGGCACAGGTGGAAGATATCACTCACTCCCCAGCATTACAGCTACTACAGGCTGTGACAAGGAAGCAGCTCACAAATGGTCACGCGAAGGAAAACATCTGTTCCCAGCTAGCAGGTACACGGATCAGCTGCAAATTGCACAGCTTGTGCCTGATTTTTTTTTTAATTTATTTTTTTTTTCCCTGGCTTTGTTTAGCAACTCGCAGCACGGCGAGGTGGGGGGCGGCTGCCGGCAGAAGAGACCCAGGCAGGGAGGAGCTGGAGGTGAGGTGACAGCAAGCACAGCATCCTCCAGCCCTCCAGGAGATGCCACAGGCATTATTTAACTCAGGACCACTCCAGAAAAGCAAGGTGCACTTTTGAGCAGGCACAGTTCCCCTTCAGAGTGTGTGTGTGTGGGGGGGGGAACCCACCCTGGGTTTCCCTCTGATCAGGCTCCTGGCAGAGTCTCCTTCTGCCTCCACCTTGCATACAAAAGATTTCCTGATCCTGGCTGGACTTTTCCAGCTGTTTTGTGGTACAGGGCTCAGATGAGGAAACAGAAGGGTTCTGCTTCCATCAGACAGGGTCTCCAGTGGATCTCCCAGCCAGCCTTGGGACTCAAGCCCAGCTCCCCAACCCGCATGTGCTGGCTGGAAAGGAGGAGTCTCCTGCACCACTCCAGATCACTCCTGCCTTTCCCCCACCCAGGTACAAGGACTCAAAACGTCTCAGACACAGCTCACAGTGCTGGCAGTGTCCAACAGCCCTCTGCCTGCCCAGCATCCAGGCCTCTGGGGTCCTCCTCAGCCTTGCACAAGCTTTGCTCCCATCCACCAAGGAGCCAAGGTACAATTTTGCTTCATTTCTTTTCTCACTAAAAATTATTTAACAATATCTCTATGCTCTGTGTTCCTTCAGCAAAGGGGGCAGGAGGAGGAGGGGACCCACCCCTAACCCAGCACTGCCATCTCCTGCTTTGAGCTCCCCTTGGCCTCTCCCCCAGGCACATCAACACTGCTGACACAGGATCAATGGTGTCAAGAGGAGATCACCAATTTTGGCACTGAAGCAACAAGACTTTTTAAGTCCCAGACACACACCTTAGCAATGGATGGGAATTTCAACAGTGTCTTCATGGAGAAAGGAATCAAATCTTTCAATATCCCATTCCTCAAACACAGGGGTCTAGCATATTGCAGGGAGTCCCCCATAACCACCCTGACTTTGTAAGCATCTGCACGTGATTTTCAGGGGAGCAAGGGTCACTGTGCACAGGCTGGTGACACACGAAGCACTCTGCAATCCTTGTCACCCAAAACTGGGGTCAAGGCTGACAAGCTCAGATTGAAACTGACTGAGAGGAAAGCTCTCCAGACCGTCAGGGCAAAGGTGTCCTTTGGAAACATCAGCTGCTAGGGGAGTTTGACTTGTTAGTCTAAGAAAATGAAGGTGGAGAGGTGATCAGATTGTTCTCTCTCCATGTATCAGGAGGTTTTAAACGAAGGAAGAGAAAATGCTGTTTAAGGTGAAAGTAAAACATCAGCAAATGTGCATAAACCACCCATGAATAAATTTAGGTGACAAACTAGATTAAGGCTTTTTGCTGTCCAAACAACGAGGGGAAAAGGAATATGAAGGGGTTTTTTTTCCAGCCTGGAAGAGAGATGAGATGGTTTCTAAGTTGCAGGAGCAGAGAGAGTGGGACTTGATGGCTGTGAGGTCTTGCACCAACCCTGCTTGGGTTGTCCAAGCAGCATCACTGCAGCCATGCAGCTTCAGGATGCCTGAGGAAAGGTGTGTTGGGAGAGACAGCACATTTCTGGTTTGCTGATTCAGCTGGGGAAAAAAAAAAAAGGTGACAAGTTTGAGTCTGATGTAGGGCAGTAAAAAACCAAAGGAAATATAAACCAAAAGACCACAGAAGCCAGATGGGGGAACTGGGGCCAGAGAGGACGAAGCACCAGCAGAAGCTCTGCTGACAAACCAGTTCTGGTTCTCCCAGAGCAGCCCACGTGGAAATCTGTATAGAAAATCATTAAACAATTACAACCTCCATCGGAAGATCATCCTTTGAAGACATTTCCCCAGAAACCTCCTTTTGTGGCTTTCAAACAACCCTCTGCCTCATCAGAATAATTGCCAGGAGTGAAGGCTTTGTAGATCAGCAAACATTAAGCAGGAGGAGAGCAAAGCAAAAGGAGACAAGAAAAAAACCCCAGAGCTCTGCCTCCTGCAAAAACATGTGCCCCACACCAGCTCGTACCCAAATCCCACCCCACCAAGTGCCCCCTGGAGATGGCACTGGCTGAGCATCATCCCAGTCACCTCCAGGGATGTTTCCAGTGGAGAAAGGTGGGGGTTTTTCTGTGTGTTGTTTTTTTTGGTTTTTTTTTCCCCACCAACTCATCACTCCATGCCAGCTCAGTGCTTTGCCAGAGGAAACACTCTGCCTATTAAAAAAAAAAAATAAATCACCCAGCCAGAAAAAAAAATCAAAGCTTGATTTCAATATTATCACTCCCTACAGGCAGAAGCTTCTCTTAGTTTGAAGGTGCTTAAGCAAGTGATTTTGGTTAGGCCTAAACACTTGTCAAAAATCTGGCCCTTCATGCAGAACCACGATAATCTTTGAAGACACAGTGACTCAACCCTCTTTGCTGAATCCATCTCAGGGGTGTTTTATTCAGCAGGAGTTTTAAAAAAAAAAAGGTTTAGGTTTCCACCAGAACTTGTGGAATTTACAACTATCAGCTTAATCATTAAAAAAATAAACAATAGGAGCAAAAAAAAAAATCATTAATAAAATCATTAAATTAAGCCCTGATCTATAATCCCAGAAGAGAATATAATTTATTTTTTTTTTATAATCTGGGGCCAACCTTCCAGATCGTGCCACAACACACAAGGAGTGAGTGTCTGTGCATGCTGCCAGGCAGCATCTGAGGCTGGAGGGGGACAGGAGGGGGGTGGCATTGCTCTGGAGCTCTTTGCTGTCACTCTCAACGGAGCCTGGCAACCACACTGTGACAGAGTGAGGTGACGTTGGGGGCAGGATGAGACTTTTAAGCTTTTGAATTAATTCTTCAGAGCTGAGAGGAGAAGTGCTGGATCTGTCCTGAGGTCAGTTCAGCCTCAGCAGGGAGAGCCAAGCCCTGTAGAAACACCACGAGTACCTGGACCACCATGTGCCAGCCCTGGGGAATACACATCCCCACATCCCTATTTCCTAGGGAGCTCTGGCTGCCCTGTTTCACTGCATCCCCATTAAAATCTGCATCCCACCCACCCACACACCCACACCTGTGTTTCTGACAGCTGAGTGGGCTCCTGGGCCCTGACCAAATACACATATTAAGGCAGCAAGACCCATAGGAAACATCAGGAACTTTTATTAGCCCAGCTGATAGAGACAGAAACAAGGACATGTCTTGGATGCAAACCATGCTCCTGTCTCACAAGACTCCCAAGCTCACCCAAACTTTTTTTATCATTTATTTTGGGGTTTTTTCCCCCCCACTTGGACTTATAAAGGTATTAACTATCCTGCAAAAGTCACAGTTCACCACACCTACAACCCCAACGCTGCTAAAAAGAAAAGCCCATGTGAATGGATTTTAAAAAAAAACAGCTCTGGGCAGGAGGGGGAATCATCTCCCACTGTGGTCTGGGGGAAGGCAGCAGCAGGCCTGCTGATGAGATCCCTACCTCAATCCCAGCCCAGAGGCTTGCCAAGCCCTGTGAGCCAACGAGCAATTGATGGTGATAAAGGGAATGGATGGACTAAGGTGTGATGATGGCTGAATGGAGACAGAAAGCTCCCCAGTGAGCTCCCTGTCTGCATAATGCTGGACCAAGATCCTGCACGGTGGAGCTTGGAAAATCCATTGAATCATAGAATGGTTTGGGTTGGAAGGGACCTTACAGACCATCGACCATTGTCACAAACCCCTTCCATGGGCAGGAACACCTCCCACTAGACCCCAAAGCCAGGCTTTTTCCTAGTGTGGGAGAGGAGGAAGAGTTACTTTTTGTCTGGCTTTTCTCTGGAACTGCCTTTTGCTGATGGGACTTCAGAATCTGCCTGATTTAACCTGGATTTTATGCAGTTATTTTTTGTCTGGCTTTTCTCTGGAACTGCCTTTTGCTGATGGGACTTCAGAATCTGCCTGATTTAACCTGGATTTTATGGTGGGCACCAGCCATTCAGCCAAGTGCTTGGCATTGCAGTCGGGTGTATTTGAAAAACCCAGAGCCTTTCAAGGGGGATCTTCTATTGCTGAAAGCTCATCTTGGCTCTTCCAAGAAAACCTGGTGGAGCATTTCCTCCTTTGCTTGGCTGTAGGTGTTCATGCCATGCAGGAGAGTGTGTTTTCCTCCTCTTTTCCATGGTGTCTGTCCCCCCGTGGCTCTGTATTTGCTCTCCCACTCATGGCTGGAGTGTGCTTTTTGTTCAGCAGCTCAGAAGCTTTTGGAATGGAGTGTTTATAAACAGAGGGATGCTTGGGACAGCTTTTGGACCTAGAGGCAATCAGCAGATTCCAGTGGTGTTTGGTACTGGGGATGGGCAGGACTTTGTGCTGTTTCTGCTCTCACAATGCTCAAACCTTCCCCTCCCTGTCAGGTCTCTCCTGCCTCACCCCCAGCAGTGAGCCAAGGCCAGACACCAGGCTAATGAAAGATACACTCATAGAATGGTTTGGGCTGGAAGGGACCTTGAAGCTCATCCAGTTCCAACCCCCTTCCATGGGCAGGGACACCTCCCACCAGCCCAGGTTGTTCCAAGCCCCATCCAACCTGACCTGAGACACTGCCAGGGATGGGGCAGCCACAGCTTCTCTGGGCAACCTGGGCCAGGGCCTCACCACCCTCAAAGCAATTTCTCCCAAAGATCTCATCTCAGTCTCCCCTTTTGCAGTTCGAAACGCTTCCCCCTCATCCCATCACCCTATGTCCTTGTCAAAAACCCCTTCCCAGCTTTCTTGTAGGCCCCTTTGTAGGCCCCCAGGCTTCTTCTCCACTTGGCTGGAGGAAACATCCTTCAAGGGGACAACGCGCGTGGCTGAGCGAGCTGGTCCACCCAACAGAGGGCACTGAGAGACTGACCAGGCACCAACCTCTCCTTGTCCTGCTTCTCCTCCCAGCACTGACCTTCCCCACTATCAACTTCTCCATCCCCCTCCTGGCAGAGGCTGCACCTCCCCACCCAACAGAAGTCAAAGGGGTGTCACCTCGGTGGGGCGAGGACGGGAAGCCCAGTGCCAAACCAACTTCCTCACCCTGCTGCTGCCACGCCAAGGGGCGGGCGTGAGGGATGCTCTTGGAAAAAAACAGGGGTAGGGATGGAAAAGGGGTTAGGAAGCTAGGAGAGGGGAAGGAGGGGCGGGCACCTTCACTTTTTCAGGCTGTTAACTGTAATTAGCCTGGTTTCTGAGCCGTAATTATCTTGCAATCTCAAAGCAAACACGCCGGAGGAAATTGCACAGTTAAAAAGACAGCGTGGCATTAAAAATAAATGATGAGAGTCCTGCCTGTGCTTGCTGAGGATCTGTCAAAGAGTTTTCCCTCTTAAAAGCCCCAGCTTGGGGGAGCTGGATTCCCCCAGCTATGACTTTCCCTGCCAGATCCTCGGCCTTGACAGAGGATCACACCACGACTCTTTGAGGATGCCAACTCACAACCAACCATCCCCCATCCTGGAAGCATTCAGCTTTGTCACAGCCCAGCTATGGCATCCCAGCACTCTGGGGGTGGGGAGGTTTGGGTTTGGTTTTTTTTCAGTTTTCCCAGAGGAATTAAATTCTATGGGTCATTTAATCCAGGGCATGAACCCAGTGCAGTAGGTGTTTGGAAACCAGGCTACCACATCATAATATTCCTTCCTCTTGCAGAAGCTTCTCCCCAAGTCTCCTCTGTGCTGCCCTTTTTGTCACTACCTGAGTGATTCCTGTAATTAGGACTGTGCTCCATCCCAAATTGCCACGCCAAGGACTCAGCCTTGGAGGCTGCTGAAGCAGGTTCAGCGGGGAGCTGGAACTCCTCAGAGGCTCATCCTTTCCTGGGGAACTCCTTTGCTCAGTTCTGCTCCTGCCTGCAGACCTCAGCCTCCAGCTCCATGGCCAGGCCCCTTCACTGCAATGCCTGGCTGGAGATTTAGTGAAGGAAGGGAAGAAGAGCTGGCTGGGAAGCAAGACTGAACTCCTCACATAACTATGGAGCATGCAGTGAGGCCACAAGGGAGCTCTTGAAGCTTGCAGTTGGCTTCCATCTAGTTTTGGAGTGTCTCTTCCATTCAGTGCTCTAAGACACCACCAGCCCAGACTCAAACATACACCTAAAGCCAGCAGAGCTGTGCTGGCCTAGCTCAGCAGAAGACACACCCCCAAAGTCATCCCAAAGTGCCTTCCTTTGTGGACCTCTATTCCCAGGGCAAGTCCCTTCACAAAGGCAAGACTTCTGCTCTCAAGAACATGTGGGTGACCCTTACGAGCTCATCTCCCAGGCAAGAGTCTGCAAGAGAGGAACATGCTGGGAAGGAAGCTTCATGGCTTGAAAAGCTCTAAGCAACACTCTAATACCTCCTTAACATCTGCAGAGCCAGGAACACGCCACCATCTCCAAACTATTGTCCTCATGGCAACAAAACACCAAGTCATTCATTCTGCCATAGGAATGAGGTGGACGAGGGACTCCCAGAGCCAGCAGTAAGGTGCTCTCTCTGGGAGAGATGATGAAAAACCCCACTGCTGTGCTTCTCATCAGAAACACAGCTTTCCTCAGGAGTCCTGCACATGGGTTTCTCCAGAGTAGAGCCCTACGTTGTGGGTAATTCGTGGGTGCTTCTGGAGAATGAGATGCCACCTCCAGCAGCATCAAGCCCCACTTTGTTAGAACCCCTGATATGGTGGGAATCCATCCCAGAACCCCTCCTCTCCACCTATCTAGTCACAGAACGAGCCTGGAGAGAGCCCATTAAAAGCCACTCGACTGGAAAATAGTTTCTGGCCTATTTCTAGCACTGGGGTCTTAGCTGGGGAGAGAAATCTGACAGCAGGAGCATGTCTGGGGGGAGGAGGAGGCAGAGCTGTTAACTCCTTCACCAGTCTAATGTATGGGGCTCTCCAAGAGTAATTAATAATTAATATTCGTAGCTTGCTTAAATCTGTTGACTCTGTAAACTGCAGCCTCTCACTTAAAGGACTCACAGCCTGTTGAGACAAACTGAAGAACATCCCCCATAGAGAGCCTCAGCATAAATAAGAGCAAATCCCAGCTACTCAGCCCTGGTAGGAATCCCTCTGCTTCTCTTGCCCTCTTCATCTTGTTTAATTAAGCATCATTCCTCAGTGGTGTCTCTGAGCAGAGGTGAATGGAGAGTCCAGTACAACAGGGCCTGGGTCTCTGGTCACTGCAGAGCTGCTCCCAGGGCTTTAGTGGGGTTGGCACAGGACAAGGAAGTCACCAAGTCCTTCACCAGTTCTGCTTGGATGTTTCTGGGCCACCAGCAAGGCTCTACGTGCCAGAGGACATGCAGGACAGCAGCAGAGTCTCTCTAGTACAGACAAATGCTGCCCACAGTGGTAGTCTGGTCTCCCACCAGACACTTGGGGCTATCAACCAAGATAGATGATCAGATTTAGAGGCAGATTTACCCCATTTAGGAGCTGCTCTCATTGCATCAAAGATCCATTAGAACTTTCTGAAAACCGAAATGCATCACTGGAGCATTGCAGCTCATCTTGTAGGAGCCTCAAGCCTACCACAGCTCAAACCATTGCTCCTTTTTGCAACAGCCAAGCAGTGAAGGACTTTTTGAGAAATTAAACCTGGCTAGCAGCCCTCCCCTTATTCTTCCAGAGTGAATTCCCAAGCAACAACTCCCTGGCTGCTCATTACTGGTGTCCAGACTCACCATAAATGATGGGCTGTGGTGGGAGAGCACAGCTACACGAGGGAAATACCCAGAGGAGGAGGTTGGAAGGTCAACACCGGCATCTAGTTTGGCTTCTGGAGATGGAGATTTGAAGCTGGCCATGTAAACAGGCCCCTCTGTAAGCAAACTGCTCGAGGTCCACTTCTCAGCTGACCTGGAGGTACCAGTGAACAAAAATGGCCCAATGACAACAGGTAATTAAGTCAGGGAAATAGCAAGGTCTTCCTCAGAGGGTTGCTCAACCAATCCTCCTTTCTATGGTGTAGCCCACAATCCTTAACCCTCACTCAAAGCCACAAAAGTGACTCAGTTTCCCTCTTTTCTCCACCTCCAGACATTGTCATCACCTTCATCTGAGTTTCAGCCACCAAAAGTTTCCTGATGTGTGGGTGCTGTGCTCATGGTATCTGTGGAAAGGGGGTCAGATGAGGGTTGTGTCTCAGCAGCAAGCTGAACCAAAGCTGTGGGGCTTGGTGACCCACTTCAGGTTACACACATGGGAAAGAGGGAGCATTGGAACAGGGCAGGACAGGTTTTTGGATGGGAACCACAACTCCCAAGGAACAAGATCTTCTTCTCTATATGTCACAAGCCAGAACTTGAAAGTCTGGAGCAAGAGGTAGGAATCTGGCCTCTGGCATCACCCAAACTGTCTCTGGAGCATCACCTCAGGGGACAAGCTGACTTCCACAGAAATCATGGCTCACCTTTCCTTTTACTCTTTTACTTTACTCAAGACTTGAAGAGGACCTTTAACACCTTTTAGATATCACACATTGGGGTAATATGATATATACACAGATGACTTGATTTGTAGCATATTTGAGCAATTCATCATGTGTGTGCATTATTTCTCCTGCTGCATTCCAAGTTTGGTAGAAGAGAAAAAAATTTCTTTTTCCATTTTAAGGAACATGATGTTATCACCTGTGTTACGAGTTGTTTTTTGTCATGGCTGTGCTTTAATAGGGTGATAGTCTTCTGAGATACAGGAAACAGTTCAACTTAGTAAGTCATATCTTATGGCTTATTTCCCATGTAAACTCTAAATTCCGCTGAGTTATTTTAATCAGTATTCAGCAAATACAATCCCATTGAAATTTGTTTTTCTTTCCAAAGCATAATGGAAAAAGGCCTGCTCGCTAGCATTCAGATGGGAGCACACCTAAAAATACCTGATATCAGGAAACAATTACACATCTTCCCTTGAATTAAGAATTTGCATTTAGAAAGGAAGAAAATCGTCCCATAAATAAGATTTTCTCCAGCTCCTTGTAAAAAAACCAGGGATAACTAATGTGATTTTTTAAAGTACTGAGGACGTGGTTGTCCTGCAAAGATGTAAGTAGCTTTTAAACCCAGAGAAATGAAGCCTTGTGTGAATAAACCATGGGAGAAAGTGGCAATTTTTGCACTGCGGTGTAGTAGGTTGATACTCTGGGGGGAAAAACCCACAAAACAAACAAACCTGGCTTGCTATTTGCTTCTGTCTTTCTGTGTATTGTCTTTGCACACCAAGCTAATAAGACCTTCCCTCTGGGGTCTAGAGTGAGACAGACACTTAACAGTTTGGGTTCCCCCAAGGTTGCAGAAATTGAGGGAAAATTAAGAAATCCTTGTCTTTCTTTTTATTTCCTTTTTACCAAAATGAGAAAAACAATCATTTGGGTTTGAATGAAACCTATTACTCAACTTAAACAAAATGTGTCACTTGGTCACAAAGGGCCTGGTAAATAGTTTGGTAAGATTTCAAGGAAAAAAGGAGGTGAGAATCAAAATATGAAGTTTAAAATTTTCATTAGAACACAAAAGAGAAGGCATCAAGGTAAATTACAATTTTTAGGAGGGGCTACAAACTCCCTCCTGTATCTGTCCCACACACACACACACAAAATGAGGGAACTCTAACTGAATTTCCAACTATTTCAGGGTTGCAAATTTTTGGGAGGGAGGCCACAGAACAGAAAAATACTCTTAATGAAAAACTTAACCTACCCAACCCAACTTTTCTGATTTATCTATCAAGGGAGACCCAGAATCTCTGCTGGGCCCTCCAATGGCTGATGAGATGAGTGACACCAATGGGGCTTCATATTGCTAGACTCACCTTCCAAGAGCTGAATGCTTCATTCCAGCTTTTCCACCTTCATCCCTGGATCTCCACCACCAGAGAGAAAACATCTCTTCAGGTCCAAGCAGCATAGCTTCAAAGGGAGAGGTATCAGACCAGGATCAGACCTAAGACACACCAAACACAGAAGGAGCATGAGGCAATGTCTGTTTTTTCTGGAATTTCTACTGCTGTTGCCACTAGCAGCTTCCTTGAGCTCCCTGCTGCTAATCTTAACACCCACCAGCACTCCCTCAAACCCGTGTTTCTCTCCACAGAATTTCCACCCCCCCTTAAGTTCAACCCTACTGAGAACAACAATGTTCCCCTGGGTGAAAGATGGAGTGAGGAAGGTTGGAATGCACAAACCTTCCTCCTGAAAGCAGTCCCGCAGCCAGCAGCTCTGGACAACAACATCCATTTTGCTAATGACTGGAGTAATGATGGCATTCTTGTTAGTAACTGTGGAGATAACAAGGCAAACACAAGTTGTAATTATTGTAAAATGTGCAGAAGGCAATTTAGAATAATAAATGTCTCGAATGCGGTGAGCACACGCGCACACAAAAGAACCCAGTCTCCCCTGCTGGGCACTAGGGTTCTCCTGATTGCATTGCCTGGAGCCCCTGTGGTGGGGCTCAAATTTATCATCCAATCCTAGAATGTTAGGTTGGAAGGGACCTGAAGGATCAACTGGTCCAACCCTTCTAATACTGTTTTTATGAGATGTCTCAGCACCCCGTCGAGCCGAGTCTTCAACCTTTCCAAAGTGGGGGAATCCACCACGTCCTCTTGGAGCTCATTCCAACTGTCCTCCTGGGGAAAAGCTTTCCTTGTATTCAGTTGGAATCTCCCTAGGACCAGCTTGTGCCCACTGCCCCTTTTCTTGTCCATAGGACTCCTTGTAAATAGGTAGTCTCCATCTTCTCTGTAGCCCCCCTTTATCGTCACCAGGTGCCCCCCAGCAGTGATATCTGCTGGCTCCTATGCTTCCAAAGCATCCTGCTGGCTTGCCAGCTAAAACAAGAAAATAAAGGCTGTCCTGAGCTCCTGGGGAGGGAGAAGCTAGTGATCACAGGAAGGACAACTCAGAGCTCCAGTTTTTCTACAGGGTCATGCTAGAAAAGGTCTTGCACCTGAAGGTGCCATGTGAAGGTACCATCCCCATCCCAAGCAAGATGCTTGCCCTCTGCCTGGCCACATGGCAAGCCCCCACGTTCAGCAAGCCTGCCTGAAGGCAGACATCTCCTAAGGGTGGAAGAAGGCTGGTTGCCATGCTCAGGTAAGGAAGCATTTGAGACACAATGTGAATCGTGGGCAGCAGTAGATGAGATGCCAGGAGGGAGACCAAAGGGAGAAGAAGATGGGTAGAGGGAGAAGAGGGGTCCAGAGATCAGCAAAGGGGATGAGGAAAGCCAAGGAGAAGAAGAGGGCGCCTGGGAGCCTCTCAAAGCTGAAGGATCCCTGCCAAAGCAAACAGTTGGACATGTAGGGCTCTGTGTGTCTCTGGTAATTTTGACCATCTGGCACTCACTGAACTCTCCTCCCTTTTGTGTTTTCTACCATGGAGCACTTTTGTTTCCTCGCTTCCTCTCCCTCCTTTCTCCTCTCTCTCAGAGCAACAGTACCTTCTTCTCTCTTGTCTTTCATCTCACATACCCAGGCAGGAACTGCTGGGCAAAGAACACAAAAGTGGGGAAGGAACCCCAGGGTGGTACTTGGGATGGGAAGCAAACACCAGCATATGGACAGCTCTACCCACCCTCCTACCCCTCAATCTTACATCCTTTGCACTCCTTGGCTCCTAGTTTAGGAGAGGAACAGACTGAGAGGAAAGATGGGAAGAGAAATCAGAACAGAAGTTAAAATGGGAGAAAAAAAGCAGGGAGAAAAAAAAAAAAAACAACAAAAAAACCCCAACAGAAACCAACAAAAAAACTCACAACCTTTAAAAAGGTGCAATTGCAAAGTGATGACAGGCTGGTGGAAGGGAATTAGCAGAGTAGAGGGCTCTGTTCTCTTCCTCCTCTCCTTCAACCTCCATGTGATTAGGAACAAGCCAAAAGAGCCATCTTGTAGGGAACTTTGGCACCAGCTCCTCTCCCACAGTGAGGGCGAGAGACTGAAAATAATCAACATTTTCCACGGAACAGAAATGCAAACATTCAAATTCCCATCTTGACTGACAGTTGCAGTCAAAATACATCACCCTGACGTTCTTCCATTAGAAAAGATTCCCAGACTCATTGCACGATGTAGCCTGCAGTCCCAGGCCAGATTATCCAGCCACATGGCCAGAGCTTACATTTCCCATCAGTCAGCAAGAAAAATCAGTGGCTCACCACATGCACCCCAGCCTGTGGCAAGGAGAAGCTTTTAGAGTACGTTTTCAAGAAGCCTGTCCCACTGGAGAAACAAAACAACAAAAAAAAAAGCAAGCAAGACAACTATGAGGATGAGGAGAACCCCACTGCACCAATTCAAGGGACAAAAGGAAACGGTTCCAAGCTGCAGCAGGGTTTGGATTGGATATTAGGAAAAATTTCTTTACCAAAAGACAGGTGAAGCATTGCAACTGGTTGCCCAGGGAGGTGGAGTCACCATTCCTGGGGGTATTCAAAAACCAGGTAGATGTGGTGCTTGAGGAGATGGTTTAGTGGTTAAGGTGGTACAGGAGTGAAGATGACCTTGAAGGTCCTTTCTAACCATGGTGATTCCATGATTTGTTCTGTTGAGCCTCCCAGCTTTTCAGAGATGGAAGACCTTGCAAGCCCCTTCCCCAGCAACTGCAGCCCCCGTCGCTCCATCTGCCTTTGCTCCTGGGAACCAGGGTGCTCGGGAGGTTGGTGGGTGCTCGGGAGGGCTGCAGGCAGAAGTCTGGCACAAATTAGTGGAGCTGAAACTTCAGCTCGGTGACAGAGAGAGAGAGGCTGCCTCCTGGGAGCAGTAAATTGTGATGCTTCTCCCTAAAGACCCTCCTTGCCATTAAGTGATTAATGAATTCATTAACACCTCTGAGAATAGAGGAAATACGACACAGCCACCTTTGAAAAGGTGAGGTAGGTTTCTCTTTCTTTCTTTCTTCCTTTCTTCCTTTCTTCCTTTCTTCCTTTCTTTCTTCCTTTCTTTCTTTCCTTTCTTTCTTTCCTTTCTTTCTTTCCTTTCTCTTTCCTTTTTCCTTTCTTTCTCTCTCTCTTTCTCTTTCTTTCTCTCTCTTTCTCTTTCTCTCTCTTTTTCTTTCTTTTTCTCTCTCTTTCTCTCTTTCTCTGTCTTTCTCTCTCTTTCTCTTTCATTCTTTCTTTCTCTCTTTCTATTTCTCTTTCTCTCTCTTTCTTTCTTTCACTTTCTTTCTCTCTTTCTTTCTCTCTTTCTCTTTCTCTCTTTCTCTCTTTCTTTCTCTTTCTCTTTCTCTCTCTTTCTTTCTCTCTTTACTTCCTTTCTTCCTCTCTTTCTCTCTTTCTTTCTTTCTCTCTTTCTCTTTCTCTTTCTTTCTCTCTTTCCTTCCTTTCTTCCTCTCTTTCTCTCTCTCTTTCTCTTTCTTTCTCTCTTTCCTTCCTTTCTTTGTTTTTCTTTCCTTTTCTCCCTCCCCACTCACTTTTAGAAACATCATAGAATAGTGACTGATTAAGCTATATGGCCCACTGCAGCACAACTACATTTATCCAGGGGGGGTGAGCAGAGTGAAGAGATTCTCTGCCTCATGCCCTGCCCAGCTTTTATTTGACCTGAAACAAAATGTTAAAAGAAGGGTTTATTGCTATGATAAACCTTTCATTTGAAAGGGGAAAAGAAGAAAAAAAAAAAAAAAAAGGCTTTTTACTGTAATGGATTCAAATGACTTTCCCAGAATTCCCAGTCCAGGGGTGGAATGCTAACTGGAGTAACAGCAGAGGCAAGTAGAGGGGGAGGAACTGCTCAGTGGTCTCTCTGAGCCCTACAGAGAGCTTTAATTCTTGCCCTAAAGCCACGGTCACATGCTCGAGTCCATTTCACTGACAGTTTTATTTACCAAATGTAACATGACCAACAGGCTGAACACTTGGGATGAAGTGTGAGCTGGGCTTGGTGTCCAACACCCGCAATAAATCCAGGCAGGAGGTTGCCTCCCGCCATCCATCAGCAGACTCCTGGGACTCCAGCTTAGCAGCTGGCAGGAGACAATCCTTCCCTGAGCCTAGGATGGGTATCCCTGGTTTGGATTCACTCTGAGCCCACGATACAACCCACTGATGGCAGATGAAGATGCCCCAGAAACAGCCAGGCAGGGATGCCCACAGTATCCACTCCAATGGTTTCTCCTTGCATCTCATTTCCCTCCAGTCATCTCAGGATTGCTTGAACTGGTGTCAGGGATTTGTTGTATTAGAACCATAGGATCATCATGGTTGGAAAGGACCCTCAAGATCATCAAGTCCCAACCAGCACTCCTACACCACCTTAACCAGTAAATCATCTACCCAAGTGCCACATCTACCCATTTTTTTAATACCCCCAGAGATGGTGACTCCACCACCCACCTGGGCAACCTGTTCCTATGTTTCACCACTCCTCCAGTGAAGAAATTTTTCCTAATATCCAATCCAAACCTTCCCTGGTACAAGTGGAACACATTCCCTCTTGTCCTTGTGCAGAGAACATGGGATTCATCTCAACAGTCACCCATTACTCCAGAAACTCCTTTTCATAACCCAAGGAGGGCCACCATCCTTCACCCCAACACAGCACAGCAGCACTGAGGGCCTGGCCCTTCAGCATCTTGTAGCTTCAAAGCCTGAGCTGCATCACGGGACATGTCCAGGTATTGATTTATGCAGGGAGATGAAGAGAGCTATATTTGTGTCTGGGAGGTTAGCTAAGTGATGACTGAGTGTTTAAATAGTAGAGGCTGAAGGACATAAACCATGAGAGGGACCATTAGTGTGACTGCCCTAAGGACAGCTTCACAGGAGCAGCAGAGATCTGCTTGGCTCCAAGCAGAGACCTGGCTCCCAGACACAAAGTGCAACTTATGAAAGCTCCTGCTGGCCCTCTCCCTCCCATGGAACCCTATCAACACCAACAATTGGGCTCCAGGCTTGCTTTACCACCTAAAACCTCAAACGTTCATCCCCTCGGTCACTCTCCCATTCTGGACAATTTTGGCTCCAAAATTCCAAATATCCAGAATTGCATCTCACCTGCCTGCCTGAGGATGGGCTTTTCCTGCAAGATATTAACAGTCCCACTGATGCTGAGCCCTGGGCTGCATTTGGCAATCCCCCTCCACGACTCATTTCAAGCCCCATCCTGCACCTTGCTCCCTGCAGCTCAGTGGACCATGAGGTCTGCAACACACCACATCACCCAGGAGCACACCTGAAGTTCCTTGAGTGGACTGAGGGTACCAACACACCAACCTCAGCTTGGTGACACCAATGCACACCAAAATTTGAACTGTGGGAGCCCCAGGGCTGCTCTAGCTCACACAATACCCCAGACAGAACCAGAAAGAAAGCATCTTTGTATTTCAAATCCACTTCTGCCCTGCTGCATCCACTTCAACACCTAAGGAGCTCACTCCCAGACTTTAAACATCAATGTTATTGGAACTACCACTTCTTGTCTGGAAATAGTGTCTGCAAAGCATGAAACTGGGGATGACACAAACCATCATCCATCTGCACTGCCCGGTGACACCACAGCTTGCAGGGGACCCTCTGCACTCTCCTCCCTTAACTGAGGTACACAGGATCTGCAAGGCTTGGACAGGAACCATACCCTGAGTACCCAAAGCTAGTCTGTTCCTTCAGACAAGTCAGACCCAGATGTAAAAAAAGCTAAAGTGGCTTTTTAGTAAGTGACCCACATTTGGCTTCGCCTTGTGGGCTCAAATTGGCTGATGTCTCCCTGGTCTTTCCAAGGAGAGCTGCTCAGTGACTGGTACCATGGAAATCTTCCCTGGAGAAGTGGAAATACAAGTCTTTCCCATCCTGAGGAGTCTGCTGGGGAGCCCTGAGGCATGATGGTGTGCAGGACCAGAACTGAGGAGGACCTAGAGGCCAGATGTTTCATTCTGCAGCTGAATTTTTATGTTACCTCATAGTCCTCTATCTGCTCAAAGCTGAAGCTTCCCATCCTGGCAATGCTTAACCAACCCTTGAGAGGAGGTATTTCTTACCCTGATGGAGAAAAGAAGGAGAAGATAAAAGAGACAAAGAGAATCTGATAAGCGAGCCTGATTGAATTGCTCTGCCATTGTCTGGGATACCCCGAAAACTTTATGGCCTCCCTTCTGAGGCTGCAAACACCACCAAAAAATCTGTTGCTCTCAATCAGTAAGGACCTCCAGGCAGTTCAGATCGATGCCAATGCTCTGCTCTCTGTCTACATCATCTGGCATTTTATCCACCATTTGCTGGAGCAATACTCTTTGCTGGGGACATTTATAGACAGCAGAAAGAGAAGGGGAGAAGAGGGCAGGTTACAGAGCAGGATAAATGAGATCAGACACAAGGGGCAGGATTTACTTGTCCTTATAGAGCCATAAAACCCATTTTTGACACCTTGTCCTATCAGGTATCAATGGAGTCTGCCCCTGATGGAGGGCCCCTTGATCTGTGTGACCAAGCATGGATTCACCTCGGTTCACCTGATCCCTGGCCCACAAGCTGCTCTACATCCCTGATTCTACACTGCCTAGGCACGTGACTGTGGAAAAATGCATTCTGATGCAACCAAAGGCAAGATTAACACCTCTGGGAACAAGGAATGCAGATCACAGCTACTGCCAATGTGAGAGATTACCTCAGAAAGCACCAACTGCAGCAAGAACTAAAGATGCTTTCCATGAAGTAAGTGAATATTCATCCCAGCAGGGACAGGAACGAGGCCTCTCCTTGGCATTTGTATTTTCTCCCTGTCTCACCCAGCACTCTGCCCCTCTCTTTTGCCCCCTTTCCACCCATGTTTACATGCTCCATAGAAGAAAAACAACCTCCTCCCCCCAGTATTTTAACTAGAGGCTTGGAGAGCCTTAGTGCAGAGAACACCATGGCTCTGTCTTCACAGATCTTTGCCAGGAATTGTCTTTGGCAGAAAAAAAACCCAATTATCCTTCCATCAGCAACCACACAAGCAATGGGGGCAACCACATGTCCTTCCAGGAGAAGGACACAACCTTCCAGGAGAGCTGTGGGGCTAGGAGCAAGTATGCCTGCTGGACCATGAGAAGTCAAGGTAGGATGTTGTATGGTTGGGCTCAGCCAAGCAGGACTCAAGGCTGATAACAAGGCTGTTGAAGAGTCAACCATGTGCAACCAGTTTGGTGCAACCCCACTGACTGTGCCCCAGGTTTTAGTGTCCATGCGGGGAAGGGAGAGAGCAGTTATGTGGCTCATAACTCATCCCTCAGCTCAGCTTGGT
The DNA here is from genome assembly GCA_038090715.1 of Florisuga fusca. Lineage (NCBI taxonomy): Eukaryota > Metazoa > Chordata > Aves > Apodiformes > Trochilidae > Florisuga > Florisuga fusca. The sequence goes on along the minus strand of JAAWXA010000015.1, from coordinate 2,545,215 downwards.
CAGTTGAACGAAGAGTTGATTGAAGAGATCACAAGATGTCTAGACACCTTCAACATGGAAATAATCTTGGGTTGCAAGGGACTTCCCAGGCTTTGACAAGGACATGGTGAGATTCAATGCCTGGAAGTTCAGGTCAGATAAATCCCAAAATACAGCACAATTTCCCAGCAGGGAGGGAAACAGAATACTGGAGGACCTTGCCAAGGTGTGAACCCTCCTCCTTTGACATTGCTAGCCTAGCAGGAGATAATTTTTGAACAGCTAGGCTTTAATCCAGCTCCTGGGAGAAAGTCCAAAGGCCAGGCTCAGAGGGAGGGGGGCTGAATGGGACAGGGCATCCCTCCATGCCCCTGCTCCCTTCCTTCTCCCCTTAGCCATGACAAGAACAGGAAATTCTGTGTTATCTGCTGCTCAGCCTCTCAGCTCCTCGTGAAGCCAAGAGCTGCAATCCAATCTCATTCCCCAAGACCTCATCTGGTTGCCTGCAAACAGAAGGAAGGAATTCATTTATTTATTTTCCTCCTCCAGGCTCATTTGGCCAGACAGATGTTGCTTGCTTTTTCTTTTCTTTTCCTTTTTTTTTTTTTTTTCCCCCTCCTTTTTCTCATCTTCCTCTGAATCACCAGAGATTCACTGTGGCTGGATGGAGGCACCACACCAGAGGAGCAAGCCAAGCCCAGGGGCTACAGATGTGCTGAAAGTGGGGAGTGGGAGGCTGACCTTTTTCTTCACCCTTTGGGTTCATTTGGTGTCACCTCACCCAGCCACCAGGATGGCATCTGCTGTACCTTGGGTCATTGACATGAAGGATCAATGAGATTTTGACACCAGAGTTGGTATCACAGGCAGGGTTCATAACCCCTACCTCGGATGCTCTGGTCTCTCAAGTGATATCAATGTTCAGAGCCTTGTGGGACTGCCTAAATAAACATAAGGAAGAGTTGGAATTCGATCTCTCCTCTGCCTTGTCCCCTGCAAAACTCTTTGATGACTAAGCCCATTAGGGGAGGAGCAAATCTCTTCCAAATGTCACAGCTGATCTCCACTGACCTTATCAAAGTGCAGGATCAATACACTGACCCTTCGGAGCAGGGAACCTTAAGCAAAAGCCAAAGAGAAGCAATTAAAGCAGAATTTCAAGAATGGAACTGGGAGGGGAAGGGGGGACAGAAATGCCCCCTCTTGTGTCTCTAGGGAATGAAAAACAAATGAGCCAAAAGAAACCGTGATGCGTAGAATTATCATACCCATAATTAGTATTTGATAAAGCAGGAAATAAAACAGCCCTTCCATTCATCATGCTGACAGCTGCAAAACCATATTGCAGAAGCTCTTAAGTGTCAGTGGGGTGTGTGTGGTACTGCAGGTACCCAGCACCACCGCCTGCCCACACCGGGCGCTCTGCGGCAGCACAGCCCGGTACCGGTTCTGAGCATGCAAGGCTCAATGGTGTACTCTTGACTGCCTGGGTTGGAAGGATGGAGAGGCACCAGGAAAAAGTCTTGGTTGCAGCTAGGTAGCTTCAGGTATCCTCGAAAATTAAATCAGCTTTCTTGAGAAACTTTTGAGCTCCACCTCCCCATGGCTGCAGCAGGCCCTGCTGAGGCTTTGGACCATTATCACCATTTTCAGTTTATCACCATTTCAAACAATGCCTTGTCCCATCCCAGGAGATGGCAAGGCCATTTCTGTCAGCCTGCCTGCTTCCAAAGAGGGGTATGGACAGGGGACAAGGAAGGGCCTTGGGTGCCAAAACAGACACAGCCAACGGGTTTATGGTCAGACAGGACACAACTCCTCAGCCCCTACAAAGTAGCACCTTCACCATCTGATGCCTCTGCCCCAAGATTCCCCATATGATGGATAAGTATTTTCAAGTAAACTCATTTTTAACTATCCTCTTGAGGGGGCAACCAGCAGGGTAGAGGGCCTAGGGTGCCAAGAGGAGCCATGGTTCCCAATGGAGGAGACCTTAAAGGAGCAATGACTTAATAGAGGCTTTCCAATACCTGAAGAGGGCTTACAATAAAGCTGAGGTAGGACTTTTTTGCATGGGTGTATAGCAAGAGGACAAGGGCAATGGTTTAAAACTTGAAGAGGGGACATATAGATTACACATTAGGACCATGTTGTTTACTATGGGGGTAGTGAGATGCTGGCCCAGTTAGCCCAGGAAGGCTGTGACTGCACCCTCCCTGGAAGTTTTCAAGGCCAGGTTGGAACTAGATGAGCTTTTAAGGTCCCTTCCAACCCAAACCAGCCTGTGATTCCATGATTCTATGAAGGCCAGAGAAAATATTAGAAAAAAATCAAAGACAGATGGATCACAGAATCACAGCACGGTTTGGGTAGGGAGGGACCTTGAAGATCACCCAGTTCCAACCCCCCTGTGCCATGGGCAGGGACACCTCCCACCAGCCCAGGTTGCTCCAAGCCCCATCCAACCATTGCCTGGAGACACTGCCAGGGATGGGGCAGCCACAGCTTCTCTGGGCAACCTGGGCCAGGGGCTCACCACCCTCAAATTAAAGAATTTCTTCCTAATGTCCAACCTAAATCTCCCCTTTTCAAGTTTGAAACCATTTCCCCCTGTCCTCTCACTACATACTTGTGTCCAAAGCCCTCCCCCAGCTTTCTTGTAGCCCCTTCAGATATTGGAAGGTTGCTCTCGGGTCACCTGGGAGCCTCCTCTTCTCCAGGCTGAACAACCCCAATCCCTCAGCCTGGCTTCCCAGGGAGGTGCTCAGCCCTCTGAGTATTTTAGTGGCTCTGCTCTGGACACCTTCCAGGAGAAGGATGAGAAGGCAAATAACTTACAGGACTGGGGATTCCATCTAGAGCAGCTTTCTCTACAGAACTGTGCCAAAAGCGAGATTTTTTTCCTTTTCTTCATAGATAGCTGCAAGGTTTACCTTCTCTCACATGGGTGAACACGAGGCCCTTTTCAAGCAACTCAGTGACTAAACAACAAGAAACCAACTTGTGCCTTTGCCTGACAAAAATAGATGAGTGCCTGATGGCCAAGGCCCAGCCCTGTCCCCACTGTGCCTAGCAGGGAGGGAGCTGTGCCCCAGCCTCCCGCCGCGCCCGCTGCTCACCAGATTGAGGGCTTGGGATGGGTCCCTGTCCATCTGTCGAGGCAGAATTATTCCACTTGAAAAGACACTAAAAAAAAAAAAAAAAGATAAATTAAAAACAATTCCCTCAAGTACAGCAACTGTCCCAATTCCCACATGAACCATCTTCAACCATCGACCGCAAGATGCCGGGAGGAACGGGGAGGGGTCCAGGCCCAGCCCTTCCTCCTTCCCTCCCTTTCCCCTGGCATACAGGAGGCAATGGTTTAAAACTTGAAGAGGAGGCAGTTAGGTTGGACATTAGGAAGAAATTCTTTCCTGTGAGAGTGCTAAGCCCCTGGCCCAGGTTGCCCAGAGAAGCTGTGGCTGCCCCATCCCTGGCAGTGTCTCAGGTCAGGTTGGATGGGGCTTGGAGCAACCTGGGCTGGTGGGAGGTGTCCCTGCCCATGGCACAGGGGGTTGGGACTGGATCCCTTCCAACCCAAACCATTCTATGATTCTATGATTCTTATTTGCAGATAAAGCCACCACCTCTTATTTCATCAATTTTTTCTTTTTTGTCTCACCAGTGTTTCCTAAACTCTGCTCCTTAACCCAGGGTGTGGCAGGATCCTCGGCTCTGCAGCTGACCATGTTTTTGGGGGACTCTGAACAATCCCTATTGGAGGGAGTAAAAAAAAAATGCAACAACGAAAAAGCAATCAAAGAAAGTCACTGCTGTCCTGAGAAATTTTCCACATGCTGCAAGAGTCTCATCACACCAGGGGAAAGAAAGCAATAGCAAATTTAACAGTGCCATCCCTAGCAGACACAGATGGCTGCAGCTCCTAAATAAGCATTACATTAGTGCAAAGGAGAAGGGGGGAAAAAAAGAAATTAAAGGAAGAAAATAAAATATAACAGCTGTATCTTAAGCCTGGAGGCTGGTGCTAAATCTCTGTTTGCAGATGCTTTCAGCACTGGCAATCAAAGTCAGCTTGCTTCCACCTTACAGGGACACCGCTGAGCGATTCATCCACCATCCTCATGCACCTGGGACATCCCCCAGCTGCCCGGTGGCCTGGGGGACCCACAGCAGGGCAGGAGATGGGGGTCAGGCATGGAGAGTGGGGGAAAAGCATTAATAGTTAAAGCTGCTTTGAATGAGGTGTCTTGCTTTTAAAAAAGAAAAATAAAAACCGAATCAATCAGCAGCGGGCGACAGCCTTGACTGCACTGACAGAAAGATCATTAGCCCCTCTCCTCACTGCTGTCAAACCAGGACCACAGCTCAAACAATTTCCCCAGCACACATTCTGTAGTGTGACCTGGTCATCATTTTTTATCACATTAATTTCTTTTCTTTTTTTTTACACTTGTATACCATTCATGCCCCCTTTTTTTTTTACAGCCGCTAAGAGGAGGCTCTGAGGTGACCTTAGAGCCACCTTCCAATATCTGAAGGGGATACAAGAAAGTTGGGGGAGGGCTTTTGACATGGATGTGTAGTGAGAGGATAAGGGGAAATGGTTTAAAACTTGAAGAGGTGAGATCTAGGTTGGACATTAGGAAGAAATTCTTTAATTTGAGGGTGCTGAGCCCCTGGCTCAGGTTGCCCAAGGAATTTGTGGCTGCCTCCTCCCAGGCAATGGTTGGATGGGGCTTGGAGCAACCTGGGCTGGTGGGAGGTGTCCCTGCCCATGCAGGGATTTTAGAACTGGATGAACTTCAAGGTCCCTTCCAACCCAAATCATTCTATAATTCTATGATTTGATATAACTGAGAGAATCCCCTCAGGCATGAGGAAGACCCAGGCAAACATGGGCATATAAAATACAGGCTGAGCTGGGAGAGCAAAAGGGCAGAAGGGTGAGCTGAGAGCAACCCTGTACATCAGGGCAATGTAAATCTCTGCTTCCAGATGGGAAGTGTCCACGTGGGGCAGCCTGTAGAGAGTCTGGGGATGTGAAGGTACTAGAGGAGAACATTTCAGAGCACTCATTTCAAGGTCAAGCCAGTGAATCATATTCAGCACCATCAATTAGTGAAAAAAAACCCCAATTTCCTTCCCTTGGAAGCAGACTCCTTGCCATGCCAATGCAGAGGTGGCACAGGGGTGCTCTTGGTGGAATCAAGGAGGAGGTCTGGAAGCATCTTCTCCATCAGCCCAAGCTGCTCTGAACCCTCCTTGTCAGTGAAAGTGGGTGACGTGGCTGAGTGCTGACTTGGGTGGTTGGCAGAAAAGGTATAGCCATGCTCTAAAGCACATTAATTGCTTACTAATTACCCCATTAATCACGGTGACACCGTTGTCTGCGTTCCCAGGAGCACACGTGCAGTTGGCTGGGACTGCTTTGAGTAAACTGAGAGGGTTTTGCTGCCTCACCCCAGACCCTCCTGAGTCCTGAAGGGTGACAAACAAAACCCCAAACCTTAGTGAGTTCCCCAGGGGCATCAGGGCAGGCTGGGACCCAGGGCAGGCAGATCAGGAAAATACCCCCTCGATGGAAACAGGATGCTGGTGACAGAGGACTTGTAGGACAACAATGCTCTGAAGTTCTCAAAGTCTGAGATTCAGACTGCAATTTGCTGCAGCTTCCCACAGGCAACTGCAAGTTCCTATTAAATCACAGAGAGCTGTAAACCAATCACCAGAGAAAATTTTTGTTCCATCACAGGTGCTTTTCCTTTATTTTATTATTTATAGCACTCTCCAATTTCCAGCAACTTTTTTATTATAAAAAAAAATTATTTTCTTTGTCTGAAAATTGATATAAAAAGAAATCCATCTCTCAGCCGTCATTTCTCTTAATGATGTTTACATCAGCAGATGGGGAAAAAATCACTTTTTAAACAGAATTTATTACCCACTGACCCAAAGCTTTACCATACATCACTGTGGTTTCAGAAAGTTAGTTTCCACAGCAACATGATGTAACTCTCCAGTGTGTCTGGGAGCTGCTGCTGTTAACTCTTCCGTTCCTACCTGCATTTGCTGTGAGGAGGCATCTTGGCCTCATGGCTGTCATCTAGGAGGCCTCAAAGTTGGTGAGATGGGAAAGCTCAGGCTGAGGAACCCTGTGCAATTAGGGACATCTTTCATTTCCCTCACTGAACTCCATCCAAGCAACAGCTTCAAACAAGAGTGAAAGCCCATGGGTGCCTTGGGCAGAGGGAGCAGCTCTGTGCCCACCAGCCAGCACCAGCTGGGTAGAAGTAGAGAAGAAGGAAGAAGATGTCTGGAGATGCCTACCAGAATGGCATTCTGAAAGCAAGTTCATTAATACCCACTGTAGGAACACCCAAAATCTGTAAGAGGTTCTCCTCCATGTCCACCTCCTACAGCACCGAGCCCATGATGCCTGGAGAATCAGGGAGGAAAATGTGATATAGGCATTGGTGACCTCCAGAAGAAGGGAGGAGAGTTCAGGGGTTTGGCAGAGATGAATGAATGGATCCTGCTTCACTTCCAAATGTTCATTCTATGTTTGGTGGTGCCCAGCAATAGGACAAGGAATAACGGGTTGAAGCTGGAACATAGGAAGCTCCACCTCAACATGAGGAGAAAATTCTTGCCTGTGAGGCTGAGGGAGCCCTGGCCCAGGCTGCCCAGAGAGGTTGTGGAGTCTCCTTCTCTGGAGACTTTCCAAATCCTACCTGGATGTGTTCCTGTGTGTCCTGCCCTGGGTGATCCTGCTGTGGAAGGGGGCATGGACTGATGATCTCCAGAGGTCCCTTCCAACCCCTGACATTCTGTGATTCTATGAAAACAGGTGGCAAATTGCTCTGGGGTGAGGAACCAGGGTGAGTCTCGTGTCTATGGTTCACCTCTTCACTGTGACACTGTGGCTTGGTGTAGAAAAGCCCAGAGAGCATCTCCCTTCCTGGCTGGTAACTCCCAGTGTGTCCACAAGCATCTCCTGAGCTACCCCAAGCAGCCAAGAGCAGGAGCCAAGAGATGAAGCAGAGAGCACTAAGCTTCCACCATCCCAATGGAAGGGCTCTGGACAGCACAAGGCAAATCTTTGCTCCTCTGGGTTCCTGTGCTCTGAGCCCAACTCTAAAGAGCCCCAAAGAAAGAGCCAAGCTTCAGCCATAGGAAGTGACAGCAAAAAAGCTTCAACTTTGCAATCAAGGTTGAGCTCCAATGGTGACAGCTGCGCCTATCACTGCGTTTATTGATCACTGGGATGTTGACAATTGATTTTTTTTTTATTTTTTTTTCTCCCCTACAAATGTCTCCTGGATGGAGTTTCATCCCCCTAGCAGGGAGCAAGCACCAGCAAGAGCCTGACGCACACAAAGCAAGCAAACTACCTCCTGCTAGGGCAGATAAATCCTCGCAGCGAGCAGGAGAATAATTGAAGTAAGTTGCTGCTGCAGGGATTTGGGAATCTACCATGGTGGGAGATGGGAAAAGCATTTACTCAGTGCTTTGGCTCAGATATCAGAAAGTCCCTTTGGCACCTTATCAAAGAAATCCAACATCTCCGGGCCCTTGGCTTGAGCCAGATATGGAGCAATAACTGATCCACCTGATGAGAGATGTTAATCAGCTTTCAGTGAGCGCCTCTGATGGATCAGAGGCCAAGAGAAGAAAGGCTGCTGGGCCCGTGGGAAGTGGATAACAATCCAGGGACATGAATTGTACAGGGGAGAAAGCAAACCCACGTGAGCCATGTGCTGAGAACACCATACCTGGAGCTCTTGAGGAGAGAAAAAAAATAAACAGGCGTTTAGAGAGACAGCAAAGAGACTGCAAGCTCTAAGACTGCCTGAAAACCGGTGCTGTGTATCACGTTAGAAACCAGAGGATCATTTAGGGAGGACCGTGTGTCACCCTATATTGTCAAAATTTTAAGTAGCATTCATAGAACACAGAAAAGCACACGGAATAAATACACTGGAACCCAGATCTCAGAGCCCTGGTGCTTCCAGAAATCCTCAGGCACTTCAGAGCTCTACCGGGAGAGTTCTCCAAGGAATAACAAGTCTACTGCATGATCTGGGCATTTTCCTCTGGACATCAGCCCTGTGTGGGCTGTGCCACCACACTCTGGCATAGTCTACAGACCTCCTTCCACCACGAGGCTCAGGGACCTCTCAGGAGGCTGACACAGGACTTGTGCTGCAGTCCCCATGGACCACATTCTTCCATCTGTCCTGGTGCCAGCCCAAAAAGACATCCTTGCTTTGTACCAAGGTAAATGAAAGCAGGCCTTCCCTTTAAAAGAGGTGCAGAGAAGATACATCCGACTGCCTGAGAGTCTGAGGTCTCAACCCACATCCCCACAGTCAGCCCTGAAGGGCATATAAACCTCCCAGGTTTTCTTTTTTGCTTTCCCTTAAGGACTTCCAAAAAAAAAAAAAACCCAACACGATGGTCAGAAACCTTCTCCAAGACACACAGCACAAAAGGTGCTTCTCAGTTCTTTTCCTTCATGGGTAGGGTTGGAAGGGACCTTAAAGATCATCAAGACTAGATGATGACCCCTAACATTGTATGCTTCCAAGATCTAAGCCCCTTCCATGGACAGGGACACCTCCCACTTCACCAGGCTGCACAATAAAAAGACCAGGAGAAGACCAGTTTGCTTCAAAATCTCTTGCCCAGGTTCCCACAGCACAGAACTTCCCAAAACCCATGGTTTCCTTGCTCCCACCAAAAAAGGACAGTCCCTGTCTACCTCTGCCTGAATAAAAAGATTTCTAGCATTTACAGACCTTCTCCAAAACAGGAGTCTCCACCCATAAAGGCAGAGTTTGGCTGGTCCATCAAATGTGTACTCAGCAAACACCTTACAGGTTTGGGAAAGCTGACTCAAGAGGTTGTGACAATATTCAGACAAAAACAATTGCTCTGATTGTGTTGGTTTGTTGTTTTTTTTTTTCCCTCCAGACAATCTAAGCTTCCTTTTCTGCACTCTGTATGACAGCTGAGACTCAAGTTTAAGTCTCCAGCAAAACTACTCCGTGCTAATGGGCACTGGGGCTGCCAAACCAGATACCAGCCACATTTTCAGAGCTGTGAGCAGTACACTTGAGGGGGTTAGTGTCCTCATCAAAGACCTGACACAAGATTAGGATCATCATCAAAACCAGCTGACCAGTGCCATTCCCTCCACTTAGCTTGAAATCTTTGGGTCTATCAGAGGACATTGACCTTGATATCAACAAAATGTTGAGCAGCCTATTTATTAGAAAGCTTCAAATTAGATGACCTTGAAGGATAAAGCTTTTCCAGAAGCAACTCCCACCCTTCCCACCAGGGAGGTGGGTCCACATACTGCTCAAAGCACCAGCAGGCTGGAAACCAGCTTCAGGCTGGTGCAAAATAAGTCTGCTTGATTGAAGGAGATGTACTAATCGATCGGGCAGCGCAGCTGAGAGGTGTTGTACGATCCCTGCCGAGGACTGAAGAGATATATCCATCATCACAGCTGGCTATGCCAGGCAGGAGCAGAGCCAGCAGCAGAGCTGGAAAACCTCAGCCTTTTTTTGACAACACTGCCCAGTGAGATGAGATGAGGCTGGTGATCAAGATTTGCAACCAGCAAGCATCACCACAGGGGTTTGAGGGCAGGGTGTGGGGCTGGGAAATGTGCTTTCCAAAAGCCATGGTGCTCACCCTGCTCAGGGACCCTGAGAGAGGAGATGCAGGACTCTGGACTGGGATTCAGATGTAAAGTCTCCACATCACAAAATCATTTTGGTAGGAAAAGAGCTTTCAGATCATCAAGTCCAACCATTAGCCCAGGACTACCGTGGCCACCACTAACCCATGTCCCTCAGCACCACATCTCCATGGCTTTGAAATCCCTCCAGGGATGGGGACTTCATCCCTGCCCTGGGCAGCCTGGGACAGGGCCTGACAACCCTTCTGGGAAAAAAATGTTCCTCATATCATAGAATCATAGAATTGTCTGGGTTGGAAGGGACCTCAGAGATCAGCAAGTCCAACCCTTGATCCACTCCCGCTGCGGTTCCCAGCCCATGGCACTGAGTGCCACATCCAGTCTCTTTTTAAATATCTCCAGGGATGGAGAATCCACCACTTCCCTGGGCAGCCCATTCCAATGTCTGATCACCCTCTCCATAAAGAAATTCTTTCTAATATCCAACCTAAACCTCCCCTGGCACAACTTGAGACTGTGTCCTAATCTAAGACTGTATCCAATCTTAAGACTGGATCCAATCTAAGCCTCCCTTGTCACAACTTGAGGCTGTTTCTTCTTGGTCTATTGCTTATGATTTGGGTCAAAAGAGTGAAACCCCCTGGCTCCAACCACCTTTCAGGGAGCTGTAGAGAGAGAGGGTCTCCCCTCAGCCTTCTTTTCTCCAGGATGAACACCTCCTAGTCCTTCAGCTGCTCCTGGTCAGCCTTGTCTTTTAGATCAAGCACAGTCCTTTCCCAGCGTTTCCCATATCCACTGCCTGGGTCAGGCTAAGGCTCATCTCCAGCTCCAACATTAACTCAAGACTGTGTAAAATCAACCTCTTGGCAAAAGAAGAGCAGGATGCCCCAACCAGGACCAGGGCTGGAGTGAGAAGAACCCCTCACCAGCCTCCAAGGAACCCCACGCCAGGCCTCCAGCTGCAGCTTGGCAGGCAGCTGAACAGGATCCCTCAAACCCACCTCCAGAGACCCCCAGGTCCTCACAGCTTTCCCACCCTGGGCTACTGTCTCACTGAGGTCACTCCAGATCTTGCCACCAACGTTACATGCCTGGGGCTGCTCCTTCCCAACCTTTTCAGATGTTCCACAGAGGGATCCATCACCGAACTCGGCTCCAAAGCCCCGCGCCGATCACGCACAACTCCCCACGGAGTCTGAAGGAGCATAAAATTAAACCAGCTGCTCTTTGCTGTCACAGCCTAAGTGCATTAATGTCTATTTATCTACATGGGGGCACTGTGGCCGACCCCTGCTTCCATGCAATTGGTATTAATAAAAAAGCTCTCTCTGCACAAGTGACAGGGGAAAGATCCACTCCAATTGGCACGTTTCAGCCGAACTGAAACTTGAGTGCAAGGCTCATGTGTCATAAAAACCCCTCTGCTGATAACTCTCAGCCCTCACCCTCCTCCGAGTGCAGCTTTTGGGCTGATTATTCCCAAAGAAAACATTTAGGGAAACGTCTCTATAAGGCAGCTCCCAGCTTTGGCTTACAATCAACAAGTCATCTTCGAAACACTTATTTCAGCCAATTTAGGTTATTTTTCACTGAAAAATAGCAAAAAATTGTCCGCAGACAAAGCATTACAAAGAGCATATGGGAAAATCAGACACAGAATAATAGGTCTTGAGTCTTGGCCAAAAACTGGTGAGTTTAGATTTAGGTAAGAGTCCTTGGAAGTGAGAGGCAGTAAGCTGAAGCCAGACCTGTAGAAATTAAACCAGCTGTTCCAACCTCCTTTGCAACCAGCATGGGGGAAGGAGGACAGTAGCTATGGGCTGCAGCTGAGCACAGGTAGCCAACAGCTCCAGGGGAGGCAGAAATGCTCTGGTGATGGGTGGGGAAGAGAAGGAGAAGCAGGTGCACAAGCTGAGGAAGAAACACGAGGGGCTGGAGCACTGGATGCAGCAAAGGAGAGAAAGGCAGAGAGGATTTTTGTCTGGCTGCAGAAGTGGGAGGAACACCTCCAAGGTACAATGGGTGGGCTCACCACAGGCCTGAGATGAGCAGCAAGGCAAAATGTGAAAGGGAAGCAAAGGGATGGTAAAAGAGGGCCAGGTTTGCAGAACCTTCTCATGATGCTATGGAAATTGGGCTGTGTTCTCCTGCCATCCAGACACATCTCCTCTCCTGGATAAAATCATTGGATAAAACCTACTCAGCTGAGGATTAAGACACTTTGTCTCTACCCCTGTGTCACCTTCTAGTTAAGCCTGAACAGCCAAGTCCTCAAGACACTTAGAAATTCTTCTGTAGGTATCTCACTGGGGCCTTGATGGCCTAAAGACCAAGGCAAGACACAATCTCAGCACCTCTGCTCCCTCTTCTCTGACCTCCCAGCTATCCCTGCTGGCCCAGCCTTTTCCTTTAACTGATTTCATCCTCCTCAGATTTTCCTCAGTGCTCTTGAAATGATGTTTTCCACCGTGTGTTTTCTTCAGTTTCACATGGTATCTGTCTCCTCCCTATAAATCACTTGGACTCTCTTAAATTGATATTAACCATTTCGCCAGAAGCTCCCCTTCTAAGTGAGCTACTATTAAGAGCCACTGTGTCTGTCCATGCCAAATAAAAAGAAATGATGAATGCACTTCATCAGTCGAGGCAGAAAAAAAGTGACAAAAATGCAAAGAGACACTAAATAAGCAAAGCATCCACAGAGTATTTCAAAAGTCAATCAAGTTACAGAAACAACTAAAGGAACTAGAGAATCTGTCTGCAGTTACCAGTCACATTGCTTCTCCCACCCATCCAGTGAAGCAACAACCAAATAAAGAACTGACTTGCATTTGTAAAGTTTCAGCCTCTCAGCAGCCAGAGCAGATTATTTTTTTCCAGTTGGGAACACAGGTAGAAATCTCCCTTTTTACTTCCCCATTGAGCCAGCTCTGCCGAGAGGGAAAATCAACTGTTATTTGCACATCAGATTCAAAAGTGGGGCAGAACTGAGGTCACAATGCTTGAAACCCTGCCTGGTCCTCCCCATTCACAGCTCCAGCAGAGCTTTTTTGCAGGAGATTTTGACCAGAGAGCAAATAAATGCATCCCGACAGCCTTCTCTGCTCAGCAAACCACAGCTGAGATCATTAATCTGCAATTTTCCTGGTGCATTTTTCCTAAGCTCATGCTGTAGCAGGTGAAGCCCACTCTACCCAGTCTATATTAAAGCAACAACCAAGAACGATTTCTTGGTCTGTGCTATTCCAGCCCAACACACAACGTGTTGCTGCCTCGCTACTGAAAAAGGTGAAAGCATTGATGGGCAGGGTCTAATTGATGGTGGAAAGCAAAGGATTATAGACCAGGAAAGAAGGCAGTGATTTGTGTAAGTTTTACAATTAATCTAATTAATAATCCCCAGTTAATGTGTTGCTATCCCTCAATAAGTAAAAAGGAGAGGTGTGGCTGCTGCAGATCAAGACACGACCCACCAGCTCCACCAACAGCAGGGTGACAACTCGAGCTGGAGAGCATCACCACTGTCCCAGGCACCTCTTTCAAGTCCAAAAACCCTTCTGTGAGCATAAAGCAAGAGATACAGAGATACACTCCAAGAAGAAATGCACTCAAATGTACTCCAAAAGTCTGATGAGCTCAGACTAGGCCACACCTCGAGTCCTGTGTCCAGTTCTGGGCCCCTCAGGTCAGGAAGGAGATTGAGGTGCTGGAGCAGGTCCAAAGGAGGGCAACCAGGCTGGTGAAGGGACTCCAGCACAGATCCTGTGAGGAGAGGCTGAGGGAGCTGGGGCTGTTCAGCCTGGAGAAGAGGAGGCTCAGGGGAGACCTCATCACTCTCTACAACTCCCTGAAAGGAGGTTGGAGCCAGGGGGGGGTTGGTCTCTTTTCCCAGGCACCTCTCAGCAAGACAAGAGGACACGGTCTCAAGTTGTGCCAGGGGAGGTTTAGGTTGGATATTAGAAAGAATTTCTTTATGGAGAGGGTGATCAGGCATTGGAATGGGCTGCCCAGGGAAGTGGTGGATTCTCCGTCCCTGGAGATATTTAAAAAGAGACTGGATGTGGCACTCAGTGCCATGGGCTGGGAACCGCAGCAGGAGTGGGTCAAGGGTTGGACTTGCTGATCTCTGAGGTCCCTTCCAACCCAGCCAATTCTATGATTCTATGACTCTGGGGAGACAGAAGCCAGGACAGAAGGACACCTCTTCCCTGCCAGGCACTGGAGTGTAGCAGCCCAGCAGGGTCTTGCCTTTAGCTAGGACAATGCCCTTGTAATGTTCTCCTGCTTGGAAAAATGTTGTATGCCATGGTGTCCTGGTTTGGGTTAGGGCTTAAACCCTTTCCAGACTGACCAAGCCCCTTCAGAAAATCAAATCTTGCACACAGGTGCTTCTAAGTAAAATCACTCATAGTTTTTTCCCTCAATGTGGAGTTTCTGCAGGGCTGATTGGATCTTTCTCTCCATAGATGGGTTGAAAGAAATTTTTCAGGAAGCATTTGTTGTGGAATGGAATTGTTGAGATGGAATGTCCTCACCCAGTCGAGACTCTGGGAAGAGCCTGACCCTGCAAAACCCACCCAGTCCCCAGTCCCTTGCTCCTGGAGCAACCTGGGATTTTAAGGAGCAAGAAGAAACTGAGTTTCTTCCACTGCAGCCAAGATGAAAGCAATGATATGGACAGGAACTGCTTCTGGAGAAGCCTAAGCTCAGGTTCAGTTAAGAGCTTCCATAGCATCACAGCCCAGGCTGCAGCTCCCCATCCTCACTCTCACTCCTTCCTACCCACCTCCCACCTCCAGTCTCCCATGGTCACTGTGGCTGAAGTCCCAGGGGTGTAGCACAGGGCTTCCCATGGCTGCCTCATTAGTCTAATTGCCTCATTAGGCACTTCACCTTTAGTCCAGCATGTGCTCTGCGTGAGGACAGAGCAGGAGGGGCAAGGCAGCTTTTCTCACTGCCCTGGGGCAGGTGGGGACAGCACTTCTGGAGATGCTGCTGTGCAAGGAGAGCTTCCAAAAGAGAGAAAAAGAAGTAAAAAGTGGCTAAAAAGCAGGGAGATTGGAGCAAATGATGCAGCATGCCTGTCGGACACACATGGCAATGCCAGGCTTTGCCTGGAGCTTCCCTATCAGAGGTTTCCTTCCTGCTAAAAGAAATGTGTCAAATTAGAGGAGGGAGGCATACACTGCTGCTGTCCTTCAAGAGGAGGGGGGACATTTTATATAATTCCCTCTCAAAAGTCAGACAAAAGGTCTGCAACTCCTAAACTTTGCAGAAACACACACACACATAATAAAAAAATAATAAATAAAAAAATTTGATCCAAAGATTGCAATGCTCCAGTCTGAAACAAGACAAACTTCAGCTCGTCTGAAAGCAACTGGAGCTTTTTAATTTAAAGAGAGCATTTGAAACATCTGAGATTCGCTGCTTTTTTTTTTTGTTTCATTTTAATCAAATGAGAATATTAATTTTTAAAGATACTCCCTGGAAAAAAAAATCTATTAAAAAAACCCCAGATTTGCAGTGAAAAGCTCCTGAAATGAAAAAGCCTTTGCAGGCTTCCTCTGAAGAGGAAAAAGTATTCTGTTCTTTTTTTGTTCAAACTGATGGTATCTGCTTTCTTTCCTGATGAAAGAGAACAGTATTCTGGAAAAATCCTGAGGTGGCAGGGAGATGGGTTGTAACCTGTGCAGCTCCAGCCAGCAGTGAGGCAATGGGATGAGAAGCCTGGAGAGCAGCTCCCAGGGTCACAGATGTCACAGAGCTTCCCCCAAAGCGAGACTCAGAGGAGAATCATGGAAAACTCAGGTTTTATCTGAAATTAGGATGGTGTGAGATCATTTCAGAGCTGGGCTGGGACACTGCTTCTGCAAAACTGTGTGGAGTCATGGGAATGGTAGTTTGGGATCACCAAACTGTGTTGGCCGGGGTGCTCCTTGCCTCTGGTTGAGAGGACACCAGTAGAGCACAGTGAGGATGGGCTCACTCCAAAGAGGAAAGCCCCATGCCAAGGCATTGAGCATCTCTACTACATTTCCCCCAAACCATTATTGGCAGAAGCTCCTTACTGCTGAATTTGCTCCTCACTGCAGTCTTTGGGTCATTTAAAACGAAGAATTTGAGTCAAAACAAAGCTCTTCAAGAAAGCTGGGGGAGGGCTTTTTGCACAAGTCTGTAGTGAGAGGACAAGAGGAAATGGTTTATATCCTGAAGAGGGGAGATTTAGGTTGGACATCAGGAAAAAATACTTGTGAAGCTAGTGAGACACTGGCCCAGGTTGCCCAGAGAAGCTGTGGCTGCCCACTCCCTGAATCTGCTGAAGGCCAGGTTGGATGGGGCTCAGAGCAACCTGGGCTGGTGGGAGGTGTCATAGAATTGTCAGGGTTGGAAGGGACCTTAGAGATCATCTAGACCCCCCTCCCACGGGGCAGGGACACTTCCCACTAGATCAGATCACTCAGAGCCTCATCCAGCCTGGCCTTAAGAACTTCCAGGAATGGGGCTTCAACCACCTCTCTGGGAAACCTTTTCCAGCATCTCACCACCCTCATGATGAAGAACTTTTCCCTAACATGTAATATAAGTCTCCCCTCCTCTTGTTTGAAACCATTCCCCCTAGTCCTATCACCACTGACATCCTAAAAAGTCCCTTCCCAGCTTTTTTGTAGCCCCTTCAGATGCTGGAAGGCCACAATAAGTTCTCCTTGGAGCCTTCTCCTCTCCACACTGAACAACCCCAACTCTCTCAGTGTCTTCACAGGAGGTGTTCCAGCCCTCTGATCATCCTCGTGGCCCTTCCCTGGACACATCCCAGCACATCCGTGTCCCTCCTGTAAAAGGGGCTCCAGAACTGGAGGCAGTTCTCCAGGTGGGCTCTCAAGAGAGCAGAAGGGGAGAATCCCCTCCCTCGACCTGCTGGCCACGCTTCTCTTGATGCAGCCCAGGACACAGTTGGCTTTCCGAGCTGCAGGTGCACACTGACAGCTCATGTTCAGCTTCTCATCCACCAGTACCCCAAGTCCTTTTCCTCAGGGCTGCTCTCAAGCCAGGCACTGCCCAGCCTATAGCAGTGCTTGGGATTGCTCCGAGCCAGATGCAGGACCTTGCACTTGGTCTTGTTGAACGTGTCCCTGCCTATGTAGGGGGGTTGGAACTAGATGATCTGTAAGGTCCCTTCCAACCCAAACCATTCCATGATTCTATGAATTTGGATTTGTTCCTGTTGTCTTTTTTTTTTTTCATTTCTTGTTTGTTTTCTAAGTGTAAGTTAAAAATCACCATAACTGATGTGCTCATGGAATTAACACTGTGGTGGAAAACTTCCCATCCAGCTCTGGACCCAGAGAGAGAGCAAGCTCTGCCCACAGCATTTGCTTTGAAGACACTAGTGAATTTTCCTGTGAGTTACCAGGAAGAGCTATTGAAATACCCTCTTCTAGAATAATAATCAAAAATCCCCACACTGCTAACTTTCAGCAAAAAATCCCAGCATAAAAAAAAGGCTTCATGAATGCAGGCAGGATTTAACCTGCCTGACAAGAGCAGAGGTATCCCACCAGTGCACAACGTTGTCTCTGGAGGAGTTTAGTTCCATATGCTTTAGAGGACAGAAGAGAGAGAGAAAAAAATTAATTAAAAGGGTCTTAATGCATCTGGCCAATTAAATAAAGCTGTAAATGGTGAGGAAATAATTCCTTCCTGACCTCTGCAGCAATCAGCTATTGACCTGAAGCATGAGAATTGATTAGCCTTATCTTACCGTAGCATGTATAACTACAAATGTTATTATTGGCCATAAAATCATCCAGCCCTTTATGGAACCCATTGGTGGCTTTTGGCTCCATGACCTCCTAACCCATCAATTTTGCCAGCTAGAGGAAACACCCTGTGGTGGGAGCAGCCTCCTTCTGCTTCCCTGTGGAAAAGCAGGGATGGGGGAGATGGTGTCCAGTGGTTTCCCCCCATTTCTGTCCCTCCATAAATTTGGGGATGGGTGGGGTTAAAGCACTCAGAAGAGTAAGATAACACCTCCAGCTCTGAGCTGCTGGGGCCATCCATCCCCACCACCTCAGAGCTGAGGGGGGAGTGAGGAGGAGAGTCCCGGCCTCACCTCCTCTCACTCCATCAGTAACTCAGATGTCAGCACCAGCCTAAGAGAAACTCTTCACCCTTTCCTCAGAAACAGCAAAGCCCAGGGGAGGGTGGATCTACTCTTGTCTTCCTCACCAAGAAAATCCCATTCCCTGACACAGAACCTGCCCAGGAGCAGAACCTGCCCCAGCCAAATGCTGCTTGAAAAAGCTGGAGTGTCACCTTCTGAGCTAGTTGATAGGTAACTGCTGACTCTCCCACAGCACAGAGAAGCTTTCCCATCTCTCATGCCCCTTTCTGCTCCCTCCCCCCTCCACCTTTCCTGCTGGGAAATCTCGTTTGGTCTCCAGAAGGTCTGGGGAGCGAGGTACCAGGTGACATTAGGAACAAGGGACAACTTAGCTCCTTTAAGAACTGGAGCTGAGCTGTCTGGTGACCAGTGCCAGTGGCTGGGTGTTGTGTCAAGAAGATCTGGAGAAACAACAGCACTTGGTGGCTTTGGTAGCCAAAGGGTGTGGAGGATATCTCAAGAAGAGAAACTGGAGACATAGCCCAAAGCCAACCTAGAAAGGTTGGACCAGATGATCCTTGAGGCCCCTTCCACCCTGACGTTCTATGATTCTATCAGCAGTCTCTGATGACTTTTTGCCAATTCAGCCCCTCCAGACCATCAGGGCACAGGTATCTCAGGTGTTCCAACCAAACCTGGAAGACACAGGCATTTGGAAAGGGAATGCTCTCTGTTTTCATGTGATAGAAGTGGGATTTCTTAAGGATGTGACACAGAAGGCCCAATCACCCTTCGACCCTTCCTATAGCTTCAGAAGAATGAGAAAAACAAAGTGTTAAGAGTGCTACCAAAACTGATGATGCTCTTGTGGACAAAATTACATTTGCTCTGCATCAAGAGGGGAGTCTGAAAGAGGAATGATCTGAAAAAAACACCGGGATGGTACAAGCCATCAGTGCCCAAGTCTGATGCCTCTGGGGACCAACAGCTGTAGCTAAAAAGAAGCAGCCCACCCTGCTAGGGACTGGCTTCAAGTGAGTGGTCAGAGATGATCCAGAGGGATGCTGAGACAGGCTGGAAGAAATGTGTACTGCATTAGGCCTCCTCTGCCTCCAGCCTTTTCCAGAGGGCTGGCTGTGGACAAGAGATATTCCAAGCTGGCATATCCCCTGCCCACATTGCCTGATACCAGCATTATACCATCCCCTCTGAAGTCAGCCAGATACTGAGCTTCACCTCTCCTGGTCAGAGAACCTTTACATTCATAACCTCCAAATAAACCATTTTAAGAGGAAAAAAACAAACAAACAAAAACCCACAAACAAACGAAAAAAAAAAAAAACCCAAAACCAAAAAAACCAACCAAACAAAAAAGAAAAAAAAAAAAAAAAGAGAGAGAAGAAAAAGTCAAGGCAGAAGGAGAAGGGAGACAAAAGGGAATGGACAGCTGCACACTTCAGATCCAGATCTGCTGGAACTCAGCTCGCCTGGAAACTCATTTCTTTTGCTGACAGCCCCAATTAGTGTGAGGCTGGCTGGCAACCCCGGCAGCAGGGAGCTGGTGTCTACGGAGAGCTGGAGAGGGAGGGAAGATTCCCTTCACCTGCACGGCAGGCAGAAGCCTGATGTATTTAAAATCTTCCAGAGAGCTGCCTGTGGTCATATTTAATGTTGCCACATGTCTTGAGCTGGGAAAGGTGGCGAGCATCTTGGCTTGAGTCAGTGGAAATGTGCAGCAGCCCAGCAGGCTCTGCTCTGGCTCATCCCTTGTTGGTTTGTGTGGCTCAGATCCTGCTCGGAGAGAAGCACCAGGAGCTGCCAGGAATTAGCAACAGAAAGCAGGACTCACACAAATCACACACTGTCTATGAGGTCCTCTATCATTGGCCAAGGGTGAGGATGGCACAAAGGCCAGAAAAAGCCCAGCCTGATCCTTGGAAGTGTCTCAGGCCAGGTTGGATGGGGCTTGGAGCTACCTGGGCTGGTGGGAAGTGTCCCTGTCCACAGAAAGGGATTGGAACTGGATGAGCTTTAAGGTGCCTTCCAACCCAAACCACCCTATGATTCTATGATTTTGCTGGTTGCATCTGTTCTACATTGTACCAAGTCTTCTCTGCTTCTGGGCAGAGATGTGTCCCCATCAGGGTCATGTCTTATGGGGAGATGAGAACTCTGAAACCTGGGTGGCAGGTGCAAGAACAGAGAAGTGAGAAGGAAGTTGAATAAAGACAGCAAAGAGATGGCAGTGAAGGGAAATCAAGCAAAATAAAGAGGTGAGTAGGGGACAAGAGCATGAGGCAGGGAGGGCTAACTGAATCCATTAGAGGAACATCTTGCCAGCTGCTCCCTGCCTTCACCCTGAGCTTTGTGGGAGCTTTACAGCTAAGTCCAACAACAAATACCCACTGTACCAAAGAGATTATCAACGTTTAAACAAGTGAGAAGGAAGGAAGGCCTGAACAGAGAAAGTTCAAACCACCCCTCAGGCCCAAGCAGGGTGTTCCAGCTCCTGGGGGCTGCTAGTTGGTACCTGCCCCATTGCTCAGCCCATCATGGGAAGCACCACTGCTGGGCAGCCCACACCAAGGGCTCTCTTCTCTCTCAAGTTTAGATGTCAGGAGTAGGACAATAAATCTTTTTAACCACCTCCAGGAGCTCTAGGTTTCAGCTTGTATGTTTGAAGCACACATGGGTGCACTTGTGGAAGCTTTAAATTCTTGTCCACTCTGCCTGGGGTGAAAAGAAGCAGAAGTTTGGTTCACACATGGATGCTCAGATGAATGTTTTACAGATACCTTTAGCTGCCTAAAAGAGATCATTCAAAAGACTGGTACACTCTCAGCTAGAAAACCAGGAGATTCAATAATGAGGTGGTGCTGAAAAACCCTGAACAAGACAAGACAACAAATGAGATGCTATGGTCAGAGTTAAATAGCATGAATAACCTTAATTCTGCCTTCTATTTTCCAGCAAAAAAATCAACACAGAAGACAAAAGCCTGCAAAGTACACTGAGATGTTTTCAGTAAGCACACAGGCTTTGAAAAGTGGCATATGGATAACGGTACCATTGAACAAAACATAATGAATCTCCCTTATTAAATCTCTGCCTGCAAAATCCATTGTACAAAACACATGGCCAGGCTTTCTTATTCAGTTTAAATACATCATCCAAATCAAGGCAAGGATCCAGGACACACGGTTCAGATAAATTCAAGTGTTTCTGGATTTGCCCAGCCAAGCAGCTTTTGGGATTCTGAGTTCCAAAACGAGTTAGGAATATTTCCCAGAGATAGAATAAAACACTTTAGTAGATTCCTTAATAACATGTACCTTAAAAGGGGAAAAAAAAAAAAATCAAACAAACAAAAGGCAGAAGAAAAAAATAAATAGAACTGTTGCCTCCTAATCCAGTGAAACTGGATTGGATTAGTGGTTTAAACTACAGTTAATTACTGAAAGTTCTGTTTAAGTTTCCATGTCTCCTCATCCTCCCTGCTGACACATAAGCACAGCCTGGGCATCAAAAAAAAATTCAAAAAACCTCTGACATCTGCTACACATGGTACCTTCTCCTAGCCCCCTGTCCTTACCTCCCCTTTCCACCTCTCCTCACACACACAGGAGGAAAATTGTGCCCTGTGGTGTTTTCTTTCAGTGGGATTTGGATTTAGGGGGTTAGTCTGTTCCTTTCTCCTCTTAGAAACTGATAATTATAAAGGGGCAAGTTGCCACGCTCCTCTTGGAGGAAAAGCCAAATTGTAGTACTCTCATTCTGAACACACAGCTTCAGCAATATGCCACCTTGAGTTTCTTGCTTCTTGTTCTTTCAGCATATAGCAAAAAGGGAATAAAAACACCTGAGGCTGAACAAAAGGGCTCTGGACCAACACATTAGAATCTCCTTCTTAGGAGAATAGGGTGAACCTTTGAAAAAATCCATCATTCAACTTAATGCTGGAATCCACTTTTTTTTTCTACCTACTTGTGCATGTGTCCAAATAGGAAATTTGAGAATACAAACACCAGCACAAGGAAGCACTCATAGGCATCATTGGATGGTGCTGAGAATCCTGTCCTAGTGCCCCTCTTATGGGACACATGGTCCTGACTGTGTCCAGGTTCTTGTGGTGGCTCAGCTCGAGTCGTGGCAGGGTTGATGCCACCAGAACCCTTGTGTCATGAGATGTGGAGACTCAACAGAGGTGAAACAATATTTTTCAAGGCCAGGTTGGATGAGGCTTTGGGTAACCTTGTCTAGTGGAAGGTGTCTCTGTCCATGCAGGGGGTTGGGACTGGATGATCTTTAAGGTACCTTCCAACCCAAACCATTCTGTGCAACGTGCCAAGCACCTGATCTGAATCAAATGCCTGTGGTTGGGTTAACCAGAATTTCCCAGACCCTGAAAAACCACAAGCTCACAAAACCAAGTTCTCACAAACTTTTAACCCCTTGCACTTTGCTGAACTTCCAGGAGGTAAAGAGAATAAATCATCCCATCTGAACCAGATGGCCTGCATACGGATCAGATGTATTGAGCATTTTTAGGAGATTCCTCAGAGCAGCCCCATCTTGGTTTGCAGCCTGATCACCCCTGCCTCCCATTTCAAAGGCCAAGGCAGGTGTATAGAGTCATTCTGGGTGCAGCTGAACTCATCAGGTAGGACAGACACACCACCTTGGTATTGGTATTGCATCCACATACTTTGGTTTTTACCTCTCTCCAGTGAAGGTGCCACGTGGCCAGCAAACAGAAACCTATAATTTTATTTTTTGTTTTCATTAAAGCTAATTGATTCTAAGCAGGAAGCACTTTTTTATTTCCTTTAACATTAGAAATAATGTTAGCCACCATAAATGAAATGAAAGACACATCCCAAAATGCATTTTCAAATATTCCCTAAATAGCAAATGACATTCAAATCACATGCAGCCAGCATTGTAATTGGAAGCTGCAGAGAGTTCTCTTTCAGGATTCAGAATAATTGCTGTTTTGCTGAAAAGGTTGGTGTAATAAAAGGTTTTGCAAATAAGGGCCAGCTTCTCCAAAGCATGTAGCTAATTCTGGTCACTCCAGCAATGCAAAGTGCCTCAAAAGTCTCTTTTAGCAGCCAGGTAAATTACATAGAGAGTGTCACCCCAAAGCCACAGTGGTGCAAAGCACAAAGAATACAGGAGGAAAAGGTTCACAGAAGGACAAGCATCACAGAAAGTCAGAATGGCTTCTTCATGAGAAACAGCCCAATGGGCTGGGATGCTTCAGCCTAGGAAAGAGACAGGCGAGGGGGATTTCATGGAGGTCTGCAAAATCTTCAGCCCTCTGTCCAAACTAAGAACAAGCACTACGAGAGCAAAGCAATCAAAGAGGTCCACAGTAAATGAAAGGAGATGCTGGTTCCTCCAAAACGGGCAGCAGATGCTTCTAGAAAGATGGTGGTGAAGAAAGTTTGCAGGGGTTCAAGACAAGGACGACCAAGTACTCAAAAGGGAGATCCAGCAAGGGTTACTGGACAGATGAGTCTTATCAGACACCAAAAATAGCCTGCACAGACAATAATTAGAGCCCAAGAAAGCATGAAGGGACAGTATCCTAACTGCTTCCCTCTTAGTGTTCTCTAGGAAAGCAGTGGGTTTCCACAGGGCTGGGTTTTTAGCAACTGCCTTGACTGGATTCTCCCTTCAAGCTGACCCAACCAACCCCCAAAGCTCTCCTGAAGGAGAAAGAAGGAGGTGAAGGAGAAAAAAATAAAATACTCAGCAAAACCAACTGAAGTCAGGGAACAAGGATAAAGGGAGGTGGACAAGCACAGATGTATACAGTCATATAGGTTGCTCTCATGACCCTAATCCAGATCTTACTGAGTCGAAATGAGAAGCAAAAGGGTATCAGGAGGAGAAGCATGGGTTTCTGTAGTGGAGCTGTTGCAGCTGTGATGGTGTTAGGAGAAGAGGATAAAGTGAAGCTTGCAAGGAAAAGTCACATCTTCAAGTAAGGCACCTGCTCAGGTGGGGAAGGGATGTGCAAACACCCTCTATAGAGCCTGTGAAGAAATCTGAAGTGCATCCCAAAAGCTCCCCTGCTTCACCCTCACCCAACTATGTCACCCTCAAACTAAAAAATCTGGAGTCCTGAGTCTCAGCAAGACAGATGATACCCAAATATGAATCAATAATCATGCTGTGAGTAAGGAAAGATGTACCACGTAGCAAATGGATACTGAAAAGGGCAAGTTCTAGGGAGGACTAATGATTGAGAGGGGGAGTTTGCAGAGGAGCAGAGGAAGCCACGCTGCTCAGCCCTCAGGAAGGGAAACTTTTAGAGGGAGAGCTGTGTCCAGAGGAGCCCAGGCAGCTAGGAATGCAGATGCCAGTGAAAACGCCCTACCAGAGTCCTCCCACCTCTGTGTTTCAGGGTTTAGCAGCAGAAGGGACAGATCCAGAAGCTACAGAAGGAGTTTTTTAGTTATTATGCTAATAACAGAGAGCTGGAGGAGTGGAAAAGCCTCAAATGCCCTCACCCCAAAGTCTGTCTAGTTCTCCTATAACCTCAGATTCTTACTTTCTTCAGTTATCATCTCAGAATCACAGAATCACTGAGGCTGGAAAGGAGCTCCGAGGTCACCAAGCCTACAAGGAAGCTGCTGAGGGATTCATTAGGATCTCGAGTTGTGGTGGGACTGTAGGGAATGGATTAAAACTAGAGGTAGGTAGATTCAGATTAGATGTTAGGAAAAAGTTCTTCACCATGAGAGTGGTAAGATGCTGACCAGGTTGCCAGAGAGGTGGTGGAAGCCCCATCCCTGGAAGTGTTCAAGGCCAGGCTGGATGAGGCTCTGTGCAACCTGAAGTAGTGGGAGGTGTCCCTGGCCATGGAAGGGGGGTTGGTTGGACCTAGATGACCTCAAAGGTCCTTCCCAGCCAATTCTATGACTCTAAGTCCAGCCTGTGACCTAGCACTCCCACATTGGCAGGACCATGGCACTGAGTGCCCCATCCAGCCTCTCCATAAACACCTCCAGGGACTGTGACTCCACCACTTCCCTGGGCAGTCCATTCCAACATCTGATCACCCTCTCCGTGAGGAAGTGCTTCCTCATCCCCAACCCAAACCTCCCCTGGTGCAGCCTCAGGCCGTGCCCTCTCATCCTGTCAAAATCCAGCCCTCTTTGTCCTCTCCTTCCAGTCCACAACCCTCTGCCCAGCCAGGCTGCCATCCCACCATGACACCCACTCCTTCATCCTTGCGTTTCCATCGGGATGGGGGGTAGACAAGGAACACACCTTTCCCAACAGCAGCTGCACAGCTTGCACCAAACACGGGTGCCTGGAGTAATGTTACCCCTGAGGAAATTATTAAAAGCATCAGGCTAATTTTTGTAATTCACACCTGGGCTGCAAATGTGAAAGAGCCTGCAATAATCTCGGATGAAATATTACATTGTTTAAAAGAGTTCCCAATGAAATTTGCCCCTTAATTGATTTTTGATCTGTGAAAAAACACCACGGAGAGAGAGAGGAGATATTAGTCACACTCCTGTTTTATCACTCCTGCAAGCCATTTCCTTCCTTTGTTTCCTTTGTCCCCAAAGGATCATCATGACACTGAAGAAAGCAGCCTGGAAGATACTACAAAACCAATAAATAACACCCACATGGGAATCCTGAACAGCACATCCTCCTAAATCATCCAGCAAAAGGTGAAGTGGTCTCCGAGGATAACTCAGCAATCAGAAAACCTGGCTTGGTAGCTTGCACCATCCCAGGCAAGCCCTGGGGGCTGAGGTCTTCCCCATCCTCCAGGAACCTCCCTGGGAGGACCCAGCGCGCTTCTGCGGGTCTGTGGTTCCTCTCAGACTCAGAACATCAGAGGGAAGCTTCTGCCAGGGATGAATGACATCCAGCAGCAGCCAAAAATATTGACTGCAAGAGGCTGACAGAAAATTCATTACAGCATTAGCGTCCAGCTCAGGAAGAGCTGGGGCACGAGCAGCTGCTGAAGCCAAGGAAATAGTATTAACTCCTAAGGCAACACACTGAGAAGCTCTGCCAAAAACTCCACAGCAAACTGGCAGAAAGCAAGTGACCAAACAGTAAAATAGAGCTTGAAGAGACAAGGGGAAATCCATCCATAAACATCAGCAGAGACAGGGAAAAAAAAAAAAAAAAAAATCTGCTTGAAGAGTGCAAAACAGCCGGAACACTCAGTTTTGGATAAAACAAAGTTAATGACAGAAGAAGAAAATTTCAGCAAATGAAGAAACAAGGCCAAAGAAATTATGCTCAAAGGTTTTCTTAAGAGCTGCTCTCTGGAGCCATGTGGAAGTCTTGCCAACCAAACAGGTCTGGAATGCCTTCTATGGCAAGTGGGCTGGGATGGGTTGAAAGCTGAGAAGCTGCTGAGTGAGGTGGAAGTCCCTGGACACACTGAATGTCCTCAACAACAAAGCCTTTGGTAAAAACCAGACTATTCATTAAAGAGTGAAGGGAAGAAGAGTCCTCTATAAGTATGGAAAAAACAAGTGGTGTCAAAGAGACAGAAGCCACCTGACTGGACAAACTGGAGAGGTAAGCTCAAGGTGAGCCTCAGGAAGTTCAGCAGGACCAAGTGCAGGGTCCAGCTCCTAGGTTGGAACAATCCACACTACCAGTACAATGGGAGATATAATTTTAGAAAGGAGCCCTGCAGAAAAGGAGTTGGGAGTGCTGGTGGATGAAAAGCTGTAGAGGAGCCAGCAGTGCAAGCTTGTAGCCCAGAAGGACAATCACATCCTGGGCTGCATAGAAAGCAGCATGGCCAGCAGATTGAGAGAGGTGATTCTGCCACTTGGGTCTGCTCATACCTCACCTGGAGTATTGCATCCATCTCTGAAGCCCTCAACACAGGAAGGACATGAACCTGATGGAATGGGTCCAGAGGAGGGCCATGAAAATGATCAAGGGGTGGAACACCTCTCCCAGGAAGCCAGGCTGAGGGAGCTGGGGTTGTTCATCCTGGAGAAGAGAGGGCTCCAGGGAGACCTAATAAAAACCTTCCAGTACCTGAAGGGGCTACAGGAAGGCTGGAGAGGGACTGTGTGCAAGGGCCTGGAGTGAGAGGACAAGGGGCAATGGCTTTAAATTAGAGAAGAGCAGATTTAGATTGGATGTCAGGAACAAGTTCTTGAGAACAATGGACCAGGTTGCCCAGGGAGGTGGTTGAGGCCTCATCCTTGGAAATATTCAAGGTGAGGTTTGATGAAGCTCTGAACAACCTGATCTAGTTGAGGGTGTTCCTTTTTACTGCAGGGGGACTGGGCTAGGTGACTTCTAGAGGACCCTTCCAACCCAAATCATTCTGTCATTCTAAAGAGACAATTCCCTCAACACTATCACACCCAAGGACTTCTCCTTATCACCCATTTAATACCTGTCTGTGAGAACTAATGGCATCATTACCTCAGTAGGTAATCTCCTACTGAGATTACCTCAGTAGGACTGAGGCTATCAGCTGGATGGGATGTGAACAGAGTGGTTCACCTGTGACTGTGAACTGGATCCTTAGGTAAGGTTGTCTCTTCTCTGGAAAGGTAGGAGCACCCAAGAGAAGCTCTGCCTGGAAGCTGTCCCTCTGGAGGGTTTTTCATTTCCTAACCAGCTCAAGAAGTGTGACCTTAAGTTCTGAGTTGCAGAGTGATCTGCAAGACTATCCAAAAAACAAAGCAAAACAAAAACCAAAACAAAAAAACCAACAACAAAAAAACCCAACTAATAAAACCCCAAACCACTATGAATTTGATTTTAAAAATTCAGAAATTCCTCCAGCTCAGATTTTCCCAGGCAGGCCCAAAACCATGCAACATTTCCTCCCAATGGCAAAGGGCTGCTCTATGGGAATTGTATATATGGGAATATGTATTTCTTCTGCCTCAGTTTCTTGGGTGTGATCATGCACAGTTCATTTTTTTAAATACTCAGCATCATCAAAAACATTTCCCACCCTGCACAGCCCTTTGCCCTGTGGAAAAAATAAGCAAGGAGCCAGCTCCATATAATAGACACCAGTGATATCCCTGGAAGATGACAGCTGCCACCGCAGCCCATACAGAGAAGTCCTTCAACTTGCTCTTTTGGAGCTAGTCACACCTGCAGATCTTAAAAAGCATCCTTTCTGTCAGGTGCCTTTCCTCCTCTCACAGGCACAGAAGTTAATACACAAAGACATACATGGATCTGGGCAAGGTCACCAGGCCCAGTGACAAGGACACAGCTGGGAGATGGATCTCCCGGGTCCCAAGCCACTGCTCCAGCCTCTGTGCCTGGGCTTGTTTTTGTCATGCAAGGTACAATTTAGTCTACTTCTTACCTGATTCCTTTGAATGTAATGGTCTACACTCTCAATTTGATTTCCCTGCCTTGAAAACCTGCTCCTTACTGATTCCCATTCATCTGTCTTGTTTTCCTTGCTCCTCGTACACTCACATTTTTCTAACCTCGACGTACTCAGCTGCATCATCCCGGGCATTTTATTTGTCTGGCTCTGCTCTGACAGCCAGCTTAGCTGTTTCAAATTATGCCTTGCTTTCAGTTTTGCACGAGTGTAAAAATGTAGTATAATAAACCCAACCAAACTACTCACTGCTGAAGGCTTTCAAGACTTCCCTTTTGAGTAACAAATTTTTTTTTTTGTTTTTGGAGGGGGGAGCGACGGGAGAAGGATCAATCCAGCTTTTGTTTTACAGATTGCTACAATAGATAGCTCTCCCGCAGGGAGTGTTACAGCACTATATTATGCTTCTATAAAGGGTAATGACTAGGAACTTGGAGAGTTCTACCCTTAGGAAGTGCCTGACGAGCGAGAACAGCAGGTGTGGAGGAACAAGAAAGCCTAAATGTTTTTTGGTCCTGACTTTTCTCTTCCTTTTTACCTTTGGAGAGTGAACTCAGTGTCAGAAATGAGTCAGCTCCATGAAAGCAGGAAGGTGGGAATGTGGCACAAGAAAGAAAACCCAAGCAAAGAGGAGAAAAGCTGCTAGGAGAGCAGGAGCAGCAAGACACCCTGTCCCTGAGTGGGTGGTCTTGAAAGGGGCTCTTGTGCAGCAACAAGATGCTCTTGAGCTCCTACAGCAAGACTAGGAGATGAGAGGAGGGGCTGGATAAAGTAGAAAACAAAACAACAGCAAACACACTGCTAAGGGGCAGAGGGGAAAGGCAGCTTCATGTTCCCAGAGCCTCTGCTCATGTCAGCAGCAAGCTCGGGAAAAAAAAACAAACCAAAACACACAAACCCCTGGGACAGGCTCCACAGAGACATTTTTGACCCACATAAACCTCCAGTGTGAAAGGTCTCATCTCTGACTTTGTAGACTTGATGCTAAATGTGCCTTCACACTGGTGGAGAGCACATGGAGCCCACCACAGGGAAAAAAAACTACTCTTGGCTTTCTGTAGAGCAGGCAGAAAAGATGCAGAAGCTCAAAGGGGAGACCCAGAAACTGCCACCAGGATGCATGAAGAGCTGGAGTCTGAACTGCCTGGGCCTAGAGCAGAAAAACTGACTCAGAACAGCTCAGGGAAAGCACACAAGGGTTTGGTGAAACGAGAAGCAGTTTCTTCTCCCAGCTCTCTGGGGCTGGAGAAGAAGTTGCTGTTTGCCCTGCTGAAAAGAAAGCCTGGATCTAGGAAGACAGGATCCTCCCTCCTCTTGTTCAACACCTTTGGGCATCTCAGAGGCTGAGTCAGAGTTGTAATGGGGGCTGTCACATTTTGGGGGTCACTCCTGTCTCCATCATGTCCATTCCCTACCCTGGTAGATGTCCAGCTTCATGATACCCAACTTTTAGAGGCATTTGAGAACAACTGAAATAAATATAATCAAGTAAAAAGCAACGAGAAATCTCCAAATAGAGACTTGCATGAAATAAGTAAGGAACAACAAAAAAAAACAAACAACAACAAACCCTGTGCTTTACACCAAACATTGCAAATGTGACAAAAAGCCTGATAAGGAGGCAAGAAACTGCTTGGACAACACAGTATTGCACATGCTTGCTACGAACATGGACTGGAGCAGCCCCAGGATATGGTTTGCATCCCTTCCCAGACTGAGTTTTACCAAACCAGTAGTTCACAAAGAAGCAGGGAAAGAGCTGGTGAATCATAACATAGGTGAACCTGCTGGACAGCAAAGACTCTTTGAGCAAGGAGACAAAAATTTAACAAAATTCAGCAAAATTAAAAGAACTCCACCAGTTACAAGGCCATTAGGACAATCCAAGTCATAAACTGGATGCCAAGGGAAACTACAGAGACTAAAATACTCTGTGGAACAGTCAGTGCAGAAGCTCCACACAGGAGCCTAAAATACAACTTCAACCATGAAGCTGCGAGGCAAATGCTGCAGGAAATGAATAAACAGCAGGCAGGAACACAACAAGAAACTGAAAGAGGGAGTGACCTCCACCAGCTCCACATCACCTCTGCAAGAGAAACATCAGATGGTGTTTGAAGGAGTGGGATGGCTCTCAGGCACACTGCAACCAGAACCAGGTGAGAGCAGAGCAATCTGGCAATAAGCTGCAAATAGAGCCTGGGAACACACTGCATCAAAAGAAAAGCATGATGAGAGCACCAGACACTTGTGAGCCAGAAAAGATCACAGGGTAAGGTGCAAGGCAGAGGAGTCCAGTTAAAAAAATTAAAACATTTGCTTGCCACTGAGTAAATTCACCCCTGGTCAGAGCTCCCATCCAAACACAAGTGACAGACTAATTCCTTTGGCAAAAGGCATCAGCAAACTCAAGCTCTGGAGGCAGAACAGACACAGAACACTTTGGAGCAGGGAAGCAGCATCCTTACCGTCATCTCCACGCTGGCAGGCAGAGGTGTGGGGACAGGAATGTTCCCTGGGATCCAGGCTGCAGGGGAAGATTTCTATTGCCACCAGCACAAGCAATGCTCCAAGTAGTTAGGATCTTCTCTGCTGCTGCTCCACGGTGTATTTCAGCTCCCCAAACATGGTTTGAGATCCGGCATAGAGAGACTAAACTCCTCCGACTGCTGGAGATAGGCAGGAGGGGAGAGCAAAACCTGAGCTGAAGGAGAGAAAGGATCATACACAAGCCATTTCCCATCTCCAGGTTCCAACCCCATCCCACACAGTGCAAACAGCACAGCTGACATCCAGAGATACCAGAGAGCTTCAGAGATTAGTAGGACTTGTGAACGATCTAATAAAACATCTTCCTAGTCCAGCTGTCCCCTAAAGGCAATGCCTGGCCAAACACATATTACAGCTGCATTAAGACAACACAGCTGCTAGATAAAACAAGCAGCTTTTCCAGAAATGCCATGAGGTGAGTGAGGGTGAAATCACAATGTTATGATGGTATGGAACAGGGGCCTTGTTCATGCCTTGTATAAAATGAACAGCTAATACCTGAAGTCATCATAATCCCTGGAACAAGTCTGTCTTGCTGCAGAGCCTGCATACAAAAAGAGAGGCAACACACATTCAAAGGCTTCAGGAAAGGAAACCTCAGCCCACTGCCAAGTGGGGTTTTTTTTAAAAGCCAGTTTGTAGTCCAAAATATCTCCCATGCCTCCCACTGAATCTGCAAGCTGGGTGCTTGCTTTGCCATGTGCTGCTGAAAGGAGGGCTGTCTGCAGGGATGCTTCCCTCCCAGAGCATTCCCCCAGCATCAGCCAGGGTGCTGAGGAATTCACCCCACCAAAAAAAAAAAAAAAAAAAAAAAAAGCAGAAAACTGCCCCCAAAACAGGATAAGCATCAAAATAAGTGAACTACTTTGCCAACTACAAAGCCAGGCTTGCATATCCTCTGGGAGCTCTACAAGACAAAGCTTTCCTCTGCAGTACCTCCCACCCCCCATCATCTGTTGGGATGGATGGACACCAAACCAGAGGGAAAGAAAGAGCAGGCAGTGTGGTCCTGGCAATGCAGGCATGGCACCAGTGGCAGGATCCAGAAGAGTTCTCTAGAGTAGTTCAAGGCCTTCCTGGAGCAGCTGGAAAGCCAGGGGTGCTATAAAGCTATGGCAGACAGTGCTGGAAGCTGCAGATCTTCCTCCTGCCCCTCACTCTACCTGCAGTGTTCCTGAGAACTCCTTCTCTGCAGGTTAAGCAGCAGGGGAGAAGGGATGTCAGAGGTCTGGTGAGTGTCAAACGTGTCCACATAATCACAGAATGGCTTGGGTTGGAAGGGACCTTACAGATCATCTGCTCCAACCTCCCTGCCATGGCCAGGGTCACCTCTCATCCAGACAAGGTTGCTCAAAGCCTCATCCAATCTCATCCAACACCTTCAGCTGTTGCCCACAGCTTCTCTGGGCCACCTGTGTCAGGGTCTCACCACCCTCACACTGAAGAACTTCTTCCTAGGATCAGTCTAAACCTCTTCTGCCCCAGTTTAAATCCATTTCCCCTTGTCCTCTTGGTGGCCACTCTTATGAAAAGTCCCTCTCCAACTTTCCTGTTGCAGGTTGGGGTTCCCTTTCTGTCCTTCTGTCCCATTAACCCAGGGAAGGAAACAGAGCCACCTCCTGAACATCCAACCACAGTGCCAGCAAGGGCAGAATCAGCAATTCAAAGAGCTACAGATTAGCTAAAGAAAAGCTGCAGAAAAAAAAAAAAAAAAAAAAAAANAAAAAAAAAAAAAAAAAAAAAAAAAAAAAAAAAAAAAAAGAACAGAAAAGCAAGTCATAGCCAGACCAGGAACTACTCTTGCTTGGGCAATGTTAGATGTCCACATCCAGCAACTCTCACTCCCAGGCAGCAGCACAGGGAAGAGCAACAAGACACGAAGCTGACACAGGGGAACAGATGGCAGAAAGTACTGGGATAAACTGGGACAGCAGGGGACTGCTGAGTCCCTGTAGTTTTAGGATCCTGAGAAGAAGACAAGACCTGTGGGTCAGGGACTTGCTCTGGTTGAGGTGGGAGACCACCAAACCCCCTGAGCCCCACCTGAGGTGATGTGACCTCTGCTAGAGCTGCAAAGGCAACAGAGCTGGGACACCTGGAGCAAGATGCAGCCACCTCCCCCTCGGACCCTCTGCCCCACACAGAAGAGATGATGGGGGGGTTCTGCCAGGGCTCCCTCAGCCACGAGCCCAGCTGCTTGCCGGGATAACTCTCTGCTATGCCTGAGCCCAGATGTTTAGCATCCTGATTTACTGACCATTTTACAGCCCGGGTTTCCACCACGGGAAGCAGGACAGTGGTGGGATGGCTGATTCCCACTCAGCAGGGCTGCCAGCGTGCCGTGGGAAGGCAGTGAGCAAGGGGCTGCCTGCCTGCAAGACCTGGAGTGCTTATTGATTTGCTGCATGACCTTGGTTAAGTCACTTAACCTCCGTTTCCTCATCTGTATATTGGGAATTATGGGACTTGCAGAGTGCCGCAAATTCATCAGAGGGAACTACTTAAGAGCCCTATTATGATTTAATGGGATTTCCCGCTTCAAAATTACTCCTTGGAGGATTCAAGCAGCTGGACTGGGATATTCATCACTCTGACTCCTCCCTTAAGTGCAGACCTTTTGGGGTTTTTTTTTCCCCTTTTCCATGTTCTCACCCCCTTAAACCACCCACGTAAATCTTCTAGCTCAGGACCACCCAGTCTAACTGTGCCCAGGTTCAAAGCCCTTACCAAACCCTTACAGAACTGACTTTGGCCTCGTCAGTCATCCATGCCAATGAGCTCCTCTCCTTGCCCCATCCGTTTGTTTTCAACCATGCAGAGTTTCAGACTGTGAGCTGTTGTGGTCAGATGTTCAGCTGGGTGCTCGTGGTGTAAAGGCTGCTCAAATCAAGCTGCAAACTGTCACAGAATGGCTCCCTGCAAGGGCTGAAAACCCAGTGGATCATCTTAAAAGTTCAAGTCAGTAACATTACCCTAGGTCACTGAGGAAGGTTAAGTCAGAGCTCCAACTTCACCTGTGGTACAAGTGAGGGATCTCAAGGTTTAAATATAGAACATGCTGCTTGAACATGTCCAGAGCAGAGCCACTAAAATACTCAGAGGGCTGAGCACCTCCCTGGGAAGCCAGGCTGAGGGATTGGGGTTGTTCAGCCTGGAGAAGAGGAGGCTCCCAGGTGACCTGACAGCAACCTTCCAATATCTGAAGGGGCTACAAGAAAGCTGGGGGAGAGCTTTGGACACAAGTATGTAGTGAGAGGACAAGGGGAAATGGTTTCAAACTTGAAGAGGGAAGAATTAGGTTGGACATTAGGAAGAAATTCTTTAATTTGAGGGTTGTGAGGCCCTGGCCCAGGTTGCCCAGAGAAGCTGTGGCTGCCCCATCCCTGGCAGTGTCTCAGGTCAGGTTGGATGGGGCTTGGAGCAACCTGGGCTGGTGGGAGGTGTCCCTGCCCATGCCAGGGGCTTGGAACTGGATGATCTTTAAGGTCCCTTCCAACCCAAACTATTCTATGAGTCCATGAAATCCCTTCCTAGCAACAGCAGAACCCAGCATGCCAACAAGCTCCAGTGCCTGCCACTGAGAGAAACCAGGCATTGGGAGTTCCCAAAGAACAACCAGCTCCTTGATTTGCAAGCCCATTCAAGACAGGCTGTGGATGAAGCAGGATGGGTAAGCAAGAAGCTGGAAACAAAAGGCTTCTCTGTGGTGGATGCTTCACCAGGGAAGTGAAGATAAAAATACCCAGTGTTAGCATCTTAGTACAACTTGTGCTTTATAAACATGCTCACGGCCCAAAACACACAGCCACAGCACTTCAAGATGACAGAACCACTTCTAAAGAGGTTTCCAATGCCAACTTGCTCCTCCATGGGGAATTCCAACATTTTGGAGACTGAGGAATGCCTGCTTCTGTCCCATCACACTCCCCTGCTCCTTCCTTACCCTTCTCCTCATCATCCACACAGTCATGTGGTTTCTATTCTCTTCTATTTTATTTGGATTTCCTCTCAGTAGAGTCATTAATCTTGCCCACAGATGCACAGCTCTGACAGCAGGGTCTTGACACCTTCACTGCCAATGAAGACATTCTCATACTCCTCTCTCTCTTTTTTTTTCCCTCCCCTTTCTCTTTCTGAAGAAACCCTTCGTTCCTCACCAGCAGCAGGGTTTTGATGAGAAGGTCATGTGAACTGGAGGCAAGAGGGCTGGGGGCAGAGGGGGAGGAAGGCAAGGGAAGAGGATGCAACTCCCACAAGGAACTCCCAAAGTCCCACTGAAAAGGTCAGCGTGCTTTTGAGTCCCCTGTGCTGCTCCCCAGCACAAAAAAATATACTCAACCCAGTGCAGAGATATTCGATAAAGAGTCTAATGAAGTGGAAAGAGTGTTGGAGGAAAAGAATAGTCCCCTCTCATCCTGACATCCCATGATGCTCCATCTAGTTGCTATGGAGATTTAAAAAGAGAAGGGGGCTTTGTTGTCTTGAAGGGCCTTCTCCTTTCCCAGTAACCTTGACCTTTTCCAGGTTTGTGTGTTTGTGTGTGCATGTGTATGTATTTATAAAAAAAAATAAAAAAGAGAGAGAGAGATGGAATTCCATTCCTTCTTATCTGGTCATGGCTCACTGGCTGGCACTGATGCATGCAGGGGGCCGTCAGCTTGTCTTGGTGTGGAGATGGGAAGAGTATAGGAGCAAGAAAATACAGAGGGGAGTAGCTAATTAAGGCTGAGATTGCAAAGGACATTGTTTGCTGAATAATGAATTCCATATGCTTCAGAAACACAAGTGCAATTAAAGGTGTGAGAGATGAAGGGCAGGAGAGGAGCGATGGGTTGTATATTACC
The DNA here is from genome assembly GCA_038090715.1 of Florisuga fusca. Classification (NCBI taxonomy): domain Eukaryota; kingdom Metazoa; phylum Chordata; class Aves; order Apodiformes; family Trochilidae; genus Florisuga; species Florisuga fusca. The sequence goes on along the minus strand of JAAWXA010000015.1, from coordinate 2,509,660 downwards.
AGACAAAATGGCCCCACTGGCCCTCCAAAGCTAGAGGTTCTCAACAAAAAAAACCCAGTATGTAGTACAACCAGGGCTTATTTCTCATAAATAAGGCAGAGGTGTGGCTGCTGGTTCCCCACGGGTGCAAGAAGGGTTCCCAGGAGTTGACAGCCACGAGTGAGTGATGTGAGAGCCATTTAGATGGGATCAAGTAGTTTGCTTTACCTGATACCCAAAGCAAGATGAGTGTGGAGTTAAGCAGAACAAAAATGCAGAATACTGCTGCTTACAAGCAGATCATGTCCATTCCCTCCTTCCCAACCTGAAGGAGCTACCTGCTTTCCACCTTCAGCCAACCCTTCAGTCAAACTAGCAGAGATGCTCAGAGAGGGGGTTGTCACAGGGAACCCACCATTACATTCTCCATTGTCCCTCCCAATACCTGGTCCCCACCTGTGTCCCACAGAGATGCTCAGCACCCTCCATCTCCTTCCCAAGGGACAAGGGGGGGAACGTGGTACTGGAGCTGGTGCCATCTGCTTGGGTCCTCACCTGGCTCAGAGGTGTGACAGATCCTGCTGCACAAGCTGCTGTGTCCCATCATGTCGTGGGACAGACAAGCAAGAGAAGAAAGTTGACAGAAGACATGATTATTCTGTGGGATAAAAGCTACAAAGCTTGGCTTAGAGGACTTTGATATCAAGAGTGGAATGAAGACATCATTCTGCCACAACTTCTACAGCAGAAAATGAGACAATGGACTCCATGCAAGAACACAAACTCCTCCAGGAGTAAGACCTGTAGTCGGGTGGAGTGTTGCACAGCCCCATCTTTAACAGAAGAGGATAATTCATGTCAGAGAAGGCAATCAAAATTTGATATTACTTTCTACCTGGCTTGCTCAAGTTGTACACTGATGAGAACCTGATGTCTAGGACACCTTTGAACTCCTCTCAATTGCCAGCAGCATCCCAGGGTCAGATTTTTACTTTACTTTCTTTGTGGATTTATTCTCTCTGTCCCTAAGGAGACTGCTTTAAGTTTTCTGGTCACCACTACTCCTGTGGCTGTGCACCCCATAAATGAACACAGCACCAACCCAAGCAAGAGAAATCAATCTAAATGAACTCCTGGGTAAGTAATCTTGGCAGCTGTCTGTTACCCACACTCCAAGCCTGGGTAAAGCTTTGCTCAGACTCTGACTGTCTTGAAGCCACAGCGCTCCCCTTGCTGCTCCTGACAGCTTGCCACATCACCACTCCAAATGAGAAGAGAGAAGAAAGGGGGGGAAAAAAAAAAAAAAAAACCAACATCAAAAATTCATTGGCAAATATTTCTCTTATAGCTGAGAGTGCTGTTGATACAATCACCTTTTCATTTTCTGCAAGACTATGTGTGTGTCTCTCCTCCCAACCCATCTCTCAAGCTTATGATCTGCACAGTCGCCTGGGCTTGCTTGTCCATTCCCAGCCTGCCAAACCCTTTTCAATAATAAGATCCATCTCCTCCTGCTCAAGGCTGCATTGTCTTCATATCCTTGGAGATCAGATGTCTCTTCTCCCTTTTATCACTTGAGCTGCACGTGTTTGGATTGTAAACACCCTGATAACACTCCTGTTAGCCCCTCACAAGTGAAATAATAAAGGCTAGATAACATTTCTAGCTGTGATACTTGTCCTGTCATCCTCCACTGAGATAACAAGGACCAGACAGCCCGTTGAGTCTGCCTTACACCAATAAGGATCTTGTCACCATAGATACAAAAGAGATAAACTTCCTAAAATAATATCCTTGTTCATGTCACTTTGCTCCACTTGGATAATAGATGGCACAATTCTCCTCCCACCAAGAGTACTGATGGTTCCTGCCATCCCCATCACCAGCCAAACAAGCATGCCAGGAATTTACATTTCTCACCCAGGTGAGAGCAGCTGCCAGACATCATATCACAGGATCACGTTTTGGGGGCATCCAGCCAGAAACCAGCTGTGATCCCCAGCACATTGCCTGGCAGACTGGAGAAGATCACAGAATCATCACGGTTGGAAAGAACCTTCAAGATTGAGTCCAACCATTAGTCCTACACCATCTTAACCACTGAACCATCACCTGAAGCACCACATCGAGACGTTTTTTTAATATCCCCAGGGATAACTATTCCACCACCACCCTGGACAAGAGAAACCAAACACTCCTGGCAGCAGAGTGCTCCCCATCGCGTCTCTGAGGAACACAACTCCCCCACTGCATCTCCTTGGACCCAGAAAACCTCACCCAACCCCAGAGCAGAAGAAGCAGGACACCACGTGCCAGCCATCAGAACCTCTCTTTATCCATGGTAACTGCAAGAGATGCTTGACATTTCTGTCTAGAACCATTTCTTAGATGAAAAATGGCTTTGCAATCAAAACGCACACGTGTGCAGAAAAACCTCCAGTCAGGCTCAAAGCTTCCGGGCTTAGAAATTGGAAGCTGAGTGTTTCTCTAATAATGTAAAATAAAGCACAATAAAATTGTTAACAATTTTAAAGTTATTGGAGAAATACACCCAGCAACTCAACTACTGTAACCCTTGGGAGCTTCTTGGTGGGGTCTGAGGAAAGCACTTTTTAATACTTAACAAAATATTTTGAAGAACAAAACCCATCCAAAAGAAATGCTTCTCAGTTGGCATTTTCTCTCAAAAAAAACAAGGTGAAGTGCCTGTTTGGAGGTTACCACATAGAGCTGTCTCCCTGCAAAGGGCAACAACCAACGTCAAAGCAGCTGACATTTTAGTGGTGACTGGTATGTATGGGTCTCCCCATCCTAGAAAACCCAGGAATTTATTTTCCTCATGGTAAGTATTGACCCTGGTTTTGCTTCACTGAATATTTACCTCTTGGGTCAATAAATCATCATGTTCATCTCAATAGAAGTCAGGATCTGCTTATTATTGTATTAACCTTTACAAGGCAGATCACAGTTATTTTTCCCTATAATAAGATATTGCACAAATTGGATAACTAAGAAAGATTTCTTTGTGAACAGCATTTTCTTCTTCCCCACTACCAACATTTTTGCTCCACTGGAGGCACGTGAACTGACCACACATTCAGTACACCACGTGGAGCTGCCTTTTTCCTACACTTGACTTTCAGGGAGCAAGTCAAGGGCCCTAGGACAAGTTCTGGGATATCTGGAAGACACACGTGTGGTGCCTGTCTTCTGTCATGATGGAAATCACTGCATCATTTGGCTGCCAGAGATGCCTGCACCTGGTCAAGCGTTCATCCCTGGGCAGGTATCAGCTTTATGAAAGCCCATCCCACAGAAAGCCAAAATCTGGTGGGAAAAATATGGGAATTGGTGAGGAAGGATGGCAGAAGGACAGGTGGAATCATGAAGGTTGAAGGTTGACACACAGGACCAAAGGGAATCGACCCTTATGGAGAGAAAAGGCCACGTGCTGAAGTTGAGCCAGGCCACCAGTCCCCAGCAGGCTGAAAGAGGGGAAAAAGAAACAGGAGGTACCTGGCAAGGCAGTGCTTGCTCCCCCCTCCCTGTCACCAGCCTTTGTACATTACAGACAGCATGGCACTCCTTCAAAAGTGCAGAAGACAGCCTTGACATCCTGGCAAAATCATCCCTTCAATAAAAATAAATTACTTCCAAGGCTGCATGTGAGATATGGCTCCACATATGGCTGGCACATTTTCCTACATATTGCCTGAACTGCTTTGGAAAGCAGTTTGAGACACAGCTCCTTAGCTATTAAAGTTATAATAATAAAATTTAGGGGAAAAAAAAAAAAGTAATTCTCCTTTATATCTGATGCTCAAAAGCTCCTTTAAACATGATATACACACTTCTTCAGAGAAATCTAGCTTTTAACTGTGCTTCCTTCACAGGAAAGTGCTGCCCACAGGTGCCATCCAAGCTTCCTACATGGGGGGAATTAAATACAAGCCACACATTTCTCATGTTCCATTAGAACCCTGAAATCCCCTCCTCCTGGAGTGCTGTGTCCAGCTTTGGAGTCCCCAGCATGAGAAGGACACAGAGCTCCTGGAAGGTGTCCAGAGCAGAGCCACTAAAATGCTCAGAGGGCTGAGCACCTCCCTGGGAAGCCAGGCTGAGGGATTGGGAAGAGGAGGCTCCCAGGTGACCTTATAGCAACTTTACAATATCTGAAGGGGCACAAAAAAGCTGGGGTAGAGCTTTTGATACGGGTGTGGAGTGAGAGGACAACGGGAAAGGGTTTCAAACTTGAAGAGGGGAGATTTAGGTTGGACATGAGGAAGAAATACTTCAGTGTGAGGGTGCTGAGCCCCTGGCCCAGGTTGCCCAGAGAAGCTGTGGCTGCCCCATCCCTGGCAGTGTCTCAGGTCAGGCTGGATGGGGCTTGGAGCAACCTGGGCTGGTGGGAGGTGTCCCTGCCCATGGAAGGGGGTTGGAACTGGCTAAGCTTTAAGGTCCCTTCCAGCCCAAACCATTCTATGAGTGTATATTTCATTAGCCTGGTGGCTGGCCTTGGGTCACTGCTGGGGGTGAGGCAGGAGAGAGCTGACAGGGAGGGGAAGTTTTCAGCATTGTGAGAGCAGAAACAGCACAAAAGTCCTGCCCATCCCCAGTACCAAACACCACTGGAGTCTGCTGATTGCCTCTAGGTCCAAAAGCTGTCCCAAGCATCCCTCTGTTTATAAACACTCCATTCCAAAAGCTTCTGAGCTGCTGAACGAAAAGTACACTCCAGCCACGAGACAGAGTCTGGGAGAGCAAATACAGAGCCACGGGGGGACAGACACCATGGAAAAGAGGAGGAAAACACACTCTCCTGCATGGCATGAACACCTACAGCCAAGCAAAGGAGGAAATGCTCCACCAGGTTTTCTTGGAAGTGCCAAGATGAGCTTTCAGCAAGAGAGGATCCCCCTTGTAAGGCTCTGGGCTTTTCAAATACACCCGACTGCAATGCCAAGCACTTGGCTGAATGGCTGGTGCCCACCATAAAATCCAGGTTAAATCAGGCAGATTCTGAAGTCCCATCAGCAAAAGGCAGTTCCAGAGAAAAGCCAGACAAAAAATAACTGTTCCTCCTCTCCCACACTAGGAAAAAGCCTGGCTTTGGAGTAATCCCACTTCACAGCTCCTCCAGCTGGGAAATCTCTAAACCCACGTCCAGTTCTCTACACCAGGGAAAGGATGGGCTAAGGCCAGCTCAGCTAACCTGAGCATCACCCACAAAGCAGGAGCTCTGAAATCCTAAACTGAGCAGCTCAGAGGGTGAAGGACACCCATCCTCAAGGCCATGTTCCATCCTGAGAGTGCTTCATCACTGCAGAGACAGGGATGAGGATCCCAAGCCCACATCCCAGGGGCAGAAGGCTTCCTTCTGTGAGGGGAAGAAGCACATTGTCTGTGCCACAAGCACCCCATGGGATGACGGGATTCCATCCAGTCCAAAAAAAAAAAACTTTTGGCTTTTCTTTTTTTTCTTGTTTTTCACATGATGGAATTGAAGGGCTTTCCTGCTGTGCTCTGAAAAGGGCAGGGGAAAAAAAAAAATAACCTTTGCAATTAGCATTTGGCAGAACAAGCTCCTGTCCACAATAAATTAACAGAACCAATTAGGGAGGAGGGAAAAATAATCAGATGCCATAAGGTAAATTCCAGCCCTGCCAGTGTATGAGCAGAGGTCGTTCTGGAGCATGGTCACTCTGGGACATCCTGCTGGCTCCAAGGAGGACCAGGAAAAGGCTTCCTCCCAGTGCCCAAGCACTGCCCCCATCACTGGAGGGCAGGAAAGTCAAAGCACACTTCTCCTGGAAACCTGTCATACCAAAAATGATTGCTTTGCTTTCACCTCATTCATGGTAACCACACCCCAGCAGGGTCTGTCAAGTCAGGGTTTGGTCACAGAGCAGCTCCCTCAAGAAATGAAGCTCTCAGCTGGGATGTGATGGGTGGAGAGCACTCTGGTATTAACCATTTCCTTTAGCTCTGTTTGGTCCAAGGCCTTAAATTGCTCTGTGTCTGCAGGGTCCTCACCTACCACTGCACCTGGGCAACCCATTCCCTGTGATTAGGATACTGCAGAGCCCACCAAACCCTACCTCCTGCTAATGGGCTTGGAGGAGAAGCAGGCTCACCTGACCAAAACAGAGAGCCAGTGCCACTTACAGAGACTCACCAGACCAGCCATAAAATCTTTCCAAGGCAGAGCTGTCCTCAGAAGGTTACACAAGAGCAAAGATGGCTTAAAGTAAGAGAAGCACTGATTTTTCAGCCCCTACCTAGTCAACATCCTCTGGCCCTCCAGCCAACTGCAGTAGAAAACTGTATTTCAGCTTCAGAAAGATATTTGATCCAGTATCCCATGAAAGATGCTCCGTTAAACCACGCTTGGACATGAGAGATGTGGTGTGTTTCAGAAAGTGAGGGAGAACCCATAAACCAGGCAAAATGATGAACTGCAACTTGTCAGGGTCGGGGGATGTACCTGGTGATTGGCAGTGATCGCTGCTTGACCCATCTTTCCTCACCTCTTCTGTATAGAGCTGGAAAAAAAACAACAGAACAAATAATAGAATTGGCAGACCACGCTGTATTAGGTGTTGCCATCACCAGGGAAGGACAGGAACATAAAAGAAATTAGGAGACAGGTTAGAAATCGGGGTAGAAGACAAAGAACAGCAGAGAAAAAATGCCTGGCTGCACAGATTTACAGAGGGGATCAAAACCATTCAAGCAACCAGAAAATTCTGTTCTGCACAGGGTTTTGGTAGCTCAGATTTGTAAGTGTTGTGAAACAAAACCCAAAAGTGTGCCCAGAAGGGAGTGACTGCCCACAGTCCCCTGTGTCAGAAAGTTACTGAGGTGGTTTTTCTGCCTGAAAAGGAAACTCTCAAAAGGGCATGAACAACCCAGATACAGGGGACCTGAAGGTCTGCTCCTATGGTCAATCACCCTGAGGGGGTCCAAAGAGCTTGGGGGTGGGTGGGCAGTCTGATTTCAGAACCTCAGAGCACATCCAACTTTCACCCCCAGGTTTTTTTATTTATTTATTTATTTCTCAGTAGCCTTTTCTTCCTTTAATGCAAATGATACAAACACTCTATTCCCCAAACCAGCACTGGAAGAAAATACTCACTCTGGTAAGAGCCCCTAACATCTCTCCCCAGGCAGCAGCAAAGGAATCTCAAAGGGATTCAAGCAATGTATTCACAGATGCAGAAAACTCCAAAATTCTTAAGCATGCAAAAACCCAAACCAAAACAAAAAAACCACCACTGCAGGAGCAGGCCAAGGGGGCAGCTGTTTGGAAGTGTGGATTTTAAAGCCCCACTTAGGCTGTAAGGTGTGTTGCTAGTTCATTCAGCTCCCTCCTGCAATCCATTTGGATGCAGACACAATAGAAAGAACAGGATTTAAACAAGACAGATGCACACCCAAACAGGCAGCGGGAGGGCTGGAGAAATATCCAGCTCTGGTACTCTCGTGTGGGTATATATGTATTTATTTTCTTTTAAGTATACCTGTAATATTAGATGGATATGGAGATGCTCAGAAATCTTTGCAGGCGACATGATGAGCTCTCAGTATGAAATATCACTCTACCCAGAATTTTTTTCCCATTCTTCTTTGCTTTCTCCTAGTGGATTAGAGAGACAGAACACTGGACTACAAATGAATACCCAGCCAGCTCTGGCCTTCTCCCAAGCCTTAAATTGTTTATTGCCCATTCGATCTCCACTTACAGCCTTGGATCTGCTAATCGAATTGCATCTTCTTTCAATAGTTGGACATTTTTTTCCTTTTAAACACCATCTTATCTAATCTGCACCATTTGCGTTGTGTGAAGCCTGTCTGTGGTACAGGAGGCCAGTAAATCAGTTTTAATACAGCAAAGAGCTCTTATCTAAAGCTGGGCTTTTTTTTTTTTTTGTCTTTAAAGCGTGTCTATGGCTGCTCAAAATAAGGATTTGTGAAAATCGTTTTGGCTCCTGTTTTCTTCTCATGATTTAGGGGGAAAACGTGAGGTTGAACTGTGGCTGAGGTGGAGTTCCTGTGTTTTTTGTCACCATGTCATCTTCTCCACTTCCCAGCCCCCCGGAGGAGAGATGCTGCCGTGACCTTTTTCCTCCCTCGGGGAACAGACAGCTTGGGACGGGCACAATTTGTGTGATGACCCCTGGCCAGCAGGAAGAGGGACCAAAGCTCAGCCAAGATCTCTAGAACTGTCTTAGAAGACACAAGAGTGGCACAGGAAGAAACCCAGAAGATCTCTCTGCACATCCCCCAGGTTAGTGCCGTGCACCGGGTTTGGTACCGGAGCAACAGCAAGTGGCAAGATGGACCACTTAGGAGTTCTTTGTTGCTCCTTGCTTCTCAGGTGACTTCTGCTGCACTCAGCCACTTGGATTTCCCAGGAGGCCTGACACACAGTCCTTGAGGAGCTTTGCAGGTTGCTGCAACTCACTGGTTTCTGATTTATAACCATTTTTGTCATCCTAACGCTTCTTTGTGCATCAGGGAACATTCCTTGTCCCCCAACCCCCTTGCAATTGCTGAGAACAAACCTTGACTTTTAATATTAATTGCAAGATAAAACAAATAAATAAAGAAAGAAATTCTTAGAGACTTATTAACCAAATGTTTTAGGAGGGAGCATGATGCTGCTTGCAAAGCCCTATCACACAGACCCTTTTAAGCTGGAGTATCAAACTAGACACACGTTTGCTCTCACTCTCCACCAAGTCCTTCCTCCACGCCTGCAATTTCTGTTCGAATTTGATCTCTACTTTTCCTAGGTCGTAGCTGAAGTCTGCACATTCCTCCCCACCTCTGAGCCCTGATGGAAAGCCACCACATCAACTCAGCCCCTTCTGCCAGCCCACTTCCCAGCTATGGCAGACATCAGCTTTGAGAGAAAATTTGGAGGCCTTTTCTCCCATGCTCACACAGGATCCTTTGGAAGGATCACACCAAAATTAGATCAAAATGGAGATTTCTGCTTTCTGGTCCTGCTATGAATAGACCAGGAGCATCTTTTGTCCCAGACCTCATCCTGCAGTTCGTCTTTATGAGCAGTGGCCCCACAACTTTTGCCTCTTGGACCTACCCTAAGAAGAGGACCTCAGCCCTCTCCTTGCCTTGTGTCTCTGAGTGGCTGGCAAGCTAGAGCCAGGATGAGGCCAAAATACAGACCTGGATCTGGCTGGTGTTGTTTCACCTGAATCAACACACAAAAAAAGGGGCAACTCCCCACAAACTTACCCACACTCATCCACTCCTCCCCTGCCACTGCGAAAATGATGACATCCCAAACACACCACTACCTTCTCCTGCTAGGCCAGCTGAGTCCCGTGATGGTAGTGGCCAAGTCTCCTCCTTCTCCTGGGAGAGCTGATTCTGAGCTTCAATTAAATCCAATTTCAATAGACTCCAAGCCAACAGGCTTCACAATTATTCCCTTTTTACTTCCTCTGTGTGCATGGTCACTGAGTCTTGTTCCTCACTGCAGGAGAGTCTGCTGACTAAACCTCCTTGCTTATTTAAAACTCAGCAGCCTCAACCCACTCCCATTTTGCCACCTGAGACCAAAAAAGAAAAAAACTGGAGTCCTTGAGTCATTAAAATCAAGATGCAATTAGCACCAACACCAACTGGCTCCCTCCCTCCCTCCTATTCCGTGCCCATGGCTGAAGCTCCTTCCTTTGTGAGCTCTAATGCGTGTTTAATGTGCAACTTAATTATTTGATTACAATGGTGTAATTATGTAATTGTAATGTATTGTGCAAGTTGGCTGGAAGGAGACGGGAGACATTTGCTGAGTGGCGTGGGATAAACAGAGGAATAAAATCAAGGAAACAGGATAAATCTACTGAGATGACTGCTTGGAGGAATAGCCAAGAAAATGGGCGCTTTGGAAAACAAGAAGTAGCTGGGCTTTTTTAAAAAAAAATAATCTTAATTAATTTATTCTTTGTAATCAGTGAGAAATTTCCTTCCCCTTTGCCAAAGTGTGAGCATGGCTGTGCTGGAAGAGCAGAGCCAGGAAGGCTGTCCTGCCCCTGCCACACTCTGACTGTCACTGCTCCTAGCAGGACAACTGGAACAGGGGCCCAAATTGTTCTGAGCTGGCCAGAACCATCTGCAAATCAGCAAAGCTGAAAAAACCTCCCACTTGGCCATGGAAATCTGTGTGGATGCAAAGTGGTTTGTGGCAATTTATTGCAGAGCAGTAACTCAGGGACCTGGATTCACCCTCTGGGTGATGTCAGGGTGACAAGTTTGTTCTGTGTCAGCTGGACATGAGATGAGAACACTCATGTCCACAGACTGAACCCAAAAATGGAGGGGAAAGTATGCTCACAAATAAGCAAAAGCCACAGGGGAGCTCACTGCAAGAACTGCAAGCACATCCTACAGACAGATTTTTGTGTCCAGCTTTGTAAGTTCTCTGCTTTCTTCTGCTCTCCTTCAAAAGGCAAATCCACATCCACCCTTTTCCCACATTCTCAGGGAGACCACATCAATGCATAAGACTACCAGGTGCCTAGACAACCAGTTCAGCCTCCTCACCCAACTTCTGGTGAGGTACAATCCACCTGCAACCTCCCAGGTTTCAGTGGGAGACACAAGCCCATGGTGTATTTCTCAGGTAGCCCTCTGAACCTGTTCCTCCTATTCAACCTATTTATTGAGAGCCAGCAGAAGGCTTGCAGCAGTAAAGCTTTCCAAGACAGGGTTCCTCCAGTCAGAGCTCAGCTCCCACAGCACCAGCAAAGCCAACACCAGAGGAGAAATGTGCCCATAACCCTTGAGGGTCACACTGCTTTAGAGGGGACACATTTATACACAGCTGAGGTTCTACTCATGGCTACCTCAGCCAAGGTTTAATGATGCTTTTAGCCTTCCCAAGCCAAACTCTGGTAAATTTGTTTTACCAAACCCCCATTTTTCAGTGGTGGACCCATTTCACAGCAAGCTCACAGGGAAGAAGTTTCTCCTCACCTTGAGGTGGAACTTCCTATGTTCCAGCTTCAACCCATTATTCCTTGTCCTGGGCACTACCAAAAAGAGATTGGCCCCTTCCTCTTGACACCCACCCCTCAGATATTAGACATCCATAAGATCCCCTCTCATCCTTCTTTTCTCAAGGCTGAACAGACCCAGGTCTTTCAGTCTCTCTTTGTAGGAGAGAAGTTCAGAAAGATCAGCCAAGGAGCAAAGCCCATGCTGGGGAAGAGGTCCCTCAGCCAGCCAACACCAGCAAAAGCAAGCCAGACCAGGAGAGATGGTGAAAAGACCCAAGTTACCCCAGGTATATGCAGACTCCAGCTGCCAAAAGTTGTGTTACTAGCCCCAGGCAGGTCCTGATTTCAGTCCCAGGGTTGCAACTCTCATAGAATCATAGAATAGTTTGGTTTGGAAGAGACCTTGAAGATCATCCAGTTCCAACCCCCTGCATGGGCAGGCACACCTCCCACCAGCCCAGGTTGCTCCAAGCCCCATCCAACCTGACCTGAGACACTGCCAGGGATGGGGCAGCCACAGCTTCTCTGGGCAACCTGGGCCAGGGGCTCAGCACCTTTCCCCAGGAACCTTCTGCATAAGTTTACATCAGGGTTAACTATGTGCCATATACAAACTGCAGAGTAGTCAAGTTTCACTTTCCCATTTCCCATGGAAAAAGCTGCAAGAGGGACTGGGAGAAAAAAAATAAATACATTAAAAATTAAAAAAATTTAAAAAAAAAAAAATCCTCCCCAGGCTCTATCCCTTCCCAGACATATGCACTTTGGAATGGGACATCTTTCTGAACCAAACACCAGAACCTTGAAAAATTCTGCTGTCTCCTAACTCACAGGGAGACAATGACAGACAGAGAGTGTTTCACCAGAAGTCAGCACTCAGCAACAAAGCTGCAGGATAAAAATGTATGTTTGGCGGGGTTTACCTTTTAAAGAAAGAAGGTAATCTGAAGCCAGAGAAAAAATATTTCTGCTTTAAAATCAGGAAAATAAAGAAAGATTTATATGCATTCCCAATTTCCAAAAAAATAATCATTTAATGGCATCCTAAAAAAATGGATCTGACATAGCCCACATGCTCCATTCTGTTACATCCAAATAAAAATGACAAGAAAACTTTCTCTGCTGAAGGTTTCTTGCTGTTTGGCTGCCTACAAGGTAAAAAAGTCCACAGGCTCTCTTGTGCCACCCAGGATTTCTACAGCAGCTCTCCCAAAAGCCATCAGGGCTCTCAGCTTTAAAACCTCCAACCAATTCTTCTGCCATTCCAGAAGAATTGCTCCTGGGCAAAAGAAGAGAGGTCTCCTCCTGTGGATCTGGAGAGCTGCATCCATCACCCAATCTGTGAGGTCTGAAATTCCTTCCCCCCCTTTCCATCAGAGTATTTGTGTGCTTTTCTAACTGTTTGAGAATTATTATGTTGAGCAAAGGCTTGTCTAGCTCCCCAGGGAGGTGGCACAGACATGTTATAAATTCACCAGACTTGCAATGAACACAATTTAGCACCATCTCCCCACCTCCAAATACTCTGGGTTCTTCTTGCCTTGCAGGAAAGAAAAACAACCCAAAACTTGAATAATGCACCAGTGATGGTTTTGATTAAGATTTGCAGATTTGCTTGGGGTGCTGTGACATTCACTGAGCACAGAGCCACCCCCAGCAAGCCCCCATCCCCATGGAGAGATTGATGGGGAAGAGAAGAGCCCAGCACTCAACCAGGGATGAGGGGAAATGTGATTTCCCTCCCAGGGATGGTGCCAGTCGGAGGGTTGGAAGGCTGCTTGCAGCCTCCTTGCTTCACCCCAGCCCATCCCTGACCTCCCAGCACCACTGCTGACCTTGATGGCCAACACAAAGCCAAAAGTTGGGATGTGTGGAGCCTTAGAAACTCATTTTTACAGAGGAGGGAGACACTGGCATGACAGCTTACCATGCCCCTGAAGAGAGGGCTGCAGTCCTGTGTTAGGGAAGGAAAGCTGGATGAACACTGTGAATTAAAAAGAGACGGAGAACACAGACCAAACATCTTCCCTTCAGTGAATAAAATGCACAAAGCATTTCCAGCCCATGAAGAAAATGGGAAAAGCTGGGGGGAAGCTGGGGGGAAGCTATGGGTAAGCTGGGGTGGGGCTTTTCACCAGAGAAGGTAGTGACAGGACAAGGGGTAATGGTTTTAAACTGAAAGAGGGGGGATTTAGGTTAGATACAAGGAAAAGATTCTTCACCACAGGGTGGTAAGATACTCAGGAAGCTGTGGATGCCCCTTCCCTGGAAGTGTTCAAGGCCAGGCTGGATGAAGCCTTGAGCAATCTGGTCTAGAGGGAGGTGTCCCCTGCATGTGCAGGATCCAACGTGTGTTGGATCTTGATGATCTTTAAGGTCCCTCCCAATCCTGACCATTCTATGATTCTATGTCCCAGTAATCTGATTAAGACCATACAATGCAACATGAACTATGGTATAAAATTTTGTATGTGAGCACTTGGCACAGCTCTGTATCTCCACTGTGTGTTTTCACATCCTTCACACCTGCCCCAAAACCACTGATGTTGGTGGCACAGGTTTTGGACCAGGCCTTTCTCACACTGCTGAAAAGATCTTCAAGGCAAAAGGACTGGGATCCAAGACATTAGTTTTAGCTGAAGAGTTAATGGACCTCAAGGCCAAGGAAAAACACTGAAATTATGGACTCTGTTGCTCTGGGAATGCAAGCCGAGTCGTCTGTCCCATTGGGCTGGAGCAGAACTCTCAGGTATAGTGGAGTCTCTGCAATGTTGGGTGCTATCTCTATTGGAAAGTGGTCCAAAATTTTACAAAATTCACAAATAAACTTCCTCCAGGACAACTAAGCACAAAGGTACCAGCTCTGACTGAGGAAGCCTCCCTGACATTGATGCCAGAGCTCAAACAGGACACCAGGAGAAGAACCACTGTACTTGCACTGCATTGCCTCTAACTTTTCACTCAGTTCCTGCTACTTTGAACTGTTCTTGAAGTCCAAGAAGGTGGATAGATGACTCCCTGCACTCCTATCACCCACTGATAAAGGCTTGGATCTTCCTTGCTATTGGTCTTTGCAGTTTAAACTAACAAAACCTCTGTTCTTAGGGAAAAAAAAACTCACTCCTGCTTAGAGACCCCAACCCACCTGTGCCTTAGCCCATGAAAGGCTATGAAACATTCATCTTCCACTTCTCCAGTAATGAAAAGCTGGTTGCTTTCTGACCCTGACCCAATCTTCTTTCTCTCCACTTCCCCACAGCTGGGTGAGCCCCTTGGCCTCTCCTCTGCCCAGCCCAGAGCTGAGTAACTTCACAAAAAAACCCAAATCCACCACAACCTTTTTCTTATAGACAACCAGCTTCTCGTGTAAGCATTAAATATCAATTATATGAGAAGCTGTGCAGTGCTTTAATTATAGTCATGAAAAATCATCCCATTAATCAAGTTTCTAATCAGCCACTTTCTGGTAATAAGGTGGCAACTGTTATTTTATTGATTAACTCTTAACGAGCCACTGAGATAAATCAATTCTACCTTTTTTGTGTGTGTGTGTGTCCTGTCTTGCAACAGGAAAAATTCTTCCTTTATCAGGAACTTTGCCTGAGTGCAAAATCAGCTCCTTGTTGCTGCTTTCAGGCAGGGCTGCTACCTCCCTCTGGGGTTTGCTCATCCTGGCCAGAAAGCAGGCTCCTTGCAGCCCAGGCTTCATGGAGGGAGAGCCCTGTCACCTTTCAAAGATATGATTTGGGAGGCTGGGTCAAAAAAAAGAGATAGGAAAAGGAACAAGGAACAAGGAACAAGGAACAAGGAACAAGGAACAAGGAACAAGGAACAAGGAACAAGGAACAAGGAACAAGGAACAAGGAACAAGGAACAAGGAACAAGGAACAAGGAACAAGGAACAAGGAACANGGGGGGGGGGGGTGATATAACAAACAGAGCTTTGCCTTTCGAGAGGAGATGAAAAGAGCTCAGTCTAGCAAAACAAAAGCCAAGAAGGGACATATCCATGGTTTAGAAATACATGGAAGGGGGAAAAAAAAAAGGGGGGAAGGAGGAAACATGGGTGGAAAAAAAAAGAGCCATTTCAGTCAAGGAACAAATGAGAACAAAGCAGCTGTGAATTAATATAAGCTGGAGTTTAGAAATACGTGCTAAGAGGCTCAGAGCAGAGAGAGTTCCTAACAGGCTTCCCTTGGGAGCCACTGGGTAAAGTCCAGACAAGGATCTCAGAGATCTTGAGCTGAGAGGGGTTATTGCAAAGAGTCTGGAGTGGTTCAGCATGGAGGCAGAGCTCCAGGGAGCCTTCCCTGTCTGCAGAGAGGGCTTGCTGGGATCCACAGCCAGGTTGGACGTGAAGCCACTTGATTAATTATGGCCTCTGCTGACTTCTCCCACCCACTGCTCAGCTCCACACCAATTATTCAGGATCAGCTCGTAATAACCCATTGAAGAGGTACAGCTCTTCATTTGCATAAGCAGTTTCAGCCAACACAGTCTGCTGAGGCAGAAAATATACACTGACTACTGAGCAAGGCTGGGGGCATTTGAAAAGCATGTGACAGCACACGACTAGTGACAATGTGTGTTCCTCCTGTTTCCCCTGAAGGCTCACCCAGCACAGGACTCCAACCCAAACTGATTTGAGCCATGTTTAAAAATTAAAAAAAAATAATAATAAATTAAAAGAGATGCAGAGTGTTTCTAGATTTAAATGCAACTCCCAGAGAACCCCATCTAAGCAATATCGAAGTTTATACAGAGCTGCAAACTGATATCTAAAAAAATAGAGGTTGGAGGCAAGCATCTGGCTTCTCCTTAGAAAGGTGCCATGAGGCAGCATGTTAAGGTCCAGGCCTGACCCACCTGATGGATCCAGCCCCACACAATCCCCAGCTTTGCTGTTCCAGATGGGCTGGTGGCTGTGCTATGTCTCTAGGAGCTTGCCCAAGTTTTGGAGAGATCTGTTCCTGGCAGGGGTTAGCTGCTGAGTACCCACAAGCAGGAGATGTTTGCAGACCTGTGCAACCTGGTTGCAGCAGTTTTTTTACAGCTGTGTCCTCTCCTCCCACAAAATCCTAAATAGCCCTGGAGCTGGGGTGCACCAATATTGGTGGAGGCAAAGAATCCCCATGTGCCCTTTCCTCTGCCCTCCTGCCCTTTCCTTGGCTCTTATTCCACATATCCTACAACTGCTTGAGCAACCTCCAGCAAGATGCCCCCCTGGAGCCTTGCTAGCCCCTAGGAAGGACAGCTGGCCACACACGTCTGCCTCGGTGTGGTGTGGCCTTCCACAATCCCTTCTCACTTCCCAACCTCGTTTATTCCTTCCACACATTTGCTGCATCAGTAAAACCACACAGCACCAGCAGCAACACCCTGGACCAAAGCAGGGCCTGCAGCATCAGATGTGTCTGACAAACCAGAGGTATGATGAGAGGTACCTGCACGGAACAGTCCTGTCCAACAGGCCTTAGAAGAATCCAGACAACAACAATTTCATTCCCATGCTGATCCTGCTGGCAGCATTTTCTCTGGAGATGCTGGGCACTGAAGAGCTCTGCTTGGAGCAAAACCGAGATGAGTGGTGGGCTGAGAAAGACAACAAATCCCTTCCAGAGTCTCCAGCATCCCAGTCTCTTCCTGATAACCTCAGATCCATCTATCTCTCCTCTGGGTAGGTGCAGGCAGGTCAGGAAAAATTTTGCTTCCTGCTGTTTGGGTTTAGAGTGAAAAAAGGCATCTCCAGACTCCAGGACAACAGCCCTGGCCCCTCATTTTATTTTTAACTGATAGAAAAAAAGGAAATTTTTCCCTGTTAGCTTTCAGGGAAGAAGGGCAGTAAATCTACACCAGCTTTTACCAAAGTCCTTCCATAGGCTGCAAAGCTTCCCCCACGCACACACCCGACATTTTTCGATACACTTCACCCCCTGACTGGGGAAAACCCACAAAACCAGCCCAGAGTGCAAACGCCTGAGCCTCTAAAGAATAATGAAAGGCTCCCTGGGGTCACTTCCAGCAGCCCCCTTCCCTCGGGAGAACGTGTTCAGCCCGGGCACTGCTGTCACTTTGTGTGGCCTGGGACAGGAGCAGCCGGCGGGGAAGGACAAAAGGGAGAGGGAGGGAAGAGGGGCTGGAAAAGCTGCAAACTTTGCCAGGCATCATTCAGACCTGGATAAAGGGAGAGTAAAAACGAGCTGGCTGAAAGGGTCAGCCCAGCCAGAGCTGTTTTGATTTATTCTCCGCCACCACGGCAATTATTTATTCAGAAATTAAACAAAACACACACACACAAAAAAAAGAAAGGAGACTGGATGCCTGCTCAGAGGTGGCATTTGTGGGAGGAAGGAAGGTACAAGGACCCCACCCAGGGAGGGCTGTCTGACACTTCTGTATCCCTCACCTTCAAGCATAACCTCTCATTTAATTATCTCAATAGGAACAGTGGGAGGGAAAAAAAAAAAAAAAAAAAAAAAAAAAAAAAACCACACACACACACACAAAAATACCCCAACCAACCAAACAAAACACCAAAGGAAGAAGGCAGTAGGGAGAGCAGGCACTGTTTTCTCAGTCAAAAGCTTCTCCTGCTTCCCTACAGCAGTCTCAACCTCCCTGGCTCAGTGTGTTGCTGCTCTAGACACCCCCTTTGTGCTCCCCCATCCCCTGGGAAAAGCCACCTCCCAGCAATCCCACTATTTCCCCAACCCCCTCCTCAGCAGCACGTGAAATGCTGCTCAGCCCCACGGGGCTGGCAGAGGGACAATTCCCTCCCCAAGCCCTTCACAGAGATGAACCCCTTCCCAGGCATCATCCAGCAAGTGGGACCCCACCCCTGGGGACACTGGTGGCAAGGCTGAGCTAGGTAGGAGAAGCTTGCATGGGAAAGCATAAATGAAACCCCCTAAGGAAAGAGAGACAGAACAATTCAAGGACACAGCTCACTGCTGTGAGATCAATGCCATCGAATAAGACATTTCCAGGCCAAGCCTTACTGGGGTTTGGAGACTCCCTGGATGAGACAGGGAGAAGCTGGAGAGATGTTCAGGGCCACTGAACCTCAAGCACAGCCTCCATAATCCCAGGTTTTGCTCCAGAGCCTGAAGACAACATCCTTTAGGGAGTGGGTATTTTCCTGGAGGCTTTTCCAGGCTCAGGCATCTCATTTTCCAGAATATTAACAAGGCCAGGAGGGCTAGAAATGTACTTTGGCTTCTAGGTGACAGCTGAACTACATGAAATCAGGTTCTGGGGCTCTAGGAAAACACCATAAATACTCTTAAGTCTTGCAAGAAGACCACTCCTATTGACAAGTGAAAGCTTTTTCCTACCCACCACTCCTCCAGGCTCCTTCACCTTCTCTCATTCCTGCTCAGCAGCTTCATCTTCACTACCAGGAGCAAGTGTTCTGAGCCCAGCCAGTGCCCCCAGCATTAGGTCTGTGAGCAGATCACCCTCCTGCTCTGGGAGAAGGACAGGAGAAGACTCAGCCCAGCAGCCCAGATAGGGCTTCCATGCATGGTGGGGGCAGAGGAACACCTTGCTGTGAGGTTTCTCCAGACATTTGGCACCCCACAACCAAGAAGAGGCTTCAGCCCAACCTAGGTGATCCCCACCATACAGTAAAAACCAGCTCTGTGCTGTTACACAAACAGGTCTGTCAGGGGTTCCTGGATTTTGCCTTCTCAGAGCAGGGAAAAGAGGTGGGAAGAGACCTCCTGGGCCATCAGTCCCAGTGACACCTTGTGCAAGCCTATAGAGATGCCAACCAAATGCCACCCCAGGTTGCTGCACCTGGAACAGCTTCTAGGACAGGTTCTTGCATAGCCCAGCAGCAAGGAAGAGGTTAACCCATCCCAACAGTGCTGTTAAGCCCATTCCCCATCCCCATCTCCTGCACCCTCTGGCCACACTTGTGTTTCACATCAATGCTGCCCCTCACTCCCAGATTTTCCTAGCTCCTCCTGTTACAAAGCTTCTAAACTCAAAGATTGAGCACTTCTAAATATCAGATGGAGAAACCAAGTAAATAGTGTGGAAAATATTATTTATTCCTAAATGGGGACGTCAGGACATCATTCACACAAAAATAATAATAAAAATGATGAGGGAAGCCTGTCTCCAGGGCTGTAAAATACCACATCAAACCCTCACCATCTCCACAGAGTCCTCTGCAGTACTTGCCAGCAATTAAACCTAGAAACACAGCAAGTAACAAGTGATGAGTTTTCTCTCCAAGCCTCACTCCTGAGCCCCAAATTCTATCTCCAAAGACCTGGTCACTGTGCAAGGAGAAGTCAAACAAGGCAACTCTCCACCCACATGAGGACAACCCGTACCAGCTGGAGGAGCAGGAGCTTTGATGCCTTTGAGTCTTGGTGGCTGTGACTTCTAGGAAGCCCAGGAGACCTCTGAAGGTTCCTGAAGGCAGGCACACGAGTCACCAGGATGTCCTTTTCTTGGTCCTCTGGAGCCCCAATCACATCTCTGAAGCCACCAAGGCTGAAGAAGCCAACGAGAACACCTCACCCCCAAACATCACTGAGTCTCCCTCACACACACACACACAGACAGCAAAATGCAGTTTTCAGACCATTTTGAAGCATGCCAGAGAGAAAGGATGGTGGCAGCCCCTGGGTGCCTAGAAGGATAGCTCTCAACAGCTCCTGCAAATGGCTCCACAAACTTTAGTGACAGCATAATTGCACATTATCTCCTCCAGCTTCACTTTGACGAGCTAGGGGACAATACAGAGAGCAAGGAGACTAATATTCCTATTGACATTTCCCCAAAAATACCTCCTCCCCCGATGAAGCCTTATGAATATGGAAAGCTTGCCTGAAGGCTTTGCTTAAATACAACGTGTGAGTATTTAATCAGAAGATGTGGAGGCCCTCGAACAGCACTGGGCCCAGCACTTTGTTAGGATGTGCAAGACATTTTTCCCTTTTCATGGGCATTTCTGTTTACAATCCTTCCTCTAAAAGGGCTTATAAAAGATTCACTCCGCCTCAGCATTTGAAACAAGAGCTAGTCAGAAAGGAGGATTTCATCTCCTATTTCTTCCCTGTGGGAATTCCTAATGAAAACCATTTTTTTTTTTTTTTTTTTTTTGGCTAAACCTTTCCAGAAGAAACAAAAAGAAAGTTGGGTTTTTTTTCTTCCTCAATTAAAAAAAAAAAAAAAAAAGTGAAAAATAAAACATTTCAGCCCAACAAATTGGGAATTGAGATGACTTCCAGAATGCCCAAGGAGAAATGCAGGGGAAAACCCAGAGCAGGGAAGCACAGTGGTTTATGGACCAGGTGTCTGGCTCCCAAAACTGGTTGGTTGGGAAACGAGTTCCTGAGTATTCCTACGAGGTCAAAGATTTTGAAAGCTGTCGGTGTCTTTGGGTGCACATCTCAGAGGAAAGCAGCTGGCTTTTCTGAAGGCACACACTCAGCATCTTCTGAAAAGCAAAACTGCTGAGAGTTTGTGGGTTTTTTTTGGTTTGGTTGGGTTTTTTTAACTCCTTTTTTCCCCCCAAGGGTGAAATCCATGGAAGCATGTAGGATTTTTAACCCCACAACAGCCATAAGGAGGATATCCCCCCAGCACAGCTTTTTGGGCATGGATACCAGTAATCTATTGGTTTCCTTCAATGCCACTTCTGACAAGAGTCTGATTTTGACAGATTTATATTTAGACTCACTTTCTTTTACTTTTTTGTTGTTGTTTTCAAGGATTTCTGTTTACCTTCTGGGTAGAGCTCCAAGTTCACCCACGGAGGCAACCATCGAACCATGGAAAAAGAACAAAAAGTAAAGGATGTGCTAAAAAACAAAAATCCATAGTATCTGTAATACCTCAATTAAGGGAGCATAACTATTGAAGCCTGAAGTATTTGCAGAATCTAAGCCATCAGTTCTGACAGCAGAAAGTGCCACTACTGGAGCTGGGAAAAAAAATCCTTGCCTTTCAGCTCAGAAGCAGGGAATCTCTCTCTGCCTTGAAAGACCTAAATGCCCCCTCCAAAACTGTTCTTTAGTTCTGTTGAAATCCCCAGTTTTGGTTTTCTGTTCTACCTTTCAGGTTTCTACTGGCAAAGCTGGTTTTGTGGGGTTTTTTTCATTTTTTTTCCTTTGCCTCGACCCCACGAATATTTTGATTTTATAACGTGATTGGAAAAAGGTTTAAAAGAAAAGTTCTGCTTTCACAAGCTGGCCAGTTTACATGGACTCAAGTCTCTGGAATATAATAGGGATAAGCAAACTTCTGGTCCTGGTCCAAATTTCAGAGAGCAGGGCAAGAAAAACTGTTCATGGATGACACTGGTGAACTAGAAAACACCTTCAAAGCTGATCAAACACTTTCTCAAAGAGGCTGGGAATGGGAATTCTGTGGAATAGCTGCAGTTCAGGGAGCATTCTGCTGTCAGGTGCTCTTTCATTCCAGTTTCTCTCTCTGAGAACAGGCAGCATTGGTATTTGGAAAGCTTTGTGTTTCTCCACCCACGAGTTCCCCAGACAAGCCCCCTCCAGAAGTTAAATCTTTCCATTTGATGTCCTTCCAGGTCACTGGCCAATCTGTCACATCCCTGGGGTGACCTGGCTTTTTAGGGAGCCAGGAAGCGACAGGGAAGAGCTGCTTTAACACTTGCAAATGGCACCACAGACAAACCACCAACCTCAAGTCAGCAAATGAAAGGCACAGCTGCTTCCTCGGCCACCGGAGACTTTTTGTCCCTGTGATTTCATGCAGGAGGATGGGTTTTTCTTTTTCCCAGCCACAAGAAACAAGTGCAGCAGGATGCAAGTGGGTGGCTTGCTTGCCAGCTCCAAAGACAGGACAAAAACAGATCCTCCTGAGAAAGGGCACCACATGTCACCGAGACCACTAGAAATGCTGCCGGGCTCCCAGCATCACAACCACTTGGCAAGATCAGGCCAAGGTTCCCCGTGGTTTGCATCTCCTCCATTTCATGAAGCCAGGAGCTCTCACCTCCTGTGGTTTTGCTGGATCTGCAGAGACCTTTCCCCAGGTCACACTGTACTATTCCTTTTCCTGAAGGAAAGTGAGGTCTGTGCAGCAGCCCTGTAGCAGGGAGGGATTTTGCCTCTTCCCATGCTGGGCTGGCTACTGGGACCATCCACCCAAGCACAAGGCACAAGCTGGACCTGCCCAAGGCCCATATGTCAGCAGAGGGAAGGACAGTCCAACCAACCCACTGTGGAAATTGTTCTGATCTGCCTCCTGGGCACTCATTTCATCCTCATCCTGGGCAAGGCCAGGGCTCCCTGCAGACAGCACCTGCCAGCCAAGGACACAGCTTCCATGGCTTCACTGCACAGACTTTCCACCTAGGTGAACAGAGAGGTTGCAAGCAAATAACCTGCAGGAATTTAGATCAGCAGATGGTTCTGCTACCATCCAGTCTTAATCCAGAGATGGGCACCACATCCTCTCTCATGGGGAACAATAAACTCAGACGACCCCTTGGAAAAACCCAATGGATTTCTCCTGGGCCACCAGCCCTGTGTTAATAGAATGGTTCAGGTTGGAAGGGACCTTAGAGATCACCTATTCCAACCCCCCCTGCCATGGCCAGGGACACCTCTCATCCAGACAAGGTTGCTCAAGGCCTCATCCAGCCTGGCCCTGAACACCTCCAGGGAGGGGGCAGCCACAGCTTCTCTGGGCAGTCCTCAAGCAATGGGGAACAAATCCCTCACCCCAGTGGTCATCACTTCCAGAGTGCTGATGAGAGCCCGTAGTGCCAGCCCAGTGCTTGCTCCATCCATCCATCCATCCATCCATCCCAGCTCCTCAGCAGCAGGAGGTTTTGCAGGGCAAGGCTGCCTGGGGCTGAGCTTGGCCCCCAGCCACATGGCTTAAACACTTTGTGCCAGAGGATAAACTCAGGAGCCTGAAGTACAGCTTCATCTTATTGCAATAAAGAAGAATCAAGTAATGACAAGCCAGGAGGTGAGCAATGGGGTAATGGGCAAACAGCCACGGAGCAAAGCAAAGGGAGACCCTCTCCTCACCCATTAGCAATACTGCTTTAACACCAGACACTTTTTCTTTAACATTGGTATCAGCACCACTCAGGAATATTGCCAAGCCCAGTGTGTTTATTTTTATGGCAAGGAAAAACTGGTCCTGCTTGCAGAGAGGCACACACATCCCCCCAAAATCCAGCCCTCCAGCACAGCTCTGCTCCAGGGGGAGGCTTGCAGCAGGAGGGGTGAGCTCCTGAGGTTTGCTGCCAGGGTGAAGTCAGCCCCCCAGGCAACTGAGGCCCTTGCAGCTATCTGGTTCAGGCTTTTAGCTACCACCCATCCACACCTGGTCACCCAGTGCTCTGCAAGGGGGTGCCCCATGGAGTGAAATGAAGAAGGAATGGCAGTTCAGGGCACAGCTTCTTTTGAGCACTTGGTCAAACTAACCATTTCCAGCAAAGCTGACTTAGTTTCACAATGCTTTGGCCAAGCTGATTTGCAAGGCACTAAAGGCTTGGACCTCTAAACATCTCAGGCAAGCTCAGTTGCCCACTCATGCTAAATCAGAGCTCCTGTCAAAGCAGGGCCCTTTAGCAGTGACAAAAGCATCCCAACAGGTCTTACAGTAGCAGGTGCACAAACACAGAAGCAGCAGCAGATTTCAGGGTTCCAGCCCCTCTGAGATTGTTTTAGCTTCTTGGACCAGAAACCACAGAAATAATTGGCCTGTGAGAAGCCCAGGCCTTCAGGTGCATTCCAGGTATCCATCCTAATTCCATTTCCCTAAAGAAGCCAAGTGTCCCAGGACAAGGAGAAGAGCATTATGTAGTTTCCATCGGGTGCCTGGCAGCGTAGCTCACCACAGAACCACAAATGAGAGATCCTCCCCCAGATCAAAATGAGCTTCCAGCAAAGCCCACCTCAGCAATGCCAATTAATAAACACACAGCTGGCTCATCCCAAAAGCCCCAGATCCAAATTCCCTGGAACACGGGGAAGAAGAGGATGCTAACCTGTCTGGTAACTGCTGTGCCTCACAAAGAGCCAAGCCAGGAGCTCCAGACTTTAAAGGGTTTGAGCAAGGCTTTGACCCTTCTCTCTTCCCTGTCATTTGTGTCTCTTTCTGATTTCCCTCACGCTGTGGCATCTAGAGCACCCAGCTGGACAAACAGGAAGCTGAAAAGCTTGAACTAGAGCTAATTTGCTGTGATAATCACAGGAGGATGGCACGGCTTACCAAAGAGAAGAACCACACAGCAAGCAGCACCATCTGCCACCGACCCTTGGCACGACTGTGCTGGAGTCCTCTCCTCAAGCCTTGAATGTTCCTCTGAATGGGGTGATGCCTGATTTCCAGGGAGCTGGGGAGGAAGGGGAAACACAGTCCAAGTCAGGGAGCTGCCCAAGCATGGCCGTGACAGAAGCCAAGCAGACACAGAGGAGCCAAAGGACTTTCACCCAAGCAGCACATTAAATATAAAAGGGAAGACGCTGGGGATGTTAATGTACAGCATCAGGATTTATTTCCCCCTCCTGTTCTCACTATCATGTGACAACATTAATTAAATGTGTTTCTGACCCTGCTGAGCTTCTTTAAATATTTGCCGTTCTCCACAAGCACTGTTTGGTTAATGAAATGAAATTAATGAGCTCATTAGATCGTGCTGTAATCTTTCAGAGGCGAGCCTGGCACTCAGCTTCACCGTTCCCTTTTTCCTCTCCTCTCGTGGTTTCAACTCGAGGCGTTCAGCTCCAGAAGCAACAGCTCAACAGTGGAGGAATCAATTAACAGGGCAGCTGGGCACAGGCAGGGGGAAAGGAGGAAAGACCAAGGCTGAGGAGATGTAGCTCACTAACTTCCCCACGGGAGCTGATCCCCCAGAGCCCGTGACTCTGGGCAGACACCAGTGGATTATTTCATTTGGTGGATGCTTCACCAAGGTGCAGCTCAGCTCAAGGAGTCTGATGGGGCAGGACCTGAATCCATGGCTGCATCCACTCTGATTTTGTATGGGGAAAGCTGAGAGACCTCTCAAAAGAAGAGTTTGGGTTTAAACCTTTCAGGCATGCCTCTTAAAAGCAGCCCCTGGGTCTGGCTGGGAATAGAAGGAGAACTAGAGGAAGCAGTGGGGTTGTCTTCCCACCACTCTGTGATCTCTAAACCCTTTCCTCAAACATCTGAGCAAGGAAAGCACATGTGGCCCTAGTTCCCCCATCCTTGTAGAATCATAGAATGGTTTGGGTTGGAAGGGACCTCAAAATCATCAAGATCCAAACCCCTTGCATGAGCAGGGACACCTCCCACCAGCCCAGGTTGCACGAGCCCCATCCAACCTGACCTGAGACACTGCCAGGGAGGTGGCATCAACAGCCTCTTTATGCAACCTGTGCCAGTCTCTTACTGCCCTCCTGTCAAAGAATCCTTTCCTAATGCCTCAACTAAATCTACCATCTTTCAGTTTAAAACCACTACCACTTCTCCTATCACTACCAAGCAATTCCTCACAGTCTCTTGGACCCTAATCCCCCCCCTTATGCCAATCCAAACAACCTCCAGGCAACCAATCACTCCCACATCTTCCCCCTGCCCTGAGCAATCCTCACAGCTTGGTGTCCCCAGAAAAACAACACCAGGGAGAGAAGCAAGCGAGGTTCTCTCTCTGCCTCAGGCTGCACACCTCACCAAGCCAGCACCACTTCCAACCTTTTTAGAGCAAGAAAGATTCTCCCCAGAGCCACTGCTCAGTTCTTCTATTGTCTTGTGCAGCCTCAGCAAAGAATTAACTCAGATCAAAGACTCTCTACAGCAGCACAAAATCCTCTGACAGGGAGGGAGAGGGGGTGGACAATAACATGAAAAAACGCTTCAGTAAATCTCTTTCCAAGAAAGCAAATAGGTGTAACTCCTGCATGCATATAAGCCCCACAGTTCAGAGATTGTGTTAGCTACGGTGACACCTAAACAGCACTGGAGGAATTCAGGGTAGGAAATGTATGCAAATCAAATTCTCTCTGCGGCTGTGTTCCCCAGCAGATCGGATCACAAAGCTTTAGCAAGCTCTGGGTCCCTGGGCTTTGGTAATTTACCTTTTAGCCCTGAAGCTGCATAACTGAACTGGGCCCGGGAGGAAAAAAAAAAAAAAAAAGTGATGAGCACAACAGGAGGGGAAGCAAGAGGAAAGTGTTCATACAGTCAGGCACTGAAAAATCTTAAAGTAAAAAAAAAAAAAAAANTTTTACTACAAATTAAGCAGATATTTCTCCACTGACAAAACAAACACATAACCCCCACCAAAAAACACAAACAAAAAAAAACACCACAAAAAAGTGAAAGTGATGCCCCAAGTCTCAAAAAAAAACTTCAAGGAAAGCAATGAAGCCAGGCTGAGGAAGTTGGGGATGCTCAGCCTGGAGAAGAGGAGGCTCCCAGGTGACACTGTAGCAACTTCCAAATGTCTGAAGGGGCAACAAGAAAGCTTTTGACATGGGGGTGTAGTGAGAGGACAAGGGGAAAGGGTTTCAACCTGGAAGAGGGGAGATTTAGGTTGGACATTAAGAAAAAATTCTTTAATTCGAGGATAGTGAGCCCCTGGCCCAGGTTGCCCAGAGAAGCTGTGGCTGCCCCATCCCTGGCAGTGTCTCAGGTCAGGCTGGATGGGGCTTGGAGCAACCTGGGCTGGTGGGAGGTGTCCCTGCCCATGCAGGGGGTTGGAACTGGATGATCTTCAAGGTCTCTTCCAACCCAAACCAGCCTGGGATTCAAATGTTAGCCACTATTGTGGAGCACATAAATTTAAAAAAAAAAAACATCTTTCCAATTGCAGGTTTGGGGGACTGAAGGTAGAAAATCCAGACTAGCTGTATTCCCACACTCACCCATTACACCACCCCCCTACATGCAACAGTTGAGCTCAGAGGGCTCTCGAATCACATCCTCTCCATGTCTTAAAGGATTATCATGTTAACTCAAAAAAACCCCAAACAAAAGGAACACAACAATAACACCTCTGTTCTCCTCCCCCAGTTTGAAAGCTGCTGGCACAACAATCAAAATGCCAGGCTCTGAACTAACATATCTTTGGGTCAGCCAGGTCTTTTACAGCCCTACCACGTCCGTGGCTCTGAGGCCATAAAGCCCGTTCAGTGGGGTTCAACTTTCCTCTTGTTTAAAGGATTTGAACGTCACTGCCTTTGGTGACTGATGATTAAAGCAGAAGGGAAAAGTGAGGCTATCATTTATCCCTGACNGGGAGCTGGAAATAATACAGGTTCATTGCCAGCAGGACCCCTGGCCAGAATGTGGAGAAGCAGATATCAAGGGCATCAGGGAGAATAAATAAGGAGAGCCAGCTGAGGGCTCACCATCCCCACCATCCCTCCTGCCTGCAGGTAGGACTTCAGAGGGAGAGATGGCTTCAGGCAGTTGCTGCCACAGAGGAGAAGAATCAGAAGCATAGGATGGTTTGGGTTGGAAGGGACATCAAAATCATTAAGACCTAACTTAATGATCTCCTGTGTGGGCAGGGACACCTCCCACTAGACCAGGTTGCCCAAGGCTCCATCCAGCCTGGCCTCCAACACTTCTAGGGAGGGGGCATCAACAACCTCCCTAGGCAACCTGCTCCAATGTCTTGCTACCCACATGGTGAAGATTTTTTTCCCTAAGATCTAACCTAAATCTCCCCTCTTTCAGTTTAAAACCGTTACCCCTTGTCCTGTCACTACCCTCTCTGCTGAAAAGCCCCTTCCCAGAAGGGGATGAGTGAACACCTGAGGATGGCAAGAGGGGTGCAGCACCACAACACTTGGACAACTCCTAAAATTCCAAGTCTATGCTGGATCTCCAAGAAGTCTTCCACCAACAGGTGCTGAAAACTCAGCAGCAAAGATGTGGCAGGGGNGAGACACCTTGTGACAGCCAAGGAGAAACAGACTCTGCTCTTCAGTGTCCACAGAGCCCCCACAGAAGCCTGGGAGCAAGGAGGAAAATGGAGGAAAAAAATAAAAAAAAAAAAAGGGGGGGGGGGGGTGGGACTTAGGTCTGAGACCTGCAGCTTGAATAGGCAGGATTATTCCTGTTTGTGCTGGAACAAAACCAGAAGAGCAACAGCAATGCAAATCCAAAGCTTTTTCCTCTCCTTTTGCCTGTTCTAGTATTGAAAGATGGGGAGCACTTTAAGATGGTGCCCCAAGATACAACCCAGCCCCTCTTTTCCCTCCCCTTTGATGCTCCCTCCAACACCAGGAACCAAAACTGGCTCCATTCAGGTCACACAGAGTTTTACTACAGCTTTCAATACAAACATAGTCCCTCTCACATCTCAGCTCCTGGTCCAGGGATCACCTGTATTGGATGGATATTCCCATAGGGAACAGGAGGAGGAAGGTGGGAGGAGAGGGTAGGGAGTCAGGTTCAAGTCATGTGAAAACTTGTTCCAGCACATCTTAAAATCCAGGCTACCAGGAACTGTGACATCCCATTTCTTGGGAAGGGGAGGCAGAACAGTAATTAAATTTTCTGATCTTGTTAGCCAATTTCTCCAATCACTGCCCCTGAACTGGAAAAGGGGAAGGGAGAGGGGAGACGCTTGCGTCAGCAACGCTTGTGAGTGAAATTAGGTTTTCACGGATTATTGGGTTAGTTCCACTTCTCCCACTTTTTAATTTATTTGTCTGTATGTGCTGCCGAGCTTTTTTTTTTTTTTTTTTTTTTTAATTAAAATCTGTAGTTTTGGAAGATGAAAACTGAGGAATGGAGGTAGGAGAGACCATGAACCATGACAGCCAAAATCTGCTTCCTTCCCAAACTCCTTTGTTAATCCCTCTTCAAAACAAGACCCTAATAAGAACTCTCATTTGAACTCCAAATAA
This sequence comes from Florisuga fusca, assembly GCA_038090715.1. NCBI lineage: Eukaryota > Metazoa > Chordata > Aves > Apodiformes > Trochilidae > Florisuga > Florisuga fusca. The sequence continues at coordinate 2,480,799 of JAAWXA010000015.1, read as the reverse complement.
CCTTTAGATATTTTTTTTAAGGAGGAAAAAAAAAAAAATCAATTAACTTTGTTCTATATTTAAAAAGAATCAAATTTGCTTGTTACTACTTGAAGTTTGGGGATTGGGTTTTTATATTTGTTTTGCCTAATGCTACAAAAGAAATTGAAGAAGTGCTGCGTGTGCAACCCTCTGCCTCTATTATTTCTCAAGACAGTAACAGTGCCCCTATTTCAGATTTCTTTTGAAATAGAAAGAAGACTAAAATGTGCATATTGGCAGTGTTCAAGTAAATTATCTGCACAATTATTTCCAACTGCCTGGTGAGTGGTTTCCTAGGAACAATGCCAAGGGGCTATTTTGTTCAAGGTTTTGGAATTTTGGATAAAGAAAAACTGAGTGTAGTTCACAGAGTGGCCAGACTTTCCTTTTCATGAAAGCTTTAGGAAGTATGTGTGGCCACACAGCCCATCACTAGCTGGAAGATGCCTACAAAGCTTTCTGGGAACACAGCAAAGAGAAGGCAGCAGTGCTGCAGAATTAAAAACCTGGGGAAAGAGCTGGTCATTCCCTTCACCAGCATCCTGCAATAACCAAGAAAAAAAAAAAAAAAAGCAGAAAAAGCAAAAAAAACCACCAGCAAAAAGCTGTCTGCCCTGGCTCACCTTGTAGACCAATGCTTTCCATGCTACAGAGATGTCTTCCACCTCCTGAGGGACTTTTAGACCAGAATAATTTTCTTGAAGATCTGTCCTGGCATTCTCTGGCACTATTGGGACTGATGGCAGGAATCCCTGCTGCTGGCACAGCTGCCCAGCTCAGCCAGATGAGATGAATGTATAGATGCTGGCCTGCTGTAATGTACAGATGCTGGTAAGCCCAAGGAGGCTCCAGACAGGGAGACCCAAGACCTACCACTGGGTGCAGAATGTAAGAAGCACCCATTCTTCAGGCTCACCCATGTTTCTGCAGCTTCCAGCTTCCTCTTGACCCAAAATATGTAACAAGCTTCATGGCACTGGACCATTTGCTCCTATACTGAGCACAGGTGAAGGATGAACCCGGGAGAGAAAGATGCAGGCAGCAAAGAGACAGCAGCAGAGTTCAACTCAGCCAGAGCTTTGCAGTCATCCAGAAACCCTGCACACCTTTTAGGCAGTGTGTGATCTGCAGCTGCCACCAGCTCACTGCTCCCTCTCATCCTGCCCCTTTAAATGCCCCTCAGGGGAGGCACCTTGCCAAAGACATTTGGAAAGCAGAGCTGGGAAAGCAGTTTCTTCCCCCTTCAGCCACCCAGAGAGCACTCTCCATCACACCCCAACTGTTTTACAGGAAAATCCATGACCAAAAGGCTCACAGATGAGAGTCCTCAGTGGGGTTACTAAAGAGGCCAAGCCAAGATCACACAAACCTGCTCACCCCCTAAGTACAAAGGCCCAGACTCATCCCACCCAAGTTCAGCTCCATGAACAGAGAGGTGGGGCAGTTTTCCACAGGGAATGGAGATGCCACGCTTCTGCCAGAGTATTTCACCTGTAGAGCTGGCCAAAGGCAATTTTTTGAAAGTCTTCAAGCAAAGCAAAACACAGGGACAAAAAAACCACACCCTCCTCTTCCTTCCCAATCAGGGAGAGCACACTGGCTGGAACCCTGATTAAGATCCTCATCATGGACAAGCTGGGACCTGACCCACCCTCCTCAGGCTCCACAGCTGGGAAAAAGCTAATTCTGCTGGCAGTGAAGAGCTGGGGACTTCACCCTGACCCAGACTTCACAGTCATTCAAAAGGAACAGCAACAGCCATTAAAAACTTCACTTTCTCCAGCTGAAGAGGCTCATAAAGCCAGCGTGGATTCACTGAGCAGTGGCTCAGAAAGCCTCTCCCCCGTGGGTGTCCTGCAGGCTGCTATTGTCTGAAATATGGCATAAAAGGGAGGTTCATACTTTATTTCAGACTGACTTCTCTCTCTTCCCTTGTTTTCTCTGCTGGCTGACTAAAGAGGAAGTGATTTATAAGGGGGAACAAGGGGAAGCAGTTCTAATTAATTGGCCAGAATCATTACTATGGGACTGGCACCCAGCAGCACAGAGGGCAGCAGTGCTGACAGAGATGCAGTACCAGCCCAAGCTTCTTCAACAATCCCACTTCTAGCCAGATTAAAAGGAACTTCTTGCCCTCACAGTGCTGGTAGAAGACCCCCTGTACAAGGCTCCTGGCTCCTGACCTGTTCTTTTGCATCCAGAGCCAGCAGGAGAAGGGAACTGAGGTGGGTTGAATCTCTGCTTCCAGCCCCTCTGTTTCCTCCTTCCCCAGGGAGGGCTCAGAGTTCATTTTCACACCAGTTAAAGTTCAGGGTGTAAGGACTCAGTCTAGCAAAAGAAAGCTCAACTCCAAGCCCAGGAGTGAGAAGCTTGAACTAACTAAAAGCTGTGGCCCCTTCGTTGCCACCTCCCCCAGCCAGGAGGAGAACACAGGGGCTCCTGGGGCACCTCAGTCAGAGGAAAAAAAAAAAAAAAGAGGCTGTCATATCCAGAAACAAATGTGTTTGTTCTGTTTTCAGCAGCCTTGTGGCCAGGAGAACGAGCCTCTGGGGAGCAATAGATCACAGACTGCAGGTGCCTGGTTTTAGGAGGGGGAAGCTCTCCAGTTTTCCTAAAAGCATGTGCCAGAAGTCCTGCAACTGAAGCTCATCTTGACCTCAGAGGTCTGGCCCACTCCGTGGGAGGAAACCAAGCCTGGGCATAATAGGAACAAGCTGATAATTAAAAGAGCTTCAGTCTTTCTGTGTTCCCAGAGCACCTAAGTGCAACGAGTGTCGTTTTCATTTTCCTTCATCAGACAGGAGCTGTGCAATGCTAACGAAGAGCGGGGTCTGCCAGAGCCTGCAGCCAACTCCAGGCAGACACAGACTTGGTGCTGCACCCAGCTGAACTCCTGGCATGAGGTTAACCCCCCCCAGAGTCCCTGCTGGGGGCATTTTTAGGAGTAGAAGGTGTGGGGAGAAGCTAACCAGGACAGCCTTTAACGCTGGAGTAAAGTAAGAGATGCACCAGGAAAATACTGAGTCAAGTAAGAGGGTGGGTGTCTGGGGTGCATCAGGAAAAGTGGGTCCAGCAGATCTGGGGAGGTTCTCCTTCCCCTCTACTGTGCCTTGGTGAGACCACAGCTGGAATACTGCATCCAGTTTTGGGCTCCCCAGTTCAAGAGAGACAGGGATCTACTGGGGAGAGTCCAAGGGAGATGATGAAGGGATCCTACAAGGATGATGAAGGGACTTGGACATCCATCCTGTGAAGAAAGACTGAGAGACCTGGGGCTGTTGAGCCTTGAGAACAGAAGGCTGAGAGGAGATCTTATGATTGCCCATCAATATCTGAGGGGTGGGTATCAAGAGGATGAGGCCAAGCTCTTTTCAGTGGTGCCCAGTAATAGGACAAGGAATAATGGGTTGAAACTGGAACATAAGAAGTTCCACCTCAACATGAGGAGAAACTTCTTGCCTGTGAGGCTGAGGGAGCCCTGGCCCAGGCTGCCCAGAGAGGTTGTGGAGTCTCCTCCTCTGGAGACTTTCCAAACCCCCCTGGATGTGTTCCTGTGTGTCCTGCCCTGGGTGACCCTGCTCTGGCAGGGGGGTTGGATGGGATGATCTCCAGAGGCCCCTTCCAACCCCTGACATTATGTGATTCTGAGAGGGAGGGGAGGAGGAAGCATAAACCAAAGGTCAGAACAGGCTTTCCCATTTACCCCTCTGAAGCATCCTGTCCTGAGAGCTCTAGAGATGGTCCAGGAAGAAGCCAAGCTCCTGCCAGCTCTCCCACAGGAGCAGACACTGTTGTTTGCTGCATGTGATAAGCTCCAGCTTCTGCAATAAGTGGAGGGAGGTGGGGTGGAAAAAGGACACTAATATTTGCCCAGTGTTTAGCTAGTGCTGAGCACTGTTATCCTGTGCCATATGAGAGGAACACAGACTGCTCTGTGGACTTACTGACATCCCTAGGCAGATACTCCTCTGCATGCTTTGAAAAAGGTCTCAGGGCATGAACTTGTATTTAGCAAGGCAGCCTGAGCCACCCTGTGAGGCTCCCTTCCCCAGGGAGCTTCTCTGATCATCTGATCCTTTGGGGACCACGATAGCCTCAGGGCTTCACATTTCCAACTCCCAGTGTAGACTGACATCTTTGAGAAGTGGTGGATTCCTCTGCAAGACACCTACCCCACTTCCAGCCAAGAGATTCTAGCAAAGCAGGATCCTGGAAGTTATTTATTTGCAGCTAGAAGGAAAGCAAAGCCATTTCTGTGCCAGTTTCTTGGCAGTTTCTCTTATGCCAGTTGGAAAAGCAATAGCCACCCAGAAGAAAGAAGGCAACTGTACCTGAGTGGTGGGGTGGGATGTTTCTGCAGGGAGGCAGGTCCAGCAGTATGTGTGAAGAAGAAAAGAACTTCCTCCAACTGGGAGAACCCCAGACAATTGCTGAGGACACTGACATGAGCAGGGAAGGGGCAGAACTGGGCTCTGTGCTGCTGCTAAGAAAAAAAGTGATGTATTTGAGAGCTTGAGGGAGATCACAAACTGCATAAAATAAGCTGAAGGACAAGCACTCCTCCCTCCTGCTAGGCTGAAGCAGCTCTGTATGACCAGCTTGGGAGCAACCAGATAGAGACCTTGTCCATGCAAGAGCAGCAGTGCATGCTGTTAAGCAGACATTAGACAGAGTCCATTGCATTTTGGATGTGGCAAACAGGCTGTGCTATGGACAGGTGCAGAGAGGGAAGTACTTAATCCTGCTTTCTGCAGGGGAGTCAAATGCAGTGCCCCTGCTGACCACTCTGGAGAGGAGTATCTGGCCCCTTACCAAACACCAAGTAGCCCAGTCATACCTCAAGTCCTCTCAAGCAACGTGGAGGGATGAAGAGAAGAACAGAACCTCTGGTTGCTCCTCTGCTCCTGCAGCAGGATGGGGCAGCAACTGCTCCTGGGAGGGACATCTCACCAGCCAGAGTCCCCTGGCCAGAGGCAGAGCCCATATGGGCAATTTGAAGACTTGGAATCAAACCTGGCATGGTTTTGGAGACTCAAGGAGAGACAGGGAGGACGTGATGGGGAGGAGGAGAGGAAGGTGGTAATGGCTGTGCCGTGCTCCTGTGTTTGTACAGCTGGTCCCAACGTGCTCCTGAACCACTGCTGGGGATGGTGGAGAGGGGGGTTTTGCAGGGGATGTTCATTCCTCATCTGTCAGGCTCTGAGCAGAGGTTTCAAACATCTAAGTGCACACTTGAGACAGCACCTGGGGAGGCCTCATCCCGTGGCTGGGGGAGGAAAGAGAAATCCTGCCAAGATCTGACTCTTGCTCTTCATAAAAAACAATGCAATCAAGTCATGTTGTGATGACTGCTAGGAAAGAAAGATGAGTGGGCCATGGCCAGCAGAACAGCCAAATGCAATAAAACTATGTTCTCCAAAACTGTGAGCAGGCTCCAAACCTGCAGCCTCCACTAGGCAATGGTCACCTTCACCCAAAAACTTCCCAGCCCTTGTACAGCCTGAATTTCAAACCTGCAAATCTCTAAGCCAGCACACAGGTCCTCTATACAGAAGACAAGAAGAGTATAGGTTCAAAAGCCAGGCCATGGGAACATGGTGTCCTGTGTGTCACTCCTCTCTGCAGCTCAGCTGTGTCCCAGGGCACACAACCCACCCAAACAAGGTCCTTGGCCAACAGCCCCTCTGGCACAGGGAAGCCCTCACCTCCTTCCAAAGGGAGTGGTTTTGGGGGGTGTGAGAAGACTGCTCTCATCGTAGCTAGAAAAACACCTCAAGCTGTTGAGGACATTTCAAGATGTGAAAACTCTTGTTCCAAAGGAAGGACACACAGTGGACCATCTGAACATCCAGTTCTGTGCTCACACCAGGCTGCTCTCACAGCAGCTCAGCAAGCAAGACAGGGTCAAGCACAAGTGCAGGTGGGATGTAACCAGAAGTCATGCAAGGCTTTGCCATGCCAAAACTGGAACCACTGTGGCTTGGGCTCTCACAAAAAAAAAAAAAAAAAAAAAGGCTCAAGCATCTGAGATGCCATTACCAACCAAACCTCTTACACACATGTTGTAAGCAACCTGGCTTACATGGGATGAGGTTCAACACGGCCAAGTGCCGGGGCCTGCACTTTGGCCACAACAACCCCATGGGGAGCTCCAGGCTGGGCACAGAGTGGCTGGAGAGCAGCCAGACAGAGAGGGACCTGGGGGTTTGGATTGACAGGAAGCTGAACATGAGCCAGCAGTGTGCCCAGGTGGCCAAGAAGGCCAATGGCATCCTGGTCTGGATCAGGAACAGCGTGGCCAGCAGGTCCAGGGAGGTGATTCTGCCCCTGTACTCAGCCCTGATGAGGCCACACCTCGAGTCCTGTGTCCAGTTCTGGGCCCCTCAGGTCAGGAAGGAGATTGAGGTGCTGGAGCAGGTCCAAAGGAGGGCAACCAGGCTGGTGAAGGGACTGGAGCACAGATCCTATGAGGAGAGGCTGAGGGAGCTGGGGCTGTTCAGCCTGGAGAAGAGGAGGCTCAGGGGAGACCTCATCACTCTCTACAACTCCCTGAAAGGAGGTTGGAGCCAGGGGGGGGTTGGTCTCTTTTCCCAGGCACCTCTCAGCAAGACAAGAGGACACGGTCTCAAGTTGTGCCAGGGGAGGTTTAGGTTGGATATTAGAAAGAATTTCTTTATGGAGAGGGTGATCAGGCATTGGAATGGGCTGCCCAGGGAAGTGGTGGATTCTCTGTCCCTGGAGATATTTAAAAAGAGACTGGATGTGGCACTCAGTGCCATGGGCTGGGAACCGCAGCGGGAGTGGATCAAGGGTTGGACTTGATGATCTCTGAGGTCCCTTCCAACCCAGCCAATTCTATGGTTCTATGATTCTAAGCACCCATGAGACATCATCCTTATGGTGAACAACTTTTTGGTTCACATGATTTAAGCAAGAAAAAAGTGATCCTAAGCTCAAGAAGCACAAGACCAGACAGCAAATAAGTGACAGACCTTGTACAGACAGAAACCATCCTTTGCAACTCTTCATCAGCTCCTGCCAGCTGCCCCTGCTGGCTGAGCTGATCAGAGGACACTGAAAGAATGGCACAATCAAACCTCATCAGCACCATCACTTTTTCTAAAGAGTTTGGACATTTAATCATGCATTTGTTCCCCCACTTTTCAAGCTCCTTCCTTGAATTCCTGGAAGCTTTTCCTTCACATTAACTACCCCAGCAGAAGGATACATTTTTCACCTCCTCCAACCTAACCACATCCCTGAGTTATTCTTCATACAGAATTTCACAAGTAACAAGTGTGGGTGGTGGGGGGGTGAATTTCCCAGCCTGATGCCCATTTAAAGCTTCCTACACCAGCTTTTAAAACCTGTTTGTACCAGCTCAGCTGTATTTATCAAACTACACAAGCCACAGGGCAAAACCAAGGAGAAATGCCACTAACTTCAGTCAGTTGGGCAGCCAGTGAGTACCAACAACAGATTTGCTTATTCCGTGCCTGCAAGGAACAAATAGGATCCCACCTGGTCATCAGTTTTCTACCACATGCAGTACACACCAGTGGTGATAATCCCTGCTGGTAGTTATCCTCCAAACTAGAATAGTTCCTTAAAGACTCCTCTCTAGGAAGCCATTGAGGTGGAGCCAAGAAGGACCTACAGCAATCATCTAAGTCCAACTGCCTGATCACTTCAGAACTGACCAAAACTTAAAGGATGTTACCAAGAACATTGTCCAGATGCCTCTTAAAGACTGGCAGCCTTGGGGTATCAACCTCCTCTCTAGGAAGCCTGTTCCAGCATTTCACCCACACACACTGAAGCACTCCAACGTCCCTTTTACATCATGGGTCCCAAAACTGGACACAGTACTCAGGGTGAGGCTGCACCAACCAAGATTTGGGCTGACATGAGGAAGAACAACTTTTTGGTGTGATGAAGATAGGGTACTTCAGAAGAAGAGATGAGCCAGGTTGCAAATTTTTCCCAGTAAAAGCTGGAAAACCTTCCTAAGCTGACATCAAGCAGTCAGTATTCCCAGAAATGGGCCTTAGATCTGTTTTTAAACAAAAATATGAAATACAGTATGGAAGGTTATCCCTGGGGAAGCTCTGCAAGTGGTCTCAGGAATATATGGCCATGGACACTGCTGGGAAAAGCAAAGCTCAGATTCTGCAAGGTGTCCTTGGAGCCCTATTATCTGTGATTAACAAGGCATGATGCAAACACTTAATTAAATCTGATTAGATCAATAGTACTCCATGAATCACTTCTATAGGTTTCCTATAATATTTATATACACTGCAGTTATCAGCAAGACTCTCCTGTAAAATTGTCTTCCTCAAAATTTATTTGAGAAAGTACCTTTTATACTCTATTAAAAAGGCAAACTGGCTTCTTTTATTATTATTATTCTCTTAGAGCTGAACTTAGCAGGCAAAAACCCAAAGAGCAGGATGTGTTCAAGACAAACATTTTGCCTGTTTTATCCTCTCCTGGAATGGCAACACCATCTCCATCTCCTTTTCCTCCCAGTCTCCCAGCCACAAATATGACAAAACCCACTTCTGCTACCTGCTGGTGGGACATCAGCAGAAAGCAGGAGAGCAGAGACAGCAAGGCCAGCAGGTTTGCAGGCTGGTTCAGTAATGACAAAAAAAAAACGTCCCTGTGGCAAAGATTGGTGTTGGGTTTCAGGAACTCCTTCTGCACTAAATCAAGGCAGAGAATTTACAGCAAATTAATGAAACTAATTCTCTGACTGGAAACATCATCTGTGAATTATCATGTCTTTACTCATTAAATAAATTATCTGTGTCTTCCAAGACATTAAGAATGCATCATAAATGACAGCCTCTGATAAATAATTTGGGTTTGTTGGGGTTCTTTTTTGGGGGGAGGTGGTTGGTTGGTTTTTTGGTTTTTTTTACTTGGGTTTAAACAGAAAGATAATAAAGCAAGAAGAAGAAAAGAATTCAAGAGATCAGGGAAGCAAAAAGGAAAGCACAAAGAGAAGGGAAAAGAGTAAAATGAAGAATGAAGTGAGCAGAGAGAAGGGAAAAAAAATAAAAAATGTAAAAATGGAGATATCCAATATGTCCAGCTCTGAAGGGAAGGAAATGAGGAATGAATAAAAGCAAGGGGATGAAAGGATGGACAGGAAAAGTAACTCTGTGTAATCTTTCAGGGCCCTGCTAATTGCAGCTTGGTGAATGCAGCAGGAAATGAACCCAAATCCTCTCGTGACTTTTATAAATGATTTCATTCCAGTCGGGCTTGTTTCATGTCAGTGAGTACAAACAGTCTGTCCAACAGCTATCTGAAAAGGGATGCCAGCAAGGGGAGCCCACTTTGTCATGGAGCAGTGACAGTGTTTGCTGAAAGGGGCCCCAGAATTTGTAAATGACAACAGAAGGGTAATGGCAAGAAGCAGAGGTCAGGGAGACCCAGCTCCCTCACAGCTCACCTGTCAAGCAGCCACGAACCAGCACCACTCGGGTGGAATTCTGCTGGGAAATCTCTGCTGCAGGATGTGCCAAAGCACTGGGGTTTTCCCAGCAGATCCTTGCTCTGCCTCGAATCTGGTCCAGCTCCAGCACACGCTGTGGAGACAGACAAAGTGCATGTTGCAGGGAAATGCAGCTGATCTGCACACGGTGTTCCCCCATCCAGCAGGATTTCCAACCAGATACCACCAGCACTTAATGATGACTTAAAACTAACTCCTTGCTAAGGAGGGACAAATAAAACCTTGAAGCTTTATCACAGAACTTGTTGCTCCAGGCAAGGGTGGCAAAAGCAGCAGCTAAACTCATGTCCACAGAGTGGCCAGCACAGCTCCTGCTCCATCAGACCATGCTCAGCTCCTGGGGGATGGGGACCCACCTCAGCTTTGGTGCCAACAGGGACCAACAGTCAGCATCACCAGTTGCATCCCTAGCTGCTTGCCACAGTGCAAGAAATGAACCATATTCTGGGAAGAAGAGAGTTTTTTGCCTGTTTGCCTGTACATAGAATGGTTTGGGTTGGAAGGGACCTTAAAGATCATCCAGTTCCAACCCCCTGCATGGGCAGGGACACCTCCCACCAGCCCAGGTTGCTCCAAGCCCCATCCAGCCTGACCTGAGACACTGCCAGGGATGGGGCAGCCACAGCTTCTCTGGGCATCCTGGGCTAGGGCCTCAGCACCCTCACAGCAAAATTTCTTCCTAATGTCCAACCTAAATCTCCCCTCTTCCACATTGAACCCTTTCCCCTTGTCCTCTCACTACCCACCTGTGTCACAAGCCCTCCCCCAGCTTTCTTGTAGCCCCTTCAGATATTGGAAGGTTGCTCTCAGGTCACCTGGGAGCCTCCTCTTCTCCAGGCTGAACAACCCCAATCCCTCAGCCTGGCTTCCCAGGGAGGTGCTCAGCCCTCTGAGCATTTTAGTGGCTCTGCTCTGGACACACTCAGTGGGCCTGGCATTGAGAACCTTCCCACAGAACAAGACACTTGTCCTGAGCAGTATAAGCTCTGATTTCAGGGGATTTCTGATCAGAAGTGCTGAGCTGGACAAAGTTTGGCAGACACGAGGGTGATGAAGAGCAAGTCTCTTGGCCTTTCCCATGGCACGCAGCAGAGCCACATGACCCTGTATCAGCAGATGTGAACTCACTTGGAGATGGTCAAAAGTCACACAAATCAGAGCAGCTCCAAGCCAAGTATTTCACTTACTCTCAGTGGAGCCCATTACCTCAGCACCACACAACTCTAGCCTCAATGACTTTTTCTTTTTTCTGGCCAGTTCAGGCACACATCTGCCTTCAAACCATTCCATGGCCATTCCCTTGCTACATCCCTCAAGCCAGCCGTGGTTTACACCCTTACTTGGTAACCCTGAGTTTCTTGTCCTCCATCCAGGCTGGGTAAGAACCTGCATCTGGGCTCAGGTATGGGGCAGGGTCATAGCCCCTGGCCCACCTGTAGCCCCCCAACTCCCAGAAGGGTGTTCCTGCAGGAAGCTGGAGGGCAGCCAGTTCTAGGAGGCCCCGGAGAACAAACCCAAGAGCAGCTGTTTCCTGGCTGGAAGTGGAAGGGCTCTGATCCCAGCCCATGTGAGCCACTATTCAGCACAAAAGGAATGCTTCCCCTGCTTGTCTTCCAAGTCAAAACCTGACCTAGGTTACACACAGGCTCAGAAATTCTGCTCTGCTACCACCAAAACCACGGCCTAGAAGTCAACAGCCATACAAAAACCATAACAATTGCAAAGCCACAGCAAGGTAGGGCCTGGCAACTAAAACATCACTCCAAACAAACATGTCTGGAAGCCCCTGGTGAGGTGACAGAGCACAACACCCTGACTGTGGGACTTGGGCTTCATGAGCACCTTCATGAAGGTTTTTTATTTTGACAGAACATTCCCTAAACTTGAACCACTTCGACACGACTCTTCCCACCATTCAAATTTATTCAGTTTGAGGCTGGAATGAGTTTCCTCAGCTAATCTCATCCCAGCACAGCAGCCTGCCAAGGCTCACACAGCAGCAGGAGGGGCTGGTGACAGGTTTACCACCATGAGTCCCTCCTCAGGGACCCTGAACATGAAATCAAACCATTTGGGTGTTCAGAAAGTTCCTGAGTAACACATCGAGCAAACAGGAGGCAGGAGCAGAGGGAAAGAACAACAGGAGCATCCTCTAGGAGGAAAAAGGAGAAAACTTGGTAACTTTGGGGGGAGAGGGGGAGGAATTCCCACAGCCCCCCCCCAGCTCTTTCTCACACTGCTGAGGAGGCCTCAGGGCCTTCTGCAGAGCTGCACCCATCTTTTTCCTGGTCTCCAGCCAGCAGAACAGTGGTCACACAAGAGGGAAAAAAAGAAGAAGAAAAAAAAAAAAGAATAAATAATAAAAAAAAAGAATAATAAAAAAAAAGGAAGCCTTTCCTTCCTCTGTCCTGAACATCTGCCACAACAACTCCCCACAGACAGGCTTTTCACACCTCTTTGGAACAGCATGACTCCCTCCTGCTCCTGACTTGGCTGCTTCTGAAAGAAGTGACCCCAAATACCATGCAAGCTGTGACACAACCCAGGCAGTGCCCTTTCCATCCTGGATGCCAGCAGAGCACCTCGACTCCAGCTGCTCTTCCCGCAGGCATCCAGCCCAAACTCTCATGATCCCCTTGCCCTGAGCACCATCCTGCTGCCAGCCAGCCCTCCAGGGAGGGAACATCTCACCGACTCCAGTAGTTCAGGGCAAGAGCTGACTAGGAATGGAAAAGCTTTCCCCAGAATGGTCTCCAGCTGAGTTTAGAAAGAGTCAGAGCAAACAGCCCAGATCCCACCCATTCCATGCAGCCAGCATCCTCCATGGGAATATTCACCTCCTTTTTGCCTTGGATGAATTTCTCTGTTCTGCTGTCTCTACCCTGCCCAAGGAATCTGCAGCTGCATTTTTCCACCACCAGGCTCAGAGGGTTTCGTAACCCGGCTCCAAAAGGGGGATTTTTTCCATCCCTTCCTGAGGTAAGGAGTGAGCCCAGCCAAGTGTGAAGCAGGTCACCCTCCTCCTTGGCAGCTTTTCGTGCCTGTGTGCTGTGTGTCAAGGCTGTGACAAGAGCTGGTCTCGGGGGACATTTGGAAGAGCCAGCTGCCACAGCTTTTGTTTGCCTGCAGCCTCTGCACAGTCCCCAGGTCCCTTCCCTGGGGCTGGAGCCAGCACACATCTGCCCCACAGCAGGCACAGCATCCCTTCCACCCCCATCCACCGGGAGGGAGGGAGGGAGGGAGGGCCAGGGATTTATGTGCTCCACAATTTTTATGTGCTCTCCAGAAGAGCTGCTGCAAGAGGGAAAACTTTGCCACTTCACAAAAGCCTCCCATCTGTGAGCTTGTTTAGCCATGCTGGGAAGGCTGTTGATTCTGTTCTGGGGAGGAGGAAGGGGGGGAAGAAACTACACTGGGATCACGGCTTAATTGCATTGTTTGCTGAATTAATTGCTCTGTTTGATCGGCCTTTCTCCCAGAATGCTTGGGAACCAGAAGCTTTTGCTGCAATGTGGGAATGGAGAAGGTGGAAGCTGTTTCTCCCTGGCAGATGAAGGCAGTCCAGCACACAGAGGGGCTGTTTTGGGGACAGGGCACGAGTTGCCCAGCACAAATATTACTGCAAAATAAAGTATCCAGTGAGGTCAGGCATCCTGGGAGAAAGGCTACGGGCCAAAGGCTGAGAAGCATATGGATGCTTAGGATACTGGCTTGATCCTTAGCCCATGACAGGACCTGCTGCCAAGGCTCCCCCTGTCACCAACCAGCAGCCTGGAATGCTTCCTGACCTCCTCTCCAGCACCAAGAACAAACAGATTGGATTTTCCAGGTCACCTGGTGAATCACGGGATGCAGAACAGACAAGAGCTCAGCATTATTTTCATACTGGAACATTCTTCCCTGCCTTTTCATTCCCAGCTTTCCCCCCACCACCACCACCACTCCCTCATTTTCTCTTCCTTTTTGTGTTTTGCCAGCCAACACCCAGCTCAGCTGAACTCCTGCTCATTTCACACTTTTTTTTTCCCTCCCCTCCCCTCCCCCCACTTTCACAATCACAGCACTCAACTTTTTAGGTTTCATTCCTGCCTCTCCCACTTCCCACACACATTTCCTTCTGCCCGCTGGCCTTTGAGTGGAATACAATAACCAGTGGCCGTGCCTGACATGGCATTTCCCACACACATGCTTTTTCATTTCCCCTTTTCCTCTCTGAAAAAATGAAACCAGCATTGGGACCCCTAACACACTGGGGTCATTGCAACCCTCCCCATCCCTGGCAGGACATCTTTCCAGATGCCAAAACTGTCCATGGAGTCTTTTCTACCCACCACAAGAACCAGGCATCGGGATCAACCAGGATGACCATCCTCCCTCTAGGTTGGCAACATCCCAAGACAGACAGCAGCTTGATTTCTCCCACTAATTAAGACATCTCCATAGAGTTCAGGGGGCACCTTAGGCCAGGAAGGGGAGATCCCTGGAGGACCAACCCTGGTCCTGCCCCTTGCCCTTCCTTCTCTGCAGACTCCAGGAATCTCCCTTCCTCGGCAAAGCCTGACCTGCTGGAGACAGCAAAGATGTTTCTATCAGCAGATCTCTCCTGTCTGACTCAGCCCCATTCCTTGCTGATAAGGAATGAATACTGTCTGTGTCTGTCTCTCTCTCCCTCTATTTCTCTTCTCCTTCATAAAGCTGTCAGACCAAAAATAACATATTAGTGGAAGAAAGGAATGTCAGGTGTAATATAATAACGTGATCAGGAGGCTGGGGGACTGCACGTGCCTGGCTGGCTGCCAGGCTGGAGCATCTCTGCACAGGTGACACATGGCTTGGAAATGCTTTTCACTCCTTCTTCACACCCTTTTCACCCACTGACCCCCAGCAGACACGGAAAAGGGATGGATCAAGAGGAGGGAGGGCTTACTTGGCATCAAGAGGAAAAGGACAGCAGATGAAACGAGGTGATGCTCCCCCCCTACACCGCACTTGTGTGACCCCACCTGGAGTAGCCTGCTCACATCTGGTGTCCCCACCAGAAGAAGGACATGGATCCATTGGAATGAGTCCAGAGGAGAACCACAAAGATGATCCAGGGGCTGGAGCAGCTCTGCTACGAGGAGAGGCTGAGGAGCTGGGATTGTTCAGCCTGAAAAAGAGAAGAGTCTGGGGGGACCTTAGAGCTGCCTTCCAGTGCCTGAAGGGAACCTACAGGAAGGCTGCAGAGGGACTTTTCCTAAGAGTGTCCAGTGATAGGACAAGGGGAAATGGATTTAGACTGGAGAAGAGGTTTAGACTGGATCTTGGGAAGCAGTTCTTTAGTATGAGGGAGTTGAGACTCTGGAACAGATTATCCAGAGGAGCTGTGGCTGCCCCCTCCCTGGAAGCGTTCAAGGACAGTTTGGATGGGGCTTTGAGCAACCTTGTCTGGATGAGAGGTGTCCCTGGCCATGGCAGGGAGGTTGGAGTAGATGATTTGTAAGGTCCCTTCCAGCCTAAGCCATTCTATGGCTACTCAGCACCATTCTCCTCCCTGTTCCTGACACTGCAGGCAGATCACACATCCCAGGCCAGAGACAGAGGAATGAGCCAGGAACAGCCAGACCACACCAGGACACAGCCTGTCCTACCCAGTGCCCCATTTATGCCCCACACAAACTGGGAAAAGCCACAATGAATTAGGCAAGTACCTCCTGTGGTCTCCATCAGGCTGTGTTTTAGGGATTTGCAAGGACAGAAAGAGCATCATGTACCTCCTCAACTGACTACTTCCCATGAGCTGGTCTAATATCTTTCTGAACTCAAAGCCTGACACTCAGCCCCAGTTCTTTTCCAGCCACAATCCACAAATCTGCTCCTTCAAGCCAAGGAATGGCCCAAGGTTGTACCACCATTCTGGTCCCCTCATCCATCAGGCAAAGTACCTGTTTGGACATCTGTAGAAAGATGCAATGGATTAGTGGCCTGCAAGAAAAAACTACCTTCAACAGCTTTGCAAAACATTTCCTTCCACCATTTCATTCCCTAGTTCAAAAGGGCATCTCCTGTGTGGTCAACCCTTTGCACCAGAGCTGATTGCAAAAGGAAAAAGTTGCACAACCAACTTTTTCAGGAGGACTTGGCACAACATGGCCACGAGACCCATCCCCAGCTATGCACAATGGGATTTGAAAATCCAGTCACAAGCATTGAGTGGAATCGGAGACAAAACACAAATTGAGGGTCACACTGCTGAGGTCAGCTTTGGATTTTAAGGCCTGGAGAGCCTGGTGTTGCTCTCTGGCCTAGTCTGGAAAAATACCCTTCAAGAAAACCAGTGGTTTCTGGTGGAGAGCAGCCAGGCATCCACCACCACCTGAATGAGGGAGAATTGGCTGCATCTACTGGTAGCCTGTTCCAGCATCTCAATACTTCTTCTACAAAGGAAAAGAAGAGGAAATACATCAAGATGTGTCTTGCTTCCATGAAGGTCTCTTATCTTCTAATTGAATGGGTGAGTCCCATTCTGGCACCACCTGGGGAGAAGCATTCAGGTATCAGGTTCCTCTCTCATGTCTTCCACACTTCAGGAAGTGGCAAGTCCTATTTCAGCACTTTTCCCAAGAAGCACCCCAGGGCACAACACCATCCCAGTTTCACAGAAGTACAGATTTTCCAGCCACAAGCTCTTGCCTTGAAGGATGACATTAATTGCAAGGGCTGAGATCCAGCTCTGTGACCTGCTCTGAGTCCAGGCTCCTGGGCAGCTGCTGCAGACCCGCTGGCTCTCTGCCCATTGCAGAGATGTTCCTCTTTGCTATTAAATATTCCCCCTCTTTCTGCCTGTTCCTTTCCATTTTCTCCACCCTGTCACCACAAATCCAAGATCAGGGGAGCTGACAGGCAGGAGGAGGCCCGTGGCCATCTTTGTTCAGTGTCCAATTTGGGGATGTGCCAGGCTGAAGGATGATTCCTACCGCCAGCACGTATGCAAATCAGGTCTCCTTCTGCAGTCTCTAATAACCCCAAAACTGATTTAACTCTTCAAAACCACAAAAAGCTAAATCAAACGCTCCTGGATCCCAAAATTCTGGCTGCTTTTGATATGCAAATGCTGACCCGGCCCCCTTACAAAACTTGCCAACTTTTTGATTTCATTTTCTTCCTTTCACCCCGCTGCTGAGAAAGATGCAAGGCTCAGTAGTTAATGAATTCAGCAATTGGTCCCTTCAGCTCTCTGGTTTTTACCTCGACTCCTTTTCAACCTGGTCAGCAGGTGGAGGCATCTGAGGGTAAGCAGGAAAAGTAACGAGGCAACAAAGTGAACGTGATGATTCCTCGATTAGCTGTACAAGGATGGGCACCATCCCAGCAAAAAAATGTTTCCGCTCCTAATGAGAACTAACGATCCCATACCTGGGGGATTCCACACTCCCATTAAAGGCCAATCAAAACCTCTGCAAATTTCTGATTAAAACAGACAAAGGAGAGGGGAGGAAGGCAGCGGAGTCAGATGCTGAATAGATAATACAATTCACTTCAACTTTTCCTCACCAGAAAACACCAAGTCTAACAGGCATGACTAAGCAGCTCTGAGGGAAGACATGAACAAATTTGTAAAGCAAAGGGGAGTTTAAAGTTCACCCTGTTTCCCCCTCCTGCAACGTTGTCTGCAATCATATGATGATTTAAAGGCCACCTTTCCCCCAGTGGGAAGCAGGTGAGAAGGGTGAGATTCAATTTTGCATATCAAATATGATGAGAGAAAGGCCAAGAGGCACAAGCTGAACACAGCCACATCCCTTTGACACTGTTAAATGCATGTTGCTTTTCCCAGTTCTTCGGGGGACAGGGAGGAAACAAAAAAAATTAAAATAATGGCAAGGTGGCATTTTCTGCCTAACTTCATACATGAAAACACTGCACCCTTTACCACTGGGGAAAAAGCCAGAACAAATCTTGATTTAAACCAAGACCAACCTCCTGAGACCCTGATCCTCCTCGAGAACCCTCTGGAAACCAAACAACACTCCTGCCCTTTTCCAGAAGCTGTCACCCTATGTCCTTGCAGCTCCCTGGGAAGCATCAGGAGAAGGGAGAGGGAGGAACCCCTGCTGCAGGCTTACACCTGCCCCTCTTGCCAGCAGGATTAACCTCATCCCCCTGTCACAGCATTCCTGGCTGGCCAATCCCAAAGACGACTTCATGGCAACCAATGGCCATGGTGGGACTGAGCCCCAGGAAGAGAGGCAGGAATGGAGCTGTTTGCAGGATGCTTGGAGAACTGTCACCAGCCAGATACAGCAACACAAGCACCAGTGAAAAAGGGTCAAGAGCCAGGTGGCCTGTTTAAGAACAGTGCAGAGCCAGGTGCCAGGAGAGACGGATGCTGCTTTCTCTTCTGACCCTGATCTTCTGCAAGTCCACAGGCAAGTCTCCTCTTTCCCCTCCTGTGGTGGGTTTGTCTTATTAGCTGCATGGCCCGAGGCAGGGGATCTCTTATTGTCCTGGTTTGGGCCAGGATAAAGGTGATTTTCTGGTTTGTACTTTTGCTTTCAGCTAAGTTTCTTGTAAGTAGTTGCACTTGCTGAAATTAACAGCAAGTTTCTCAGTCAGTGTCTGCTTCTGGGACTGATCACACTGGATGTTTATAGTTACTGCCAGAGACTGGTGTGCAGAGCCAAGGACACTGCTCAGCTCTGAGGAAAACATTTTACCCTCCAGAAGGAGTAAAGAGGTCCCACCTGAACCCCTCCTTTGGGGAGGAACAGACAAGAGAGATGCCAGAACTGACCAAACAGAGTATTCCATCCCATACACCTCATACTCAGTATCAATTTGAGGGATCACGAGGGTCAGACCCCTTCTTCCTGCTCTTTCTGCCCTTCCTTCTCCTGTCCCTGTTTGCTTCAGCATCCTGGGAGGATTCCATCCATTCCTCTGCCTGTGCTCCTGATCCATTCCAGCCTGAATCTGTGTGTTCCTGCCTCCAGCTCCCAACTGCTCCTGACCCCAGGGTCCAGCCTGGACTTTTCCAGGGCTGCCCTGCAGCCTCAGTGGTGTCGTGAGAGTTATTGGGGGAAAGGGGGGAAGAACGTGGGATCAATCTTTTCCTGTATATTTGTATATATTTAATAATTTCACCTATTTATCACTACTGTTTCATTAAAGTTGTGTAGTTTAGTTTCCAACTCCTAAGTCTCTTTCCCTTATTCTCTCTCCTTTCCTTATCAGGGAGGAGAGGGGGATTAACAGAAAAAATCTGTTGTTCGGTTTAATTGCCGGGCCAGTGTTAAACCTTGACACTTATCATGCCCCAGCACAGGGCTGTGCAGATGTCAGGGTCCCCAGGGCCACCATCCTGCCAGATCTTCCTCCCAGGGAGGTTCTGAGAAGTCATCCCTGCCCTACCAAGAGAGCAGTGCCAACAGTCAGGAATGAAAGAGTGCAGCTCATGCTCCCTGGCTCCACACACCTCTATCCCCCAGCTCAATAAAATGTCATAAAACCCAAGAAATTCCACGACAGACACAAATAGATCAATAGCATTAGAACCACTCTGAAAAGCTGCCTCGGGCTCTTCATACTACACCTTCCACCCAAACTTCCAGTAGTGAGTAATTAATGATCAAACCAAGTAATTACTTTCTTGATTTTTCTCAAAACTAAAAATTAACCAAAAGAACTCTGAGCTTTGCTGATGATACATAGCAAATTAATTCACTAACTGCTGATACTACAAGTCTGGGCTGCCTGTTCAATAACCACCAGTGCTGTCCAGTCTGTCTTCCTGCCTGCCATAACCCTCTACATGCTTCTCCAGATGCCTGCCAGGGAGCAGCTCAACTCTGTGTTACTCTGCACATCAGCCTTCACAGATTTTGCTCTGGTGCTCTTCTAGCAGAGGCAAATTGCCCCAGAGGAGATGCCAGGACCTCAGCACTCCTGTGCCTGCAGCTCACAAAAAAAAGGGATGAGGGAAAATCCTTACCGTGTGTTTTTACTACTGCAATGAGGGCTGGGACAGGAGAATGGGGGCTTCCCTGAAGCCATACAAAGCTGGGAGTGGGTCCACAGAGACCACCCAGCACCTTGGTACTCTTTTACCATGTTTGTTTCCAGAGAGCAGGGCAGGAGGCTTCCCATGCAATGGGCAACTCCAGCTAGACCCGAGGACTTTGAACCCTTGAGGAGGGGTAAAAGGGAAAGCAAAGAGGATGAGCAAACAGCAGTGGATGGGGAGGAGCCCAAGGGAGACAGAAAGGATTAGAGGTCCTGTCTGTGAAGAGAAGGACCTCTGCAGCACACCATTCTCCTGGAGCAAGAGGGTCAACGTACCTCCAGTTCTTTGGCACCTTTTTTATTTCATACAATTATTTCTGCTAAGAGCGACATCTCAGAAGACAGCCTGAGGTGCCATGTCAAGACTACCTACAGCTCCCTGTCCCTGCCTACTGACCCATTCCAAAAAAATCAGGACACAGACTGCTAGCAGCCACGGCACATCCAGCACAGAGCTGAAAGTAACCTTCACAAGATTCTTCTAACAATTCTACTTCCAGTTTCTCACACATTTACAGCCACTGGCACCGTGGAAGGAGCACCACAGACAGAAAAGGGAGGCACTTTGGAACTCAGCACTGGATCCAGCCTGCCTGGAATCCTCCCACCATTCAGGGTATTCAGCCTGTCCTGGCCACTGCAAGGCATCATGAGCACCAGCTTGGAGGACAAGCTAACTAAATGACCCATCACCTGCAGTACGAGATGCTAATAAAATGAGCATCACCACCACGTAGGTGCCCACACAAGAAAGACTACAAGTCAATAAAGAAATTGCTGAAGTAATCCTTCCACCCCCCCAGCACTAACGAATTGCTGTTTCCCTGCTCCCAAGAGCACGGCTGTAGCTCAGGAGCTTAACATTCAGTCTGACATGGACCTCCAGCATGCACTTTTAATCCCTCTAAGCACAGTGACAGCTAACAACAAGCCCCTTGAGCAGAGGAAGTGCTGCACTTCTTTCCCATCTTTCCATTACCATATTTTTAATTGGCTGGGAATAGCCTCTGCTTTTGTCAAAACAAAATTCTGCTAAATCACCACTTCAGACTTGAATGGAGGGAGCCAGGAACTGTGAGAGAGAAGCCAAGAAAATCCCGCTGCAAAGATTTCTGCCTGGGGAGGTGGAAGCAAGCAGGGAGGAGTGGGAGCAGTGTCTGCTCATCCCCCTTTGAGAGCTCCCCAGCACCCTGACTGATTCTGAGGCTTGAATGCAGGGCAGGTGATGAAGAGTTGCCAAAGCAGGTGGATCTGCTGAATTAATTGGAGGGAAGGTGAGAGGAGAACAGGAATTATTAGGTGAAGAAGGGTATTAAAAGAAAATAGGGTGGCGAGTGTCTAAGAGTTCAAAGGCCAAAGTATGACAAATACATAGTGAGTGCTACAGAGAAATCGGTTTTAAGAACAGTAGAAGTAGAGAGCCTTCGAGGAAAGCCCTGCCAGAGGGAACAAGGTGAGAAAGAGGAGGAGGAAAAGGGAAATACTGTACACACTCTTCTCACACATGCAAGCCCCTGACACTAGTTAGATGCTTTTCCTTTGTTTCACCTGTCTCGCCCCTAAAAAATAAAATGGGTTTTGACAAAGCTTAAAGTTTAGGAAAGTTCTTCTGATTCTCTGTTGCTTGCTTTTTGTTTGAAAGCAAATGCTCTCTGAGCACAAGAAAAAGGCTAACAATCCTTTCTTCCCAAATAAGACATTTTCCAAAAGGATGTGATGGAAAACAAAGCTGAAGCTGCTGGAGAGAGAGGTGGGTGGCAGCACCTCCTTGCCATGGTCTGAATCTCTCCGGCTGTGTGCTCAGCATGTCCAGCAGAAAGTGCAAATCCAGCCCTGAGCAATCTCTTTTCATCCACCTTCACAGCTGAGGTCAACAAGGAAAAAATCTACTCAGTCCTACAGGCAGGGAGAGAAGTTGTCCAAATGGTCTACAAGCTGTGATTACACAGCAAACCCCACTGCTGTCAGTGAGACACGGGGCATATGGAAACCTCTCCCATTCCTAAGCATCCCCTGGAGTGCTTGCTCCTGGGAAGGGAGCGAGGAGGAGACACACTGAGGCTACACAAGCTCAGCCTTTTCCAGAAAGAGCCAAGACAGGGAGGTCAGAGCTCACCATGTTCATCCCAGGACTGACGCAGAGCATTAGGCAATGCTTTGGTTTGATTTCAATCCTCAACGAATCAACCAAAAAAACCCCATTTTCCTCCACAAAAGGCCCAGCACAGCCCCCAGGGACAAGGGGGGGGGAGGTTAAAGCCCCTAATTTGTTGCCTGCTCTGGTACGAGCTGTTCAGTCAGGTCACAGCCACTGCTGTGAGGGGGCTGATGAAAGAAAGAAAATCCTGACTTCATTGACACAGTTAAAAGGGGAGGAAACACACACAGAAAGACTAGCAGCACAAGGGGAAGGATTAGCATCAAGCACAGGTTTCCAGAAGCTTCAGTGTAGCAGCTTTTAGTCCAGAGAGGGTTGGCTTTGGTGTATCAGAGAAGCCTTTTTTTTTTTTTTGCTTTTTTTTGCTTTGTTTCATACCAAATGAGTGCTAAATAAATCAGCAATGTACAGGATGTGCACGAATCAAGCAACAGACCCTGTTCCAAAGGAGCTGAATGGCTCCATCTCCTCAGGGAGATGGCAAACAAGCTGCTCCACCAGCCCGCTCGATCAAGTTAATTTCTCTGCCCTTTTATTACAACACAGGCAGCCCCCTTCCCTCATCTGTGGTGCCATACAACAAGGGCTGAACACAATCATCTGGGCTTGCAGAATACTCAACACCCCAGTCCTGGAACCAGGCAACATTACACAGCAACTCAGGAAAGATACAGAGCCACAGCAAAGCTGAGCCCCCAGCTCCACGAGTCCCACACCCCNATGGGATGGAATACTCTGTTTGGTCAGTTCTGGCATCTCTCTTGTCTGTTCCTCCCCAAAGGAGGGGTTCTGGTGTGCAGAGCCAAGGACACTGCTCAGCTCTGAGGAAAACATTTTACCCTGCAGAAGGAGCAAAGAGGTCCCACCTGAACCCCTCCTTTGGGGAGGAACAGACAAGAGAGATGCCAGAACTGACCAAACAGAGTATTCCATCCCATACACCTCATACTCAGTATAAATTTGAGAGATCACGAGGGTCAGACCCCTTCTTCCTGCTCTTTCTGCCTTTCCTTCACCGGTTTCCCTGTGTGCTTCGGCATCCCGGGAGGATTCTGTCCGTTCCTCTGCCTGTGCTCCTGATCCATTCCAGCCTGAATCTGTGTGTTCCTGCCTCCAGCTCCCGACTGCTCCTGACCCCAGGGTCCAGCCTGGACTTTCCCAGGGCTGCCCTGCAGCCTCTCTGGTGATGTGAGAGTTATTGGGGGAAAGGGGGGAGGAACGTGGGATCAACCTTTTCCTGTATATTTGTATAGATTTAGTAATTTTTCCTATTTATCATTACTGTTTTATTAAAGTTGTGTAGTTTAGTTTCCAACCCTTAAGTCTCTTTCCCTTATTCTCTCTCCTTTCCTTATCAGGGAGGAGAGGGGGATTAACAGAAAAAATCTGTTATTCAGTTTAATTGCCAGGCCAGTGTTAAACCCTGACACCAGTAGAGACTGGTTAGTGTTGCTTCTAATATAGCCGGGCCAGGGACTGAGACACCTGGCACAGGATTAAAGTGGAGGTGTCAAAGGAGATGCTGCTGGCAAAGGCAAGCTCCATCCTCCTGCCTCTTCTCTTGGCTTTGACCCCAAGACATCTGTAGACCCAGAGACACGACCCCTGCCCTGCAGATCCTCTACAAAGTCCTTCTAGCACTTTTTTGCATGAGGGCAAATCGTGCAGCCAAAAATTTGAACAGTTCCTACCAAGCTGTGCAGGTGAGACCCTGTGTCATCCTTGTACGTGGAAGGAAGCCACCCACCAACAGCACTGCCAGCCTGACCAAGTGGCATTTGTGAGGATAAGTCACACCTTGCCATGTGCCTGCTTGGGAACCAGTGAGCCTTTCCACAGGCACCAGACCTGTGCCTCTGGATGCACCGAATGGCCACAGGTAGAGGAGTTTGGGGGTTTTCTTCCCCCCTTCAGGTAAGCCTGGAAAGCTAAGACAGCAAAACACCCAGGGCAAAACACATAACCAAGTCCCTTCATGGAAACTACTGCAGAGCCCCAGAGCTCACCTCCACCATCTGCAACATGGAGAAGTAACAAAACTTCCCAGCACAACACAGGTGATGCTTGCCATCAGCTGACACGTTGCTGAGACAAGTTTCTTATCCAAAACCCCAGAAAAGGAAACAGGTAAGCCAGTATGCTAACAAACACTAAAAAGTCCAGATGTGCTCTTTGCAGAGTTCCCTGGAAGAAGGACATGACTTCATCAAGCAGCTGCTTACAAAGCAGATATTTGCCCTGCAGCAAATAAAAAAAAAAAAACCACAACTTAATCTATCATCAGACCTGCAGCCTTACCTTGGGAGGGTCTGCCTGTCCTGGAAAGGAAAGCATTTGAAGCTGGCAGGTGTCCCACAGCCATCTGCTCAAACAGCCATCTGCTGTGCAGCAGGGCAGCTCAGACCCTTGGATGGGCTTTGGGTTCTCCAGACCTGCCTGGGGAGGACTTTTCCTTAAGGAGTCTCCTCCTCTTACTTCCCACGGCAAGCCAAGGCCACAGAGGTGATGGAGGTGGGATGGAGGCACCTCTGGAGGTGGAACAACACAGCAGGCAAGTCGAGGTTTAGGCCCAGTTGGCAACATGACCCAGTCCAAAGCTCAGCTGCTAATGGTTGAGACTACAAGGTCTTGGAAGGGCAACCCCCTGGGTCCAGCTGATGAAAGGCAGCCAAGCCCTCTGCACTAGAGCAGGGGAAGCAAATCCTCCCCATTCTCTGATCCTGCAGCCCTGGTTGGCATGGCTCACCCTGCTCTGGCCATCACCAGCACCAAAGAGCTGGTNAGGAAAGCCCTGCCAGAGGGAACAAGGTGAGAAAGAGGAGGAGGAAAAGGGAAATACTGTACACACTCTTCTCACACATGCAAGCCCCTGACACTAGTTAGATGCTTTTCCTTTGTTTCACCTGTCTCGCCCCTAAAAAATAAAATGGGTTTTGACAAAGCTTAAAGTTTAGGAAAGTTCTTCTGATTCTCTGTTGCTTGCTTTTTGTTTGAAAGCAAATGCTCTCTGAGCACAAGAAAAAGGCTAACAATCCTTTCTTCCCAAATAAGACATTTTCCAAAAGGATGTGATGGAAAACAAAGCTGAAGCTGCTGGAGAGAGAGGTGGGTGGCAGCACCTCCTTGCCATGGTCTGAATCTCTCCGGCTGTGTGCTCAGCATGTCCAGCAGAAAGTGCAAATCCAGCCCTGAGCAATCTCTTTTCATCCACCTTCACAGCTGAGGTCAACAAGGAAAAATCTACTCAGTCCTACAGGCAGGGAGAGAAGTTGTCCAAATGGTCTACAAGCTGTGATTACACAGCAAACCCCACTGCTGTCAGTGAGACACGGGGCATATGGAAACCTCTCCCATTCCTAAGCATCCCCTGGAGTGCTTGCTCCTGGGAAGGGAGCGAGGAGGAGACACACTGAGGCTACACAAGCTCAGCCTTTTCCAGAAAGAGCCAAGACAGGGAGGTCAGAGCTCACCATGTTCATCCCAGGACTGACGCAGAGCATTAGGCAATGCTTTGGTTTGATTTCAATCCTCAACGAATCAACCAAAAAAACCCCATTTTCCTCCACAAAAGGCCCAGCACAGCCCCCAGGGACAAGGGGGGGGGAGGTTAAAGCCCCTAATTTGTTGCCTGCTCTGGTACGAGCTGTTCAGTCAGGTCACAGCCACTGCTGTGAGGGGGCTGATGAAAGAAAGAAAATCCTGACTTCATTGACACAGTTAAAAGGGGAGGAAACACACACAGAAAGACTAGCAGCACAAGGGGAAGGATTAGCATCAAGCACAGGTTTCCAGAAGCTTCAGTGTAGCAGCTTTTAGTCCAGAGAGGGTTGGCTTTGGTGTATCAGAGAAGCCTTTTTTTTTTTTTTGCTTTTTTTTGCTTTGTTTCATACCAAATGAGTGCTAAATAAATCAGCAATGTACAGGATGTGCACGAATCAAGCAACAGACCCTGTTCCAAAGGAGCTGAATGGCTCCATCTCCTCAGGGAGATGGCAAACAAGCTGCTCCACCAGCCCGCTCGATCAAGTTAATTTCTCTGCCCTTTTATTACAACACAGGCAGCCCCCTTCCCTCATCTGTGGTGCCATACAACAAGGGCTGAACACAATCATCTGGGCTTGCAGAATACTCAACACCCCAGTCCTGGAACCAGGCAACATTACACAGCAACTCAGGAAAGATACAGAGCCACAGCAAAGCTGAGCCCCCAGCTCCACGAGTCCCACACCCCAAAAGCACCAAAACATTCACCAAATCAGTATAAAACATGGAGGTAATTCTCCTAATATTTCCAGTTGTCCTGGTTTGAGCCAGGATAAAGGGGATTTTCTGGTTTGTACTTTTGCTTTCAGCTAAGTTTCTTGTAAGTAGTTGCACTTGCTGAAATTAACAGCAAGTTTCTCAGACAGTGTCTGCTTCTAGGACTGATGACACTGGATGTTTATAGTTACTGCCAGAGATGGTGTGCAGAGCCAAGGACACTACTCAGATCTGAGGAAAACATTTTACCCTCCAGAAGGAGTAAAGAGGTCCCACCTGAACCCCTCCTTTGGGGAGGAACAGACAAGAGAGATGCCAGAACTGACCAAACAGAGTATTCCATCCCATACACCTCATACTCAGTATAAATTTGAGAGATCACGAGGGTCAGACCCCTTCTTCCTGCTCTTCCTGCCCTTCCTTCACCGGTTTCCCTGTGTGCTTCGGCATCCCGGGAGGATTCTGTCCGTTCCTCTGCCTGTGCTCCTGATCCATTCCAGCCTGAATCTGTGTGTTCCTGCCTCCAGCTCCCGACTGCTCCTGACCCCAGGGTCCAGCCTGGACTTTCCCAGGGCTGCCCTGCAGCCTCTCTGGTGATGTGAGAGTTATTGGGGGAAAGGGGGGAGGAACGTGGGATCAACCTTTTCCTGTATATTTGTATAGATTTAGTAATTTTTCCTATTTATCATTACTGTTTTATTAAAGTTGTGTAGTTTAGTTTCCAACCCTTAAGTCTCTTTCCCTTATTCTCTCTCCTTTCCTTATCAGGGAGGAGAGGGGGATTAATAGAGAGAATCTGTTATTAGGTTTAATTGCCAGGCCAGTGTTAAACCCTGACACCAGTAGAGACTGGTTAGTGTTGCTTCTAATATAGCCGGGCCAGGGACTGAGACACCTGGCACAGGATTAAAGTGGAGGTGTCAAAGGAGATGCTGCTGGCAAAGGCAAGCTCCATCCTCCTGCCTCTTCTCTTGGCTTTGACCCCAAGACATCTGTAGACCCAGAGACACGACCCCTGCCCTGCAGATCCTCTACAAAGTCCTTCTAGCACTTTTTTGCATGAGGGCAAATCGTGCAGCCAAAAATTTGAACAGTTCCTACCAAGCTGTGCAGGTGAGACCCTGTGTCATCCTTGTACGTGGAAGGAAGCCACCCACCAACAGCACTGCCAGCCTGACCAAGTGGCATTTGTGAGGATAAGTCACACCTTGCCATGTGCCTGCTTGGGAACCAGTGAGCCTTTCCACAGGCACCAGACCTGTGCCTCTGGATGCACCGAATGGCCACAGGTAGAGGAGTTTGGGGGTTTTCTTCCCCCCTTCAGGTAAGCCTGGAAAGCTAAGACAGCAAAACACCCAGGGCAAAACACATAACCAAGTCCCTTCATGGAAACTACTGCAGAGCCCCAGAGCTCACCTCCACCATCTGCAACATGGAGAAGTAACAAAACTTCCCAGCACAACACAGGTGATGCTTGCCGTCAGCTGACACGTTGCTGAGACAAGTTTCTTATCCAAAACCCCAGAAAAGGAAACAGGTAAGCCAGTATGCTAACAAACACTAAAAAGTCCAGATGTGCTCTTTGCAGAGTTCCCTGGAAGAAGGACATGACTTCATCAAGCAGCTGCTTACAAAGCAGATATTTGCCCTGCAGCAAATAAAAAAAAAAAAACCACAACTTAATCTATCATCAGACCTGCAGCCTTACCTTGGGAGGGTCTGCCTGTCCTGGAAAGGAAAGCATTTGAAGCTGGCAGGTGTCCCACAGCCATCTGCTCAAACAGCCATCTGCTGTGCAGCAGGGCAGCTCAGACCCTTGGATGGGCTTTGGGTTCTCCAGACCTGCCTGGGGAGGACTTTTCCTTAAGGAGTCTCCTCCTCTTACTTCCCACGGCAAGCCAAGGCCACAGAGGTGATGGAGGTGGGATGGAGGCACCTCTGGAGGTGGAACAACACAGCAGGCAAGTCGAGGTTTAGGCCCAGTTGGCAACATGACCCAGTCCAAAGCTCAGCTGCTAATGGTTGAGACTACAAGGTCTTGGAAGGGCAACCCCCTGGGTCCAGCTGATGAAAGGCAGCCAAGCCCTCTGCACTAGAGCAGGGGAAGCAAATCCTCCCCCTTCTCTGATCCTGCAGCCCTGGTGGGCATGGCTCACCCTGCTCTGGCCATCACCAGCACCAAAGAGCTGGTCCCACATAGAGGAAAGTCATTCCTGACTAGCTCCATCCCCATCCTTTGCCACAGCCAAGCCTTAAGTGGCCAGGAGGCAGAAGGCACACAGACATCTTGTTGGATTCAAGCTCTGAGCCTTCCCACTTCACTGGGATCCTTTTGTGCACCTCCTCACTACCTGACAAAGGTGCTCTGCCACACATGCCCAGCTTGGCACTTTTCAGAGGTGCTCAGTGATGGGCACAGCCCAACTGCTGAGGTTCCTGCAGAGCAAATGTGACCAATGCTGCACACCACATCTCTCCCCCTACCTGCTCTGCTGCACTCCACTACGGCCCAGCTTCGTTCTCTCTTGCTGCAACTTGCTCTTCCATCACTTTTCCACCTTCATCTCCTTTTTCAAGCTTAACCTACAGCTTCAGTTTTCTGCCCTCCACAGCTCAGAGGTCTGGCACCTCCAAATCACAGTCACCTGTTTTCCTCTCAGCTTCCCAAGCCATTTGGGAACTCAGTCTGTGCTCTGCCAGTTGAAATCTTGCATCATTTGTTCTTCCAGAAATCAAATTCTTTCTTCTCTTCTTTCTCTCAACAGCAATTCCAGCCTGTTTTTTTGAGTCTGTGTCCATCCCTCCTGCTCTGCAGTCACAACAGCCTCAAATCCCAGCAGCAGAGCCCCATTCTGCTCTCCAAGTCAGGCACCCTGTGGAGCAAGGGCAGCTATAAAATTGATTTCTGCAGCTCCCCACCTGCAAAACAAAGTGAGTCACGTTTACCCCTCTTGCTTTAAGCACCTGGCCAAAGGCTCCCTATATATAACTGATGGAGATGGGCAACACCTGCCCACAATCCAGCCCCTCAAGCTTAAATCACTACAGCTGGGAGACCCTGGAGCAACTGCATCCTCATCCCAGGTGCTGGGAGATTGAATCTCTACCAGCCACCAAGAAGTGTCTGTGCTCAAGTCCCAAAGGCCCTGACTTGTCATTTCTCTGGAAAAATCAATGCTTCCTTTCTAGCTGTAGCAGTTCCAGCTCAGGGTTCAAGCCACGTCCCAACGACCAAGGTGGCAGCTGCCACCACTGTGTTGCAGGAATCCAGCAAAGGAAATGAATCCAGCAAATTGTTAGGATGGATGCAGGGCTAGAATTCAGACTGAGACAGGCTCTCCTCCTTCTCCCAATTGCTGGATGCTCCATCTTCCCCTATCTGACACGTCCAACATGCAGACTGCAGGCTTCAGCAGCTAGAGATCTGTTTCCTATAAATTTTCTGTACAGTGCCTACAACACTTTTAGTGTCTCTAAAATAACGATTGGAAGGTGGATAGAGGAGAACAAAGAGATCAGTTTATCTGATGAATTTAGCCTCTTCTCCTGTTCCTGTAATATCAGGTGGACAAATCCAATTTCCTCAAATGCATTTGTTGTTTATCTGACAAATACTTCCCCAAACTATTGCCTCTACATTCACTTAGCAAATATTTAAAATATGAACCGCGGAGTTTAGTGAATCCCCTGGCATTGCACGAGTCCCTAGTGGAGTGGAAAAGTTAGATTTCCCCCCCCAGTTTTAGTTATTTCTGCATTCCAGATTAAATTTTTGCCAGTTCTCATTCTTGTGCTGATAGCACCTTATGATTTGGAGGTGCTTATTAGGAAAGGAGCTGGTCAGTTGTCTTCTGATGAAATCAAATTTTGCTGGAAAGCAATAACCTATTGAAGCAGATACATTTCATCACAAACACCCCACACTCAAATGACTCACAGCAAGCTGAAGCAAGGATGCCTCTGCTAACCCAGCTCTCAAACATCCTTTCTGCCTTCTTTTTCTTCTTTTTTTTTTTTAATTTTTTTTTTCCCCCTAGGCGAGGGCTGTCCATTTCTATCAGTCACCTCTCAGCCCCACATCTTCAACCAATACCTGGAATAAAGTGTCCTCAATGAAAAAAATATAAATTAGGGTTAGG
Organism: Florisuga fusca; assembly: GCA_038090715.1. Classification (NCBI taxonomy): domain Eukaryota; kingdom Metazoa; phylum Chordata; class Aves; order Apodiformes; family Trochilidae; genus Florisuga; species Florisuga fusca. The sequence goes on along the minus strand of JAAWXA010000015.1, from coordinate 2,450,654 downwards.
GTTTTGGCCTGGTTGACATTCTTCAAGCTGGGAAAGTCCCCTGCCATGCATGGGTTTAACAGGGGGACTGGGAGAGGCACAGGGAACCATAAGGCACCCAGAATAATGGTGTTCCAGGCATGCCCCATCAACAGAGGGCAAGGGATCTGGGCTTGGAGGGACCTAACAGCAGCTTTCCAGCATGGAAGTCACAAAGATGGAGCCACCAAGAAGGTGGAGATGGGAGACAACAGCCATAAACTGAAACAACTGGATATAAATGACTGGCTGTAAGAACAGCCCCCATGGGCACAGTCAAACAGTTGGTACAGGCTGTCCAACCTCCATCTGTGTGGGATTTCAAACCCTGGTCTGGTCTCAAAACTAACCTTGATTTGAGCAAGATGCCAGAAAAAATTCTTCCTGAGTCCCTTCCCACCTGAATTATTCCAGCCTCTGACCCTAGGAAACTCTTCACCGGTACAGATGAAGCTGACAAAAATGATGATTACACAGAGTGGCAGCAGAGTTGGAGGGATATAACATCATACGTTGGCAAAAGTTTCTTTCTAGAATTGCCTGTTCATAGCAAAATTTGGAAAAAGCATAATAATACCCATTTTGGGTCCAAACTGGACCAAAGCCAACACATGAACAATTGCAGAGGGACCAACATCTGCATTTCAGCAAACTCAGCTACAAAGATGCATCATTTCAGACCAAGCAAAAATCAATTTCTAGGCCCCACGATTACAAAGGAAAACTCAAGAGCCTTAAGAGTTCAACCAGAACCAGAAGGCAAATAAAAAGAAATCACAATTCATTATTCATCAAAATCTTCCCCAGTCTGTTTTAAGACCATGTCAGGATATTTTAGCACTGCAGGTATCAATAGTGGTAAAAAAACCAAACAAAAACAAAAGAAAACAACCCAAAAAAACCCCACCAACCCAAGCTACAAATGTGACTTTAAAATTTGCTTTTCATGACTTTTTTTATGCTTGGTTTTTAGGGTTGGTTTGTTTTTTTTTTTGCCAGTAAAAATCTCATCACTTGAACGGTCTTGGAAAGGTACCAGCGAAAGGTTGGGAATATCGCCCAGGAAAATTCACTTAAGAATTTAAACAAATGCATCAGGACACAACTTTGCTTTTGTCACCCAGTTTTAGAGGAAAGCTGAGCACTTAGGAAGAGGGCAGAAAAAGAACAAACGCTTCATTAAACCCCTTTTCAGGCAGAAGAACAACAGGCAACTTATTTCTGGCAACAGCCTTGCCTGCTCTTTAGTCAACCAAGAGCCTTTGAACGCCACAGTGAGTTGGGCAGCAGCTCTTCATATCACTTTTATTTATTTTGCAACTCGGAATGATGCAGCCAGGACAACCCACCCTCCTGAGCTGCCCACCAAGGCAGCAGAGAGAACAAACTCCACCAACTCCCACCTGCAGCCAAGATCAGCAAACGACATACACCAGGCAGGCAGGCAGACAAAAAGAATAAGAAGAATAAAACGGGCTCTCTGAGATGCAGTGAATTCCTTTCCTGATCACCAGAATGTTTTTCATTTAAAAAAAAAAAAAAAAAAAAGGAGAAGAAAAGGAAAACAAAAAACAACCAAACCCAAACCAGAAGAACCAGGTGACCCAAACCAGAAGCACCAGGTGGTGGCTCTGCCAGGAGAATTTTTTTTTTTCCTTTAGTTTGTGTTGTTTTTTTAACCTTAAGCCCAACTGTGTCAAACGTTCACAGAGCTGGGTTAAGGAGAGGGGTGATGGTTGGGGTTTTAACCCATAGTTCCACAGCCAGAACTCACTTTTGGATGCATGTCCAAATCCCTTCCTTTCCTTTCCTTGAAGGGATGTAAACCACTAGAAATCATGCCTGAGTTTCCTAGGCTGGGCTGTTCTAAAGTTTTTCTACAGAAAGAGGGGTTTATCAGCCAAGAATGAACCAGCACCATGCCTCCAGCAAGCACCTAGATCTTCAGCTGAGGGCTTCTCACCTCCAGGTGAGGTGTTCATTTGAAAACACCTCCCACCAGACCATCTCTGGGTCTCGCTGAGTTAGAAAAAATGGGACCTGTAGCTCTGAGAAGATATTTTTCCAGTTCTCTGTCCCTGGGGAAGTCAGTCTTTGTTAGGTGCCTGGGAGAAGCTGTGCTAGTAGGACAGCTGCTCCTGGACGTCCTCTAATCCCTGGCTCCATCTCTGACTCAGCCTGCTCCACAGAATACTCCTTAATGGACTGGCTCGCTCTAGCTACATGCTTTATATCTCTTTAGCTCCATGAGCAGATGGAGTCGAGGGACAGCAGGATTTATATTTCTTGCTTGAGTTGCAGCTTGGCTAGGTGGAACTAAAAAACGAGAAAGAATGAGGAAATGGCATCGTAACAGCGTTTACCTCACGGGCTTCGGAGCGTCTAGATTCTACCTGGGTTGTGTTTGCAGTTGTCAGTATTAATCCCATGCCTTCCTCCCCAGCTGAAGAGGAGGAGGCCCAGAGGGATGGTTCTCCTCCCTAGACCAGCTGATGGATGGAAGGGAGCTTCCAGAAGCACGCTGAAATACTCAGCTGGCGAAGCCTGTATGTCGGTGCCGATTTATGCCGGCAGATAATCTGGCCCAGACCATTTCCTTCAGGGCATGCAAAAGAAAACCAGGAAATGCTTCTGACCTCTGAGGGCTTTCTAGGGAGAGAAAAAAAAAGGCAGAGGTATGGAAAAAAGCAGGGAGATTGACATGGGCTGGGGAAAGAGCAGCACAATAGGCTCCTAAACTCCGTACCTTGCTGTGCGTCTCACACAATCAGAGGGGGAAAGGAAAAGCAGAAAAGAGAGGGAACTACAGCGAATGTGAAAGCTTCCCAATTAATTAATTACCCCTTTTATTTTGAGGGGGGAAAAAAAAAAAAAAAAGAAGTCAAGAAACATCCATGTCTGCTCTGCTTGGAAGGCAATCCTGGCGCTCACTCCAAGCATCCCCCCCTCGCCCCGCCGGCGCAGGGATAATGAATCCATTACGGGATGGAACATGCCGTGCCGCCGTAAAACAGAATGAGAGAGATCTATTTCTCCTTCGCTTTTCCCCTCCTCCCCAAAGAGACATCTGAAACGTATCATGTAATAAACGTTTCTTGGATGGAAGGAGAGGTATTGTTCTCTTGCCGTGGAAACAATCCCGCTGGTGGGGCCAGCCAGGAGGGAGCGGGGCCGGATGCTTCACTCGGCAGCTCTTACGATATCCTGTAAGGCAGGGCAGCCTCTGGAGGACAAATTTCATGATATTCCCTCTGGAAAGCAGCACTCAGAAGAGGGCAGGGTGAACCAGCCCTAACCAGAGGAGGAGAGCTCAGCCTGCTACCCCGGGACAGCTCGAGGCAAAGGTGCTGCAGGACATGGAGCGGGACAACTCTGGGACAGGGGAGGTGGCCCAGATCCCAACATTTTATACCTCAAAGCCTCTCCAGCCCTTCATCCAGACCAGGACAAATATAGCACGGCCTTCTCCATCACACCCCACTGACCCTTGGCCCAGGCTGGGGGCAGCTCAGTTGCCCAGGGCACAGAGCAGCCTGTCTACAGGCACCTTGCTCTCAATCCAGCACCCTCCTCTGAGCCCCTCATCTGAACGACCTAGGAATGAGCTGCAGTGGACTCAGTGTCCATCTGTAATCGACTTGATCACCCTCCAGCAAGCAGGATTTTTTTTCTCTTCCTGGCCATCCATGACTAATATCTGGGGTGAGACATTTCACATCTTTTTCACCCCCCTCCTCCTGCTCCCTTGCCACGTACTCCGGAGGGCAGGACCTCTCTTGTTGTGCTCCAAATTGCAGAAAAGCACAAAGCCTGCTCCATCAGAGGGTGGATTTTTTCACAGCCCCTCTAATTAAGAAAACCCATATGCCCTGCCCTCCACCCCACCCCCCTTGCTGGTATTTCTGTGGAGCACAACAAGCTGTTACATTAAAGGTTTCTCCAGGTGGATGGAGCAGGTTGTCTGTTACCTGCCTGAGACCCTTTGCTCCGGAGTGGTTTGGTACCCTCCAAGAGCATGGAAAATGCATGAGATCAGATTTCCTCCACACTGCTCTCACCCCTTGATCCCAGCAGCCCATTTACATCAGTTGATCAGAAACATTTCTTCTCTCTGATGACATCCAAATATTCTTGGCATGAAGGAGCTGCTGACATTTATTCCTGAATTGCCACATTGCAGGAGTTTTGGCTAAGACTAGCATTACATAGGAAGGGGGAAGGGACCTTGTTACTTGGTGAAGATATGTCTTCTACAGTGTATCACTCTAGATTAGACTTGGATCACTTCCTCTGTTCATTTCCCCAGCTGATTTTTTTGGTTGGTTGGTTGATTGGTTTTTTTTTAAAGAACTTTCAAAGAAACACTTGAGCTCAGTACAATGTACTTGATTCCAACCAGAACTGGTTGAAAAATGCTGAACTAATTGAAAGAAGTCCTTCCTCAAAACATTTCCAGGGTTTTTGGTTAGCACTTGGAACTGTGAAAACCTCCCCTGGGCTTCACCATGAAACTGCAAAAGCTTTTTCCATGGTGTCAGCAGCATTTTGAAAGCCTGTGAGTTGATCTTGTGGCTGCAAAATGACTTCGCCGCCGATCAAAGACAGAGGGATGTCAAAATGTCTCTTTGTGTATTCACCAAGACATCCCTCGCACCAACCTCCAGGTCGTGGAGAGCAGTTCCCCCTGCCTCTCTCTCTCTCAGCACCTCCTCTGAGCAGACCCCAAAGCTCTGTAGGAAAACGAGCATCCCGAATCTTCCCTGCCGCGTGGGGAAACTGAGGCACGGGGTGGCAGCAGCTCCCACAGTAGCAGAGTCCTCCCACCTTCCAAGTCCCCGTCTGGATTTCCACACACTAAACCACAGCAGGCTGTCCTACCACCTGATCTTCACAAACCTCTCCATCCACCTTCAAACGTGTGCCAGCCAGCCCTGCTCGAGTAGGGGCAGAGCCCAAGGTCTCCTCCATCCCACCATCTCCTCTTGAGGATCTGGCTGGCTGATTCCTCCTCACCAGCATCTTTCTCCCAGGAAGATGGCAGCTTTTGTCTCAAACAAAAAGCAAAGCACCCACCCACCCGTGATGCCCAGGCTCTCTGGCAGAGGGGGAGGTTTCCACATTGCTCCTTTTCCTCTCTGTCGAATTAAGGCAAGCTAAACAATCTTTTTTTCATCCCCGTGCATTTCTCCTCCAAGCAGCTCCCCCCTTTTCTTTCTTTCTTTCTCTTCCCTTTCAGCTACCTCCAGCAGAAGGCCCTTCGAGGCAGTAGCGACTTCAAAGACACAGGGTCCAATGTGCAGTGAGTGATAAAAACCTACACAGCATGTGTTGGGCAAATTAATATCCCCTCCAGAGCCATCAGCTCCTCAGTCCCAGCAGCACTATAATGAGATGTTGTACCAAAGGGGAGGGGGAAAGTCTACGGAGAAGGGGAGCTGTATTTAATGTATGCAAATTGACTGGCATGCAAATTACCACCCAGTTAAAAATAACGTCGTGTGTGAGGAATTTGTGTTTTTTTTTTAAAAAAAAAAAAATTTGTTTATTCATTAGGGTAATACCTGTTATCAGGCTCGTCCTGTTTCCTCCCACATCAAGAGCTCACTTTTAGGGAAGTTGGTGCTGTGGCAAGGAACAGTGAGTTCCCACTGATCTCAGCCACCCCACAGCAGCACTGGTTCCTTCCCTTTCCTTCCTTCCCCTTCCCTTTCCTTCCTGCTTACAGGCAGCAGGGATTAAAGTCACCCATCCTCATAGGAGAGATGCTCAGAAAAAAGGTGATTCTCCCCCTCTGTTCTGCACTTGTGGGACCCCACCTCAAGTACTGCACCCACTTCTGGTGTCCCCACCAGAAAAAGGACATGGATCTGTTGGAATGAGTCCAGAGGAGAACCACAAAGATGATCCAGGGGCTGGAACACCTCTGCTACAAGGAGAGGCTGAGGAGCTGGGATTGTTCAGCCTGGAGAAGAGAAGAGTCTGGGGGGACCTTAGAGCTGCCTTCCAGTGCCTGAAGGGAACCTACAGGAAGGCTGCAGAGGGACTTTTCCTAAGAGTGTCCAGTGATAGGACAAGGGGAAATGGATTTAAACTGGAGGAGAAGAGGTTTAGACAGGATCTTAGGAAGCAGTTCTTTAGTATGAGGGTGGTGAGACTCTGGCCCTGGTTGCCCAGAGGAGCTGTGGCTGCCCCCTCCCTGGAGGTGTTCAGGGCCAGGCTGGATGAGGCCTTGAGCAACCTTGTCTGGATGAGAGGTGTCCCTGGCCATGGCAGGGGGGTTGAAGTAGATGATTTCTAAGGTCCCTTCCAGCCTAAGCTGTTCCATCATTTTATGAAAAGCCATGAACTTCAAGGACAAAAGTATCCCCAGCCACCTGGACCAGATTCCATGAGCTGAAACCTTCCCCAGAGCTGGATCACAGCACCGGTCCAGGCTGGGCTCAGCTCAGGGTTGTCAAATTGGACCAAAGACACAATGCCAGGACTGGCTTTTGAGAAAGCAGGGTGAAAGATCCTCCTCCCAGCCAGAGCTCTGCAACACAGCCTCTCCTCCTGAAGGAATGGCAGAATTAATTGATTAATTTCAGAGTCCTGTCAGTGACATCACTTAGTGGCAGAGGCTGGTGCATCCGACTGATCCTGGCACATCCGACTGATCCTGGCTGACTGATCTCATGGCAAATCTGCTGCTGATCACATCTGGTGTTGCAAAGGACACTGGGCTCATCAGACCTAAGTGCAGTAAGGATATTTGCTTGCTCTTTCAAGATGATGGTTGGGATTAAGTCCTGGTTCCTGGGGAGGCATTCAGGCACTAAAAGCATTCACTTTGTCCAGCATTTTGATACTTTCTGTTTAGCAGGTTTAGGGAAGATCCCAAGAGGGAATTATTTGTCTCCTACACACCTCTACAGCAGAATCAGAGAACTGTCTTTGTTGGAGAAGACCTTTAAATTATTGAGTCCAACCATTAACCCAACTGTAACACATCCCTCAGCACCACATCTACATGGCTTTTAAACACCTCCAGAGATGGTGATGCAGCCACCTCTCTGGGCAGCCTGGACCAGTGTTTGATAATCCTTCCAGGGGAGAATTTTCTTCTCAAAACCAATCTAAACCTCCCCTGGCACAACTTGAGACCATTTCCTCTTGTCCTGTCATTACCAGGGAGAAGAGACTGCCCCTCCACCTTGCTACAAAGTCCTTTCAGGTAGTTGCAGGGCTTCATCCAGCCTCAGGGAAGTACATTATCACCTTGCAGCCTCTAGGCACACATTTTGGGATGTTTCAGTGCAGTGAAACAGAGAGGGAGCCCTTACACACAGCTCATGCTGCAGGAGAGGACCAGCATCTGGAGAGAAACTCCATCCCCAGACAGAAATCAGCACAGACAAAACTGAGCTTTAGCTGTATCAAATGGGCCAGGGGCAGAGCTGTTTGCAGCTGGACCCTTTCCAGGCCCCAGAGGAGCATGTTCTGAGCTTGATTTATTATTTTTTTATTATTTTATTTGTAATTTATTATTACTCAGCCGAAGATTGACGAAGTTAGAGTACCAGTGCAACCCTCCAACACATGCCAATAAGCAGGAGATTTATTGCTACACTAGTGTAATTCTTCCCCTCTTGGGAACCTTGTTCTTCTGTCCTGTGCCTGGTAAGAGCTGTAAAAATCACAGAGACTAAGAGGAGTCTGACTGCAGCAAGAAGCTTTGCTCACTTGGTTCCAGTTAGCAGCACACAAATGAATGTTCACACTGCCAAAAACCGGGTTTGTCCTTTGAGGGACAGCCAGGAAAGGGGGAGCAGCAGGGATTTTTGGGCTCCCCTCCCCAAGCTCTGGGAGCAGGCAGTTCCTCCTCTGTCTGCCTTCCCAGGCAGGGAAAGTGATGGAAATCCCTCCTCCCAGCAGTGAGGGTAGGTTGAAAGTGATTGGGTTGAACTGCATTAACCTCTGCGTGGACTGTGGTCACTCCAGATTCAAGTGGCTATTGCTCAGCATGATGTGAGCCACTTCAGCCTGCCCTGAGCCACTACCAGAGTAAATAAGCCAAAGTAAATAAAGGTTGATGACTGTGAAGGAGGGCCTCCCCAGAGGAGAGGGATCCACACAGAGTCAGCACAGATTAACAGCATCCCACTGCCAGACACCATCCCTCATCCCTCTGCCTGCAGCTCCAGCTTGGAAGAGGTGTGGAAGCAGAAGAGCCCACTGAGCCCTGGCTGGGAGCAAGACAGGGGCAGGTGACCCTTAACTGAGGCAGGAGAAAAGATCCCGAGTTGGGTCAGCCCCTGGAGCTCTTCCTTAAGCCAACAAGTATGGAGCAGGGAGACAGGAGGTGTTCATCCAGACACTTCCCTCAGCCAGCAACACGGCAGAGCAACACCCAGAGCAGCTCTCTCCAGCTCCCAGGTTGGGGCAAAATTAGCTCCAGCTGAAAATGAAGTGCAGGACTGGTCACAAAGATGCACATAACACTGCAATCACAATCACCTTGGCTGGAAAAGACCTTCAAAATCATCCAGTCCAATCATTAAACCAAACACTAACAAGACCTTAACTCAACCATATGCCCAAGTGCTGTGTCTACACGACTCCTAAATCCCTCCAGGGATGGTGACTCCACCATTGCCCTGGGAAGCCTCTTCCAATGCCCAATAACCCTTTGAGGGAAGAAATTCTTCCCCACATCCAATCTAAACCTACCCTGGAGCAACTCGAAGTCATTAACTCTTGTCCTGTCACTTGTAACCACATTGAACAGACTGATCCCCACCTCTTTACAACCTTCTGTAAGGTAGTTGTAGAAAGTGAGAAGGTCTCCCCTCAGCCTCTCTTCCAGTTCCCTCAGCCTCTCCTCATAACTTGTGCTCCAAAACCTTCATCAGCTTTGTTGCCCTTCTTTGGACACACTCCTAAAGTCCTTTCTGTAGTGAGGGGCCCAAAACTGAACACAGGACCTGAGGTGAAGCCTCACCAGTGCCCAGCTCAGGGGGATGTTGGAGAGCAGCACCCAGGCTCCTTCCCTGGGAAGGCTGGAAGAGAGAGGCCATTCAGCTTTGGGGCAGATGTGACAGTACCACAACAACTACAAACTCAGCTGGGGTGGGGGTGATGGTAAATCAGCATCAAAACAGAGGACTACCAGGAAAAAAAATGGGATTAAGCAAATTTATGAGTAGTAGCTTAAAAAAATAATAAATAAATAAAAAAACACCAACAACCAGCAACAAGGACAAGGCAGAGAGACACCTTCCAAGACCTCTCTTCCCATGACTATGAATGCTGGTACTAGGGGAATGGGTGGCGAGAGGGGCTTGCTCTCTCCCTAGGGATGGTGACCAGGAGCTGGTGGCTCTCTCTGCCTGTCACTGAGGGTCAAGGTGAAGGATCCTGCCAGGTGGTGTTTTTTTCAGAGGATGAACAGCAACCAAGCACAGCACAGCCCTCAATCCCAATGAGCTGCCACCCTACCATAACAGTTCCCTGATGTTTTCCCAGTGTCAATCATGTGTAAATAGATTATTTAGACAATTTCCATCATGTGGGACACCTCCCTTTCCCAGGTGTGAAGCCCCAGCTGCTGCTGTTAAGAAAATTCAGAATAAGGAGCATGCTCAGGTGTTCCCTGCTCCCCTTACTGCACACTCAGGCTGGAGGTTCCATCCTGAGTGTAGGAGCATCTCTTAATCCAGGACACAGCCTGATCCCATCACAGAGCTCATCTAATCCCAAAGGCATTTAATGCCATGTGCTGTCTCGTGTGCCAAACTAGTTTTATAGAATTATAGAGTGGCTCAGGTTGGAAGGGACCTCAGAGATCATCTACTCCAAGACCCCCCTGCCATGGCCAGGGACACCTCTCATCCAGACAAGGTTGCTCAAGGCCTCATCCAGCCTGGCCCTGAACACCTCCAGGGAGGGGGCAGCCACAGCTCCTCTGGGCAACCAGGGCCAGAGTCTCACCACCCTCATACTAAAGAACTTCTTCCTAAGATCCAGTCTCAACCTCTTCTCCTCCAGTTTAAACCCATTTCCCATTGTCCTGTCACTGGACACTCTTATGAAAAGTTCCTCTGCAGCCTTCCTCTAGGTTCCCTTCAGGCACTGGAAGGCAGCTCTAAGGTCCCCCCAGACTCTTCTCTTCTCCAGGCTGAACAATCCCAGCTCCTCAGCCTCTCCTCATGGCAGAGCTGCTCCAGCCCCTGGATCATCTTTGTGGTTTTCCTCCGGCCTCACTCCAATGGATCCGTGTCCTTTTTCTGGTGGGGACACCAGAAGTGCAGCACTCAAGGTGGGGTCTCACAAGTTTGTTTAACTCCCAGCAAGAGCTGCTGTTGATCTGGTATGTGAAGACCAGCTGGAGCTGCTGAGCAGTTTGTATCCCCAAGAACTCAGTGTCCTCTGTCATCTAAGTTGGGATCCTTGACCCAGCTCTCCCAGACCAAGGGCAGACCAATCTCTCCACTCTCTAGATGAATGTTGGTGTTTTTTTCCTCCCATTCCCTGGTGCCAACGATCACAGTAAGGGCTGCAATCTTGCAACTTAAAGGTTATAGTATGTTGGCTGGTGAATTTGAGCTCATCCCAAAACAGGCAGCAGGATCAGGAATCCTTACTTTCTCAGGGAGGTCTGTTCTCTGCTAGAGAGCAGCCTGGATACGTTTCCCCACCAAAAGGCACCAGCTGGAATGCTTCCTAATTAACTGCACAGGAGAAGATAAAAATTCCTTGCTCTCCTCCACCCTGCAAAGCTCAAGAGGTGGAAAGGAAGGAGCTGCCTGAGCCTGACACTGGGGCAAGAGAGAGGGAGCAGCCGTGGTGAAGCACGTCCTCACCAGCACCATCATTTCAGCTTGATCATGTCGGGCACGTTAGGTGGCCACTTCCATAAGGTGGAGCACACCCACGGGACCAAGTAGCCAGGCCTGAAAATGAGGAGTGTCACAGCTGGAAGCACAGGGCTATGCTCTGAGAAACTCAAATTGCACGCTGCTGTGGCAGCAGGCATGATGGTCAAACAGCTGGTGGAGCAAACCCAGTCACCTCCAGGCCTGCTGTTACCTGACCCAAGTGCTTCAACCACAGCATCCTTCCTCAGATCCATTTATTTCTGCCAAAAATCAGAAACTCCCAAGGGCAGCAGAGAGGAAAAGATGCAGCTCACTAACATCCCGAACCTGCACTGAGCTCACCACCAGCCCCACACCTAATCCTCAGCTGCTAGATTCAGAGAAGAACTTCATTCTGAAAAGATCTGTCACAGCCCCATGATCTCTGGCTCAGGAGCAGGGAGGTCACAGATAAAGGAGACATCATGCTCCTGTCATTTTTCCAGCTCCTCACTGAAGGCATTCCATCAGGGTTGCTCTGGTTGCAGGAACTCTCTCTGGGTCCATCTCCCAGCTTTCCATCCTGCTGCCCAACCCTGGTGGCACACCATGACAGGGAAATCAAGGTATCACAGCAGGAATTAATTATTGCTTGCCAAAAGTGAAGAGCAGCCCAAAAGGTCCAGGGTGAAGTGACCTCCATGAATATCTCCCCATGTGCTTCCTTTGAGGATTTGGTGGCTAAGCACCAGGGCTGCACAGTAAACCAGAGATTAATGCAGAGCAGAAGAGAGGGTGAGAATACAAAGCAGACCTGGTCATGTCTTCTGTTTCTTCTCCCCTACATTTATTTTATCTATTTATTTTAGGAAAAAAAAAAATTCCTATGCCCAGCTCCCAGCTGTCAAACTTTGGCTTTGCAAAAGGCAACAGCCTTATAGTAACCCTTCTTACTTTGGAGGGAAGAAAAGCCACTGGGTAGACAAGTCCCCCACAAACCTTCCAGGAATCATAGAACCATAGAATGGTTTGGGTTGGAAGGGACCTTACAGCTCACCCACTTCCAACCCCCCTGCATGGGCAGGGACACCTCCCACCAGCCCAGGTTGCTCCAAGCCCCATCCAGCCTGACCTGAGACACTGCCAGGGATGGGGCAGCCACAGCTTCTCTGGGCAACCTGGGCCAGGGGCTCAGCACCCTCACAGCAGAGGATCTCTTCCAAGAAGAAATTCCAAGTCTGATTTTATCCTCTTTCCACACAAACCTGTTCTCCTTCATCTCACCCCTCCAGACCCTTGTCCCAAGTCCCTCCCCAGCTTTCCTGGAGCCTCTTCAGGCACTGGAAGGTGCTCTAAGGTCTCCCCATTGCAGCCTTCTCTTCTCCAGGCTGAACACCCCCAACTCTCTCAGCCTGGCTCCAGAGCAGAGCTGCTCCAGCCCCATGATCATCTCCATGGATCCTCTCCAACAGCTCCGTGTCCTTCTGGGGTTGGGGACCCCAGAGCTGGACCCAGCACTGCAGGGGGGGTCTCTCCAGAGGGGCAAAAATCCCCTCCCTCACCCTGCTGGTGATGCAGCCCAGGACACCTTTGGCTTTCTGCCTTGCAAGCACCCACTGCCAGCTCACGGTGAGCTCCTCAGCAACCAACACCTCCAAGCCCTTCTCCTCAGGGCTGGATACACATTTCACAGCCAAGCACATTTTAGAGGAGCTATGGCAAGGGTGCTTAAGTAAGGTAACATCAATTTTGAAGCTGGTTTGTGTTTAATGGACAAGCAACAAGGTTTTACTTGCAGGGGGCAGGTGGAGCATCTCTGGTGGGTGTGAGGGAGCAGCAGGCTGGGCACAGGAGGAGGCTATCACTTTAAATTTTAATTCCCTGTTTTTTCCAGCCTGTTTTTGTTTTGTTGGGTTTGTTTTGTTGTTTTGGGGGTTTTTTTGGTTGGTTGTTTTTTGCTGGGGAAGAATAAATATTTACAAACCTAACTCTTGCCAACAAAGGCATTCTGGTCCAGAATGCTTTGGGATTTGTTCTGGGGGTTTGTTTTTGTTTTGTTTGGGGTTTTTTTTTTTGTTCAGTTTTTAAACTGTTTTAGAAATCCTTGCCCAACCCTTTAATTTCTGTTTTAAAAACAGTGAGGAGAGCTACAAAGGAGGGGAGAGAGGGCAGAAGCTCCCTGTTCACGTTCAAGGGAAGGCAGCGATGCGTTGGAACAGAGCTGGGAAACGTGAGGGATAACAGCACAGGAACTCCAGACAAGGACAGGTCACCAACAAGGAGGAGATCCCTATGGTTTTCTGGCAGACTAATGTGAAGTCAACAACTTCATGAAAGCAAACGTGAGGCCGTGAATAAATAAATTAAAAAAAAAAAATTCAATACAAACACCCACTCGAAGTGGCGGCCCCTCTCCTCCAGCCAGAGAAGCCACTCCAACATCTAGAGAGCTGCAAACAAACAAAAAAAAGCCCAGGAAAGCAGCCACCAGCCCACTGGTTCACAAGCATCCCTTGGAGCATCAGCTCCAAGTGCAAAGCCCTTCATGGGGATACAGGAGAGGGTTTGGCAAGGGCAGGGAGTGAGGGGAGACATTTGAGTAAACACAAGCTTCCACCACCACAAGCTGAAGCTAACCCCACTTTCTTGGGTTTTTCAGCTTAGATATTAGGAAAAATTTCCCCACCAAAAGAGGGGTGAGGCATTGGAACATGTTTCCCAGGGAGGGGGTATCACCATCCCTGGAGATGTTCAAAAAACAGGTAGATGTGGCACTTGGGGAGATGATCTAGTGGTTAAGGTGGTGTAGGGCTGATGGTTGGACTCATTCTTGAGGGTCCTTTTTCCAACCATGATGATCCTATGATTCTCTGCCTGGTGGAGGATAAAGGGAGTTGTATTTCACATTGCTGCCTGGTGCTCGCAAGAACATTGTGTGGGGTTTTTGCATTCACACTTTAAAAAAAAAAAAAAAAAAAGTCCAAAATGGTGAGTTCAGATAATAGCTCCAATAATAATTCATGGTGTGACAAACCAGCCCTAAGGTGAGAACCTTAAGGAGTTCAGTCAATTTAATTTCCTAAGAAGAAGGTTAAAAAGCAACTTGACTCCGAGCTGTGCATTGCTACACAAAATAATTTCTGATATTAGTGGCTCTTTTATCTTGCTAACAGCAATTCAAAGGCCAGAGGCTGGTGTTTGAAATGTTCAAAAAAGGACCTTAGGTGAAAATTGTTGCTATATGGGTCCTGTGAGGTTCAGGTGTCTTCTCAGAAGACATGTGCCCACTCAATTGCAAGTGGCTGGTCACACAACCATGAATCCAGGGGTCACATCCTCCTTGCCTGAGTGATGCTGAAGCCAAAGAAGCTCTCCCTGATTTCCCCAAAGCCCCATCCCAGCTCCAGGGGTCTTGGGGGAGGTAAGACCCATTCAGACAGGTTACACAAAGCAAGGTGAGAAGACAACCCCCATCACCCATCAGCAGGAGCCTCCTCTGCAAGGACAAGGCCAGCAAAGATGCTGTGGGACCAGGACAGACTGGAGAGCTGGGCCAATTCCAACGGGATGAGGTTCAACACGGCCAAGTGCCGGGTCCTGCACTTTGGCCACAACAACCCCATGGGGAGCTCCAGGCTGGGCACAGAGTGGCTGGGTGGGTAAATGGGGCCTATCACCTTGTATCTGGGAC
>JAAWXA010000015.1:2340932-2435727 GCA_038090715.1 Florisuga fusca | reverse complement strand
ATTTTTTTTTTTTTTTTTTTTTAACTCAGCTAATTAGATAAAAAGGCTTGTCTGGAAACCTGGGCCCCGTTGTGTCTGAAGTCTGCTGAGCAACATTTTTCTTCCCTGTTATTACTCTGCTTCCTTCAGGGGCACGTGGAAGGGGTTGGGGGGGGGGTAAGCCCTGCAGCAAGCCACTGCCACCCAGGCCATCCCACCCACAAGGTGCCCAGGTGGGACAGCAAACACACTCGTGGAGGTGTCCACCTTGATGCACACGTGTGTTTGCATACATCTGCATAGGCATGGACATACATGGCTCAGAAAGTCATTACAGACAGATCTGCACAGGGAGAAAACCCCTGGAAAGGGCAAAGTCTGCAACCAAAACCAGTTTGCTGCTTCACCTTGGCCTGTCCCTTGATTTCAAAGCAAACCAGGGGGTACTGGACAGCACAGACTTGGGGAAAAAGGAAAGAAAAACGCAGCTTGACCCCAACACAGTCACTTCTGGAAGTCCAGTCCACCCCAGGAGGGCAGGAAGCCTGACACCAGTGGAACAGCCATTTTAAGGGACTGGATAATTTTATGAGCATTAATAATGTTTGCTGCTCTGTAAGTTAATAAAATGTTACAAGGGTAATCAAACTTCATGCTTCAGTGTGTAAGTTGATCACTGGTGAGCACTGGGAAGGAATTTCCTCTCTGGTGCTGTTGCACTGAGTTTTATCCAGCCAGCTGCACCACGGAGGTGCTGTCTTTAAAGAAAAGCTGCTGCCTTTTTGATTTTTCACCTTTTATAGTTGCTGGCACTCACCAAAAGAGAGTAAGCTCACAAACCCAGTGAGAATTTTGCTGTCAACCTCCTAAGGTTTCCCAATGCAGTTTTGGGACAACGAATGTGCCACGATCCAAAAATAATATCATTGTGCCTACAAGCTTACACCGAGCTTCACCTCTCTGTCCCAGGACCACAGACCCCACATGGGCTCTTTACTCCTACTCTACTACATGAGGTGTGTTGGCCAACAAAGCACCCACTCCCCCGTTACAGTCCCTCTGAGCCTCCTCCCAGCAGAGCTCCACATACCACCAGGTAACCCTGGCAGCTTTTGGAGTTCTATCAACTCACGACCACCTGATAGGTTATTTATAACATCTGAGAAGCAACCTTGGTATTTCAAGTGTTTGCCAGCCTCAGAAGTTAATGCTCGTGTAATTAATGAGCTGACAGAAAATGCTGCAATCTGCTAGCCCAGGTTTTGCAAAAAAGAACGACAGACTTTGCTCCTGTGCCTGCCCTTCTGTTTGAGGGAACCCAGAGACAGCCTAGACAGCTGGGGACGAGGCTGAAAGGGAGGAGGGGACGTAGCACAAGTGTCAAAATCATCTTTCAGCTCAAAAATAACCTGCACAGGGGTCTACAGAGAGGAGGGCAAAGAGCTGAAGAGGACAGCTGTGTGCTGTCAGGAGCTTGGGGGGAAAGCACAGGCAGCATGGTGATGCTAGCAGTCAAGCAGGAGACCTGCCCCAGCAGCCTGCCCTCTCCAAAACAAGCTGGAGAAGTAGTTTGGCACAACACCTGCTCCAGGCTCTCTGCCATCTCGCCGTGGTCAGCCCCCAGCAGTGCCTGGTGTGCTCTCCTGTGAAGGATGGTCCTTGGGAAGACAGGACTACAGCCCTCTGACACACACCCATCCATCCATCCATCCGTGGCTTATCACCATGGTAACAGAATACCAACCCAAGTTGTTCACAAAATCTGAGCAGCCTGCACCCAGCCCTGGCCTCACTGCTCCTTTTCCTAGGTCTTTCAAGAGCCAAAGGTCTTCCCTTTCTTCAGGAGGAATAAAATTAAATCTTATGAGAATTAACAAGTACATCACTTACTTCCTGGGGTCTTTTTTACCACTGGACTCCTCATTTGAGCAGAAGGTGTGTTCCAGTAAGAACCACAAAGATCCACCAACCAATCTTGTCCCATATTTCCTCTCCTTCCCACTTCTCCTTAGGGAACATCAGTTCAATATTCCTCTGGGAGAAGAAGGCAGAGGAGGTGAGAATTACACACATCAGTCACCCCTTTGATCTCCTCACAATCATTCTCACCCTGATGATGACCCCCAGGCCACAAACCTCATATTTTTCTGAATACTGAGAACTACACTCATTGCCTTCTGAAGACCTTTCCAAATTATGCTCCTTCCTCAGCAGCAGCTGGCCCAGAACATGAGAAAGCCATAACTTCCCCCACTGAGACAGGGAAGTGCTTTAAATCACAATTAGAAAGAGCACAGTCATCAGAGAGCAGAGCTGACACCACCTGGGAGGTCACACACATGAACCCCATCACAGTGACAACAGCCAGGGGCTGATTTAAAATTACAGGCCATAAAGTATGACATAATGATGACATCATGGAAAGAGAAATTAAACTCCCAGCTCAGAGGCTCTCAGTTATTTATTAGGTTTTATCTAAAGCCTGTCGTTAGTGGCATGAGCAATGAGCAGAAGCAATCACTTCCAAGGGTCTTTAGGGCCACCATAAATTTGGAAATCCTTGTGCCTCAGCCACCTTCCCATACACAGATGAGCCCATCTGTCAGCTTCCACGACACTCACTCAGCTTCATGGTGCTACAAAACCCACCAGCACATTTCAGGCATCATCACAGCAAAAAAAATAAAGAAATTTACAGCTGATATTTGCCACACATTGGGGTGTTCAGATACCTGTCAGCTCCTCCTGTGGTCTCCTTCACCGATGGGTTCTGATGAACCCTCTTGCCTGCACAACTTTCTTGCATGACCTTTGGAAGTCACAGGTTTTAAATCTGGTTTGGTGAACACTGCAAGGAAGTTGCTTTGAGGAGAGAACCCCATCTCCACCCCACTTCTGCCATAACAAATCCTGTTCATATATTATTTTCACAGAGAGGTGAAGCCTGCAGCACAACAGGTTACAGCAGAGGTGAATGGGCTCTGCCAGTCAAGTCTAATCAGGGCAAGTATTTGGGGATGTTTTTATGAGCAGGTGATACTAATTGGGATTATGTGGTTACAGACAGTTAACTTGATCTTCAGAAGACCTCCAGCAGTGACAAGGGATGGATTTTTCATAAGATTCTCTATTAATAGAGAAGAGGCGCCTCTTTTTCTGTTTTTCTTTTCTTTTAAAAAACAAAGCAGTGACACCACCTAATAGTTCCTTGAGCATCAAGACACATCAGAGACCTCCTGACTGTGTTATTTCCAGTCACAAGCTAGGAACTGCCACTTCCCATTCCCTGGCCTCTATAATATTTAATTATGCCAAACACTGTGATTTTGACCAAAAATCTTGGAAATACAGAGGTACCCTTCTACTTGCTCCTGGTTGCAAGACACAGTTCCCCACAAGTGTTAAAAAACCAGGATGGCCTCGTTGTCATCAATTGCTGATGTGTAATCCCTGGAGAAATATATAATCACAACCATAGGTAGGCACAAAATATTCAACTTTGTGCAAGGGAAACCTGGGGAGAAATATCAGCTGGATCACGGCTTGGTGCAGAGTTCATTTCAAGATATTTCAGATGGTCTTTACATCACTCCAGTGCATTACTTCTGCAGAAAGATCAAGAATAATGCTGGGGTTTGGAGGAGAAAGAACTCCTCGAGTCACCTTCTCTTCCAGGCCAAGAACAAAGCAACCTCCTTTAAGATGGGCTCTTGGGCAAGTCTCTTCTGAGGGAATTTGGGGGAAGATGTTAGGATTCAGGGAAGGCCAAGACTTGATGAAATTCCTCACCTAACAGCCTACTTCAATTCTCAGGTCTTGCAATCACAAGAAAACACTTTATAATTTCACATCTGCACCTCTGACTACTTGCAGGCTTGCTGGGACCGTGACTTCACACTAATATCCACCCCCTAGAATGATTTTAAAAGCCAAGGAATTTTTCTTCACCCAGTTTCCACAGTCCTCAGCAGTAGCATGCATTCAGCAAATAATTTTAGGCAGCAGCCTGCCTGCAACACTCACCATGCTCAGCAAGGCCATCCTCTCTCCAAGGCTGCACGTGTGTGTAGAGACAAGCAGGTAAAATCAACCAGATAAAATCAACCAGGTAAAGACAACCAGGTGTTGCCAGTTAGGAGGAAGAATGCATGAGCTCGTTCTAAGCTCACCTTTTATTGGTCCCCCAGTTCTGCTCATGCCCAGTTGGGCCCAGCCCTAACTGGGCACAGGTGGGCTTAACAGGAGCTCATCCCGTCCTCCTCCTAACTGGCAACACCTGGTTGTGTTCACCTGGTTGCCTCTACGTGTGTGCCAACCAGGAGATGCAAAAATGGGCAAAGGATTGACTCCCTCACCTGAAAGTTGCTGTGTGGATGTAGCTGCAAGTTCAACACTCAGAGCTTCTGCAGCCAGAGTGAATTTGTTGCTGTTTCAACTATCCTGACAGGCACTGAAATAAATCTCCTTTATATGACATCTAAAAATGCCTTTTTTTTATTATTATTTTTATTTTTTTTTAGAAATCCTTCTAGGATGTCAGTGTGCTACACATGACTCCATTCCGAGCCCTCTCCAGACTGGAGATCAGGTAAGATATACAATCCTTTCAAGCCTGCCAACACTCATACTTGTTAAGATTAAGCCTGAATGCTGAACAGTTTCTACATGGTCCCTCCTAGAAGGAGATGAAGGAGGCCTCCTGCCATGAAATGCTGACTGAGCAGGGGCTGCTGCAGGCTCTGGAAGTCCTTCTACCAAGGGAACTCAGCGAGCAGAACCCGTGTGGGGAGACAAATCCCTTCCCTGGCTGCAGGGAATCAAGCCCACCTCATCCCTTGGATGGTTCTTCACCTCATCACTCTTTCCTTAAAGACTTGGGAAGGGTACATTGTGGCATGTGTTCTAGAAGTGGAACTCATCACATCTACCCACTGAGCAGTGGAGAAAACCACCTGGGGTGTTCTTCCACGTAAATATCACGTTACCAACAAATTACAGCATCCTCAGTCTTTCCAGGAACTCATCACACATCTCCATAAGGATGTGGTCCCAGCTACTGAGCTATCCAGGCAAGCTGAGGCAGTAAATAGAAAAAAAAACAAAACCAAAACAATCATCAGACAAACAAACAAACAAAGAAGATTGGGAAGGGGAGAGATTCTGTTTCCTGATGTTAAAGATATCTGGCACTTCCAGGAAATAGGGGTATAAATAGCAAATGAAACCATTCCTCCTCCAAAAATATTTCATAATTACATGTCATAAAAATAATTAGGTTATGGTGAATTAGTACAAATGTTTACAACAAAATTGCCATGCAAAACATTATGGGTAATAACATGCTAATTGCTGTAGAAGCAAAAGCTGATTATGTTTCAGCAATATTAAAAGTTGCCAACTCGGCTCTTCTATCCAAGCTTCAAGCTCTTGGCAGTATCTGGGGACACAAGGAGAAGCAGTGAGGTACCTCCCACCAGCCCAGGTTGCTCCAAGCCCCATCCAACCTGGCCTTGAGCACTGCCAGGGATGGGGCAGCCAGGGACATGTAGTGACAGGATGAGGGAGAACGGTTTCAAGCTGAAAGAGGGGAGATTTAGATGAGGTATTAGGAAGAAATTCTTTACTGTGAGGCTGGCGAGACACTGGAACAGATTCCTTCTCCAACCACCTGCCCAGGATGCACCAAAGGATGGTCATAGCTCCAGGCTGATCCCAGGGCAGCACACCCTCTGCACCATCAACTCCTGTTTCTTTTCTGCTGCCAGGAACCATGAGGCCTGGGAGGGGACTGTGGTCCTATTTTCAGGCCATCCCACAGTCCAACAAGGGCAGAGGCACCTGCTGGGATCTGCATGATGAGCAAGGCTTTGCAGAGTGCTGCCCTCTGCTCGATGGAGGCCGTTTGCTCAGGTGCATGTCTGGAGCCTTTGGATGTGACAACAAGGCCACAGCATCCTGCCTACAACTCGAGGTGACCCCCTCCTCTTGCTCTGGGGCTTGCCACAGCCACCCCAGTTCAAGGCTGAGAGGCTGACTGGCCTGTGCTGGCCACATCAGAGCAACCCCCTTGGCCAGCAACAGGCAGTCAGAGGGTGCCTTCTGCCCATCCAGGGGTCAAGAGCTGAGGTTTTTTTCAGCCCACCATCCATTGCCTCCAAACCCTTACTCCACTGAGCTCCTGCTCCACAGGACCACAGGTCCCCAGGTGTGAGCTCCATGGGGCTAGCAGGCCACAACAGGCTTTGGAGTAGCAGCAGCCACTGCCTGAAGCCTGAAGCCTGAAGCCATGGTTTTGCACCTCATAGATGTCCTCCTGGATGCTGAACTGTCTAGGGTCCACATCTCCAACCTGCTGCTCAGCCAGCTCAGGTGCTTGGTGGTTATTGAGGTGGATGCCCTTCATCCAAGAAGTCTCAGAAGAACCGAGGTCTACGTTTTCTAGAGCTTGGGAAGAAGGTCTTTGACTCATCCAAATAAACCTCCTGAGTTTCTCATGGGTCACATTTGCTTTTCAGCAGATGGGGCTAAATGCTATCTAGCAAAGAGCAGGAGGTAAAGTTTGGATATGTCAGCTCAAGGTGTGAATGTAAAGCAGATTATTTTTAAATTAGTAAATCCCTACTGGATGCCCTCACTCCAGATTGAAATGAAGTTAATTGGGCTCATTTTCCAAGGTAAATGACAATAAACTGGATTACATTTGAGCTCCAGCGTTCACACAGAAATTTAACACAGTTTAACTAATCCTCTTTGAGAGCAAATTTTGCTTAAACCCTCTAAGTGCCCCATATTCTAGTTTCTGCCCAAATTTACCTTTGTGCTGAATTGCACCTTTGAAAACTTCATTATCTTTGTCCCTTTTTTTTTTAAGGTTGGAAACATGCTGCTTTCCCAAAGGCAGAAATTCCTCATCCACCCTTTTACCAGCACCCAGAACCAAAGCAATTCCCAGACCATTGCAGGAGAGAACCTGGGCTGAATGGTCCAACAAGAGACAAAACCCATCTCTGGGCTGCATCAAAAGAAGCATGGCCAGCAACTGTATCCCCATGCCCTCTAGGACACATCCTCAAGAGCCTCACCTACATGGTTTTTAAATCCCTCCAGGGATGGTGACTCCACCACCTCCCTGGGCAGCCCATTCCAACACCTGGCTACTCTCTCAATGAAGAAGTTCTTCCAGAAGCTGCTCTGCTCACCAAACCTCTAAGCACTTGGCAGGGTGTCTGCTGGACATCATGGCCACAGCTCATCCACTTGGCTTTAAGAAGTACACCTCTGGCACCTCCCAGACTTAAGTAGAGCGTGGAAATGGAAGAGTGCAGCCCGGCTCCCTCCCTTTGCACAGCACCAGAGCCAGGGGAGATCCCCACTGAACTTTTTCCAAAGAAGTTGGAAGCTTCCAACTGCTCCACAGGCACCAGAAACAACCCAGGAGCACTACACTGCTGTCATCTCCAAACCACAGGTGGGAGAAGCTCTCCATCTTCAGAGCTCTGCTTCCCAAGCCTCCACCCTGCTGGACCCTCCAAAAACCCCTCTGCCCACACAGAAATGAAACCAGGGCTGGGCAAGGCTGGTGGTGTTTAGGGGGTGGTTCTCCTGCATGCCAAACAGAGAGCAAAATGCCAATTGATACACCTGCCTCACCCAGTGGAGTCATTTCTCCTCCCACCCCCACTCTTAAATGTGCTGTGAGCCCGAGCTCTTGGCAGGGCTTGCACCATGGTGACAAACCAGCAGATCCCCATTAAACCCCCAGCCAAGAGCAAGAATTTGCTTTTTCTCTCCCTTTCCCTTTCCTTCTTCTTTTAAACTCTCCCTCTATCAATATTTGATGAGGGCAATTTCAAAGAGTTGTTTAGCATGATCCCCGCATAAGGAGCCCTCCGGAGTGTTTATCACGTTCGAGGTATAATTACATTCAAATCCTGAGACACAGTTGCCAGGGTTACAGCTGCTGGTGGCTCCTCCAGCTTTTGTGTGCTTGGAGGTTCTCACCACCCCCCCTGTGCACACCCCACGCTCTCTGCTCCATTTGCTGCTGGGCTAAGAGAGGAAGAGGAGGATGGTTATGGACCAGCAGTGACCAGGCCAGGTCACACCAGGCATCTCCCAGCCTGAAGGAGAAGTCAGCATCCCCACATGGGAGGTTTGTGGAAGGTTTTGATGCCAGCCCCAAGTGGGTCAGGTCTGGGGTAAGGGCAGAGCTGAGCAGAGGGTAAAACTTTGCTGACAAAAGTATTACTGGAAGAACTCCGAGGGCTGTAGGAGCTCTGTGGCTGGAGAGATGACAGCGTTTTCCCTTCATCCCTTTATATCCCAAGTAAAGATGAAATCTAAAGAGCAAAGATGCTAATTGCCAGGGGTGAGGATTGCCAAGGGAGAAACCTGTGCTGTCCCTATACCAGCCTGGGACCTCCTCACACCCTCAGCTCCTCTCCCCAAGAGGAAAACCATGCAAGCCCTGCCATGAGCTCCTCTGCTCCAACCAGTCCAGAAAAAGCCCCCTGAGAGGCATCTGATGCCCAAGGACTCCAGTGCTATGTACACCAAGAGGAGGACACAAAGCCCCATCTAATAGGCTCTTGCAAGTATTCCTGGCATTAAACTGGTTTCAGGCATAAATATAGATCCATACACACAACTTCTGGGCGAGGTGCTGGAGACCTGGGTTTGCATCCCTGGGGTCATCCTAGCAGAAGCTACAGCAGGGTCATGCATGTGAAACCAGAGCTGGGAACAGCCTTGGCCCCACTCCAAGCTGGTGGTGGGAATCTATGGAAATGCCCCAAGACCCACCTACACTGGAAGTTTTCAGCAAGCCAGAAAGGGAAATTAAAACCCGGACATTTCCGCTCCAAGAGCTCCTTGGAGAGCCTCAGGATGGTGTCGAGAAGAGCCAGGGGGCAGCCCCAAAAAAGGACCATTTTCCTGCCCAGGTTTTGGCACAGAGCAGAAGGTGTCCAACCCTGTTTAATCCCTTCCTTGAGAAAAGCAGAAACTCAGCTCTTCCCTGGCATTTCCCAGACAGTGTGGGTAGACGTGGAGCAGGGGACTAGAACAGAATTGTTTTTTGTTCTAGTTCCAGTTTTAAATCATCTGAACCTTGGTACAATAGGCAGCGTTATCACTAATCCCCACGGCTGAGCCTGAAATAAGCTTACAAACCACGCAGCAGGCGCTGTGGGAAGAACAATTATTCTAACAAAGGAGAGAGCAGGGAGGGGGGAAACAGCCCTGAGCTCCTTGGGTTGCGTGGAGGGTGAAGAGAATTGTTGTAGAATCATGACAAATAAATAATAAATTTATTAAAAAAAAAAACAAAACACACCAAACAAACCCAACAAAACAACGTAACACCCAACAAATGCAGTGTGAAGGCCTGGTGAAATATTTACAAATATTTCAATAAGAGGAAAAGCAACCTGCTGGAATCAAGAGGCTGTAAAACAAATGCAGAGGGAAAGGATTGTTTACCCCTAAATCAGCTGTAATGCAGGAGCAAACGTGATTAGCAGCATTCTGCTGGGAAGGGCAGCATCAGCATTCCTTCCAGGTGTGCTCAAGAAAGGCTCTTTTTTGGCCAGAGGCTTCATTTGTAATTATTAAAATGCACCTTGTTAGCCTGCACTGAGCACACACAGCAAGTTCCCATCCCATTTCTGGGCCCTGGCCCGCAGTATTTGCTTTAATTTATGGTGTGTATTTTATGTATTATTTTACTGTGTCAATGCCACAGTGGAAACGAGGAAGCCCAGCTCAAAGGCACCAAAAGGAACAGAGCTTTGTGTTTGATGTCAGCCACGCACGTTGGGCTGGCACCTTCCTCCTGCCTGGGGGAGAGATCTTCCATCAAGGACAAGCAACAGGAAAGTTGGTGGCCACGGGGCCTGTTCTGGCTCTCAGGTGTAGGAAAGGGACCAGCACAGCACCTGAGTCTACACCAAGGGGGAAGCAATTACTTGAGGGATAATAATTACTACAGAATTGTTAGGACAGTCCCACCATTCCCCCAGCACTGCCAAGGCCACCACTAACCCCTGTCCCTCAGCACCACATCTCCAGGGCTTTGAAACCCTTCCAGGGATGGGGACTCCATCCCTGCCCTGGGCAGCCTGGGCCAGGGCCTGAAAAACCCTTTCAGTAAAGAAATTGCCCCTAATAATCAACCTAAACCTTCTCTGGCACAACTTACCTCACTAAAAGCACAAACCTGACGACTGCTGAGTCACGGATACCCAAAATAACAGCAAATTCAAAGAATTAATGGGAAAACAAACCCAAAAACAGAACGGGAAGGGAGAGAAGGCACAAGTTAGTGTGGAGCATGAGACACGGACACTTCATCTCACGTACAAGCAAAGGCCAAACCACACCAGAAGCCCTGGAGAAGCAGTGGCTGGGCTGGAGCCTGGGATTTTTGAGGAGAGGAACCTTCCCTTGGAAACAGCTGCAAGGGCAGGTTGGGGGCTGATGATTAAAGGCACCAGGATGGGGAGATACCAGGGTGATGGGCATCTGAGCACCTCACCCCAAAATGCACATTTCCACTCCCAAAGCAGGCTGAGATCTGATCCTAAGTATCCCCAAGGATCAGGCAGGGAGGATGAAGCCATTGGGATGAAGGCCCCATGAAGAGCCCTGCTCCCTGGTCTCCCCTCAGAACGCAGTGGTACAAGGGATGCTGCTTCTCAGAGGAAGGAGGTGACCACAGAGCATGTCTGAGCATCCCCGTGGCAAGCAGGGCTCGTAAGGGACAGGCTCTGACATTTAGTGGCTCTGCTTGTAGAGAGTTTGACATTCACAAGAGGAGGAGCAGCACAGCCAGGCCCCTGGCTCCTGGGGAAGAACACGCTCTGCTAAACCCAACCTGGTGTCCCCTCTGCTCCCTGGGACCTGTGGTTGTTGTATGAGCACCTGCAGCATCCCCAGCAGGAGCAGCTTCCAGACTCCTGGAAAAGCCACTCCATCCCTGCGTGCCTCAGGTGTCCTTCCCAGAAGGTGGCTCAGCTCTTCTCCTGGCAGGCTCTGCAGGACACATCCCAACGCTTGTGGAGTACACAGAGCCCGAGGTTTTGATCTTGTCTGGAGCTTGGAGGAGCCATTATAAAAAAAAAAAAATCAAGTTCAAGGCTGGTTCCTCTCTTGGAAAGCTGTTTAGTACAGCTGAGGGGATGGAAATCACATTTAAAACAAACAAACAAAAAAAAAAGGTGCCTGACCCAACAGCAGCTCTGAAATTGAAGTGGACAGGAAGCAACTGGTAGTGGGTGTCTGAGGGGAGCCTATGCTGGGCAGAAGTTGGAGCAATGGGGGAGTCCAAGGGGAGCTCAGTTTGAGAGACAGGATCATAGAACCATAGAATGGTTTGGGTTGGAAGGGACCTTAAAGCTCATCCAGTTCCAACCCCCTGCATGGGCAGGGACACCTCCCACCAGCCCAGGTTGCTCCAAGCCCCATCCAACCTGACCTGAGACACTGCCAGGGATGGGGCAGCCACAACCTGGTGAGCAAAATAAACACACAGTGGGAAGAAAGAAGATGGATTATCAGAGACCATCTACCAGGTGAATTGAGCATCACTAGTGTTAACTCTCAGCTTCCCCATCCAGACGATCCCAAGTGAGGAGAAGGGACAAGGGTGGTGACAAAGAAGGGAGCAGAGCCCCAGATCTGGGGAGCACAGCACAGATCCTTGCTCTCACCCATCCATCCAGCTGGATCTTCTCTTAATTACATTAAAATAACACTCTCCCACCTCATCTTTTATTATTATTTGAAATGAACAGATTTAAAGCTTCTCCCCTCAAATTATGGTTCACCTGAGTAGATAATTAAAAGACTATAAAGGAGATACATTTTTATGTGTAATTACACCTACGTCTGCTGCTGTGTCGGGGCTTCAAAAATATTTGCAAAACAACTCAAAACTTTTGTTTTGTCAGCACAATAATTGGGGCTTGTCAGGGCCACCTGTGCTCCAACAAGAGCTTTGCTGGGAGGCTGCGGGTGGGTGCTGAGCCCACAAACATCATGGCCAGCAAGATGGGGTGGGACACTGAGCCAGCATGGCCCCAGGATGGCCCAGAGCTCAGCAGGTCCCAGGCTTTGGGAGATGCTCAGTTTCTTTGCCTGAGCAGGGAAAGGACTTTTCTCCATCCCCAGTGTTGGTTGGTGAATGTATAGACAAAAGTCCTCCAGGTGCTGCTGGAAGCACCTGCTTGTGTTTGCCATGTCCTGTCTGAACCTGGAGCATGTTGAACTTACCTGCTCAAAAATCCTGCAAGAAAATTCCCACCTCTTCATGAGCTGGAGATGTAGCAAGAATTCCAAAATCCCTTGATGGCAGCTGTGAGGAAGCCTCAGAACAGTGATCACCACCACCCTGCAAAGGGCCACAAAGGTGATCATGGGGCTGGAGCAGCTCTGAGAGCCAGGCTGAGAGAGTTGGGGTTGTTCAGCCTGGAGAGGAGAAGGCTGCAATGGGGAGACCTTAGAGCACCTTCCAGTGCCTGAAGGGGCTCCAGGAATGTTGGGGAGGGACTTTGGATAAATCCCTGGAGGGATGGGACAAGGGGGAATGGCTTTAAACTGAAGAGGGGAGATTTAGATTGGCCATTGGGAAGAAATTCTTTGCTGTGAGGATGCTGAGACCTTGGCCCAGGTTGCCCAGAGAAGCTGTGGCTGCCCCATCCCTGACAGAGTTGAAGGTCAGGTTGGATGGAGCTTGGAGCAACCTGGGCTGGTGGGAGGGGGTTGGGACTAGATATTTTTAAGGTCCCTTCCAACTCAAAACCAGTCTGGGATGCTCTGAATTCCAGGCCTGCAGAGCTCAGGGATGTGCCAGCCCCACCAGCAGTGGAGCCAGCAGACACCTCCCTCCCTGAGATCCCCTCAAAAACCCCTGGGGATGGGAAACCCATAGCCCCTGGCCCTGATAGCCTTCTCACAAGCAGCTCTTCTTACTGCACACTAAATACCTTGCTTCTGAATTTACAGAAGTGTCCCCTTTCAGTCCCCAGTGCTGGCTGGAGGCTGCTCCCCATGGTGACCCCAAGCAGCACCACTCCTGTATGGTCCCAGATGGATAAAATACCCCAGAGCAGCTGAGACAAAGAGGAAGAATTAATTTTCCTGCAACCATTTCTAGGCATCCTTAAGGCAAGCAGGTTTGAGATGAGCATCAACCTCTTCTGGCCAGGTTGTAGCAAGAGGCCACCATCCTCCTTGGTGCCACCAGCAATTCCACAGCAGGGCTCTGAAATGGATTGCCTGGAAAAACCCACACCAAGAAAATTATTTCTCCTGGTTTTGGTTGTCTGGTTTGTTGTTTTTTGGGGTGGTTTGGTTTTTGTTTTTTGGTTTTTTGCAGCAAGCTACCTCTGATCCAGGCATCACCAAAGAGTGAAGTGCCTGCATTCACAGACAGGAGAGCCAAAGCTGACAGACATCCAAATTCAAGGTAAGCCAAAGAGAGATGGAGTGCTGCCAGTTATCCAAATGAATATTCATGGGCAATATTCTCCCAGCACCCAGAGGAAGAGAGAGAAACCCGTGGCAGCAAGGCTGCCCTGAGGAGCCAGAGGGATCAGGCTTGTCTCATCATTTTTATTGAGTGCAATTCTCAATCTGTAGTACAATATTCTCTGAAAGTTACTGTTACAAACTCCGACAATTTCAACACAATCAACAAACTGGGGAAGGAGGGAAAGGGGGGAGGGTGGGAGGGTAAGGGGGGGGTAGAAAACAAACAAAAAAAAGGTTACAAGGGGTGAAATCTTTAACAGACATCTCAGGGTTATGTACAGGACAGGGCAGGGCTGGCTGGCACCAGGCACGCCACAGCTTGGTGGGGGGACAGGGCTCCTGGAGACCTCTGGAGCAAAGGTGGGTGGTGGGGGGGAGAAACTGGTGACAACCCCCTCTTCGTCACCACTGCAATGCTGGATCCAACACCCTGCAAGGCAAGAGCAAGGGAAAAGAGAAAGGGCTGAGATGTGTGTCTCAAATGCAGCAGCTCCCCAAAACCACCTCCAGCTCCTTTGGGTGGCCAGGACTGCCCCAGGGAAACCCAAAGCCTTCCCCCAGCAGACACTGGTGCTCAAAAAAAAAAACCAACAAACCCAAACAACCAAACAACAATGAACCCAAACAAAAAAAGACCATGGAAAAAACAACACAAAAAGCAGGGATGAATTAATAACTTGTCAGAAAATTTCACTGAAAGCTCTGAATTTTACCTCGAGGGAGGAAAAAAATAGGAATGGGGCAGAGGCACTTGTGAAGCTGAGATGCTTCAGAGAGCAGAGACTTCATGCTGGGGGCAGGAGGATGATGACCACGTCCACCAGCAGTCAAGATGCTTTTTTTTTCCACCCTTCCACCTCCCAATCTGAGCAGCCCCCAGGACTAAAGCAGGAGCAATGCCATGAAATGCCTTTTTCCAGAGTAACAAACCCAACCCTTTCCCCCCCCAAGGGGGAAGCCTGAAGGTCTCCAAACCAAAAGAGCAGGCCCAGGAGCAGCTCCTTCTCCCCCTGCAACCAAACAGAGCCACAGAATCCCGTTATTTTGCCCCTTCTGAGAGGCAAAGAGGCTTTTCATATACAATTGCACCTGGGAAACACAAAGGCACCACATTAAATAACAAAGCAATTGCCCACTGGGTCCCTTCTCTGGGCCGCGGGGAACCGGGGCTCGCAGGCCCAATTCTTGCCGGGTGGTTCTCTGCCTCCCCGAGCATATTGATGCTTTGGAAGAAACAACTCCAGCTGTGGCTGACATTTCACTGCTATTAAAATTCATCGTTCTGCTGAATGAAAAATAAGGGTCTGTTTTTGGTTTGTTTTTTTTTTTTTCTAAGCAAACCCAGGTAGCGATGAAACTTTCTATTTCGTGGTGCCAAGTGTCTGGAAGCAAAAGAGGTGTGGGAGAGAAAAAGAGAGAAGACAGGAGAAAGAGAGATGATCTAAAAATAAATAAATAAATAAAAAAGGGTATCAGCTGTGGTGGATCCATCCACTTTTAAAGCTGAAGCTGAGCCAGGGCACTGCTCCCAGCTCTGCCACTGCTTTCCCCCCCAGCAGCCATTCCCACCTCATTTAGCCCCCTCAGAACTGCACCTTCCCCAGGGTGGTGGCAGATCCCAAAGGCTCCAGCATAAGAGACCTGAGGGACAGGTCAGGAGTAGCCCAGGGAAGGGGCCTGGGCAGCCACCAAACCCCCCACCCTGTCCCACACCGGGTAGGAGCCCCTGCCAAGGAGCATGGAGGGCTCCAGCTCCAGCCTGTGGGTGTTGGTGGGACACACAGAGTGAGAAAAAGGACACACCATGTCCCTGACTGACACAGACAAGGGGAGCAAGTGGTGTGAATGGCATGGGATGGGGGAACACACAGAGCTGCACCCAAGAGCCCCCCAAAACCACTCCCACAGCCCTCCCCAGGACAGGCCCAGCTGCTGCCCTCAGCCAGCCCCTTACTGAAGGGACATCAATCCCCTTCCCAGCACCCTGTCCCCAGCCAGGGTTGGCACCACCACCACCCCCCCAAGTGCCTGGACAGCAGCAGCTTCTGCCTCTGGACACTTCCCCAGAAGGTTTCAGCTGAGGAACCTGAGAAGAGTTCAGATGAAGCCTGGGAGAGGGAATAAACAAACGGATGGGTGCATGGTCAGTGGTCACAAGCCCCCAGAAGAGTGGCTTCCATCCACCCTCCCAACACAACGTTCATCTTGGAGAAACTTGGCGTGGCCTGTACCTCCCCCCCTCAGCCTGCCCAGGCACTAATTACCATTGCTAATTGAACTAATGCAACGTGAAGCCTGTTGGCAACAGCCAGCCCAGATGTGACCATCTCCCCCACTGATTCTCCCCCAGTCCTCAGGCCAAGTTCAGACCAGGGGTTTTGTAGCCCTGTTTGACAAGTGATGCTAACGTGGCAAAAAAGACAAAAGCCACCACAGACAAAACACCTAAAAAAGCCACAAAAGGCCTGAGGTTTCTGCTGTTGCCATAGAAATGTGAAGAAGGAGCTGAACACAGCAAGGTGTCCCCCTGAAAGGAGGGTTTGGGGGCGAGCATGACATGGGGCTCACTCCAAGGTGATCTGGGCAAGTGGCCCCATCCATATGCTGCTACTTGGGATGCAGTGAGAGCAGCAAGGTGCCAGGACCAAGCACCAGCTCCAGTGGTGGCCAGGATCTGCCCCAAAGAGGTTCCACCTCAACAGGAACTCCCATCACCAGCACCTGGCAGAGGGACTCATCAGGACCTGGCAGGGTGGATGAAGCCCAGCCTGGAGGAAAGGTCTGTAGAGGTTCACTCCAGAAACACCTTTTTCTTCCTCATACTTCTGTGCAAACCAAAACTCTGGGAGGAGGAAATAATCTTTGAGCTGTCCATTCCCCTTTGGGATGAAAGAAAGGAACTCCAATGGCAAACACAGCATGGAGCAGGAGGTGTGAATCGGGAGCTTCTGTTTTCAGACCACCCTCAGTCGTTCCATTTTTTCCTTCCTTCTTGTCACTGGTTCTTTCCCCACATTTGGCAGAGCCCCTTGGTGTTGGCAAATTACACAACAGACCCTCCTTGGTCCAAAAAAACACTGGAGGAGACCTGGGGCACCCCAGGTCCCACCGCTTCCTGGGACTCCCATCCCATCTCCACTCAGGGCAAAGCCAGAGCACCCTGGCCAGTGGACACTGCTGTGGCCATTTGTCACCTCTTGAGGGGGACTTGTCACTCTGACCTCCTGCTGGTGTCCTACAGGTGAGCTTAGGATGGTGCATGAAGCTTCTCTGGGGCTGAGACTGGCCTGGAAGGCATCACCTCTGGGGACAATGCTGTGGCTTGCAGAGCACTAGGACAAGCCTTGACTCACAGCATGGCTCCATCTTCCTTGCCTTTGGGCCAAAAAAGAAGAGTGGGAGAGCACTGAGCCAAGTTTTGCCATTGACAGGGTGCAAGAAGGGTTTGGAAGGCACCCAGCAAACCTTCAGAGGTCAGGATGGATCCTCCTCCTGTTCCCTGGGCTGTGCCAACACCACACTGCCCTCAGCCAAATGCCTCCCCCTCCACCAGGGCAGTCCCAGCACCCAAGGGTGTTTCCTTCCCACACTGGAGACCACAGCACAAGGTTCTCCCCAGCCAGAAACCTGCCTGCAGCCACCCTCCTGTGGCACTTTCTCCACCTTTTTGACAGCACAGGCGAGTCAAGGGCTTGGGAAGGTAACCAGGCATCACCCACCCAGGACATGAAACCAAGATGTAAAGCAGAACTCAGCATCTCCAAAACCATCCAAGCACTGGGACAGCAGGTTATCCACTTGCAGGTGCCCAGTCTTCTGGGCTGGACAGGCAGGACTGAACTCTTTATATTAAATAAATATTAATGATTATAATTGCACTGGGAATATCGAGTACAGCTTTGGAGGGCCCCAGCATGGAAAGAGACAGACCTGCTGGAGAGGGTCCAGAGAAGAAGGGCCACAGAGATGCTCAGAGGGCTGGAGCACCTCTGCTATGAAGACAGACTGAGAGTTGGAGCTGCTCAGCCTGGAGAAGGCTCCAGGGAGACCTTGGAGCAGCTTTCCAGTCCAGGAAGAAGGCTACAGCAAAGCTGAGGTGGGGCTCTTCACCCCAGAGGAGGAGGGGTAATGTTTTTAAACTGAAAGAGGGGAGATTTGGGTTAGACACTAGGAAAACATTCTTCACCACGAGGGTGGTGAGACACTGGAATGGGTTGGCCAGGGAGGCTGTGGCTGCCCCATCCCTGGAAGCATTCAAGACCAGGTTGGATGGGGCTTGGAGCAACCTGGGCTGGTGGGAGGTGTCCCTGCCCATGTAGGGGGGTTGGATCTTGATGATCTTTAAGGTCCCTTCCAACCCAAACCATTCTAAGGTTCTATGATAAATATTTGATATTGATACCAAGAAAGAGTCATGGTGTCACCTCACTGTCCCACCAGGCTCAGAGAAGGGAGACACTGAGCAGGGCTGCAGGAAGGCGAGCAGTAATGGTCAAGTTCTGATATTTAGCCTGGGCCATTCATCTCTTTAAATGCCTTTAGCTTCCTTCTAATAAAAGGATAAAAAAAAATCCAAACCAAAATAAAAAAACAATTTAAAAAAACCCCCAAACCCACAAAGAATGCAGTGAATATCAAGGCAGTGAGGCAGCACGTTGGCATGCAGGGCACCTGCTCCTTCTGCATGCTGTACGTGGTGTGACAACCTCCTGGAATACAGATTTGGGCCACAAGTATCCCAAGAGGACTTGGTCACTGTCACTCAGCCCTGCCGAGGAGCAGTCACTACTGCTGTAAACAAGGGGTGGTTTTCTCTGCCTCTTTCTCTGGGAGGGAGTGGGATGATTCGAAATGAGCTCCTTCCTGCACCTTGTTAGCTCCCATGCTTCAGCAAAGCAGTGGGTCATCCCCCTCAGGTGATGGAAGAAATAAAATTGGAGGTGTGAAGGGCACCAGGGTCCTCCATCTGCTGGTGGTGCCAACATGTGCACCCTGAGGGACACACGGAGGACCCTCAGCCAGGGAGAACCACGATGGCCCCAACATGAGGGACAAAACTGACACCCAGGACACGTGGCAGCAGGCAGAGGAAGGGCTCATCCCTTGGTGGCAGCAAGAAAACCTGGTGAAGTTTTCCATAGCATGGATGGAGATGAGGCAACCACAGAACCACAGTATGGTGGGGGATGGAAAGAACCTCTGAAGAGCATAGAGCCTGATCCCCTGGCTAAAGAAGGGTCACCTAGAGCAGATGGCACAGGATGGTGCAGGTGGACATGGAAGAGTCCCACAGTGTGGATGGGTGCAGGGCACTCCCAGGGCAAAGGTGGGCAAGGGGAAAACCCACAGCACTGGTGGACAAGGCACCCAGGAACACCAGGTCTCCTCATGGCACTGCTGGACACAAGATCATCTCATACACTGGTGGACACAAGACCTTCTGATGGCACCAGGGGACACCAGGTCTCCTCATGGCACTGGTCGTGAGGCATGGCCATGGCAGAACTGGATGTAGAGCAGCCCAGCAGCAGGGATGGACACAAGAAGAGGGAGGGTTCCTCACACACCTAAGAACCACCAGACCACCCAATTCAGACCAGAACCAGCAGCCCCAGCATCCCACCCACCCGGCCACTCTTCCTGCCCCCACGTGCTGCTTGCTGCCAGCAGGAGGAGGTTGGGAGGGATCTTTCCAGCTTGCACAAGACCCTCCAGGTAAAAGTCTTATTAAGAGTTTGTTTCATTTTATCAACTCCCAGCACAACGGGGGGAAGCTGACTGCCTGACCTTCCCTTCTTGTGTGTCAACACCGACGTGCAGTTGGCAATTTTAACTAAATCAATTTGCATCAGGGAGACCAACAGGGGAACAACAGCAACAAACGACGACAAAAATCAAAATCAAATCAAATTAAACCCTGGGAAACATTCACTGGGATGGGCCTTAAGGGAGCGAACCAAAAAAAGACAGAGAAGGACAGACAGACAAAAGAGGCAGAGGGGACAAATGCACCTACCTCTGAAGCCATCAAACCAAAGTCTGTAAATCAATATCAAAATCCTTAGGTCCACAAGATGGGGGAAAAAAATGTCCTCTGTAGCCATCTTCTGCACATGGCCGAGGCTCTGGAGGCCTCGGCAGTCTGCTTCTCTCAGCATTCCTCCTCCTCCTCCAGCAGTCACCAACCCAGCCACAGCCCTGCAGCAGCTCCTCGTGGTCCATCCTGTCCCATCCCATCCCCACCATCCTCCTCCCCGCTCGCAGGATGCTGAGGGACATCTTCAGACAAGCAGCGAGTCCAGGGTGGGTTGACAACGTACACACACACACACACAGGAACAACTCCTTCCCTTTTCCAGGATGGATTTGTTGTTCATTTTATGGGGCTTTTTAAAATCCTTTTTTTTTTTTTTTTTTTTTTTTTTTTCCTTTTTGCAAAAAAAATGCAAGCAAAAGAGAAAAAAAAGAACAACCAAAAACCCAAGGTTTTCTATTGAAGGTACATCTCTTCTTCAATATGAAGACATTAAGTGAATTGAGTCAGATCCCCCATGCAGTGGTCAGCAAAGTCCTTTGGTAGTTGCCAGAGAGGCCCCTGGTAGGACAGCAGGAAGCTGTGGAGACATCCAAGGACATTTCCACCCAGTCCAGGAGCCAAGAGGGCAGTGGAGGGATCAGGGACGGGGCAGGGAGGAGGGGTGAAAGAAGAGAAGAAAAGGAAGGTGGTTTCTCCATCTGGGATGCTCCATCTTGTGCCTCTCCCTTCCCCACCAGCACCCTCCACCTCCTCAGTTTCGACCACTGCTTACTGGTGGTGGGATTGGAGTCTGGTCTCTAGAGTTTGGGTTTGCTTCCCCAATGCACATTGGTTTGTCTTCATTGTTTTCTTTTGTGTTTTTTTTTGTTTGTTTGTTTTTGTTTTGTTAAATATATGATTTGTACATATTTATAGGTATTTATACGCTGTTCCCCGTGACATCAGTAAGTGTGCTTCTGTTGGTGAGGAACGGAAGTCACCACAGCTCCAGGTGAGTCCCAGGAACGCCCTTTGCCTGAGGTGACAGTCCCCAGGCAGTGGGTGGCACCTCTCCCAACGCTGCCCCACACACAGCACCCCCTCAGCTCCTCCCCTCCCGCCGCGTGCCCTCCCCGTCCCCTCCCCGTGGAACAAGGGACATCATGCCATCGAGGTGGGAGACTGGCTCATCTGTACTCGCATGGACTGGACACTGTTCAGGATCTTCTTCTGGTGCCCAGCCAAAGTCACCCCTATTCTCAGGAGGTCTCTGGAAGACAGACAGATGGAATGGTATCAACAGGCAGCTGAGGGTTGGAGTATGAGTTTTGCTGTCTCTAGGGATGGAAGCTCTCTGGTCTATGCCCCTCAGCAGAAGAACAGCCACAGAGACCAAGCACAGCCTCGTGAGCATCACCAGGGGTGAGGTGGGACCTGACACCCCTTGGTGGTGAGCATGGCTGCCTCCAGACTCAGCGTGCTTCTGCTGCCCGGTCTGATGGACACTCACACCTTTCCCTTGCAGGTGCCCTCAACTGACCTTCCCAGCTCCCTCAAAGACACAACCCCCTCCCCTTTGGGCATCACCCAGGCTTTCGGGCAGCACCCAACTCACTCGGATGTCATCTGGGCAACAAGCTGGAGGGAGGTGAAGCCAGCAGTCAGGAAGCTGTCCCGGTACTGGCTCATCTTCACGGCGCTCAGCCAGTCGTCTACTGAGGTAAAGGCAGTGAAGTCGGGGATGGAGCGGTCGAGGAGGGGCTGAGAAGGCCTGCAACAGGACATGCTGTTGGGGACAAGCTTGGCACAGCCCAGCTGGTGCACAGACACACATCCCACCCTGGGATGAGGACAGTGACAAGGAGGGCCTGTCCCAATGGAAGGGAGCTCTGACAAGCTGCACTTCACAGCCCCCCCTGTCTGACCCAGCTGCAGCAGCCAGGGGGACACTGATGTCCAGTGATAGGACAAGGGGTAATGGGTGCAAGCTGGACCACAGGAGCTTACACATAAAGATTAAAAAAAGCTTTTTCACTGTGAGGGTGAGGGAGCCCTGGCCCAGGCTGCCCAGAGAGGTTGTGGAGCCTCCTTCTCTGGAGACTTCCCAAACCCACCAGGATGTGTTCCTGTGTGACCTATACTGGGTGACCCTGCTCTGGCAGGCGGGTTGGACCGGATGATCTCTCGAGGTCCCTTCTAACCCTTCACTTTCTGTGGTTCTGGGGAGGTGCTGGCAGAGCAGGTGCTGCACGGCCACATGCCACCAAGAGCCAGGAACAAAGAATTATTGCTGTCACTCAGCAGAAAACTCCACGTTCTTTGTCTGACTGTCAGGCAGAGCCGAGACCGAACCCTCCCACCTCCCAACCCCCACCGGCACGCCTGCCGAGCGGTCCATGAATTCCCATTCCCTCCCTTCTCTGATCCCTTTTCTCCACGGCTTGGGATGGAGAGGAGGAGAGCATTGCCACCACTCACACGGCGGTGATGGTGGCCACAGTTTTGAGGCTTGCCGGGTTGCGGATCATTTTGTCGAGGGTGTTGACGATCTCGGTGAAGCGCGGGCGGGTGTTGCGGTCCTTCTGCCAGCAGTCCAGCATCAGCTGGTGGAGGGCAGCCGGGCAGTCCATGGGTGGTGGGAGCCTGTAGTCCTGCTCGATGGCGTTGATGACCTGGTGGGCAGCACAGGGGGGGGGGACNNNNTCAGACCGGGCAGCAGAAGCACGCTGAGTCTGGAGGCAGCCATGCTCACCACCAAGGGGTGTCAGGTCCCACCTCACCCCTGGTGATGCTCACGAGGCTGTGCTTGGTCTCTGTGGCTGTTCTTCTGCTGAGGGGCATAGACCAGAGAGCTTCCATCCCTAGAGACAGCAAAACTCATACTCCAACCCTCAGCTGCCTGTTGATACCATTCCATCTGTCTGTCTTCCAGAGACCTCCTGAGAATAGGGGTGACTTTGGCTGGGCACCAGAAGAAGATCCTGAACAGTGTCCAGTCCATGCGAGTACAGATGAGCCAGTCTCCCACCTCGATGGCATTGATGACCTGGTGGGCAGCACAGGAGGGGGGGGGGGGACACACACAAAGCAGCACGTGAGGAAGAGGAGCTCGGAGGTTTCATCCACGTGAGGATGAGGAGCTCGGAGGTTTCATCCATGTGAGGATGAGGAGGTTGCACCGAGGGAGATTGGTGAAGGAGCTGCCAGCCCATCTGAGCAGCAGCAAAGGGAGCAGGAGGAGACGCTGCTGGCTCTGAGGGAGCTGGGGCTCGGGGAGGTTAATCTCTGCTCTGATGCTCGGCACGCCACAGTTCCTCCCGACGGAGAGCTGCCACTCATTATCCCGGCGGATCACTTCGGAGTTACAGCAGTCCAACTACCAAAGCACTTCCCCTCTGAACATTTTCAAAGGCCCTGCAGCTTGCTGGAAGTCCAATTACCAGCCCACTGGCTTTTCTTCCCGATTTCCCTCCTCCTATCCTCCCACTAACCCGCCTGTCTCATCTCCAGAGCCGAGCGCTGCTGAGACTCCGGGAAGGAGCAGAAAGCCATTCAGGCAAGGCATTCTTTTAGGAGCAAACCCCCTCAGGCCCCCCGAAGCTGGGTGGATGTCCCCTCCCCTTCAGTGCTTACATCTTGGTTGGACATGTCCCAGTAGGGCCTCTCCCCGAAGGACATCACCTCCCACATGACGATGCCGTAGCTCCAGACGTCGCTGGCTGAGGTGAACTTGCGGTAGGCGATGGCCTCCGGCGCTGTCCACCGGACGGGGATCTTCCCCCCCTAGGGAAAAGAGGAGAGCAACTGAGGAAGAGCTGCCATGGCAGAGGAACACCCAGACACCCACCCACCAGCCAGGGTTGGAGCCATCCCATACACCCCTGGCCACCTGTCCCTGGGGAGCTTGCTGAGGAGCAGGCAGGGGGT
Organism: Florisuga fusca; assembly: GCA_038090715.1. Lineage (NCBI taxonomy): Eukaryota > Metazoa > Chordata > Aves > Apodiformes > Trochilidae > Florisuga > Florisuga fusca. The sequence goes on along the minus strand of JAAWXA010000015.1, from coordinate 2,412,275 downwards.
ACCCAAAAATAGAATCATAGAATTGGCTGGGTTGGAAGGGACCTCAGAGATCATCAAGTCCAACCCTTGAATGTCTCCACTGACTTATCTTGTAGCTGCAGAAAAGGGTTTAGATAGAGCAAACAAAAAGGTTGATCCAAGGGTTGATCCCATCCAGGTGTTACCTTGAGGTGTTACCTCCCACCTCCAGATGTCCCACAGGATCCAACGGGCTCTGCAGGACTGTGCTAGTGCTTGTCTCAGGTAAGGAGCCACAGGTGTCCCTGCCCTTTGGCCTTCAAAGGAAACAAACTCCACCCTAAGAACAGCCTCCATGGCACTATCTGGGCCCCCAGAGCTGCTGGAAGGTCCTTTGAGCTCCACTTTTTGGATAGGAGGCAAAAAGCAGAACACCTTTAAGCCCAAAAAGAGATTGGCAAGGTCTGGAATAGGGATGTTGTCCTTGGCAGAGAGCTCCTCATTGCTCCCAGAAGCTCAGAACCAGGCTTGGCATCTCAACCCACCCCACCAAAGAAGGGCAGATCTGCAGCAGGACAGGAGGCTGTGCCGAGAGGGCCAGGAGGGACCTCCCAAAATGTTTTTTCACTGAAAGGGTTGTCAGACATTGGAACAGTCTGCCCTGAGAAGTGGTGGAGTCACCATCCCTGGAGGTATTTAAATAACGTGTGGGCCTGGTCCTTAAGGACATGGCTTAGTGGTGAGCTTACAGGGTTGGCCAAAGGTCGGACTGGATGATCTTGAAGGTCTCTTCCAAACAAAGACATTCTGTGACCCTGTGACGTTAAGGATCATTCAGTTCCAAACCCCCTGTATGGGCAGGGACACCTTCCACCAGCCCAGGTTGCTCAAGGGTTTATCCAACCTGGCCTTCAAGACTTCCATGGAGGGGGGAGCCACAGCTTCCCTGGGCAACCTGGGCCAGGGTCTCACCATGCTCCTAGTGAAGAACTTCTTCCTAGTCAGAGAAAAAAAGCCAAGGGGTGAAGAGGACCCAGAGCCATACTCAGCATTTACTCCAGGCAGAACTGCATTGTAAAATATTCAAAAAAAATTGATTTGAATAACTACAACTGGAGAAATTAACTGCTAGGTTGGTTTTTTGGGGTTTTTTTCTTCCCTTTTTTTTTTCCCTCAGAGCTGAAAACCTGCTGTGGGAGGCAGAGTGATGCAATCACAGGCACAGCATCACTTCCCAGCTGCTGGGGAGATCTATTATGGCCAAAATTAAATAGCAACACAGATGAGAGAATCTCTTTTCTCTACAAAGGTGGGGAAAGGCGACTGCTTGGCGCCTCAGCCCCGCAGCTCGTGCCAGAGACTTTGATTCAAAAACTGAAATGATGGATGGGTCTCTGCTCATAGGTATGGGGTGGACAGGGAGAGGGCATGGCCAGGCAGGGGGAAAACCTCCCAGGATGAGGAGAGAGAGGGGCTAGAGCCAGGCCAAAGCATGATGTGAGCTTTAAACACATCAAATGGTTTGTGTTGGAAGGGACCTTAAAACTCATCCAGTTCCAACCCCCTGTATGGACAGGGACACCTCCCACTAGACCAGGTTACTCCAAGTCTCATCCAACCTGGCCTGAGACACTTTAAGGCATGGGGCAGCCACAAGCTGGACCCAATTTCCACGGGTTTCATGGTTGGAAAGGACCTTCAAGATCATTGAGTCCAACTGTCAATCCCACACCACCTTAACCACCTCCCCAAGTGCCACATCTACCCATTTTTTTAACACCTCCAGGGATAGTGACTCCACTGCCCCTGGGCAGCCTGTTCCAATGTTTTCAGTGAAGAAATTTTCACTCTTTCAGTGAAGAAATTTTTCCTAATATCCAAACTGAACCTCCCCTGGTGCAACCTGGACCTGTTTCCTCTTGTCCTGTCACTGGTCACTGGGGAGGAAGAGGCCAACACCCACACCACTACAACCTCCTTTCAGGTGTTGTAAAGGACAATAAGGTCTCCTTCTCAACCTCCTCTTCTCCAGGCTGAACAGCCCCATCTTCTCCAACCTCTAAGGGAAGATGGAGACAGCCCCAGTGCCTGGGCACAGCTCTGCAGCCCCACAAAACTCCTTCTGCAGGAGCTACACCCAAGACAAACGCCAAATTGAGTGATCAGATGAGGTCAACGGGGTGCTCAGCCCTTGTCCTCTGATCAATCTTAACACCACCAAGGCTCTGGTGAGCAGAAGGGGAGACGTGTCCCCTGGGGCAGCAGGGTTACCATTACCAACAAATAAATTAATTAAGGCCATGGAGGGTGGCTGGGGAATGACAGAGCTCCCGCTGGGCTCGTCTCTTTAATGAATGCCTGGGACAAGTTTCCAGCAGAAAAAGGCTGATCAGAGCTGGAGTGCTGGGGGAAGGGGAGTTAGAATGTCATGGCTGTGCTGTCAGAAGATTCTGTGATACCCCTTCCTCCCCTTCCAAGTGTTTCCTCCATGCCCTGTCCCTTCCTGAAGGAGAGGGAAGAGGCTTCTCTGGAAGCTGCTGAGGGCAGAGAGGTGTCTGGAGGAGGAGGGAGGCAAGAAATCCATAGAAGACAGGACAAGAAAAGAGAGGAAAGAGAAAAGAATAATAGTTGGGAACCACAGCCAGGGGCTCCAGGCCACAAACCTACATGGTGGGTACCCTCCTGAGATGCTTCCACCCACTGCAGAAGCTGTGAGGTGCACCTCCAGCACCCTTCTCCTGGGTCTGGCTGTCAGAGGGTGCAGGGCAGGCATGGGGGATAACAGGCAGGACCAGATCTTCCAAGAGTTACCTACCAAGGAGCTGGTGTAGGTGGGGTCAGACGTATCATCCTGCAAGTATCGTGAGAGGCCAAAGTCTGACACTTTACAGACCAGGTTGCTGTTGACCAGGATGTTCCTGGCAGCCAGATCTCGGTGCACGTAATTCATCTCGGCGAGGTATTTCATCCCAGCAGCAATCCCCCTGAGCATCCCCACCAGCTGGATCACAGTGAACTGCCCATCGTTTTGCTGCCATCAGAAAAAGCAGGAGTGGGGTGAGTGAGCCTGCAGACCCTGCTGCAGGACCAGAGCTGCTCAGCCAGCCTCAGGAAGATCCCAAACCTTCCTCAGGGGACTGCTTGCCCTTGGCTAAAGCAGAGGCACCCCACCAACACAACCACCTCCCCAGCTAAGGAATCAGGCTGGGATTTAGAGGATGAGACACCACCACCTCCCTCCCTCCCTCCCGAAACCCCATGGTGTGGCCCCACCTCTCCTTACCCGCAGGAAGGAGTCCAGGGCCCCGTTTTCCATGAACTCTGTGATGATCATCACTGGTCGGCTTTTGGTCACCACCCCTTCCAGCCGAATGATGTTGGGGTGGTCAAACTGCCCCATGATGCTGGCCTCGCTCAGGAAATCCCGGCGCTGCTTCTCGGAGTAGCCAGCCTTGAGAGTTTTGATGGCCACGTAGATCTCCCGCTTGCCAGGCAACTTCAGGCGTCCCTTGTACACTTCTCCAAACTCCCCTGCAAGGGTGAGAGAGCATCCACTGCCACCACATCCTCCTCCTCCTCCCCATAACACGTTGGAAAGGCCACCAGTATCTTGAGTCACCTGGTCTCCCAGACAAGCAGAGGAGAAACACCAGCCAGCCAGCACTTCAACACTGCTCTCCTCTACAAATCTACTTGTCTGTCCTTCCAAAGGGGCAATGTCTGCTGCTGAGGATGTGCTTGGGTTTGCCCAAGGTGACAGAGCCCACATCCCCAGAAGCAGAGGCTGGAGCTGCTCTTGCAAACCCCTGCTAGAAGGATCTGTAGAGCCTCAACATTTAAGGACTATCCCAGCTCTAAGGTGTCGGGGGTTGATAATCTTGGTTGCCTTTTTGCACATCTCGTCTCTTGGAATGGAAAATTCTTGGGCTTTTTTTTTATTGCTACCCTCTGACTTAAAATATGGAGAAAGCACCCTCTCATTTTCAGTGACAGAGCAAAATCTGCCTGTGGAAGGAGCACCCTGAAGCCAGGTTTGCAGCCACTTTGCCTGGAGGAGCAGCAAAGGCTGGCTGAAAACCTGGCTGAGCTTGACCCTCCCTCCCCAAACCATCACTGCTGCTTCACAGCTTCCTGCCCAGCTTCTCACTTTCTCTTCTTCAAGTGTGACAGTTATTTAAAAATGGCAACCAACCAACCAAATCCCAAGAGGCCTTGTGGTCACCCAGCAAATGTGCTCATGGAGCCACCTCAGAGGAACTGTGAGAGCAGAAACCAATCTCGTGCCCTCCCCAGCCCACAAAAAAACCAGGAAAGTTTGATGTTGGATGGTCCCCTGAGGTATCCCTGTGAAGAACCACGTGCACCCCCAGAAAATGGCCCCGGGGGGTGCGTGGCCACGCAGAAGTGGCTGAGAGGGCAGGGGGGGAGTGACAATGAGACTCACCAGCTCCAATGACCTCTTCAATCTTCACAAAGGACACATCAATCTCCTTGGCAAACTCTCGGACCGCCTCGTTGGGATCCTCGTAAGTGAAGGGGTCGATGTAGATCTTCATACCTGGAGAGCCTTGGTGCAGCAAATATGGGAGAGAAACCAAGAGCAGTTGTGCCAAGAGCTGGAGAACCCCATGTCCTCATGCCCTGCTATTGCTGCGCTCACCTCTGTCACCTCCACAGAGCTTTGTGGTCCTCTTTGGCCCCTCCACTCCAGCCCCCACGCCGTGCAACCCCTCCTCTGCCCTCCACCATTGTCCTTCCTCACCCTCCTGGCAGTTACACACCTGAACTTCAATGTTCTCCCTTCACAATGAGGCCTTCATGAGGCTCTATGCATTTGTGAAGGATTTTTTATTCACCCAAAAAAGGCCTCTGATAGCTTTGGGGTTGCTGCTAATTTGATGGAGTGTGACAATTATAATCAACCACTTGTATGGAGACATGAGCTATGACCTGCCTGGATTTGATGGCAAGTGTGGGTTCCTTGCAGGAGGACAACATGACAACACAAACAGGCTGCTGGAAGATGCAGCAGGATCTTCAAATAGGGGAAAAAACAAATCAATCTGCCAAGTTCCCCAGCTGGGCCTTGCAGGTATCATCTTTGGGTGCCCTGGTGCTTACAGAGCTGCCAGGGGTACAACCATCTCAGCAGGGCACCAGTGTCACCCCGAGGCCCCCCAGCAGTGGTTCAATCCCCCTGTGCCATTTCCCACCCAAAAAGGGGAGTGGGGACGTGTAGCAGCCCCTCAAGGTCATCTCTGGAGGAGGCCAGAGGAACATGCTGCCTGGTCCCTCACCCTTATGGTGACAACAGTTCACCAGGAGATAACTGTGGAGGATCAGGCAAAGCTGGAGCAAGGCAGATCAGGGAGACCTGCATGTAGGATCCCCCAGCACTCGAGGGACCAGGCAAGAGCTCTGCACCTTGGAGGCGGGCAGGGAAGGCTGCGATGAAGCCATCTGTGCATCTCCCAGTTCATAAATCCCTTTACAGCTCAGTCTCATGCACTTTAACTGCCTCATAAATTTTTTTACAAGAGCAGCTGATACTCCAGCCAGGATTACAAAAGGGATTTACAGGATCGTAACCAAGGACTGACTCACTGATCCAAATATTGAAGGAACAAAGGAGACAATAACACCCAAGTTTCCTGCCTGCCATCGACACCAGCTTTAGGGCTTTTCACCCTCAAGTGCCCTGGGGTTTGCCCAGTGGCTCAGTAAGCCCCAGGTTCAGCTCTCCCCTAACCACCATCCCATCCAAAAGACTAGGAGGAGGGCACCTAAACCTGAAAGTCACCTCTGTCAGCCTCATCATGGCCACACCAGCAAAAATTGGGTGAAACGTTGGGCACCAGAGCACGGGATGAAAGGCTGTGAGTGCTGAGCCTGCTGCATGCTCTCAGCACTCTCAGAGGTTGGATTAGGCCCTTGATCACCACCACAGCCAAGGGCAAAGTTTTTTATCAACTGTCAGAAAGGAAACAACTCCAGTGTTGGATTCCTTCCCATCTCATTTTGCCTTGGGAATAAGAATCGTTGGGAGAGAGAAAAAACCCAGCCTGCTGAATTGCTGCCACTTCAACAGGTCACCTCCCTGCTTGTCCTGTCTCAGAGCTCCTGGTGAAGCAGTGGCAGACACTGGGGAGGGGTTTCTGACAAGGGCATGGAGTGATAGGACAAGGGGGAATGGATTTCAACTGGAAGAGGGGAGATTCAGGTTGGACATAAGGAAGAAAATCTTCCCTGTGAGGGTGCTGAGCCCCTGGCCCAGGTTGCCCAGAGAAGCTGTGGCTGCCCCATCCCTGGCAGTGTCTCAGGTCAGGTTGGATGGGGCTTGGAGCAACCTGGGCTGGTGGGAGGTGTCCCTGCCCATGGAAGGGGGTTGGAACTGGATGATCTTTAAGGTCCCTTCCAACACAAAGAAGTCTGATTCTACAATACAGCATCACTGAGAAAGGACAATCTGAGAGGCTCCCTGAGAGACCACCCAGCTTTGGAAAACTAACCACAGGCACTGCTTCATTGCTGTCCTATGTTGGGTGCTGGGGTGAGCCCTGCAGGGTGAGGAATGCCTCAAAATAGGAGGAGAATGGGAACAAGAAGTCCACCTGCAGCTTGACACAGGTTTAGCCATCAAGCATCAAAGAAATCTTCCCTCCACCACCACCCACGGAGCAGGTATGTAAGGAGAAGAGGGAGGCAAAGCCCAGATTCATCATCCATTTATCCACCCAGTGATGTTTGGGAAACCATTTGTCATCTGTTGGGAGGACTGTGACCCCTCAGAACACCACCATCGTGTTGGGAGGATTTGGTATCCTCCCAAGAAGGTCCAAAGACATCTTGCATGCTGTTGCTGGCCTGGCTGGGCTCCTCTGGCTGCCTCCAAACCCTTTCCTTCCTTATCAGCCCTCCATTTCCCTGCCAGGCTGACAGCTCCATCTCCATCCCGCCTCACCACTCCCCATTTCCCAGCCATGCTCAGAAATCCAGATTTCCTCATCATCTGTAGCTCAGCACAAATCCTGGCCAGGGCAGAGCCTGTGGCAGGAGATCTGGAGCTCATCCCCACTCCACATGCTACCTTTCTCCTTCCCTTCCTCCTTCAGAAGCCTTCCCAGAACCCTCCTCCCATACCCCCCCCCCNAATTTGAGGGATCACCAGGGTCAACACCTTTTCCTGCCCTTTCCTTTCTTCCTGCCCTTCCTGCCTTCCTTCACCAGTTCCCTGTGTGCTTCTGCATCCTGGGAGGATTCCGTCCGTCCGTCTGCCTGTGCTCCTGATCCATTCCAGCCTGAATCTGTGTGTTCCTGCCTCCAGCTCCCGACTGCTCCTGACCCCAGGGTCCAGCCTGGACTTTCCCAGGGCTGCCCTGCAGCCTCCGTGGTGACGTGAGAGTTATTGGGGGGAAGGGGGGAGGAACGTGGGATCAATCTTTTCTTGTATATTTGTATATTTGTATATATTTAGTAATCTTTCCTATTTATCATTACTGTTTCATTAAAGTTTTGTAGTTTAGTTTCCAACCCATAAGTCTCTTTTCCTTATTCTCTCTCCTTTCCTTATCAGGGAGGAGAGGGGGATTAATATAAAAATCTGTTTTTCGGTTTAATTGCCGGGACAGTGTTAAACCCTGACATCCAGTCATCGGGGTCCTCCATCCCTCCTTTCCCACCTTCTGGGCTGCACCCCATCTCCTCCCTCCCCCCACGGGGACCCACCTGCTGCAGACGATGGAAATGGCCACCAGAGAAACGATGAACACCACCCCAGCCGCCGCCGACCCCGCGATCAAAGGCAGCTGCTCTCTCAGCTCTGACTTGTAGTCATCTGCCAGAGAAAAGGGATGAGGTGAGCTCTCCACAGAGCAACTGGAACCCCCCGGGAAGGGGTCCCAAACCCCCCCACACTCTGACTCCATGGGTGTTGTTCCCATGGGAGGGTGGTGGGAGCAGGGGGACCCCCAGGCAGTTTGGTTTGAGGCACGTGATGAGCCCAAGGTGTGTTGCACAAGGATGGGTTGTCACACTTGGCTCACGTGTGTTCTGGGTTGAAAATATGGAAGAGAAGGTCCTAAGAATCAAGTCACACCAATGTTCCCAGTTCCCCAATAAAATGAGGTTCCCAAAGTTGCTGTGTCCATGCTGCTGGAGTTTCTCTTTCCTCACTACACTTAAACTTGTTGGACATTCCAACACAAAGTTCCTGTAAGTTGCAGGTGAGGAGGAAAAGACCCCATCAACAACCAAACCATACAGGGAAAGCTGTGCCAGGAGTTCATAAGATCATGGAATCATAGAACTTTTTAAGACCATCAAGTCCAACCATTAACCCAGCACTGCCAAGGCCTCCATTAACCCACATCCCTGAGCACCACATCAACACAGCTCTGAAATCCCTCCAGGGATGGAGACTCCACCACTGCCCTGGGCAGCCTGGGCCAGGGCCTGACAACCCTTTCCAGGAAGAAATTATTCCCAAACTCCAATCTCAACCTCCCCTGGCACAACTTGAGGCCATTCCTCTTGTCCCATCACGTGTTCCTTGGGAATAGAGCCCAACAACCCCACCCTCCCCCCAGCTCCAACCTCCTTTCAGTGAAATTGCAGAGAGTGAGGTCTCCCTTCAAAGAAAGCTCACCCATATGAGACACCAGAGAGTCCACCACCACCAGTTACCCAACTGAGAGAGGCCCAGGAGAACTCCATCCCTCCACTGGTAGGTCCTCACACCTACAGCATGAGCCAACTCACTTTGCAGAGCTCCAGCAACCCCAACCCTGAGCAGCCCCACAGCCACCCTGAAAGAGGAGGTGACACAGGGAGGACTCAACGTGCCCAGAGCAACCCTGAGAAAGCCACTTGCCACCTCCATGTCCCTGCAGAAACACCCCTAGTTCTCCAGCCATCCCCAGCAAGGGCTGCCAGGCTGGGCCAGCAGCCACAAGCAAGGCTTGAAAGAAAATTCACTCCAGAAGAAAGCATTTAGCACTCTTTTATCAGGACTTTTCTCCTCCCCAGTTAATTACCAGCCACTGGATTTATCTCTCACACGCCGCTTAAGTCCTGAGAAATTCTCATCTAACAATCAATTATTATTTAATAATCTAAACCATCCGTTCTCATTAAATTTCAATTAATTGCTTATTTGACGCTGGATTTTTCTTCTCGCTTCTCGACTCCTGATTGTGGCAAGCACCGAGGGGGGTTGGTCACCATTTCCTTCCTTTTGGTCACCCTGCGTGGGTTTTCCCTGTCCCACCAAGCAGAGGGTGACCTGATTTGAGGACAGAAGGAAAGTTTTAGGAACTGGGACTCATGGGCATCACCTAAGCGGGGCAGAAACCACATCAGCACCAGCAAGGAAGGGGCTCCTTGAAGGGACTTCAGCTATCCCAGTGTCTGGAGGGGCAGGAGGACCACAAAAGGAGCTTTGCTTCCTTCAGTGACTTCTGGATTCATCCCAGAGCTGGGATGAATGAAAAACCCTTCCGTGAGCTGTTAAGTGTCTAAAGGAGGTGTTGGGGGATAGCAAGGGAAGGGCTGGGGCCAGAGGAACAACAGCATAACTCTGGTGAGGAGGCCAGAAGAAGCCATGAGCTCTTTGAAACACCACTTCAGGGTGGAGAACCAATGTTTAGAGATGGGTCTGACCCTCCCAGCCTTGCCAGGATGGCTTAGATGTGGCTCTGAGCACCCCAGGAGAGCATCCCCAGAGTCCTTCCTCAGGAAGGGTCTACAACCCTCCACTCCTCCCCACCCCAGCGTGCCAGCCTTGCAGTGGGTGGCCAGGGGGGGACTCTGCCACCATGATCAAAGGCAGGAAAGTCAAAACCAAGTAGCAGGGGAGAAAACAGAGCCATAAGATTTGAAGCAGATTACTCCTCCTCCTCCAGCTGGCCACGAACAAGCCACCACTGGAAATCACGGGGCTTCTGCCAGGCTGCCCGCAGGGAGAGAGGTTGTCCAGGTTCCTCTGATCCAATGACACTTCCAAGCTTTCACTCCTGGCCCTCCCCCCCATGGCAGACTCACCATCAGTCAGGGTCTGGAAGCACATCTTCCCACTGTACTTCCCGTATCCGGCCACGGTGCGGGCGCGGACCTGGACCACGTAGACCATGCCGGGCCGCAGCCCCTCGATGCGGGCGGTGTTGGTCTGGCTGCGGGCCATGGAGGAGTTGTACTCGTTGTGGTCCTGTGGGCAGGGGTAGAGGTAGGATGGTCAGTGTCCCCGTTGGTGGCTGGGATGAGGCTCATCCGCAAGGGGATAAAGCGGTGGCCCTGGTTTTGCTCCAGGAGGACAAGGGCTGGAGCCTGGCACTCGCACTCCCCTGGTTGCCCCCCCAACCCCTGACGTGGAGGATCCCACAGGAACAGGGCCCAGAAGTTGTGCTTGGCCTGCAGGGAGCTGGGGGAGGGGTCCCTGCTGCAGGTGCCTCCCCCTAGCAGCCCTTGGGCCCACCAAAAGCATCCAGAGCAAAAACACCCATGAGCAGCACACTCCTCCTCTCTGATCCACAGATGCCCCGCATGTTGCAGAAGCACCATGCAGTGACAGAAGCACCATGCAGTGACAGAAGCACCATGCAGTGACAGAAGCACTCTGCAGTGACAGAAGCACCATGCAGTGACAGAAGCACTCTGCAGTGACAGAAGCACCATGCAGTGACAGAAGTGCCACACAGTGACAGAACACACCCCACAGGGCCCCATTCAAGCACGTCCAAGGGCAGGTTGGGTCCTGCTGAGGGCCCCTGCTCTGCTGGCACAGCTCTTCATGCTACACCTCAGTGGAAAGCTCATGCGTTTCCAAACTCATTTTTCCAACATTCCCCAGTGATCTGCCGTAAAGGGACCGCAGTGACATCATCTCATTATGCGCATTTAGAGGAATTCATTAAAGCTGGCAAGAAGCAGGAGGGATGGAGCAGCTTGTGCTCAGCATGGGTCACTGCAAGGGTCAAGAGCATGTCCCCTGCGGGGAAGAACGGCTGCCAGTGGAAGAACCTGGTGGGAGGCAGGGACTTGGGACAGGGAAAACCCTGATAAGCTCTGCCAGTCCTCACTGTCCCCCTCCTTTCCTCCTGACTCTGTCCCCACACTCCAGGTCTCTCTCACCCTCGCAGATACCAGAGCCAAGGCAGCAATGGGCACTGATCTGCTGCAGTATCACTTCCCTTCCTCTGGTTGAACCTCCCTCCCACCTTCCAGAGCCAGCGTGGACAACCAGACACCCATCTCACCACCTGGCCCACCCCCCCAAACCCTTCCCAGCAAAGAGCCTGCCTCAAAGCTCATCGGCATTCCCCCTGTGTCCCAACAAGCTCCCAACCTCCTGGCAGCACCATCTGAAGTTCTGCTTGCCCCCTTTCCCACCTCCCCTCGTGAGGTTTCCACCCAAGCTCACCGCTGCTGGCCGGGAGCCCACGGAGCTGCCAAGGTCGGGGGTGCAGATGCGGCTGAGCTTCTCGTAGTAGCGGATCTCGTAGTCCAGGATGATGCCATTGGGCTGCTCGGGCTGAGGCCAGGAGAGGGTGATGCTCCTCATGGTGGCACTCACCTGGTGCATGATGGGGACGGTGGAGGGGGCTGCCGGGGAAGGGGGAATGGAGGGAAAATTAACTGAGAAGGGTAGGACTGACTGCCCCGGGGAGGGAGGGGGGAAAATCTCCTGGGTGTGTAGAGCATCCCAAATCTCCCAAGCCTGTGGATGTCCACCCCATGGGACACGCTGGTGCATCAGCAGTGGGAAATGTGGCATCTCTAGAGCATATCCAGAGCTGGCGAGGGAATTCTGGCAATTAAACCAATTATTCTTTTTAATTAGAAGCTTTGAAATCTCGGCGTTTCTTCTCCCAGGGATTGTTTGCTCCAAGGATGTCTTCCACTGAGGGACAAAGACAGCAAAGCTCTCCCCAGCAGGGACAAACCAAGGTCCCCAGTGATGATGGTCCCCAGCTCTGCTGCTGCTTTTTGCCATTACAGCCTCCTCAGGGAGCAGCACTGCAGCAGCCCAAGCCACAGCCACAACCCCATGAGCTGGGGGAGGTAGGATGGGATCTCATGTGCTTTGGGAAGTAGGAGCAAAGATTTCCTCCCCCTGAGGACAACAACTGGAAACCAGGACAGGGAGACCCCAGCCCAGCAAGGGGACCAGAACCTACAGCATGGCTTTAGCTCAGCCTGGCCACAAGAGCAGCTGGGTCTGCTCTTAGGGTCTCTCTGGGGTTGCTCCTCCTCAGCATCCAAACGTGCTTCTCTCAGGAGTTTCATTTTTGAAGCCTAAACACTTGCAGAACAGTTTCAAACCATCCTTCAGCTCCTCATCCACCTGGGAGCCACAGCAGAAGGGTGCTCAAAAGATGCAGCATCCCCCCCTACTGCCCCCGAGACCACCCAGCAGCATACCACAGGGCTCCCAGGCACCTTGCTCCAGCATTCCCAGAGAAAGGAAGATGCTCAGTGCTGGCTGAGCATGTAGTTGGCACCAGGTGTGAGCCTGGCATGGTTCATCCCAACCCCCTTCAGTCCTGCCCTGCATTTCTAAGCAAGGAGCAGAACACCCCAAGAGCTGAGCACCCCCAGAGCTGTGCACACCAGGAGCCAAACACCCCTGGAGTCAAACACCCCTGGAGCTGAGCATCCCCAGCCTTCCACCATCAAGCCATAAATCAGCCAGGAGCCACTTCTCCAGAGGGCTTTTCCTCCAGTACAACCCTGACCCTGTACTTAATCCTACCACACACCTCCAAGGAAGGCACCCAAGGCCCTCTGGACCCAGCACCATGGATCCAGGGAAAAGCTGAGCTCCACATGACTGCAATTTTACTCTGCTCTGGTAGGACCTCATCTGGTGTAATGTGTCCAGCTCTGGAGCCCTCAACACAGGAAGGACATGGACCTGATGGAGCAGGTCCAGAGGAGGGCCACAAAATAGTGATCAGGGGGTGGAACACCTCTCCCACAAAACCAGGCTGAAGGAGCTGGGGTTGTTCATCCTGGAGAAGAGAAGGCTCCAGGGAGACCTAATAGTGACCTTCTGATATCTGAAGGGGCTACAGGAAGGCTGGAGAGGGACCTGTGTGCAAGGGGCTGGAGTGATAGGAGGAGGGGCAATGGCTTTAAATTAGAGAAGAGCAGATTTAGATTGGATGTCAGGAAAAAGTTCTTTCCCATGAGGGCAGTGGAACAATGGGCCAGGTTGCCCAGGGAGGTCGTTGAGGCCTCATCCCTGGAGATATTCAAAGTGAGCTTTGAGGAGGCTCTGAGCAACCTGATCTAGGTGAGGGTGTCCCTGCTTACTGCAGGGGGGTTGGGCTGGGTGACCTTTAGAGGTCCCTTCCAACCCAAATCATTCTGTGATTCTGTAAGCAGCTTGGTGCAGGGCAGGCTCAAGGGTACATTTGTCTTCCCTTGAGCTGGGAGACTGAAGTATTTCCAGCAGGTTTCTCCATCGTGCCCTCCTGAGGGAGTGGGCTGGCAAAGGCTGCCTGCAGGACATGCTTGGCATGAAGCAGAGATTTCCATCCCCTTTCTCCATCCTAAGCAAATGGGTTTCACAGAATCACTGTGGCTGGAAAAGACCTTCAAGATCATCCAGTCCAACTGTTAACCTAACACTGACAAGACCTTAACTAAACTGTATCCCCCAAGTACTATGTCTGTATGACTCTTCAATCCCTCCAGGGAGGGTGACTTTCAGAGATGGTGACTCCACCACTGCCCTGGGCAGCCTGTTCCAAAGCCTGATAACCCTTTGAGGGAAAAAATTCTTCTTAACATCCAATCTAAATCTCCCCTGGTGCAACTTGAGGCCATTACCTCTTGTCCTGTCACCTGTATCATTGAACAGACCGATCCCCAACCCTTTACAACCTCCTTTCAGGTTGTTTCTATCTCCTCCAGCTCCTGCACTCTTCCCTGAAGCCCAGGAACCTTTGCCATCTGCACAGCCCACCCAAACCTTGGCCCAGAGCTGCTTGTTCAGCTCCTGACATCCAGTTGGGAAGAGAGAAAGAAAAAGCCAGGAGAGACAGGAAAAGGGGAAAAGGCTGGGAGAGGGCTGCCCCAGAGGAGAGGGAGCTTGAACTCACCACACACCACCCCAGATCTTCCCTTCAGAACTGGTAATTTTGGGCTCAAAAACCCCGGCAGCTCTGGACTCACCAGCTTGGTTGGTGGTGATGTTGACAGAGATGTGCTGGGGGGGGAAGGGGCTCTTGTTGGAAACACCGTTGACAGCCTGGATCTCGAAGGTGTACGGCGTGTGAGCCCACAGGTTGCTGATGAAGACCCGAGTTTCTGTCAGCCCCAGCTGCCTGGGGACAAAGTCCACGTTGTCATCGCAGCGGGAGCAGGCACGTCGGTCCGACCGGCACTTCTTGCAGACGATGTTGTAGGTGACATCGTCCCGACCCCCCGTCTCCCGCGGCGGGTGCCACTCCAGGATGATGGACGTCTCGTTGACAATGGAGATGACATTGCGGGGCCCCGAGGGGACGCCTGTGGGGAAGGAGAGAAGCTGAATCATAGAATCCCAGACTGGTTTGGGTTGGAAGGGACCTTAAAGACCATCTAGTCCCATCCCCCTGCCCTGGGCAGGGACACCTCCCGCTAGAGCAGGTTGCTCCAAGCCCCATCCAGCCTGGCCTTGAACCAGGGATGGGGCAGCCACAGCTTCTCCAGGCAGCCTGTTCCAGTGTCTCACAGCAAAAAATTTCTTCTCCCCTTTTTTAGCTTAAGACATAGAATCACAGAATCATAGAATTAGCCGGGTTGGACGGGACCTCAGAGATCATCAAGTCCAACCCTTAATCCACTTCCACTGCGGTTCCCAGACCATGGCACTGAGTGCCACATCCAGTCTCTTTTCAAATATCTCCAGGGACAGAGAATCCACCACTTCCCTGGGCAGCCCATTCCAATGCCTGATCACCCTCTCCCGAAAGAAATTCTTTCTAATATACAACCTAAACCTCCCCTGGCACAACTTAAGACTGTGTCCTCTTGTCTTGTTGAAAGTCATCTGGGAAAAGAGACCAACCCCCCCCTGGCTCCAACCTCCTTTCAGGGAGTTGTAGAGAGTGATGAGGTCTCCCTTGAGCCTCCTCTTCTCCAGGCTGAACAGCCCCAGCTCCCTCAGCCTCTCCTCATAGGATCTGTGCTCCAGTCCCTTCACCAGCCTGGTTGCCCTCCTTTGGACCTGCTCCAGCACCTCAATCTCCTTCCTGACCTGAGGGGCCCAGAACTGGACACAGTACATGTTATGCTCAGCCCTACCAGGACTCAGCGGGAGTCCCAAGAGGCTCCAGCACAGAGTAGGACACCCCAAAGCTCCATCTGCTAGTCTACCCATCACCTCAGAAGCTCAGAAGGGTCTTGATCTCCGTGGCTTTCCTTGATTCAGGATCAGGCTCTCCCAAGGCTGACCATGTGCAGTGATGGCCACAGAGAGGAGTTTCAGGCTTTGGGATGAGGACTACCATGCCCCAAACCCACTTAGTTACCCATAAAAGAAAGCACCCACAGATCCATCTGCCAAGATGAGCCTATTGTAATGATCTGGAGATACCAAGATGGCTTCAGTGCTTGTGTGGAGAAGCACCTCAGATGGTCCCAGCAAGAGAACCACCACCTAGCCAGCACCACGGAGAAACAGAGGGGCAGAGGGAAGCAGAGAGACAAAAAAATCTTAAGCTGAAGCTCTCCTCCAACCCCAGCACCACTGTGCTGTTTGGTGAGCAGCTCAGATGCTGGGTGGGAGATCAAACCCACATTGATCAGGCCCTCTGGGAGCTATCACAAACGCTTCTGAGGATGGGAACTGAATGTGGCTCCATCTGCACATGCTGCTGGAATGAGGCTGGAATCAACAGGGAGGGATCCAGGCAGGAGAGCATCACAGAGGCACAGACATCTGCTTGGGTTTGGGGAAGGATTTGGGCTTAGGCAGGACAGCACTGCAGCCAAAACCACAAAATCCAGCTGCTGGGTTATACTAAATAAGAAAAGTGATTAATTTACTCATGCTGCTGCACTCCTGAGGAAGAAAAAGAGCTTTGCCATGAGGAAGAGTGGGGGGGGGAGCAATAAAAATGACAAAGAGTTTGACCTGCAAGGAAAGGTTAAGAGAGTGAAACACTCTGTCTTGGGGAAACCATCCTGCATCGTTAGGGCCTGCAGATCAATTAGCCCCATTAGCAGCTGGGGATGGGATGGGCAGAGGTGGCTCCATCAGCATGGGGGGGTGGTGACATGTCCAGTGGGATGGAGAGGTCATCCTGCATGGAGGACAACCTGCTGACACCTGGCTGTGGTTTTGGGGGACACATCCCTACCTCTCGCCCAGCTCCCTTGATTGCACCAGGCAGGTACTTTAGGAGCCTCTCTGTGCCACTGCTGCAGACACTGTGGCTGAAAGCATTTTGTTGAAACACCCAGAATAATGACAGCCCTTCAAAAAGGGGGAAAAAAAAAAAAAGGGGGAAAAAAAATCCATTCCCTTTTATTTTTTGCAGAGTTAAACATGCACGTCAGCCAGCACAGTGTCCTGTCTGGAAAGGGATTTGATTTTTGTGGATTTGAGGCACCACACCATCCCATTGTCAGGTTCCTCCAACATCCCAGAAGGTAAAGGGGCTTTGGGGAGGCAGGGGGGACACTGGGGACAGGACACCAGTTCCCCAGGGCAGACCAGAGTCACACAAAGGGGGATGAGGATCAGTAGAGAGTAAACTGCCTCCAAAAAGCTGGCTCAGGCACCTGAATCCAATCCCCCTCCTTCATAATAAGGCAGGAAAACATCTTTCTTCCCCAGCTCGGTGGCAAACTGTCTCCCCAAATGCCTCCCAGGGGGCAGGAGCCAGGCTCACAGGCATTGCCCTCAGCAAGGGCTCTGGCCCAGGGTTATTTACTCCTCTGACAGGCAGGAACTTTGTCAATGAACAGCTGGCACCTCCAATCAGGAGCATTGTAAAATGAAGCATCGAGGAGAAGAAATAAAAATCAGTAAATAGGCTTTTTTTTTCTTTTTTTTTTTAAACACTGTATTCCCAGAGTACAGCAGTGCTGTACATCAGCTACACAACAAGACATCACAAAGATCTGTAGATCATCTGCAGGTGGTGTGCAACCTGCTGACTACTTCTGCCCTGACAGATTAAGTGAGCCAGCAGAACACAAAAATCCTTCCCTCATTTCCAACATGCATTTTGGGCACCCCAGGTCTGGAGCATCCTTGTGCTAAAGCTCCCCAGTGGGCTGGTCCAAGGGCCTGGAGGAGATGTCAGGGGGGTAGTTGAGGTTGAGACTCATATTCCCATCAGGCTGAAGGGGCTCTTTTCTCACTCAAAGTTGGGCTTGATGCCACCACTGCCATCCCAACTGCCAAGGTTTAAGACACCTTTCCCCCTAGAGAAAACTCCTCCAAGACTAACAACAAGGCAGCAACAGCAGAGAACTTTACGTGCTTATTTATCCTGGGGTTTTCTCCTTGCCATCACCACCACGGCCAGGGTGAAGTATAAATTCAAGCAGCTGGTGGAGAGGGGGTTGTGGGGCTGTCATGTGTCCCAGATGTCCTGGTGTCCCAGGAGAACAAAGCAAAGGTTGATGTGGCATCATCTGCTCCTGCCAGCGTGGCAGTGAAGGGATTCATGGCAGTGAGACGAGTATTTTGAGGTTTAGGTTGGATATTAGGAATGATTTTTTCCCTGAAAGGGTTGTCAGGCCCTGGCCCAGGCTGCCCAGGGCAGTGGTGGAGTCCCCATCCCTGGAGGGATTTCAAAACCAGTGCTGAGCCTGCTGCATGCTCTCAGCATTCTGAGAGATTGGAGTAGGCCACTGATCACCACCACGGGGGCAAAATTTTTTGATGAACTGTTGGAAAGGAAACGACTCCAGTGCCAAAGGACATGGCTTAGTGGTGGCCTTGGCAGTGCTGGATTAACAGTTGGACTCAACAACCTCAAGGGCCTTTTCCTATCAACAGAATTCCATGATTCTACACACCCATGGGATGGGTGTTGAAGGTGGGCACCCCAGCCGACCGCAGAACCGAAGCCTTCCGCACCAAGACCAGGGGGGAGAAAACAAGACACACCAAAAAAACCAAAAAAGCTCACGGGTTGAGACTTCATCCCCAGCAGTGGAGGGCAGTGAGACCCCCCCCCAGCTCCCCTCTGTTACTCACTGGTGCAGGGAGCTGCAGGCAGGTCGAGGTCGGCCCGGTAGTACCCGTTGCGGCAGGAGCAGAGCGGTGACGCCTCGGCGGTGGAGCGGCTGTTGGGGGGACATGGGGTGCAGACCCCTGCCCCCTGGCTGGCCTTGAATGTCCCTGCTGGGCAGGCTGCAAGGGAAAGGAGAGGGAAGTGGTTGGGTGCCCAAAAGCCCAGGGTGGAGGTGAGGTGACCACCGGGACTGTCCTCAAAATGGAGGAGAAAGAAAAGAAACAGAAGAAGACACACAACAGCTTCAAGCTCTGCGGGCAAGGGTTGCACCATCCTGCCAAGCCAAGGTGGCCAGGACATTCCAGGCTGGACAGGAATGACTTCTGAAGCCATCAGGAAAGTACTGAAATGGCACAAGGAGGACATAGCCACCAGCCAGGCAGGTGGACAGTGAGCAGCTGCAGGACCCCCTGTCCCAGCAGCACCCGTGGGGACAGGGACACGCAGGGGCAGGACAGTTGTCCCCTTCTGCCAACCTGAAATGTCCCTTTCCACCACTCTGAGAGCATGGATCAGGTCTCACATCTCTTTCCACACAGACTTTGACTATTTAATTTAAAAAGCTGACCTAGTGCTCATCATGACAAGTGTCCACCTTGTTGATCCCCCAGGGCTGGGCTAACAACCTTCCCAGCCTTCGGCCCCCGAATCCATACAGGAAGGAAACAGTGGCTAATCCAGAAACCAGAAGGTGCTGCAGCTCCAATCATGGTCAGGCTTTAATCAGGGGTGGGGGAGGTTTCATTAACCACCCACCTCACTGCTCCATGGTTAGAGGGTGAAGATGGAGTGACAAAGATGGGGTCCCTCACCCCTGCTCCACCCCACCGGTCCTCACCAACCAGGCCCCGATGAACAGAGGCTCATCCATCCCTGACAAAAAACAAACCCTTTGGGTGACCCCCTAGGAAACCAAAGGGCCCATCTGTATTTTGGCACCAGACCTCCACCCGTGTCCACCAGCTGGCCAGGGAGAGGCTGTCCCTGGCCTCGAGCAGAGGCTGGTCCCACCTCTGCTTGGCTCCTGGCTCTGCCCCCAGGATGCTGTCACCTCCAAGGCATGGCTCTGCAGAGAAACACCCTGAGTGTCTCATAAACACAGAGATGATTGAGATAATGGAAAGTGCCTCTTAGCCCCTGTCTGCTGCATCAGGATATGAGGCATCTCCTAGCAGCCATGAAGAGGAAATTAATAGGAGCAAGCAGGAGCAACCACTTTGATGCAATTTCCTTGGGAGATAGTGGACCATCTAATCTTTATTGGAGCCCTTTAACCTGTCATTCAAAACTCATGAAGGCCTCTTGCTCACACAGTCTTTCCAGATATTAAAAGATGATAAAAAGGGATAAATCAAAACAATATTTTACAATTTTATTATTCAGGGGATCTCTTCCCCTGCTTGAGGGGCACGACTGGCTGTGATCAACCCTCTCTTTCTGATGGCACGGAGTGGAGATGTGGCACCCCAGAGGGACCAGCCACCACCTCACACTGCCCTTCCTCCTCCCCACTCTTTGTGCCCTACCCCAGCCACCCCACGTGGGTGGCCTCTTATGGAAACCCTTGGGGTCACAAGCCACCACCTCGTGCAGCTCAACACCCGTGGTCACCAGGCACTGCAGGACTGGGTGGGCCCAGGAGGGGCAGCTTCAGGATGCCAGGACAGAAGACAGCTGGGTGCAGAGCCTTCCCTGAGTCACACATACAGCTCCATGCCCCACAACAGCACAGAGTTACACCAGACACACGAGACAGGAGATGCAACCACACGTGGGCATCTCCATTTCTTCATCTCCCCCTTCCTACCAGCACCTCCCTGCCATGTCCCAGTGGCCACGTGCTGCTGCCAGCAAGCCTTGGCATCCATGGGCGTCCATCAGGCAACGGGTGACTTGTGGGCTCTAGAGGTGGAAAAGATGTTCAGAAATGTGCCTGAAAAGTGCTGGGCTCTTTGGAGGAGGAGGCAGCAGACTCAGGGAGTGGCCACCTGCATTTTGGTGCAAGGGGATGGGAGATGGAGGGAGGAAAACCAGAAGGTTGCTATGAACATGCCTCAGTTTTAAGTGTAGGGGTAGGCTGGTGGGTCAGCTGAAGGGGTTGGTTAATTTTTAATTACTATTAATCCAAGCAATGCTTTGTCAAAGTACCTGGACAAAGCCCACCCAGCAGCCCAGTGTCCTCAGATTTCTTTTATCACTTTGCTTATCCATAAATACCTGTGATCTGCAGGAGGCAACACGGCTCTTGATTGGTATTACTGCCCATCAGCCTTCCTCTCCTGTAACTACACTGCACTTGACTGAAGTCTCCTGCAGTTTCAGGGGGAGGTTGATGCCTTCTCCTTCCTCCCAAAGCTCCAGGGGCTGCAGACCTCTGCTCTCACCACTGCCTCTGTCTCCCCTCCCTCTGGGAGAGCTGAGCCATCCACCCCACGCCACAGAAAAAGCTGAAACCCTCAAGCCCCAGCAAGCCCACGGTGGGATTTTGCAATGCCTATGTAGCCTGGGCTCCATAGGCCTCCAGAGATGGCAGAAGAGATCCAAGTTTCATGCCTGAGGGTGATGGCAGGGCTGGCAGCACCCCATGGGGCTGGGGTAGTCCCAGCCAGAGCTGCCCCTCTTGCCCCAACCCCTCTCAAGGTCCACATCCCACCTGGGGTAGAACCTTGGGTGAAGGCACCACAGAGCAGCATCCCCATGGCTGCTGCCCTCCTCTCTGGAGCAGCATAGTCAGGCTTGCTGCAGCTGAAAATTCTCCTGGTTTTACTGCACCCCTATCTTTGGGGTGCCAGGGCCCCTGGGAAGAGGCAGAGGTAAGTGGGTGCCAGGGCCCTGCTCCTGCCCGAGAAACCAACCACCCACCCCAGAGCAGCAGCAAGGGGGCAAAGCTCAGGGGCACCCAAGCATTTCCTCTTTCAAACTAAATCCTCTCAGTTAACACCCAGAACTTGCACTTTTTAATTACTCTCTCAGGGAAGCTTTAGTCAAAGAAAAAGAAAGAAGGCAAAAAAAGAAAGGAGACATCTCCTCTAGATTAATTTGCTCCAAATCTCCCCGAGGACACCAAGTGGCATTTTTTTTCCTTGTCAGATTCTAAAACAGGAGCTTCTGCAAAGAATTCCAGGTTTCAGCTGCCAATCCCCCACCTCTTTGCCCCAGCATCCCCTCCTCACAGTTCCCTTCATTCACCACAAACAGAGCCTGCACCATCTCATCTCTCCTGTGCCCAGCTGGGCCCTGTCTGCCAGGTATTCCCAAATTCCTGCCGGGTTTGGGTTCCTTTTTGGACCCAATGCCCCCACAGGGCAGACCCAGTGTCTTTAGGCACATCCGTGGTCAGGCTGGCAGAGCAGGAGATAAAAAGCTGGTGAGAGGTTGGGGTGCTGCACAAGGTGATGCCCTGAGACTTGCTGGAGGTGTGGAGAGGACTGCCACAGGGAAAGGCACTAAAAACCTTGGATGATCCAGCTTTGCTCCAGCAGGACATGTGGCCAGCACCTTCCAGCAGTGCTGGGAGACAGGCAGCAAGGAAGGTGCCCTGGTGAGTTTGGGGGTGATGGAGAAACTGCAGCTCCTTGCACTCCTAGCCCACTGCAAAAGGGTTCAAGGCCATTTCCCCCTTTTTCTGCAAGTTTTTCATTAAGAAAAAAACCTGATATTTGCTGCACGAGGCTGACAATTTGAATGAAACCTAAAAAGGAGGAGACACTTCCTAGAAACCCCTTAGCAGGAACCTTCCACACCAAATGCGTTTGTCTTTACACACATCAAAAAGAAGGGGAAGAAAAAAAGGAAAATCACAGCCTGTCACGTTTTCAGACTTCCAGTGGAGATCTCTGAGTAGCCCCAGTTCCAAGTATTTCAGCAGCAAGAGAACCCCCCTGGCAGGTGGCACTGGGGGGGATGGTGGCACTGGGGACACACAGACTGGACTGCAGGACCTTCACAGCCCCTATCACAACTGAGGTTTCAATCCCTTTGATGTGCTGCTGAGATTGGGGATTGCTGGCTGCAATTTGGGGGATAAAACCCGGAGAATCAGGAAAGCTGCCTCCCCTGCTGCACAGATGCCATGCTTTCATCTCCCCCCTCACCCTCCCTGCAAACACCCAGGCAAGGTGCCTTGGGTGCCCCGAGGTTTCATCACATCCCTGACTCAATGAATCCCCAGATGAATCCAGAGAGTTTCCTGAATTGGGAGCAATGCTGGGAGAGTCCTCATGGCACACGTCCTGCCTTCCTGCCCACCCCAAAAAGCCAGATAGGGATCAGACCTAGCCACAGAGCATCTCACCAGCCAACAAGCCTCCTTTCCTACATCTTTGGGGCTGGGCAAGAGGTTGGATGGGGAAACACCAGGAGCCCATGCACCCGCAGCCCTGAAGCACCCACAGACAGACAGACAGACAGACATTTACCTCTCCAGGGAGGGCACCACAAGTCCCTGAGTGCCATCAGCAAGCCCAGCACCCTGGGGACAGGTCACCCCAGCAAAGCCTTGTCCCAAAGAGAACAGCAAACCTCATTTTGGTGCAAACTTCACTATTTTTGCAGCCCAGGATCTCCCCACTTCCCTCTCACGCCACGCTGGGTCCCGCTTGCCCTCACCTGATGTAATTACCAAGAGCTCCCACCTCATTGCCTCATCTCTGTGTTCCCACCAAGTTCATGAGATAAACATGAGCATCCCAGCAGTTGGGTTCTCCTCCTGCAGGCGACAAGGCTGCAGCTCTCCCCTCTGTGCAGAGGAAAGAGGCCCCAGCTCCTCCTGAGGAAGGCAGTTAATTAAAGCAGCCCTTCACCTCCAGAGGAATAGGTTTAGATCTGCCTTGGGACAGATGTAAATTAAAGTCAGCAGCTCCTGAGCCTGGCCTGCCATGGTTTATTCATGGAGGGAAAGTAAAATTCAATGTGGTTTGTTGTTTTGGTTTTTTTTTAATCCCTTCACAAGGTTTTGGGTTGGGTTTTTTTTTCCTTTTTCCCCCCTTTTTTCCAGGTCTCTTCTTCTGAGCGACCACTCCAAGGGGAAGGCATGGGGCAGGATTGCAAATCACTCATAGGGTAAGCAGCTGTCTGAGGGCAATTAGAGGCAACAGGATGCAGGGGCATCTCTGGTGGCCTCTCCCCAAAATCCCATCCCTCACCAGCTGATGATTTGCTCCCCCGGGGTGGTCCGAGGGGCTCACAGACTGAGCCATGCACACTTGGCTGCAAGAAAAACACAACCCATGCTAAACCAGAAGCAGCATTTTTCTTCCAGGAAGGCAGGTTTGGGAAAATTAATTTGGGGATGCAGAAGAGCCTCAACACCAACAGGTCAGATGGTTCCATGGCTCTAAACCAGTTCAAAACCAGAGCAGGGCGTGGAGGCAGCCAGTTTTGGCTCCCTCGTGGCCTGATGCTCGCTGGTTGTGTCACCCAGCAGGTCCACACTTGCCCAGTTAATCACCCTCCGGGCTTGGCTGTCTCTGTTTTTCATGGTTGGGGGGATTTTGAAGGTCCAAAGACAAAATCTGTCCCCAATCTGTTGGTTGGATGAGAAAGAGCCCTGGGCAGACGGCACAGCAGGGCTGCCAGCTCGCCGCAGAGTGGGGAAACTGCTTCACCCTCCAAAGCAGCCAATGGAAAGAAAACCAAAACCCCTTTCTCAAGGTCACTTGTGCACACCAACTTTCCTCCTGCTTGAGGTTCTACAGTGCCAGGCTGCCTGCTCTCACCCTGCAGCTCCTCAGCCGTAGCTCCCAGAGTTCAAAGAGTTATTAAGGAATTCACAGAATCATCAAAGAATTCACGGAATCGTCAAGAGTTTGAAGGGACCTCTGGAGATCATCCAGTCCAACTCTCCCAGGATCACCCAGAGCACATTACACAGGGCCCCATCCCACTCATGGTGGGACTCTAGAGCAGCTCCTCCCGCAGGCACAGAGGTGGTGGCAGGGGCTGGAGTTAGAGACCCCTGAAAACGATGTGACTTTGCTCTGCAGAGTCCCTTGGGGAGTCTGGGATCCACCAATGTCACTCTGTAACTCCAGTCCCTCTTCCAAACCAGGTGGGTAGGAGCATCCCCGGGGCTCCCTGAGGCACAAACCCCTCCTGGCTACGAAGCAAACAATTCCTGTTCCTAACAGGAACTAATTAAGCACCTTTTCCAGCTCACGCCACACAGTATCCCCTCAATCTAGAGAAGATCAAGTGCTTATTAATTATGTCTGAAGTGGTTCCTCATTAGTGCTGCCAAGAATGACTCATGTCACCCCGGGCTGGGGCTGGAGGAGAGCTTCAGCCACGGGGCCACACAGCTTCCTCGTGGCCTCCCCGTGGCACTGGGATGGTGGGATGCCCCACTGGGGGGGAGGAACCCCTCAGTTCCTCAGGGACTGAAGTCTGGCTACTTGAGAACCATGTCCAGGGATGGATCATAGAATCCCAGACTGGTCTGGGTTGGGGATAACCTTAAAGATCATCCAGTTCCAACCCTCTAGTTGGGAGCTCCACACCTCCCACCAGCCCAGGTTGCTCCAAGCCCCATCCAACCTGACCTGAGACACTGCCAGGGATGGGGCAGCCACAGCTTCTCTGGGCAACCTGGGCCAGTGTCCCATCACCTCCACAGCTAAGGATTTCATCCTAATGTCTAACCTAAATTTCCCCTCTGTCAGTTTGAAACTGTTCCCCCTTGTCCCATCACTCCAGGCCCTTGGAAAAAGTGCTTCTCAAGCTTTCCTGGAGCCCCTTCAGGTACCAGAAGGTGCTCTAAGGTTTCTCCAGAGATGGATTGGGTGTGGGAGGATGGTTTCAGCATGAAAGGACATCCCAACCAAGGGACAACTACACTCCCACATCACTCATCCACCCCAAGAGGCCCATGCATGGAATTAATTAGAAAAATAATTAACAGAGCTCCCTTATGAATATTTATAAGGGAGCCAGCCATAATTATTCTTCCTCAGAGGAAAGGCACCTCCTCACTGAGCCATGCAGAGGAGAGGGGAAGAACACCACCAACCAGGGACCAGAGGCACCCCAGCTCCTACTTGCTTGGTCCTGGTCCCTGGGACTCTGCCTCCCTCACCCCCATTCCCACCTGAGCCCCACACTCCTTTTCCAGCCCTGGGGGGTGGCACATTCAGCCACGAGCCAGATTTCCTGCAGTTGAGGTCAATTTGCTTTAATTTCTACATCCAAGCATCTCTTAGATCTGTCCTGTCCCGTTTCTCTCCAAACATCTCCTTTCCCACCCACGTAGGGAATCGCTGCCATCAACCCCCCCCAGCTCCAACCCACCCCAGCCAGAGAACACCCAAAAAGCTATTTCTGGAAGTTTTATCTGTCTTCCTTCCACTTCCTTATTTTTTTCCCCATCTACACTCTCCCTCTCTCACATTCCTAAAATGTTCCCGGTCCAAACCACTCACTTCCAATCACCTTTCCCAAGTAAGCTTCTGCCTGAGCAAGGAGCAGCTCAAAGCAGCTCCCAGGCTGAAGCACAAAGGTGGAAAGCCAGGGATCTGCAGGGCAGGAGCTACCATAACAAGGAAGGTGGAGCTGGAGCCAGTTGGCATTTCAAGGCCTCAGTGTCCCAGTGAAACCCAGTTCTGGTGACCCTCTCAAGAGCCCATACTGGGACCATTCTATCTTGCTCCTTCAGCAAGTTTGGAACAGCTCTGGTAGGGAGAAAAGCTGTGAGGGTTATTCAGCCAGCAGGAGAGAAGGTTCCAGAGAGATCTTAGTGCAGCCTTTCAGTAAGGGGGCTTGTAAGAAAGATGGAGAGACTTTCTACCAAGGCTTGTAGTGACCAGACATGGGGAATGGTTTTAAACTGAAAGAGGGGAGGGAGGTTTAGGCTGGACATAAGGAAGAACTTGTTTATGATGACACTGGAATAGGTTTGCCCGGAGAAGTTGCAGACAAAATTGCTCAAGGTCTAGTTCTTGGGGGCTTTGAGAAACCTGGTCTAATAAAAGATGTCCCAGGGAGGCTGGACACAAGCATCTCTGAAGGCCTCTTTCAGCCAAAGCATCCCATAATGATCCAGTTCTCACATCAGCTCATCCCCATGCCGCAGTGGGGAGAAGGAAACCTCTTCAAAAGGTTCCAGCTTCTCCCTGGCAAAATCCCCAGCCATATCCCACACGGGTGTAGCAACAAGCAGGCCAAACCCAGTAGTCTCCTCCATCCTCAACACCTGTTACACCTCAAGTCAAAGCCACTTGGTGGGGATTCACCCTGTGTAGGCAGCTCTGGAAGCTTTTCTTAACCATGAAACATAATTTGCACCTTGGGCTCTCTAAGATTAAGTTGTCTTAATAATATCTAAATAATAGTAGATGATTAAGAGCTCAGGAGCAGATGGGATGGGGAGGCAGGAGGGCTCTGATAGCTCCAGGTCTCACCCTGTCACCCTCAGCACTGCCGACCCTGCTCGCCTGGCACTCCAAGACAATTCAACCAGAAGATGATGATGGTCCCTGGCACCCCCCAGACAGCCAGAGAACCTTTTTCACTTGCCCAGAACCATCTCAAGCTTTCAGAGTCCCCATTTTGCACCCAGGCAAGCCCACAAATACACCAGCACGCATCAGCTCCTCAGCCCACAGCTACATCCAGAACGGGTTTATCTAGCAATTGGCTTTAAGCACCTCCAGGGCATAGCACCTGGATGCAGAGAGGTAATAAATTGAAAAATCAGATCAAAGTCAGTCAATATTGAGTCTCACCTCACAAGCAATTTACCCTGTGGGCTGCAGAGCCAGCAGAAGCAAGCTGGTGGACCCAGATCAGAAATTCAATCCTCAGTTCCCCTCGGACCTTGGTTCCCTGGAATGTCTCTGCTTTTCTGGCCACATTCCAGACAACAAAGTCCAGAAGCCAAACTTGAAGCTGGAGTCCTCCAGCATGGCATGCAGTCCCCTGCCCTGAGCTTTGCAAACCTTAACCCCTCAAAAAAAGCAAGGGGAGGGCCAAGCTTTGCCCACAAAGGACCAGAGCATCATCCTGGAGAGTCCCCGGGGCACACTGAGCAGAAGGCAGCCTCAGCATAGGGACAGTCCCTCCTCACAAGGACACTGCCACCAGGAGCATCAGCAATGACCACATAGGATGTGGCTCCCCTGAGAGCACTGAAGTGACCAGCTCCTACCCAAACCTTCTTAAAACCACTTTTAAACCAGAAATATCACACGGGTGGGTGAGTCCTGGGCTGAATGTGAGCACCCAGCGATGCACCTCCACCCCATGCCACCAATTCCAGTTCCTCAGCTGCTGCTCACTGGGACAGGCTCCCCTGGGTGGGAGACCATCCATCCCCTCCCTCATCCTCCACATCTTCACTTGGGGTGCACACAACTTGAATATTCAATCCACTTTGATGCTCTTGACAGCCAGAGCAGGGATGGTTCCTTGGCCAGGAGGAGCCTGCTGCAGCCTGCTGGGTTTCCCCAGGGCTCCTCCAAAGCCCTGCCAGCCATGCTTTGATTTAATCACCTCACTTCTGCTCTCCACCCATCCTCCTGAGGTCCAAGACACCACGTGTGACAAATGGCCACTTTCAGCACACTCTGAACTGACACCCAGGGCGCTGCTCCATTCGTCACCCTCCAAGCACAGAACAACGTGGGCCTTGGAGCTGCTTTCAAGTTCAAACCTCAATAAGCTGTCCTAAATATTTCCCTTTATTCCCCCCTCACTCTGGTGGGCTCCATCCTCCCTCTGAACATACTCACAGTGCCCCAGGCTCCAGCTGGCAGGTCTGAGCCATCCAAAACTCCTCTGACAGCAGCAGGACTGGTCCCGTGGCTTTCTCCTGGCTTGCATTTACACCCCCACCCACTAAAACATCCTCATCAAGACTCTGTTCCTCAAAGAGAGGTTGCAGGAGACCTCCAAAGCCTGACTGCAACCCCCAAAACCATGGCCTGGCACTGGGGAGCACCAGTGAGTTATTTCACAGCTTGGGAAGGGAAGGAAAAAGGGAGTTTTGTAATTCTACTGATTAGCCAGTGGAGGTAAAGAAAGAACACACCATTTTTAATTATCACTAGCCAGCTAGAGTAATAAAAAAAAAAGAAAAATTCTCGTTTTTAGTTATTATTAACATTACCAGCCAGCTAGACTAATGAAAAAATGACATTTTATCATTATTTTTTCTAGCCAGCTGAGGGAGGAAAACACAAAAATCCTCTTTTTTATCATTTTTCCTAGCTAGCTGGGAGGAGATACCCCAGTACCTGAAGGGACCTGCAGGAAGGCTGCAGAGGGACTGTTTGCAAGGGCTTGGAGTGATAGGACAATGGCTTTAAATTAGAGGAAAGCAGATTTAGATTGGATGTCAGGAAAAAGTTGTTTACCATGAGGCTGATGGAACAATGGAGCAGGTTGCCCAGGGAGGTGGTTGAGGCCTCATCCCTGGAGATATTCAAGGTGAGGTTTGAGGAGGCTCTGAGCAACCTGATCTAGTTGAGGGTGTCCCTGCTCACTGCAGGGGGGTTGGGCTGGGTGACCTTTAGAGGTCCCTTCCAACCCAAATCATTCTGTGATTCTGTAAGCAGCTTGGTGCAGGGCAGGGCAGGCTCAAGGGTAGATTTGTCTTCCCTAGAGCTGGGAGACTGAAGTATTTCCAGCAGGTTTCTCCATCGTGCCCTCCTGAGGGAGTGGGCTGGCAAAGGCTGCCTGCAGGACATGCTTGGCATGAAGCAGACATTTCCATCCCCTTTCTCCATCCTAAGCAAATGGGTTTCACAGAATCACCTTGGCTGGAAAAGACCTTCAAGATCATCCAGAATTAGAGAAGAGCAGATTTAGATTGGATGTCAGGAAAAAGTTCTTTCCCATGAGGGCAGTGGAACAATGGAGCAGGTTGCCCAGGGAGGTGGTTGAGGCCTCATCCCTGGAGATATTCAAGGTGAGGTTTGAGGAGGCTCTGAGCAACCTGATCTATTTAAGGGTGTCCCTGATACTGCAGGGGGGTTGGACTGGGTGATGTTTGGAGGTCCCTTCCAACCCCAAATCCTTCTGTGATTTGATGCTGACTCCTGGAGAGCTTTCCATGGGCTGGTGGGGAGAGTCCCCACCCTTGCAAGCAAACAGCAAAAATTGGCAGCAGCCAGAACCCTTCCCACCAAAGCTCTCTCGTGACTTCAAAACAAAAAAGGGAAAAGTTGCAGAAAGGCTTTGGAAGCAGGCAGGCTGAGTCAGTGGGTTTGTCAGGTGGTGGCTGCTTGCAAACAAGGGAGGGAACAATGCAGGCGCCGGATCCTGCGCTTCCTCAGGGCTCTCCCATTGTCCCTGAGAACAATTCCTGCTCCAGTGGGAGAGCAAAGGGCTTTGGCCATGGTGGTGGTGGGCTGGGAGCTGGCTCTGTGAGCAAGTGAGGTTGGGAAAAGCAAAAAAAAGCCTGGTGGGTTTTGCAGCAGGGATGCTCAGGGCTGCCTGCCCACGGCAGCTGTGAGAGCACACTGAGCTTTGCACCCCAAAATCCCCCCCTGAAAAATGAGTTTTTCCAAGGGCTTCAGATGCCTTGAGAGGTTTCCTAGATGGATCATTAACAAAGCCAAGGTTAATTGATTAGTGCCTTGATTTGTACGCCATGAGAAGACCCTTGGAGGTGTGTGTGTTGTGTGTATGGAAATCAAGAGGGGATTTTTTTCCTACATCTTTTAAGATAGGAAAACATACAACACACAGAACTTCTCAGTTATGGGGAGAGGGAAATACCTCAACAGCCCACAGCACAAATTGAGGAAACACAAAACAATGATATGGAGAAAAATAAAAGCCATAAAGCACAACTCAGGGGTCATTCCTTGCTCCGTGTGCAGCTCTGGTCCCATTGGAGCAGCCCAGCCCTGCCACACTCCCCTCCCCTGGGGCATTTTCCAGGTTTCCTCCTTCCTTCATCCTTTGGAGGGATCTGGATGGCAGGGATGAGCCAGGGGGTAAGGATCTGGGGGGACAGAGCTGGTGGATGTAGTGCCTGAACCTCCCTGCCAGCAGCAGCTGTGATCCTTCCCCATCCCAGCTCTGGCAGAGAGCACAGGGTCCGGATCCACCAGAGGGATATTTGGGCTCATCATGTCTAATTAAGATCTTCCATTAAACCCCATCAAACTCATTAGAAAAAAAATATATAAATATATTATAATAATAATAATTTTCCTGGACATTTTTCCTTGCAGAATTATCAGGGGGTTAATGGTTGCCTTCATTAAGGTGTAATTTAAGAGGAAAAAAAAAAAAAAGAAAAAAAATCACACTTTTTCTTCCCTGCTTTCTTTTTTTTTTTTTTTTTTCCCTTCTCTTTTGGAGGTGCTGTTCTACACAGGCAGCTCCTTCGCCGTGGTAAAACTGAGCTGGCTGTTCCACCCAGTGGTGGGAGCAGGGAGATTGCTGCCAGGAGGAGGCAAAGCCCCTGCAACAAAGGCCAGCAGCATCCCCTCCATCCAGCAGCACCAGGGGAAGAGCTGGGAGAGGTCAGCAGCCTAGGGGGGGGCTGTCACAGGATGGGAGAGGGAGAAGGAAACTTGGTACTGGGCAAAGAAAGAAAAAAAAAATCATAGGAAAAGGCCTATTTTGAGCAGTTGGAGGGAAGGGATTAAAAAAAAAAAAAAAAAAAAGGAGGAAAATGCCCATTTTGAGTTTGTGGCTCAGCAAAAATCTCTGCTGGCACTGGGGGTGGCAAGTGCTGGGTATTAGGGATGGAAGGTGCTCCAGCTGCTGGGATGCTCTGTCCTTGGCCTAAAAGCAGATTTTTGGATGGGGAGGGGCTGCCAGGCTCCCAGGTCATGGATGGGGAGGAGGAGGAGGAGACACCCGACCCAGCAAGCCTTGGTAGCCTGGCCACAACCTCCCTGTGCCACCTGAAAGCTTGAAAACTCATCTTGAAATCCCATTAGCAAACCCACAGAGGAACATTTTGCTCACAAAGCACCCAAAGCATCACGAGGATCAGGTGCAGCCACAAACTACCTCACGCCTCACACAGAATTCTCATGGAATTATAGAGTTATTAGAGTTGGAAGGGACATCTAGAGATCATCTAGTCCAATCCCAGTGCATCAGTTCCCCAGTCCCGGCAGTGCTTGGCATGCTGGTCCCAACCTGGACATCTGCAGCATCCTGGGATGGGAGCATCCCAAGGTGCAAGGAAGAAGGACCCACGTGACACAGCGTGGCACCCCACCTCTGTCACCCAAGAAAAACCTCTCCTGGCTGTGCCAACAGGGTAATGGGGCACTAGGAGGGACTATGGGGTGGGGAAAAGGCAAAGCAACCAAGAAGACCCAGTTCTCAGCACAAGCCACAATTCAGTGAGGAAAAGCTGATATTATTTTCCACGCTAGCGAATTATTCTACTGCTAATTACAAAATGTTCATCATTATTATTTAAAAAGGAAAAATCACACCAGAAATTCCCTGCTCTGCTATTGCTTCCAGCCTTCTGCAAGAGAGAAATAGGGGGAATCAACAATGATCATCAGGGCTGAGGGGTGGGAGGGGAGGAGAACGTGGAGACCAGCCCTTTGACATTCGAGTGGTGGGACTCCCTGCTCTCTCTTCCCAAATCCAGCCCAAGGCAGAGGGAAGGACAAATCAAGGAAGGAGACAAAGAAAGATGGACCCCGGGCATGCCAGGCCAGCTCTGTTCTTGTTTTGTGGTTGTTTTCCTTTGATTTTGCTGTCCCTGCCATCTCCAACTTCCAGGTGGGTTAGTTATCCCAGGTTGGAGGCTCCCAACCATGCTAATACAGGAATTTGCTGGAGGGGGGGGCAGAGGGGGAGGAAAACAAATGCAAGAGAAGCTTGGGAAGTGCAGGACTTGGATTTATACACACAAAGTGAAAATTCAGCACAGGGCAGCTTCAGATCCAGACTTTTCTCCCCTCTCCCTGCAACCAAGTCATAGAATCATAGAATTGTCTGGGTTGGAAGGGACCTCAGAGATCATCAAGTCCAGCAGACACAACCACAGTGCCCCATCCTCCCAGTACAAAGGGATAAAAAAAGCTGGGAGCACAGTGACTGCCACCATCCTCGTGAGGCTACCAGTAGTTTTGAGTCAAACCTCAGCAGAGAAAGGAGTTAATCATCTTCTGAGAGAAAACCAAGCAAAACCCAGCCAGAATCCTCACATCCAAGGGCTGGAATGATTTCCCCAGCCTCCCAGCAATCCCAGCTCCTGCTTCTCCTCCCAGCAGGATGATGCATTGCCCCTTGACCACGCAAGGAAGCCATAAAGCCACGCCAAGGGACGGGGCAGAGCAAGACAAATGGATTTAATATCAACCCGAAGGGAGCGTGGGCTCTCTCACACCAAATGAATTATTCATTTTGGATTCAATCACCACCTCCAGCTCGCACTGACCCACAGCTCCCACGGGCAGGAGGTGTTGCAGAGGACAGGGAAGGCCAAGCCTAAAAGGCTTTCAGGTGCCACCACCCAGGCTGCACGCACGAGGCCTGTAATGCCAAACCCCAGCCTGCCCAGGACGGAAACAAACACCCAGGGGGAAAATTACCAATGAAGAAAACCTCCCTCCTGTCCATCTCCATCTTAGCTGCCAGGCAGAGAAGGTAAACATGAGCCAGCAGTGTGCCCAGGTGGCCAAGAAGGATCCTGGCTTGTATCAGGAATGGTGTGGCCAGCGGGAGAAGGGCCGGGATGGTGTCCCTGTGCTGGGCACTGGTGAGCAGCACCTCAAGTGCTGTGTTCAGTTCTGGGTCCCTCTCCAGAAGAAAGACATGGAGCTGCTGGAGTGAGTTCAGAGAAGGGCAACCAAGCTGGTGAAGGGTCTGGAGAACAAGTCCTGTGAGGAGAGGCTGAGGGAATGTGCAGTTTGGAGAAGAGGAGGCTGAGAGGAGACATTATTGCTCTCTAAACTCCCTGAGAGGAGGCTGCAGGGAGGTGGGTGCTGGGCTCTTCTCTCAAGTGAACAATGACAGGAGCAGAGGAGATGGCCTGGAGTTGCACCAGGGGAGGTTGAGACTGGAGATGAGGAAGAATTTCTTCACTGAGAGAGTAGTCAGGTGCTGGAATGGGCTGCTCAGGGGGGTGGTGGAGTCACCATCCCTGGAGGGATTTAAAACCCGTGTGGATGAGGCACTTCAGGACATGCTCTAGTGGATGGTACAGGTATTGATAGAGAGATTTTACTGGGGGGGATGTTGAACAGTTGGATGTGGTGATCTTAGAGGTCTTTCCTAACAGTGACAATTCTGTGATTAGTGCTGTGGCAGTAAAGACCCCCCCATCCCTCTTACCCTAAAATATATTGATAATCTCTTAGGAGATGGAAATACCCCTGATGAAGACAGCATTCTGCCTGTGCCTTCCAGGAGCAGCTAAGTGCTGCTACAAGCAGGTAATAATGAACCCCTCAGCAGCCTCCTGCTCTGCTGCCAGCAAACTGCTCCAGTCTAAGAGCCCCATGACAGGCACAGCCTCTCCCTTGGGTGGGGGTTTGAGCTGAGAGCTGAACTGTGAGAAGGAGAGACTGGGAGAGCTGAACAATTCAACCTGGTTTTTTTTCCCCATCGCTCAGGAATTAAGCCCATTTTCTCAGCCTCAAAATACCAATACTTTTTTTTTTTTAGGTGTTTTCATTTTATTTTTCCTTGGTGACAATTCCCCGAGGGTTCTTAAGTGGTTCCTCTCAGGCTGACAAAGGCTTTTGAGCAGATGTCAGGAGCTCGTGCCTCCTGGGAACATCCCTGCCAGAAGAACCCAGTAGGGGAAGGAGGCAGAGGGATAAGACCCCTTCAAAAGTGTGAAGAAAAAAATAAATAAATAAATAAAAATTATTATTTCCAAACCTTGCTATGTGCCACCTCCTGACTGTCAACCTTTGGGAAACAGACTCAGGTTCTCCCTTGTGGTCTCCAAGATCCATGGGAGTAAGAGGAGGAGTCTGAGATGGCCAAATGGTGCACCAAGAAGCCAAGGTCAGATATTTCCTCAAACACAGTTCATTTTCCAGCAGTCCTAATGTAAGCTCTGGCTTTTAAGGCTGGTTTTAGTGACCTTTCAGGAGAGCCTCATAAGTTTTGGGGTTCAAGTTTTAGGGTTTTTTTTTTTGTTCCTTACCAGGACAGAGCAGTACCATCTAACATGCAGGTCCCAGTCAGCATACCAGCCTTTCATCCATCCCCCTGCCACAGGAACTGTGTCCCAGTCCTTAGAGGATTGGGAAAGGGGAGTTGTGGGAACTCTGCTTGTCCCAGCACCTGACAGCCTTCACAGAATCATCTGAAAAGCACAGTGGTTCTGTCACCATGCATGTGCCTGGTGCCATTTTACCACCTGCTTCATCTGCACCCAAACTCCACTGCTTTTTCAGGACTCCAAATGCTGCCAGCCAAGCCATGAGGACCTTTCAGCCTCCTCAGACCTACCAGGACCCTGAATTCTAACCCGAGAGAGCCCAAATGCAAAGCTTGCTCCCACCACAAAGGCCACAAGAGGTTTCTCTGTCATCAGTGCTGCCAGCAGGGAGTGGTAGCACAGATGAAGACAGGAGCTGTGGCACCAAAAAAAAAAAATAAATCTCAGCAACTTCCCCACACACAAAGCTCTGCTCAGCCCAACTGCAGTGGCACAAGAACATCAATTCTGGGGTTTGCATGACAAAAGGAAACCTAAAAAGCCACAGAAAAGGGTGTAACACCCACCCTGAGCACTGCCAGGCTGTCCCCCTCCACCTGCCTGAAGCTGCAAGCACTGGGTGTGCAGCACACTCCCCCCTGGGCTCAGAGGCACTCAAGACCTTGACCTCCTCCATTGGATAGGAAGGGTCAGGCCCACCAAAAACTGGGGCAGGTTTTCCATTGTCATTGTTCCCTTCCATTGCTGGAAAAAAAAATGACATTATTTCCCAACAGAGCTTCAGCTCCTCCCAGAAACAAATCCATCTCCTGGTGGGAACAAAGCCATGCTCAGCATCACCTGCCAAACTCAAAGGAACCCACCAGGGAAGCTGCTGTGGGTGAAAGTAAGGCCCAAGTGCATGGACTCAGATGGTTTCCCAGTTTCTGGAGCTCTGGCATGGGAAGGCATCACTGTCCCCACCTTGGCCAGGCAGGATAGTGGTTTTTCACAGAGAAAAATTACACAAGCTCTGGGGTTTAAAGCAAAATAAGGCCGAAACAAAGAAGTTTCTCCATCACTTGGATCCCAGCTTTGCCATTTTCATAGATCTGGAGCTGCAGGTGGGGAAGAAACACTGGGGTGGCCACCTCAAGGAGCATCACAGTCAAGGCTGGTGCTACCTGCACCATGCCACCTGCACCCAAAGAGGTCCCAGCCCTCCTCCTGTCATCCCCTTCCCCAAAACCAGCCCTAAAGCACATGCCTTTGACCTTCTTCTTCCCGATGCTTCCTTGACCTGGTGGTGCTCATCTTCTAGAAGCTATTTGGAAAGCACCAATGGGATGAGGTTAGCCTCTCACACAAAAACAATACCTGAATTTGGGAGAGGAGATGGAAAGGGCAGCAAGTGAAGCTGATAGGAAAAAAAAAACCTTAATTCTTGCATGATACTTGGGAAATATTCATCAGAAAGGCAAAAGGAGATGAAAAGCAGCAAGCTCTATTTCCATATTTATAACCAGGACTCCAGCAGGCAGCCGCACGCTGGCGGCGTGGCTGGGGGAACCCAAAACAAAACAAAACAAACCAAAACCAGCAAAAAACCCTCCCATTAATGCCAAGAATCACAGCAGCTTCACCCCAGCTGGGCCTGACGGTGGCTGCCTGGCTCCTGCAGATTTGTAGGGAAATAACAAGGTAGATCAAACAGGCTCCAGCACCGGCCCGCACGGCACTTTGTAGGCAACAGATCACACAAAAGGCTTCCAGCAGGTTGGTGGTGGTGGCTGCACCAGCACCCCTTTTTCTGGCCAAAGTCTAGCCACTGAGAAGCCATGGGTGACCACACTGAGAGGGCATGGCTTGACCACAAGGAGAGGGCACACACTGACCACACCGAGAGGGCAGGGGCTGACCATACCGAAAGGGCAGAAGTTGACCCCTGCTCTCAAATTCCTGCCAGAACCCCAGCAGGGCAGGGACATGATTTCACCACACTGGCCAAAACAATTTTTCTGGGGACAATAAAAACCCAATGAAAGCTCCTTGTTTGCCCAAAGCCAACCTTACCTTTGCAAGCCACGTTGTTCTCCGGCTCGCAACCTTACCTTTGCAAGCCACGTTGTTCTCCGGCTCGTAACCGGCCTTGCAGGTACAGCGGCCGATGGG
This sequence comes from Florisuga fusca, assembly GCA_038090715.1. Classification (NCBI taxonomy): domain Eukaryota; kingdom Metazoa; phylum Chordata; class Aves; order Apodiformes; family Trochilidae; genus Florisuga; species Florisuga fusca. The sequence continues at coordinate 2,375,837 of JAAWXA010000015.1, read as the reverse complement.
GACCATCCACTCCCCATCCCCATTGCAGTACAGTTTGATGGGCACATCCACCTCCTCAGCATTGGGGATGCAAGTGCCACGGGCAGTCACTAGAGAGGTGCTCTCTGCTCCTGTCATGGTCTCCGGGAAGATGGCAAAGTTCTGCACCACGCTAGGGCACTTCTTGAAGAAGACCCTGACAGAGAGCAGAGACATGCAAGCCCCATAGTCCTGGAACGCCAGGTAAAAGCCATTACGGGTCAAAGGCCCAAAACTTCTCACTTCTGTGTTCACCTTCATCAACCTGCCCCCAAAATCCACCTGGGAGAAGCTCTCGTCAGCAGCGATGGTGTCCACTTTGAGGTAGGGTGCCTCCGTCCAGAAGGTGGACTTCTTGGTGGCAATGACAGAGTCTGTCTCGTAATAGTAGAGGTTGAAGGTCTCCTTGCAGGAGCCAGGGACGTTGGGGAGGCTGCTGCAGTCCCGCACGGTGAAGCGCATCTCGGTGTAGATGCGGTGAGCCCCGCGCCGGTTGATGAAGGTGGTGAGGAGCCAGTTGTTCTGGTTGGGCTCGAAGACGTTGCACACCTGGTACGTACGGATGGTGTTGAGGTTTTCGTCGTAGCCACTGACTTCTTCCCACTGCAGAAAGGAGAAAGGAAAAGCGATGAGAAGGCAGCAGAGGGTGGCACACGCGCCGGGGAGATGTCGCTTGGTCCGGACAGGAGAATCCCGAAGCCCTGAAGGGGAGTAGGAACACAGTCATGGACACAGGATGTGAGGCATGTGGAGAAACACCACCTGGGGCAGCACCAGAAGAAATCCTCCCCCTCACACCCCTGCTGAAGCCTCTCCCCATCCCTCCCAGATGATTCTAGAACACCATTCCAAAAGCCATCACACCAAAAGCTGGACATGAGCCACCCACATGCAATTGCAACCCAGAAGGCAACCACAACCTAGGCTACCTCAAAAGAAGCATGGCCAGAATGTTGCAGACAATCCTTTCCTGGACCACAGCGTTTTGAGGTACAGTAGGTGTTCTTGCCAAGGTGTAAGAACAGTGCTCTAAGAGTTGCCTTACATCCAGGTAGTCTATCTTGGGGCTAACACCCTGGACTTGACTACCCTCTTCTCTGGAAGTTCTAGAGCAAGCTCCTTATGGGTTTGGCAGCTCACCTTTTATTGGTCCCCCAATTCTGCTCATGCCCAGTTGGGACCAGCCCTAACTGGGCACAGGTGGGCTGAACAGGAGCTCATCCCTTCCTCCTCCTAACTGGCAACACCTGATTGTCTTTACCTGCTGGCCTCTGCACCAGAAGATCAAGAGAGGTGATTCTGCCCCTCCACTCTGCCCTGGTGAGACCTCACCTGGAGTACTGTGTCCAGCTCTGGAGCCCCCAACACAAGAAGGGTGTAGACCTGATGGAGAGTGTCCAGATGAAGGCCATGAAAAAGCTCCAATGGCTGGAGAATCTCAGAAAGACAGGCTGAAGGAGTTGGGGTTGTTCAGCCTGGAGAAGAGAAGGCTCCTGGGAGACCTAAGAGCAACTGTCCAGTACCTAAAGGGTCCTCCAGGAAAGCTGAGAGGGACTTTTTACAAGGGCTCGTAGTGAGACAAGGGGTAGTGAGAGGACAGCAGTGAGAGGACAAGGGGTAATGGTTTCAAACTGGAAAAGGGGAGATTTGTGTTAGAGATTAGGAGGAAATTCTTTCCTGTGAGGGTGGCGAGACACTGGAACAGGTTGCCCAGGGAAGCTGTGGAAGCTCCATCCCTGGCAAGTGCTCAAGGTCAGGTTGGATGGGGCTTGGAGCAACCTGGGCTGGTGAGAGGTGTCCCTGCCCACAGAGGGGGTTGGAATCTGATGATCTTTAAGGTCCCTTCCAACTCAAACCATTCTATGATTTCCACCCAGGCAACCATCTTAGCTGCCCTGATAAGACAGGACAAGGGGTTCAAAAGATGGTCCAGGAGGAAGGGGGGGAAAAGCAGCACAAGGAGCCAACAGCTTCAAGAAAGGCTGAGCCAGCGCATGGGCTGGTGAGCAAGCCTGACCCCAGGCTCCTGGCACGAGGGGATCATGTCTCCAGCAAAGAAAACTAACCAAATAAAACATTACCACCATGGAGAGAGAGAGCACATAGACTTGCAATTCGATTTATAGTGGGGCATTAATATAATCCAGGCTACAATTTCAATTAAGGGACAACAGCAAACTGTGAACAGTCTATGATGGCATTAGAGTCCTACAGACAGATTTACAGCTCCATAATCCATTCATTTTAACTAATCCATGTTTACAGTCTCCTTGTAACAGCATTATTCATATGGCAATCTTGAAGCAGCACTCTGAATACCAGGCATAATTTCCAGGAGCGACGGTGCAGGCGCGGGGCTGGGGCACAGCAGCAGGTGGGGGATGCCAACCTTCCCCCTGGAGGTTGGAGCTTCCCAAAAAGCTGATCAACCACAGCCAATCCTGTAACCTTGCAGGTTTTGCCCTCCTCCATTTCCCACGAAACCAACCACGCTCCCCAGCTGCTCTCCCCCCCAAGCTTTCTCTCCTTGTAAACCACAGGCCTGATGTTAAAAAACAAACAAAAAAAAAACCAACACAGGTTTTTATTTTGGTTTCACTGAATGTCAGGTTGGAAGGCACCTCAAAGATCATCTGGTCCAACCCTTCTATTATTATTGTTTATGTGAGATGTCTCAGATCTCCATCAAGCTGAGGCTTTGAACATTCCAAAGTGGGGGAACCCACCACTTCCCCTGGGAGACCATTCCAGTGTCTGTCCTCATGGGGAAAAACTTCCCTCATGGCCAATCAGAATCTCTCCAGAAGCAACTTGTGCCCATTACCCCCTGTCTTGTCCATGGGACTCCTTGTAAATCAGGAGTCATCTTCATCTTCTTTGTAGCCACCTGCAAGTAGTGGAACTTTGTAATAAAGTCTCCCCAAAGCAGGGTCCTCTACGTGCTGCCAACAAGGGCAGCAGAATGGTTGCTCCTCAGTCCACCTCCTCTGCTCTGCTGAGTTTAAGCAAAGATCACAGCTCAGGGCTGAGCATTGCTTAAGCAATGTTCACCAAACCAGCTGCAAAAGAGATGCTGCTGATGCTCCTGTGGCCATCCCTGGGGTTGAGTGCTCCTGAAACAGGGCCCTGAAGACCAGCAGGTCCCCATGGCTGGAAAGACCCACGGTGCCAGAGGATGCTGCCATTAACACTCTAACAGCAACAAATGCATCATTTTGATGAGATCCCACAAAATAATTCACAGAGAGTAGTGGATTAAGACAATGTTCTTCTCTGTCCATGCTAAGATATAAAGCACATCCACAGAGGAGAGCAGGAGAGCCCTGGGGATCACAGTCCCTGCTGCCTGGCAAATCACTCCAACACATGCTATAGACTGACTTTTTGTCTTTTAAAGAAAGGACTTGGGATTTTAAAATCATGGACTTGTTTGGGTTGGAAAAGACCTTTATGATCCTCCAGTCCAACTGTTCACCCAGCACTGCCAAGGCCACCACTAACCCCTGTCCCTCAGCACCACATCTCCAGGGCTTTGAAATCCCTCCAGGGATGGGGACTCCATCCCTGCCCTGGGCAGCCTGGGCCAGGGCCTGGCAACCCTTTTGGTGAAGAAATAGTTTCCAGTCTCCAATCTAAACCTCCCCTGGCACAACCTGAGGCTGTTCCTCTTGTTCTATTGCTGGTTCCTTGGGAGCAGGGCCCGACCCCCCCCTTTCTCAGGGGGTTGCAGAGAGCCAGAAGGTCTCCCCTCAGCCTCCTCTGCCCCAGGATCAACACCCCCAGGTCCCTCAGCTGCTTCTGGTCAGACTTGTGCTCCAGACCCTTCCCCACCTCTCAAAGTTTAACCAGGTTAACCAGGACACCAGCTCCCTTGCCTTTCTCTGGACACTCTCCAGCCTCTCCATGTCTTTCTGGTCCTGAGGGGCCCAGAACTGACCCAAGCATTTGAGTTGTGGCCTCACCAGCACCCAGCACAGGAGGATGATCCCTGCCCTGCTCCTGCTGGCCACACTAGAGCTGATACAAGCCAGGATGCTGGTGGCCTTCTTGGCCACCTGGGCACACTGCTGGCTCGTATTCAGCCAGATTCCACAAATACACTCCTGCAAAGATGACAACTCACCACTAACTCCAAAATGAGCAAGAGATGCTGGGGATGGACCTCAGGGCTCTACTCACCATTGCCCAACCAGCCTGTCCCACCACAATGCCCACCCATCACCTTGCATCCTCACCCACCACCTGCTCCTCTCTCCTCCCCAGTGCCAACTCTTTCTCTGCCAGGGGAATGTGAGTCAGGTTATTTTATGCTTCCATTCCTCAAAGGCTCATATTATATAAAAAAAGATGTTGTAAGTGCCTCAGGGTGTTTTGTTCCTCATTACTTCATAAAAGTGACATTAATAGCCAGGGAAGAGCACTGCCGAGTGCAATTACGGATGATGTTTCAGGTATGAAAGCTGTTTTAAGCCTGTTAATGTTTCCTAATTACAAGTCTTTTGGCACGGGGAGAGGGAAGGCACGAGCAGGAGGGAGAGAGAGGGGTGGTAGGGCCAGACCCTTCACCTGGGAGGAGGACAGGGAGGGGAGGACAGAGCATGGGGAGGGAGGAAAGCTCCACTTTCACCGAGACCCCAGGACCACTTCAGGGAAGGGACGCTCAGCCCTGGCACTGCTGCTGCTGTGTGTCTTCCCAGTCTCCTCACAAGTGTGTCAAGAGAAAGAGAAGGAACTCCAGGGGATCACAGCAGGGTCGGCTGGATGAGTGGCACTTACCCCTGAAGGAGGGTTGGCAGTCCAGCCCAGCTCGGCCGTCGCCGTCCGCGTGTCCATCAAAGTCTCTGAGGAAACACAAGAAAGGGAAAGTAAACTGGTTACTCCCAAAGCTTCCAAGGATGTTACGAGGCACAGAAAAGACCACTCAGCTGCTTTCAGGGATCATGTCTATCTCTTGGGTGCCCCCAAAACATCTACTGAATCGAGGACACCTTCCCTCTGAAGCAAACAGCGCAGGCCAAGACTCTGCTCAGCAGAGATGTAAAAAATTAAGAAGGATGCTACATTTTCTGAAGTCTTTAGAGGCACATACAAACCCCTGTCTAAACATCAGCAGGGAGTTTGCAAGAGGTCACCCTCTCCTCTGGAGGGGCTTTTTGTTTCAGATCCCATCTGATGTGCTCCCAGGTACTTGCCATGCCATGCCATATGTCCCCTCCTATAACCCACACCTCCCTGGTGCCCTGTGTTGTCCCTGCAGACAGATACTATTTGTCAAAAGGATTTCAAATACAGAAATGAAAACCCCCCTCCTCAGCCTGGCACCCCCTCTTGCTGATGGAGGATGTGGTGGGAAATATTTAAAAAGCCATAATATTCTTGAACAACAACCAAAACACAAACCACAAGGAGAGTACCAGTGAGAGCAACACCACTGAGAGACAGAAGAGGAAAAATCCTCCAGGTTGTATTTATTTGTTTGCAGGGAGCAGACATGCTGGTGAGTTTCCTTGATTCCTCGTGTCTCAACCAAAGGGGAGTATGTGATGTGCTGGCTGGGAGAGCTGAGCATCCCCCCCCCTTCCCTCCCTGCTCCCAGGTACTCACAGCAGCTTCTACGGCGCCAGGAAAATGGGTGTGAGCAGAGAAATCAAGGTCAGGAAATAAAAAAAAAATCAGCCCAGGAATATGAACTGCTGCTGGCCTGCTGCTTTTCATCTCCCCACCCCTGCTCCAGCAATCACAAGAGGGAAAGGAAACTCGTATTCCTCTTCCCACCCCTCCCTGTGCTGGCTGCCCGGGATGGGAAGCCGGAGAAGCGTGACCGGGAGCTCCCCACCCTGCCTCGAGTGATAAACCTGCCCTCTCCCAAAATCCTGCTGCTCCAGCCTGGAGAGACAAGCAGGGCCACAGAGGGAAGGAGAGTAATGCAGCCTCCCTGAGATGTGAGCAAAAAGGCCCATGGGGGATCTTGAAAAGCTTCTGCAGGTCCCTGCCACGGGGCTTCAAAGCCCCCAGCCCGCAGCACCCACGCTTTGCACAGTGCCAGCCCACACCTGCCCACGGTGCCCTCGGAGAGGAGACATCTGAAGGGGCTACAGGAAAGCTGAGGAGGGACTTTGGACAAAGGGGTGTAGTGATAGCACAGGGGGTAACAGTTTTAAGCTGGAAGAAAGGGGATTTAGGTTGGACATTAGGAAGAAATTCTTCAGTGTGAGGGTGGTGAGCCCCTGGCCCAGGATGCCCAGAGAAGCTGTGGCCAGGATAAAGGTGATTTTCTGGTTTGTACTTTTGCTTTCAGCTAAGTTTCTTATAAGTAGCTGCACTTGCTGAAATGAACAGCAAGTTTCTCAGTCAGTGTCTGCTTCTGGATGTTTTAGTTACTGCCAGAGACTGGTGTGCAGAGCCAAGGACACTGCTCAGCTCTGAGGAACATTTTACCCTGCAGAAGGAGTAAAGAGGTCCCACCTGAACCCCTCCTCTGGGGAGGAACAGACAAGATAGATGCCAGAACTGACCAAACAGTGTATTCCATCCCATACACCTCATACTCAGTATCAATTTGAGGGAACACAAGGGTCAAACTTTTTCCCCTTCTTCCTGCTCTTCCTGCCCTTCCTTCTCCTGTCCCTGTTTGCTTCAGCATCCTGGGAGGATTCCATCCATCCCTCTGCCTGTGCTCCTGATCCATTCCAGCCTGAATCTGTGTGTTCCTGCCTCCAGCTCCCAACTGCTGCTGACTCCCGGATTCCAGCCTGGACTTTCCCAGGGCTGCCCTGCAGCCTCTGTGGTGACGTGAGAGTTATTGGGGGAAAGGGGGGAGGAACATGGGATCAATTTTCCTGTATATTTGTATAGATTTAGTAATTTTTCCTATTTATCATTACTGTTTCATTAAAGTTGTGTAGTTTAGTTTCCAATCCATAAATATCTTTCCCTTATTCTCTCTCCTTTCCTTATCAGGGAGGAGAGGGGGATTAATAGAGAGAATCTGTTACTGGGTTTAATTGCCAGGCCAGTGTTAAACCCTGACACTGCCCCATCCCTGGCAGTGTTGAAGGTCAGGTTGGATGGGGCTCAGAGCAACCTGGGCTGATGGGAGATGTCCCAACATATGGCAAAGGAGTGGAACTAGATGGTGCTTTTCCCCTGCAGCAAATGGGGGCTCTCCTTGTGCCACGCAGGGGAAACTGAGGCAGCAGAGCCCAGGGTGATGATCCAGACACCAGGATCCCTCCTCCCAAAACTTCACTCCATCCCTCTTGGTCTGTTCCTCCCCAAAGGCTCCATATTTTGGTAAGGAAAGGAGGAGGGCAGAGGGGCAATGCAGCAGCTCCTGAAGCAGAAGACTTTAAAATAAGTAAATAAACAGAAAAATAAAGGAGTAAATTGAAAAGAAAAAAAATAGGAAAAAAAAACAAAAAAAAAAAACCAAACCAAACCAAACAAACAAAAAAATCAAAAAGCCACAACACAAAGAAGCTTTCTCTTTGGAGGGTTCCAGAGTGCTAAGGGACTACGTGGCCTGAGGCCAGGGAGGTCAAGTTAGCAAAGTTTCCACCTCAGATGCATCTCAAAGGCTTAGTTTAATTGCACCTATTTTTAAACTTCCACCTTTTTTTCCCCTTAACAAAGACTCAAACCAAGAGGAATTAAGTCTCCAAAACAATGAGAATGTGTGAATACCAGACTTTTGCAATCAAAAGTTAGGCTGGATGGGGCTTGGAGCAGCATGGTCTAGTAGGAGGTGTCCCTGCCAGTGCAGGGGGTGTTGGACCCAGATGATCTTTAAGGTCCCTTCCAACTCAAACCAGTTTGGGCTTCCAAGAGAACTTGCACTTCAGCAGCTCCATATTTCTGAAGCAATCTGCAATCCAAAGGACAAAATGGGCCAAGAGCCCCTACTAAAAGCCTGACCTTCTGCAGACCATCTCCTGCTCTGAATCCCAAGGACAAAAAGATCCATAACCTGGCAAAACGGTTTGGTGGCTTGTTTTGGTAGGTTTTGGTTGGTTGGTTGCCTTTTTTTTTTTTTTTTAATAACTAAAAAAAATATTAACTGGATCAATGTCCCCTTTCAGCTCAGATTCCTGCTGAGCTCACCCAAACTCTGTCACTCCAGAGGTACTGGCACCAGAAGAACTTGGCTGAGCAACTTCCATCTTGACCTCTGCTACTTCCTCTTAGAGGAAATCTTGGATTTCACTTAATTTTCTGGGACACAGAATTGATGCCATCACCCCGGGGGAAACCCCACAGGGTTATTTATGGCCAGGCAGCTGTTGGTTCATCTTGGCTGATAGCAGATGAGGGGATAGCAGATAACCCCCAGCCATCCACCCCTTGGGGCAAAGGTGGGAGAGGCAGTAAAATCCCTTTGCTAATGAGGAGAATACCCTGGACCAGCTCCTGAGCACCATTCATCAGTGGAAAAGCCACAAGGACAATTCACATCTCTCCTCAGGTCCTGCTGCAAAGACCAGTCCTCATTAAGAGTTAATTAAGTGTTAATTAAGACCCAGTAGGCACTCAGCAGCAGGAGGGGTCCTGCTGGGAGAGGTGCACTCATGCCCCCAGGCTGGGCATCCCCCCAGGGTGGGGGCATCAAGGGGGACATCATCTCCCTGTGCCTCTTACATCCCTCATGGCTTTGGGAGAACCAGGTCCACCTTGCCACACTGGCAGGTGTCACCTCCAGCAACTCCTTCCATGCCCAGAGGATGATCCACCCAGGAGAGAGCTTGACATGCTCCCTTGGAGGAGGGCTGTGGGACCTGAACATCCATGGAAGGCAGCTGAGGAGGCTGAAGCCCTCGTTAGGGAGAAGACAAGCTCTGGCAGGGCGTGCTGAGCTCTCTTAGAGTGAAGAATCTTCAGCTGTATACAGTAGATTTTCTTTAATGGACACATTACTTTAAACTAAGCCTTCGCCATCTGTTCCAGTCCCTAATTATCAATACAAAAACAAACGTCTACTCACAATTACACTCGTAACGAGTAAAGATGCCAGCAATTAGCATGCACCAGCAGCCTCGCCCGCCGAGCAGCGCATCCATCTGTGGTGGCACACACAGGATCCAGGCGGGAAGGACCCACTGCCATCCCAGCTCCCCACATACATCCCGGGGTCCCAGTGCCCACAGTGGGATCAGCCACATCTCCAAGGAGCAAAGGAGGAGTTGGAATCATCCAAGGTTTTTTCGGGAGGAAAATCAGAGGGGTTTTTTTCGGGGGGACAATAGGCAGGTGTGGAGCGGAGCAGTGCGGGATGGAGTCCTGACAGCCAACCCCTCCCCTGTGGGATTTAAGCCTCTTCCAGAAAACTCTTTCTGAACAACCCACAGAATGAAGTGGAACTTAATTCCCAAAAATCCTAGCCACGTTTCAGACCACCCCAGCATGAAGGGCTCCAGACCATCACACCTCGAGGAGCTGCGTCTTCTCCCTGGCAGGGAGTGGGCCTGGCCACAGGAGGCCTCCACCCAGAGGCCAACCCAGCTCAAGCACATTTCACCACTGTCACCTGGAAAGAATGAGGTAAAATGACAAATTTTCTCCTCAGGGACGCCATAGGGAAACTAAATGCTGCACTACTCATCAGATGCCTTTGGGGGATGTGGTCCCTCTCTCCCAAGGCAAGAAGCAGAAGCTCACGCTCCTGCGAGGAGATGATGGCAGGCACCAGCCTAAGGCACTTGAAAGCAAATGCCTGGGCAAAGACAACCAAGAGGCAAAAGATAGAAATTAAGCAAAGTATGGAGAGAGGAAGCTTGAGAACAACAGATGGGTAGAGGGAGATTTGGAAAGGATGCCAGCTGCTGGAAATAAGCCCCCCAAGATGCGTGGGGAGGGACGAGGTGCGTGTTGAGAGCGGAGCCTGGGGAGGGAGAGGAGAGATGGGCAGGGAGCTGTGCAGCCAGGGGCAGAGGATGCCCCATGGGTGGGACCCATAGAGACTCATCCCAGTGTGCACACAGTGAGCCTGAGCAAGCACTGATGGGATCTGTCACAGTCCAGCCCCAGAGCAGGACTTTCCAAAGAGGAACAACAGAAAGACTTCTGTAAGCAAAGCACCGTATTTTCCCGTCTATTTCATGCTCATAAATACCAAGCTGGCTTTCTACCCCCTCTTTTTCTCTCCCAAGAGCTCCAGCAAACTCAGCCCAAGGCAACCTCACAGCTTGGAAAGCTTCTGTCCAAGTTTGGTGACATTACCAGAGAAAGGGAACAATAGAGAAACAGAGCCCAGAGGCTTTATTACAAAGCCTGGTACTAAATAACATTAACTGCTCTGACGCCTGAGCTCTGCCTTCCCGCAGTCCTCGAGACTTCAAGCCAGGCCCAGATTCATCACCACCACCTACCTGCTCACCACTTGCATCACACCTCCCCATGCCAATGGAGAGAAAGCCCCCAAGGTGCCAGGGGGAATAATTTTAATTTGATTCTCACTCTGCCCCCATAGCTGAAGGGGTTGGAGCACACACCACTGAGCAATTCCAGGTTGCTCTCCACACCCTTCTGGGTCCACAACATGCACACCCATGCAAGGTTTTATTCTATCCTGAAATTTGGTTGAGGCTGCTAGAAAGTAGGAACACAAGATCCTTGAGGATCTGGTGCAGGGTGCACATCCCACCCAAAAAGTCTCTTCTGCAGGAGGACTCCTCACCTAGCTCCTGCTCATCACTTTGGGTACGTGCTGCTCTCCACAAGAGTTCCCTGCGAGCTCCAGCTCTGAAAGAGCAGCTCAGTGTCTATAAGACTTTCAATCAAAAATATTACAGCAACAACTAATTACATCCCATCATTCCCATGGCTCTTTGCCTTTAATGGTGCATTTTGCTGCTACGGAACGCTGGTGGAACTGCTCTGGAAGTGCATAACAAGCTCTCCCCATCAATCTCCCGTGGGTTCGTTATGAAGGATTCCCCACCAAGTCACAAACCCAGTCAAGAGGCTGTGATAAACAACAACAAAATGAGTCAACACCTCACCTTTTCTGCCTCTATTTTCAAGGAAATTGTCGTCGTTTTGGAGTCTCTGTGAACCTCGAGGGGTGGGGTGGGGGGGAGGACAGGAGCAGCCATGACACCACCACCACCACCACCACCAGACACATGGCCAGCAGCACAAAAACCAACCAAAAAACAACACAGAAAAAAAAAAAAAAAAAANAAAAAAAAAAAAAAAAAATCCCCACTTTGGGATGACTTTGGGCTGGAAAGGGAAAGATTTTTTTTTCTCTCTCAGCTGAGCAGACTGTGTCAATTTGCAACGGCCTGCACAGCACAGCCCCGGCCCTCCTCCGGGAGCTGCCGTCGATGGCATGGATTGTGGCGGGCGATGAAGATGCATCGCAGCAGGGCAGGTGATAGCTTAATGAAGCTCAGATTTGTGGGGTGGGGAGGGAGGCTGGAGGGGGGGGGAGGAAAGGGGTGTTTGCTCAGCAACTCTCTGTAACAACTTTATCAATAAAACGCTGCCTGCTGCGACAGCGGGAGGAAACGCTCTAATTACGAGCGGCAGACGCTACCCGTCTCAGCATCGAGGAAATTGAAATATGCTGCTTGATGTGCCTGAAAGCACCCCATAAAAAATATATATACAAAAATAAAATACAGTTTTGCAAGCAGAGGTGCACCCACAGGCTGGCAACCCCAGCAAGAGAAAGAGCACAAAGAATTTGATGGGCTCAGACTTCGGAGTTGATGGTCTTGAAGGTCTTTTCCAACCTGAATGATCCTAATTCCATCTGCTGAGCCCCGTGTCTAACACAGCCTCAAAAAGTTGGGGAGGTGATGTAAAGTTTGGCTGAAGCGAGACTAAATGTTGTTTCCCAACAGCATGTTGAGGAGATGCAGCTCCAACATCTCCCTTCAAGGGTCCTCAAGCTCCGGAGGGGCTTGACCCAGCGTGGGGACGTGGTGTTGGAGGAGCTCAGCCAGAGCCAAACAATCCATTTATCATAATCCTAGTGAGGAGAGATACAGTAAATCAAAGAGACAACCTGCCTGCAACTAAATTAGAGGGGGGAGGGAGAGGAGGGGAGGAATCGAGAGGAAGAGCGAGAGAACTGCAGAGGGAGAGATAAGGGAGGGGGGAAGGAAACGACAGAGAATTACTGAAAAATTCTCCAAGAATTCTCTGAGAGGGGGAAGGAAGACAAAGGGGACCAAATCAACTATAAAGATGAGAGAGAAGATAGGGTTGGTTTTTTTTTCAATACCTTTTGTTAAGTTGTAAACCTACTTTAGAATATCTGGGGACAAGTTTTAATCCCCCAAGCTCAGAGGGAAGGTTTCAGGATGGCCTGGTTACACAGAACATAACATTTTTCCAAATGTAAGGAGCTCACGTAGTGACCACGTGCTTGTTACAGTGACACACAGGCCACAGGTACACAAAACCCACACCTACTACAGGGTGTAGGTGATGGTCCACACCTAAGCACTGAGAGATGGATGCAGCTGCCTCAAAGTCAAGCAGCATCAAGGGCTGAGGGAGCATTTCACCAACTGTTTTGGCCCAGCAAACCCAGACCCAGATGTCCCCAGAGACCAGCTCCTCCACACACCACCCCAGAGGAGCAAGCAAGGGCTGTGAGATGACAAGCCTCTCTTTCAGGAGGATGTTTTCCAGAACAGCATTTGAATCCTCAGCTTTGCTTTCACAAGGCCATGTTGCCAGCAAGCATCACTGAACACCACAGCCTGCCCCCAAAAAATCACCATATGTCAAACTTGGCAGAGTCTCATTTCATCCTCCAGAAGATGTGGAGCAGCAGCTCAGCCATCCAGGGACAGGCAGAGGCCTTCCCAGAAACCCTACCCTCTGGAAAGCTTGTGAGGCTGCCCAGGAGAAGCAGCATCCCTCCAGCTCCAGGTGGTGTGAGAACATCTGGTTTGCACAAGGGATTACTTAGGCTGGGGAAGGGCAACCATCTGCTCTTCACCAGCCAACACCATCACCACCAAGGAGCACACAGAGGTGAAGGCTGAGGGTCAGAAGCCTGAGCACACTCTGTCCCTTGTCACACAGTCAAGTGACTTTGGCACTAGCTGGGCACAGCAGCCTCACACCACTGGACTTCTTGGGTGTTTAGGTGACCCTAAACAACTACCTCACCAGCCAAGGAGGATCCAGTACCCCAAACCCATCAGCCAGCCCAGCAGGAGCACAGCATGTTAAGGGATGGCAAGGATAAACCAAACAGGAGGGAGTGATGTCAGCAACTTTGTATTTTCTGCCCCTTTTCTGCAGCTCAATTGTCAGTCAACAGTCACATAAGACATGGTGTGCTCCAGTGGGGTGGAATGGAAGCAGGTGAGCTCACCCAGGAGGAGGAGATTACACTGGGAACTCTTTTCTTGGGAAGAACAGGCTTGATCTTCACCATGCCATGAGAAAGCAAGGAGCCCCAAAAAACGGTGAGAAAAAAACAACCAACCCAATAGGAGCAGGGTTTGAGATTGCTAAAACAAGGGGCATGGGGACCCTAATGAGTTGAGTGGAACTGGGCTCCTCATCAGCCAGGAAACAACAGAATGAGGCACATTCCACCCAGAATGAGGCACATTCCACCCAGAATGAGGCAACTGAGAAGACAGAGCAGGCACAAACATCAACACCATCCACAGTGGGGCCTGCCAGGAGAAATTAAAAGGACACACACAGGACATGGGCCCAGGGGACTGCAAGGGGATCTCCTCAGGACCATGCTCAGCTACAAAACCAACCTTCATGGCTCCCAGGTGCTGCAATAACTCCTGCTGAACTAACACAGCAGATCTGTTGTCCCCCCCCCATTTCCCCATGGCTCTCCTGCCTCTCTGGGTTTAGTTTGTCTTACCCTTTTAGTTTATCTTTGTAGTGCTGCCCCTGAGGAAAGCTCTAAAAATCCAAACATTTCTCCTGCGTTTCCCTACCCCTCATCACTTTTTTAGAGAGTCGGGGTGAGTCACTGTCTTGGACAAGGTTCTCCACGAGAAGCTTCACGCCTGCTATGAACACACACATCTCATTGAGCCCTGAATCTAAAATGCCAGCCATGCTGCCTGAGAGCCCTTTTGGCCAGAGATGCACCTGGCATCCTCCTGCTCCTATTTACTAGATCTTATTTTAAAATGTCAAAGGGATTCTGCAGGAGCTATGAACATGACTGGCTGCTCAGACAGAGAACAAGCACCATCAGGGGACTCCAGTTCAGCGACAGCGTCCCATCACCCATGCACACCTCCTCACACCCAAGGGCTTGCTGTTTCCCCCAGGCACACAAATTCAGGGAAAAAAAGCCTCCCTTTTCACCCCTGAATGCCTAAAGCCAAAAGCAGATCGCTTGGTTGAGCCAGAAACCAACTTTCCCCCCACCAAAACGAGAAGGTTAGCAAAGAAAAAGACCAGCTCTGGACAAGCAAGCACAGAGGGAGCTTGCAGGAGCAGCTCCAGCATGGAACACTGGCAGCCAGGTTGAGCCTCTGGGGTTTTTTTATGCAGCATCTGACAGGTCTGAAAGCCTTCAGGGCAGCCAGCTAACTATTTTCTGGTGCAAAGAAGAACTCAACATTGCTGGTCCAAGGATGCATCCTGAAGAATCCCCAGCTCGTGCATGGCGGGGTCTCGAGGGAAAGGGGGAGAGCAGGGAAGGCAGGGGAAGAAGGGCAGAGACACACAGGGATGCTCTGGCTCCTGCTGGAGATGACGAGCTCAGCTCTGGCCATCGAGGAGAGGAGGAGGGGATATAGAACCTCAAATGGAGGAAACTGGAAAAAACTTATCAGCAAGCAGCTCCTGGCACTGGCATGTGGAAAAGCCATGGGTACCTCACCAAGGGTGGATGACCTGGGTGCAGAGCCCCTCCCAAAAGGCCCTGAGAACCATCCCTAGACTCTTCCAGCTTCACCTGTGATTTATCTTTCCAAGTTTCTTTTTCTTCTCCACTTTCTGCTTGGGTCAAAGCAGCCAAAGGGCTGGGGCTCTGTCCATCAGTCTGAGCCATCTTGAGGTCCCTATACCCACGACAGCTGAGGCATTCCATCCAGAACCAAATGTGTTGGCCAGATCTCCCAACACCCCTCCATGCAAGGGGCTGTCCCAGATCCAGCATGAAACCCTTCCCTGAATACCCCCACAGCTCCCAGATGCTGGAATTGCCCCTTGGGAAGCTGCTCTTCAGCCATGGGAAGCACAGCAAGGGGATTCAGAACCTTCCTGCAGCTTCTGCTGCACCATCCCAACTGTGCCAGGAGCAGCAGGCAAACCACTGCCTCCAGAGAGGCAGCCCAGGCCTGGCACTCCTCACACCAGGAGCTCTGGGATCTCCATCCCATGAAAAGTGAGGAAAAAGCAGCAGTGCCCTAAGTTGACCTTAAAACCAAAAGCTCGGGGACCGTGCTTCCGTCGAGCTTTTCCTGCAAAGCTGCAGGTTGAGCTGCCAAGTGGCCCCAAGCTCCGGCCAGCCCTGGGAGGTGAGGAAGAAGAAGGAGGAGGAGGCTGCTGGCAGGAGGCTGGGTTTGGCAGCTTTGCATCCAGCCCCGGCGGGTGCAAGCTGGGAAAAGGCTCCAGCATGAGGACAGCCATCTGTGTGCCGGGAGCGGCGCCAAGGCGGGCTGGGGGATTATCCTTCCCAGCTCCTTCCCCAGAGCACGGGCAGGGCTGGAGTAAAGCATCAGGGACAGCCTTGCCCCCAAAAAAAACTTCCACACAGGGTTGCAAGGAGGTTAAGCCAGGAGAAGACCATCAGGGCCACCTCCAGCAGCTTGCCAGCCTTGTCATCAGCTGATGCTGGGGAGGTGCCTGCAGCCCACCACAGGCGAGGGATGGTCCATTTCACACCACACCAGCTCTGCTCATTTTAAAAGTGGCACCAGTTGATGATAAAGTTCCCCTGAAGCACATTTCCATACCCACTTCTCCTCCTGATGACACTGACCCATCCTCCCTGATTGTGGATTCCTTGCTGAAATAAATCAACTTAAGTGCACGTTGTGCTCTGGGTCTCATTACTGTTCATCATCTTCTGCATGACAGAGTTGTCACATCCGCACAAACTCTGTCACCTGAGAGACACGGGAGCCATTTGGGAGGGCAGACGGGTGGGGGGAAAGCACCTGCAGCTCACCAGGGTACTTCCCCACCCCTCTGTTCCACAGCTTTCAGATGGTGGGCTCACACCCTCAGCCCCTAGCATCCCTCATGGCACAAAAGCTCAGGAGAACAGAAGCGAGAAGGTGCGAGACACGTGCAAGATGGGATTGTTGCACACAAGCACCCAGAACATGGCAGGTTCACCTTGATGGCCAAAAGGACCTTCCTTCAAGTGAGCTGTGTCCCTGCAGGAAAACCCCCTCCAGAACGGGTGGCAGAAACTCTCTCCTCCCCATATTTAAATACTGAGGGGAGGGAAAGAGGTAGAGCCAGGCAGGAGGGCAGCAAGATGGTCACCAAACCTCCTCCAGCTCCGATCCTAGGCAGCACTACGTTCAGCTCCTCATCACAGACAGGTGCTTCCAGCTCCACAAGGTTCCTCCAGACTAATCCGGACCAGAAGACTGCAGTCATGCTGCACACAGTAAATTAAAAGCTCAGTGCCACAACCCCAAGAGGACCCTCCAGGCGGCGGCGACGCAAAGGCCTCGCACGTCTGTCACGTCACTGCTTGAGAGCCAAACACTCAGAAAGGGAGACAGGGAGCAATTAAAGCTGCTGCTAATCTTGTAGTGTCCACAAAGATGGGTCTCTTGTGTTTTCGAAGGAGGAGAGAGTGGAGGTGTCACCGGGTTCCAGACGGCCAGCGGGCCTGCAAGGGGCTGGGACCTGCCCAGGATGAAAGGCCAAGCCAGGCAGCATGGAGGGGGCTGCTGAGTCCTACACATCCAGGAACAGGAGGTGTTTGCCCACATGGTGTAAACATTCAGTTTCCCACCAAGGACACAACACCTTCCTACGGCCTCGAGGATGGCCATAAAGAAGACAACGCTGCCCTTATGCCTTCCATAAAGTCCACCACATGCATGCTTCTCCACCCACATTCCCATCCCATCTCAACTTCCAAGGAAAAACACCTATTCCTGCCTCAAGCCACCACAGCAGGGAGGTGGAGACCACCAGAGACACGGGACAACATCCACAGAGAGGGGTGCAGGAGGAGGAGACCCCTGAGAACGCACGTGCACCAGGACATCCAACACTACCAGGAAGGCCACCCCAGGTGGTCCCACAGCATTCTCACGATTCTCCCAGCTCCAAATTCCCCCCTAAACCCACCTGGAGACCCCACACCCCCCCATTGCCCAGGGCACTTGCACACGTGTTTGCACGGGCTGGCCCAGAAGAGGAGGGGGGTGGGCCGTGGCGTTGCAGAAATAACACAGGCACACAAACAAAAGAGCACAAGCCATTAATCTGGGGGAACCAGAGGAAATGAAATCATTATGTCTGCAGCTACAACATCCCGAAGAACAAATTTCCTGCCTGGATAATAAATGGATTCTTTTGTTTCAGCGTTGGCCCCCAACCACGTGACTGTCTTGGCCTATTCCTCATCCAAAACATCTTGCTGTATAAATACCCAGACGGGCTCAAGTTTCAGCTGCTAAAAATACGTTTTAATTATTATGATAATAATTATAACAACCAAAAAAACATAAATCTCAACCTACAGGCTCCCTTTGCCTCCTTAAAAACCTCTGAAGCCTTTCCAGCACAGGCACCAGCAGACAAAAAAGTTGCCAACTACAGCTGAACAACTGGCATCTCTGAAAGAAAGACCAAGGCACCTGAAGAAGGGCAGCCCTGGATTCATGCCTGCAAGAAGTAGCCCCTGCCAGAGGGAGAAACGATGGGTGCATGAGCATTTGAAGCATCAAGGGCCCCAAAGTACCTTGTGACTATATCCAGGATGGGGGACCAAAGACACACAGCTCATGGGTGACAGCTCCTGACCTCCAGCACTTTGGGGCTGTGCAGGTTTTTTTCCAGTGGCATTCTGATGCCTTATAACTTGGATTTGGAGTTTATTTATTAGATGGATGGGGAATGCAAGGTCTGGCCTCACCCCCCAACTCGGCCAGGGTATTTCTCAGCTGTAGGAAAAGCTCTGGAGGTCTCCAGGGATGCAGATCTCTGGGAGAGCTGCGTGAATTCTTGGGTTTTAACCATTCCTCTAACCTGCAACTCCACCACATCACTGGGTTAAAACCATTTCTTGCATCTAACTACGTATTTGTGCTTCTAATTTCAGCTTCTTTTCACTCTCCTTCCCAGTTTTACAAACACATAGCAAGCGCTGCACCAACTTTCAAAACAAAACATGGTTTTGAAGCCAAACATCAAAGCGCCTTGGTGCAAAAAAAGCCTGAGTTGTTTGGATGTTGAAAAGAGACCTCTGTGAGTGGAAATGAGCTCAAAGATCACCCCAAGCAGGTCCAACCAAGCCCACCCGACTCAATCATAGCCCTGCTTGACTCTGGGCTGTATTTTTCCCCATCACTCCGAGCTTCCCAGCACCCCAAGGCAAAACTTTTCTTCAACTTCAAACACAAGCAGAGGAAACCCTGCTTTTGAAAGTCAGCTCAGTGCAGCATGCCAGCAAAAGCTTCGTTTTCCTTTGTGGCTCATCTTTAATTGCAATCAGATTTCTTTTTTTTTTTTTTGGATGCTGGGGCAAACGTCCAAACGTAGCTGCTGCCTCATTTCAACCGCTTATCGTATGCTGTTTCTTCAAGGAAGGGGAAAAAAAAGAAAGAAGTCCTTGGAAACTAAATATTTACACGCCCACATTGGCTAATCCCAGCAGATCCATGGGTGGGAAGCCTGTTTAGGAAAAAAACATCCCTAATTACTTTCCCATTTTAATGGGAATAATCTGGCGATTAGCTAGAACACTTTCCTTAAGTAATCCTGGATTTTTTTTCTAAGAGGAATAATCTGCCAGCCTGTGCATCCACAGCACAGGGGTTGGATGAAGCATTTCTACACCCTGCCCACCCCATACAGCTGCCAAGCAGCCAGAGGTGCAGGGGGTCACCAAATGCCACCCCTGGGGTGACACCCACTATGAAGGGGGACACCAAAGGCAGCAATGTGTCACCAGTCCATGGGTTAATCACAGAATGGCTGAGGTTGGAAGGGACCTTAGAGATGAGATGATCCAACCCCCCTGCCATGGCCAGGGACACCTCTCATCCAGACAAGGTTGCTCAAGGCCTCATCCAGCCTGGCCCTGAACACCTCCAGGGAGGGGGCAGCCACAGCTCCTCTGGGCAACCAGGGCCAGAGTCTCACCACCCTCATACTGAAGAACTTCTTCCTAAGATCCAGTGTCAACCTCTTCTCCTCCAGTTTAAATCCATTTCCCCTTGTCCTATCACTGGGCCACTCTTAATAAATAGATTATTGATCCATTTATTAATAAATAATGGATACTGCCCACCTCCCACCCAGCAGCGCAAAACACCGATTTATCAGGAGCACCTTTCAGACCCTTTTTGCCAATATATTAACAAAACTTATTTCTCTTAGCAGAGTAAGATCATTTTTCTTTTTCCTAATGGAAAAAAAAAATATCGAAAAAAACGAGACCAATGGGAATGGATGTGAGGATTTCCAAGGTTCCTCCCCACCCCAGCAACTGCTGAAGGGAAGAGCTGAAGTCTTTGGGCCAGGTTGAAATTTTTGGATCACAAGACTCGCATGGTGGATCGTTTAGGAAGATAAAACCCCCTTTGCAGGCAGCTATTAAAAGTGGAGAATGTTATTTCAGGTAATAAAGAGCAAGACCTGAGGACCAGCCTGGGAATTCAAATTTACAACTCGTATCAAACTCATCTGCTGTAAAACTCCACCTAGTTTATAAGTTTCTCGCCAACTTCATAAAACATGTTTTATTATTATTGTTTTCTGACTCTCCTGCCTTAATAAAATTCCTCTCCCAGCCCGTGTGGGTGTTGTTGCATTATAAACATTTGCACTTTGATTCATTCAAGACTGAAGAAAGCTTTCAGGTATCCTATTAGGAAGCCTTTAAATGTTTGGAAGACATCCCGCTCTCCTCAGAATGTTGTAAAGATTTAAAGAAATAAATAAAATGCAAGCAGCTGGTGACCTCATGGCTTCCATCAATCTCCTCTCCTCCCTCCCCACCACAAGGTCAGCTTTGGCATCTGTGGGGCAGGGAGGCACTGCCAGCTGATGGCTGATGGTTCCCTACCTGAATCTCCAGGGGATCCACCCACGAGGCATGGAGCTTCCAGACAGCTTCAGCCAAACCTAACAGGCTGGGGAGCAGGTCTGTGCACCTCAGGTTCACCCATGGCCACGTCCTACCCATAATTTCTTCCACTCAATATGCAGAGACCTGACACAGAGTCATAAAATCATCATGGTTGGAAAGGACCTTCACGATCATTGAGTCCAGCCCTCAGTCCTACACCACCTCAACCACTAAAGACATCACAGCTTTAAAAATAACCATGGCAGAAGCACCAGGAAGGAGCAACGATGTGGTGAGAACATCTCCATGCTGCAACACACCACGGAAGAGGAACACCAAGGGAGCAACCTTGCAGGCACCGTGGGTACACTACACGAGGCAGCATGATGCAGAAGTCCTGAACAAATGAACAGCATCGTAGAGAGGGCTTCTGACCTGACAGTGGTGATCTTCAAAACCCCACATTTTGCTCTTTTCAAACATCTGTTTCAAATGAAACCAGAGACGATGCCTCATGGAGCACTCTGAGAGCATCCCACCCCCACTCGGCCCCTACAGGTCCCTCTCTTTCCTTAGGCATTTGGAAATACAAAGCTAAAGGTGTTGGGTGGAAAAAATAAACATATTTTAAAGTGTCCAGCCACTTACCAAGACCCCATTGGGACCTTGGGCCACTCCAGTTGTCCCCAACCAGGCTGCTCGGGTGGGACCGGAGCAGACCCTGCCACCCAAGGAGGGCACTTCCTTTTCAGCTCTTCTGCTGGGCTCCTGGTTTCCCCGAGGAAGATGCAATTCCCACCCCTTTGCCTCTTCAGTGGTGATTTAATGTCTTTTGAGCAAAAAAGCAATTATCCTCCTATCAACAGGACCCTAGTGAGGGAGATAATGAGTCGGCTCCGACCCCGCAGCTAAGGAAGCAGCTGAAGCAAGTGGAGGCCTCAAGTAATCAAAGGCCCCGTCCCCAGCCTCTGATTGCAAAGAAAAAGTTTTTTAAAAAAAAAAAAAAAAAAAAGTAATAAAAAACCTCCATAAAGCTTCAGCCCTGCTCCATCCCTCCCACCCAAAGTGCATATTTTAGCAGCAGGTGAAAAGGGACCAACGCCAGGTCCCTCCCCACTTTGCCCCCCAGCACCCCATGGGCACAGGACACCAACCACGTGCTCAAAATCAGATTGTGCAGCCCTGGTTTTCTAGGTTCTGGGGATCAAGGAGAAGCAGCCCACCAGGCCAAGCCAAGCTCAGAAGGCAACCTGGAATGCAGAGCCAGGGAAAACAAGGTGTCCCCTGTGACCTGCCCTGCAAGCAGAAAGAAAACAGAAAAAACGTGGCAAAAACATAGATGTGAAACAGGTTTTGGGCTTGGCAGGACTGCAGAGGCTCCCCGAGAGATGGCAGAACCAGGAGCAGAGGGCATCCAGTGCTGCCCAACATCAGGGCAGTGGGCAGAGCTGCCCTTCCCCTCAAAAAAATAAATATTTAGTCAGGGAAAGACAACTGAACCCAGCCATGTTCAAAGCAAGTCAAGGTGAGGTTGTCAGGGCCTGGCCCAGGCTGCCCAGGGCCTCCCCATTCCTGGAAGGACTTCAAAGCCCTGGAGATGTGGTACTGAGGGCCATGGGTTAGCGTTGGCCTTGATGATCTGAAAGGCCTTTTCCCCCAAAACTGATTCTATCCAATCTCTTTTCAGTGGTGCCCAGTAATAGGACAAGGAAAAATGGGTTAAAGCTGGAAAATAGGAAGTTCCACCTCAACTTCTTTCTTGTGAGGGAGCCCTGGCCCAGGCTGCCCAGAGAGGTTGTGGAGTCTCCTCCTCTGGAGACTTTCCAAACCCCCCTGGATGTGTTCCCGTGTGTCCTACCCTGGGTGACCCTGCTCTGGCAGGGGGGTTGGACCCTATGATATCTACAGGTTCCCTCCAACCCTTAGCATTCTACAATTCTGTGGTGCTAGTTGGGTTTGAATAACCCAAAATCTGGTGCTGGGTTGCTCTGGGAGGTGGCACACGGGCTGCCAGCACACAGGGCAGGGCTGCAGGAAGGACTTTTGGAGAGAAAATATCCAATCTTTAAAAGGCATGACAAAGCCTCCATCCCAGGTGGGAGGAAGCAGCCTGAACATGAGGATTTCCACAGCCTCTTACCTATTCCCAGCCACCACTTTTATTTACTGCAGAACAAATCAAAGCTTAACCAGCTTCCAGCACCAGCAACACTGTTGGATGCCTCCCCAGATATTAAACGTTTTTCTCACTACACTAAGAAGCAGACCTCAGGCTTTACTAAGCCTTAATTACTTGGCATGGCTATTTCCACATTAAAAGAAAAAAAGCCCAAAATGCACTTGATATTTAAAAAGGAATCAACCCCAAGATAAACTTTGCACCGGATTTTTTTTCTCCTTCACCCATCCATATGGATCTTGAAAGGACTCCACATGCTTATTAAGGGGAACAACTTAAAAGAGGAAAACAAGGAAATCAACATTCATTAAGTCAACCCTCCTAGCCCTCTCCTTTTCCAAGTGACCACTTCCCACCCCCCAAAAGCAGGCAGCACAGAACAAGACCCTGGTGGGGATGGCTGGGCAGGCTGCTCCCATCCTCCTTCCTGGGTGTACCCTCCCCAAATTCCAAGCATCTCCCCAAAAACCTAGGAGCAACCCCTGGCCAAACTCACCAGGTTTGGGTTGGAAGAAGCTCAGGCTGGGTTTCTCCAAGCCCCCTCCTCCTCTTTGAACCCTCGCCTCTGTGATTTCTCACCGCCAGGCTCCCAGCAGGAACTTATTAAAGCCAGCCCAAAGCACGGATGCTTTAATAGTAATTAGGTCACCCTGGGTTGTGGGCTTAGCAGGCAAAACTATAATTATTTTAGAAACATCACGTTTAAATGCCAAAGATTCTTAATGGAGCTGAGCTAATTAAACATTTTCAAATGAATAAGTGATTAGTTAAAAAAAAGAAAAGAGAAGGGAAAAAAAAAATAAATCAATGATCATAGACACCAACATTTTCTTTGAACAGGTTGTTTTCTTGCAGCAATTCTCAATTGCACAAAAGGAGAGCAACAACCCCCGCTAACCAAATATTATTGTAATTAAATATTCAACAGAAAGCCTCTTCAATTATTCAAAACACTGATAAGGCTTGCTTATAATCAGGGTGGTGGGAGAGGTTTCCAGAAGCAGGGATTCTGGCACATCGTCAGGGCTCTCTGGTCACGGATGCAAACCCACACGGGTGGGATGGGTGGTGGCACCAGCACAGGGCTCCTGCCACCACTCCCATCCCTCCTGCAGAAACCAAACCCAGGGGAGATGGATGCCTGCAGCCCAGACATGAGAAAACAGACCATATGGTCCACAGGCTTTCTGGTGAGTTGTTATTAGACCAAAAATTTAGGGGACTAATGGCCAGTTTCCAGGTTTCACACCATTTTCTGATGGTAGCTTTAGCTCCCCCAGAAGAGAACCAAGAGGAAAAGCAGACCCTGGTGGATCATTAGAACTTGCCAAGCAGCATTACCATAGGAAATTACAAATTAGCTTTTCAGCAAAGGATACAGGGATATTTAGATGAGCTCCAGAGAACCTAGAGAACCTTTGCAGCCCATTTATCAAAGCTCTCAGAGCTCCAACTTCCAGGAAAATGAAACAATAATAAATACCGAGCAGGGAAAAGTTCATCTCTGCTCAACGCGCTTTAATAATTCAGAAGTTATGAGATATAAATAAATAAAAGCACAGGCCCTTTCACTCCTACAAACACACGGCCCCTTTTTTCTCACCACTCTGCTCCCTCACAGCCGCTCCAGCCACTCGCTTTTGGAAAGACTGGATTTGGAGTCCCTAAAAGCTGGATTCTGCAGTAACCAGCTCCACGGCTACCTGAGGTCCTGGCTCCTTCCTAATGCTGCTCAGACATCACTCCATCTTTTTTTTCCACATTTCCAGCCTCCACCAAGAGGGGATGCAGGGAGGGATGCCAGAGGCTCCGCGGGCAGAAGCTCCCAACGCTCACACATGGACCACGAGGCGTCTGAACCACCTTCTGGATTCACCTTCATTTGCCATCCCCACCACCCGGTGGATCTGAATTCCCAGCAGGGTGGGTTAACTGCTCCACACCTCCAGCCACCCCCGTGAGCTCCAGTTTCCCAACACCACAACCCAAATTGCTACCCAGCAAATTGTCCCAACTTAACACCTGCCCGGCGCAGGCGCTGACGCGTGGAACGCTTGAGAGCTCCCAAGGTTTGCAGAAAGAGAGCAAGGTAGAAACCACAACACGAGCTCAAATCCCAATGAATATTTTGGGGGGAAACATTCCCTTCTCCTCAGCCCCCCCCTGTGCTGCTGAACGCCTGCTTGTGCCACCCCTGTTCTGGGCTGGATTTAATCTGGCTCTGGATGGAGCAAATTTCCGGCTGTCTCGGACAGGTTTGGGACCCCTGCATGGAGCCATTTCCACACCACGGTAGTGAGGAGCTTGTACCCATGCTGAGAGAGGTAAGAAAAGCCTCCCCAGGCTTCTGTGCAGCACACACCTCAGGCATCACAAGACCAGGACTCTGCCAGCCTCAGCCTTGTTCCCAACATCTCTTCCAGCAGCCTCATCCCTCAGCACCCTTGCTGTGCCAGGACCCATCATCTCCAAGACTCTGCCAACCTGATCAGGATGGAGTTACCCATTGCCCAAGGTACAGTTTTCCCCTTTCCACCAAAGGGTTCTTGCAGAACCCATCTCTGCTAGACACATCTATAATTCAGCACTGTGGCCCAGAACCAGCCAAACACGTTGCGGCTACTGTACCATCAAACTTCAATATATTATTCTGATTTTTTTGAGGCCAGTGGAAGGTTTCACTCTGTCCTCTTGCGTGAGGAGCTTCAGCTGGGATGGGCAAGAGGCCACCTTGCAAACCCCCCCTGGCAGCTCACACCAGGGCCACTAAGCACATGGGAGCCCAGGGCAGGAACCCAATTTCCATCCAGAGATGGTGAGCAGAAAAAGAAACACATTTATCCCAGACCCCACCTTCTCAGTGCCTGTCTTTTCCACAGCTCCTTCATTTGCATTAACTGCTCCGAGACCACCTTCAGCATCAAATAAATACTAATAATGACAGCCCCACAGGCAGGCTTTCCATTTCCAGCCCTGCTTTTTGGATCTCTCCATCATTGCCGACGCTGGTTTTCATCTTTAATGGGCTTCCTGAGCCGAGCCACCAGAGCACTGTCAGTTATTCAACTTTTGGCTGCTCTGCATTAGGGGGGAAAGTAATATTCAAGGCTTTAATTAAGGCGAAAAATAAATCAAGACCTTCACCTTAAGGAAGGAGAGTGACATGAAATACAGATGCAGACGTCGCCCAGGAGGTGGATTCCAGCGAGATTCAGGGACAGCCCTGCCACAGCCATCTCCACCACCACCTGAGCTGCAGCCCAGGGATAAAAAAAAATAAAAAATAAAATAAAAAAATCTCCATTTTCAGGTTTTCCAGCCCTTTGTCATGCTGTGGTGCCAGCTACCCAGGTCACCTGCAGCTTTGGGCCAGCAGGGACCCTTTGGAGGCCCCGGGAGTGTTCCCTTTCTTTCACCTCCATCTTCAAGCTCCAGGAACAATGGGAATGGGGAGGGAGGAAGAGTGAGGCAGGGCGTAATGAGTCAGTGATACCAGTAATTAGGCAAAAAAAAAAGGATACAACAAAGCAACGAAGGCATCTGCAGTCTCCGGCCCCTTTTCCATGACTTGACAAAACACTTTCCCTCCAGGCTGACAAGACCTGGGCTCACTCATCATGCCAAGAGTCAGGTTTTTCCCCTTGGGGTTTGGCTTCTTTTTTTTTTCCCCCCCCTTCAGGTAGCTTGTGCAAACCAAGTAAATGGCTGGCAGGATACTAACACTTGCTAATTCCCACGTAGAATACTAGCACTTGCAAATTCTCTCTTGAAAGAGTGATTCCTAGCTTCTCCTTTGAAAACCACTCTGCTCGGGGCGAGGCAGCTGGGACAAAGGTGGAAGTGATGGTGAAGCCCTGGAAGTGATGATGATGATGATGATGATGGTGATGGGAAGGGCAGCGTGGCAGCTGCCAGCTCGGGCACAGGCACCACTCCAGCACCCAGCAGAAGCAGAGGAAGCCTGAAGGATGCCTGCAACAGATGTGCACGTCCTGAGCCAAAATGCAAGGAGAGCAGAGCACCAGGCAAGGAGCAGGAGCCAAGGACATCACTCTGGAAGCAAAAACCCCAAACTCGTCCCTTCTCCCGGGCTGTGGTCTCAAAAGCCAGGTGGGCAAGTGAGCAGAGAAGCACAGGCAGCCAAACCAAGCTGATACACCAGCCCTCAAGCAGGGCTTTCCACCTCCCTCCCCGTGCTTTGCTAGCCTGGTGCTGCACGCAGCAGTATGGGAAGAGGAAAAAAAAAAAAAAAAAGCCATCAAATAAGAATCCAGTTTGAAAAAGAGCAGGGAGCTGGTGGCCAGGTAAGCAGGTAGGCAGATTAAATAGCATCATCCGTGGAGGAGCTGCAGCAAAATGGACATCAGCCCCAGCTGAACCATCGACACCTGGAACTCTGACAGCTCTGGAGTTAAAACACCCAACATCAGGCTGCTCCCACCCTTTCCCTGTGCTAAATGTGATTATATTTGGTTCAGCTAACACGAGAGAGAGCACACGAGCGGCTCCTGAGTGATTGCAGGGTGTGGGAGAGACAGAGTATTTCTTCCTGTCATCTCCTCACGTCCACTCTTTACAAGCCACAAAAAAAAAGAAAGGGAAAAAAAAAAAGACTATAAACATCCAGATGTCCAGCAGAAAAGCCACAGGGTTTGGTACAAATCTAGTAACCACAAGAAAACTCAGATAAATGACTCCACTCTCTCACAGGCTGCTGTGCTGCAGGCAATGAGTTAGCAAGGTTTTAAGGAGGATAAAGAAATGTTTGCAGGCAGCCCTGGCCCCAAACCCAGCTGCATCCTCCTCTGACAGGATGCAGAGCCCCAGATGTCTCCACAGCCCCCAGGAAAGACTTTTTGCCTCGCTGGCTGACTGGAGATGCAGGAGCCAGCCCTCTCATCCCATGGCAGTGCTGGGCTCCAGCAGAATTTTTTCCTGGCTGCTGGAAAAGGGAGAGGGCTACCATCAAAACCAGGCTGGTAGTCCCTCCAGGGGGGAAAGCCAGAGCCCAGGGTAGGTCAGGCTCTAGGAGATGCTTCAGCTCACTTAGAGAAATCCCTGTTTTAATCTAGGCAATTCAACCACTGCACCAGGAGGATCCATAAGGATTTTTAAAAAGCTCCAATAAAAAGGTGTTTTCTTTCTACAACCACGCCGGTCGATCGCCACCTTAACTCCAACTCGCATCCAATTGCTCTGCCTCAGAAATTCCCAGTCCCCAGATTCCCCCTTAACTCCGACATCTCCCTCCCAGGATGTTACTTTACTCTCCGAAGTCATTTCCACAGCAGAGCAGATCCGATATTGCTCTTCAACAGGTTCCTAGGGGTGGGGGGGGACATGATGAAGGGCTCTGCCGGCCTGGCCTGTGTTTCGGGAGGGGTTGGGGAAGAACCTGCAGGACACATGGACACAGACATGACCCCCAGGACTGCTCTCTGGGAGGGACAGAGCAGAGGTTTCCCTACCAGCCCGGATTTTCAGGAGTGCCTCCAGCAGCTGATGCCGCAAACGCCGGCAAGGGAAGCGCCGCGAACAGGTCTTGGACCTTCTCAACCGAGCAAAAACCCACCGGCTTGCTCGCCTTCTCACCTCCAGGGATTTCTACAGAGCTGCCCGGAGAGGAAGCTCCAAAAAGATGGAAAGCAAACGCCCAGGCCAGCTAAAAAAAGCCGGTGGCAAGCAGGCGCCGCGACGAGCGGGCCTGGCCACCACCATTCGGCAAAGGGCAACCGCGGCCAACACGGCTCCCACCCCACGGCAGAAGATCCCGAACCGGTTCCGTGCTGCCTGGAGCTGAGCCACCGCTCTCCTCCTCCCAGCTCAGCCACAACCTCGCTCCCATCACCTCCATTCCACCTCCCCTACCCCCCTCAAAAAAGGGCCCGAGCCCCACGGTGGCCACCAGCTCCGCTGGCCCGCAAGTCCCCCCACCCGGATCCCCTCCCCACAGCCACACGTCCCTCGCTGCCCACTCGTTTCCTCCGTGGCTCCACCGACGGGACAAGCGGCTCCTGGCACAGCCCGACCCCAGGGAAGGAAACCCCCCCCCCTTCCCCTTCCATAAAGCTCCCACGGGTGTCGGGAGGCACCGGAGGATGAGCACCGGGAGGCCCCTGCACAGCCACCGCCCCGGGGAAGGGTCCCCACCGTCCCCCACAGACACAACCCTACCGGGGAGGGGACGNCGCTCACACTGCTGGTGATGCAGCCCAGGACACCTTTGGCTTTCTGCCTTGCAAGCACCCACTGCCAGCTCACAGTGAGCTTCTCACCAACCATCCAGTTCCAACCCCCTGCCATGGGCAGGGACACCTCCCACCAGCCCAGGTTGCTCCAAGCCCCATCCAACCTGACCTGAGACACTGCCAGGGATGGGGCAGCCACAGCTTCTCTGGGCAACCTGGGCCAGGAGGTCTCCAGCATCGAAGGGGATTCATCCCACACACCTCACCAAGCCAGACCCCAGACCCTGATCCTCTTCCCAAGCCTCACATCCCCCTCACCTCCCCTCCCAGCTGGGCAGCAGCATCCCCTGGCACAAATCTGACTGCATCCCTCTTTTCCTGACACTTCCCTACGTCTTCCCACACACTGGGGAGGGGGCAGCGAGGGCTCATTTGGGTCACAGTGTCACCTCACTGCACCCAGGAGTGTCACCTCACTGCACCCAGCGCTCAGGTCCGGTACCGCAGCTGGACCAGCAGCTCCAAGAGGTACCAAGCACTGGAAAACCATCAGCTCCCCAGGGAAAGGGAGTGCAAAAGACATTCAGCAGTGCTACAGAAAAGAGATTTGGGTTTTGTTGGGGTTTTTTTTTGCAGTTGTGCAATGTATATTTCAGGCAGCTCCTATTCAGCTGAGCAAATAACAGAAAAAAATTGCCAAGAACATTCTGGCTAAGTTTTAAGGAAATTTGCTTTCATCTTGACAAGGCTTCTACATTTCCTTCCCATGAATATCTCAGCAATCCAGTTTACTCACTCAGAGGATCACAGAAAGAAAACTGTGAAGTAAATGTCAGTATTATTTGCATCTTTATCCAGTCTGCCACAAAAGCAACACCATGTTATTTATCTGATCTAGCACAACTCAGTAACAGCTCAAGTATAGAATATTCATGATGTGCAAAGCAAAAAAAAAAATGTTAATCATTTGAAAATACAAGAGGCAAAGAGCTGAGCACGTGAGTTACTCAGAGAACTGCCTCACTTGGGGGGCTTTCTTCCCCCCCCCTCCCCAAATAATTGTTATCAACCAAAAAACTCACATTCAGGGACACACGTTTGACCAAAAGAAAGGCTGACAATTTTGGTACGGTGAAAAAAAAAATAAAATACATCAATATTCTTCTGATTTCTTTCTCAGCTGGCCAAAGAGTTGGCTGGGCTGGGTAAAAGCCAGCTGTGTTTGTTCAGAAAGCTTTGTGTGCTGTCAGCCTTGCTCCCAGCCCCTGAACACCGATTGCTTCTCCTGCAGGAAGCAGCTCGGGGGAAAAAAAAAAAAAAACTCTTCACTGCAGAGAGGCAAAGAGTGGGGCAGGCAGAGGGAGGAGGCAGCACTGCTCTGCAGGGTCACCTCTGCTTCCTCACCCCGGGGGACCGTGGCCACAGACCACCCCAAAACTGTCCCCACCACCATCCCCTCCAGAGGAAGCTGCAAGGACTTTGAAGCCATCCCTTTGGGGGAAGCTTTTGCTCGGTTTCCCCCCCTCTGAGCCTGTCACCAGTGGGAGGCCTCTCCCAGAGCACCCTGTCCAACACCTTGTCCCCACCCTAGGAGCAGAAAGCCACCAACAAGGTCTCATCTCTCCTGTTTCTCCCCAGGATCCCCGTGTACCCTGTTCCTCGAACAGGTCCAAAGGAGGGCAACCAGGCTGGTGAAGGGACTGGAGCACAGATCCTGTGAGGAGAGGCTGAGGGAGCTGGGGCTGTTCAGCCTGGAGAAGAGGAGGCTCAGGGGAGACCTCACCACTCTCTACAACTCCCTGAAAGGAGGTTGGAGCCAGGGGGAGGTTGGTCTCTTTTCCCAGGCAACTACCAGCAAGACAAGAGGACACGGTCTCAAGTTGTGCCAGGGGAGGTTTAGGTTGGATATTAGAAAGAATTTTTTCACGGAAAGGGTGATCAGACATTGGAATGGGCTGCCCCGGGAGGTAGTGGACTCTTCGTCCCTGGAGCCATTTAAAAAGAGACTGGATGTGGCACTCAGTGCCATGGTCTAGTGACTGCAGTGGTAGTTGATCAAGGGTTGGACTCGATGATCTCTGAGGTCCCTTCCAACCCAGCCCATTCTATGATTCTATGAGATGCCTCCAGCAACCCGAAAGGCCCCAAAGCCAGGGTGGTGGCAGCAGCACGCTGTGGCTCTCAGTGAGCACTCTGCAGAAGACAAAACCCCCTCTCTGGGCCACGGGGAACCTTCTGGTTCTGTCCACCAGGCACACAGTAGGAAGGACAAGGAGCAAAGGGCTGCTAAGAGCACAGGCAGCCTCTGGGCAGGCCGGTCCCTCTGTGCCCGTGGCACACAGCCGGCAGCACATGGAGATGGTGGCAGTCAGCTGCTAGAATTAGCTCTGTCTTAATTAACAGCTTTGCTTTTGTTCTCTGATGAGGCTCCAGGCAATGCCAAGCCCTTGCTGGAGGATGAAGATGTGGGATCCCAGAGAAAGGAAACATCAGGAGTGATCTGTTGTATGTGGCAGCACAGATCTCCTCCTAAGAACATCCCTTGGAACCCTCCTTTCAGGACCAAAGATGTCACAGCCCAAGACTGTCCCCATCCTCCCCCACCACACTGCAAAGGGACCAGTTGAAGAATCCCACCCAGCCATCCCCGTGCACATGGTGATGGCAACAGCCCTGCACGAGTGGCTCTGGAGGGGTCACCCTAAATTCTCTGAGCTGTGAAGCAGCAAGCCCGAGCTCCAGGAGCCCAGCATCCCCTGCAACATCCTGCATCACCCTGCAGGGGACCAAGGCTCCTGTGCTGCACCAGAACTCCTGCCCAGCTTAGACCAGGGGGCCCACTGGAAAGGTGCCCTTGGTGGCAGGATGTCCCCAGCAAGTCTCTCACCAACATCAGAGCATCTCAGAGCAGCATAAAGGTCAAACCAACCTTCTCCTGCACCAGCCCCTGGGGCAGAGGACAGGAGCTTCCCCTAGAGCCAAGGTAAGCACAGGCCCTGAAGCATCCATGATGCTCCTGGCTCATTTTCTAAGTCAAGACCAAACCTGTGGAGAGGGGGCAGGAAAATTTCCATGCAGCACAGAAGCTGTCCTCAGCGGTGCTCTCGCATCCCTAATCCTGCCAAGGCAGCACAGGCTGCTCTTAACAGCTTGCCTGTGCATTGACTGCAGAGAAAACACAAGCACCTCCAGCATCCTCGTGGAAGTCAGAGCCTGAGGAGCTGGTAAATCCCCTCCCCAACCAGAAAAGCACATTCCTTCCATTTTCCAGCATTCCAGGCTCCTCTGGCATGCCGCAGCACGTGAGCTGGGTGATGAGGGTGAGCAGCATCCAGCCCCTGCAGCACTGCCTGTTCTCCCCCCCCTCTCCAAAGTGATATGATGTAATAATATTAATTAGCCCCAAATCAATGCAATATGATGTAATCATATCAATTGGCCCCAGTAAATGCTCAGCAGTCCCAGCACACAACTTGGTGCAGCACAGGAGAAATAACCCAGGAGAATAACCTCAGAGACTTCTGGACTTAAAATACCACAGGGAAAACAAAAGAGGGAGAGAGAGAGAGAAGTTATTCTCCTCTTCATAGAAAATTCAGGTATCTTATCAGAGCAGAAGTAGAAGCTGTAGTAAGGACAACTCCTTTTGTCATGTGAACAATTTGGGGACTAAATTGAAGCGAGACGTGAAGAAAAAGTGGGTGAGATGAAGGTTAATTTGGCAGCCGGAGTAAGAAGAGAGGGAGACAGGGAATGGGAGAATCTATTAATTCCCTGGGCAAGGGAGAGATGCAGTCAGAGCCAGGACTCCGAGTAACTCCCCTCACAGTAGCAAAAGATAAATCACGAGTTCTTCTGGTGGAATATTCTGTTTATTAAGCACAGGACTAGCAGACAGTCAAGTGCCAAGTGCCTCGAGCCTCTCGGCGCCCGAGAGCGTATTAATCACTACACATGATTGAACAAAGGATGAGGAGGGTATTGGGAGGGCTCTGCTGCAACACCAGGCAGCACATCACAGCTTCCTCCACTCCTCACCAGGCAGGGAAGGCACCTGCTCCTCCAGCAGTGGCCAGCAAGGCAGCCTTTCTCTGCAAGAGAAGGTAAAAAAATCGGCAAGTGCTCCTCCAAGGAAGAAAAAAAAAAAACCCACAACCCTCACTGTGATTTCAGAGGTGATGCTATTCCTGTTTCCCATTCTTTCCCTTTAATTGGGATTTTCAGGATGGCTGCCAGCCACGGGACAACACAGATCTAGACCAGGCATGCTACTTGCTCCACATTTTCCCTTTCCTCTCCCCACCCCATCTTTCCAGGTGGAAAGCTCTCTTTGTTCCCTTTGAAGGCAGGGGATTAGCAAAAGCAAATGCAAAAGAGGAAATAAAAAACAAAAACTCCTGTGTCTGAGGATGGATGACTTCTTTTTATCTGTTCCTAATCCGGCGGCTTCAACTTTCGTTTCTTTAGGACAAAAAATATCTGAAGATTTAATTTGATGCCAAGGCAAGCTGCAATAAGTGACAGAAACACTCCCTCTCAGGGTCTCCACTGGCTCTGTGAAGTCAAAGCATTCACAGTGAAAAAAGCAAAACACAGACAGACAAACACTTCCAGTGGAGATTTGAAACAAAAACTCTTCTCATGTTCCAAATGCAAAAACTACAGAAAAAAACCCACGATGTCTCTCCACCAAGGAAATTTTATTATCTTGAAGAAAAATGCAATTTATCTTTGGAAGCTTTAAAAAAAAAATAAAAAAAATAAAAAAAAATGGGGAACCTGTCTCAGGAGTTTCACTCAATCACAGCACTTGGACTTGTTGCAGTCACCTCTGGTTGTACTTCTGGAAGAAAACAAGAGATGTGAAATTTCTAAGGTGCAAGTCTATCTAAAGCAGAGGGGATGAGAAGAATGGTCCAGCTCACTCCATATCTGCTGCTTTATGGTCCTGCTCAGACTTTTTTTTTTTTTTTCCTACTGACATCACCCAGTAGAGTGCCAAAAACTGGCTGTGGATCAGCTCCCCAAACTCACACACAGGAAAGTTCCCATTTTTCTGCTGCGTGGCGATGACTTCCCAGTTGCCACCTTGATCAGTGGTCCCAAGGTCACTTATCATGAGGTCAATGTGAATTTTTTTTCCCCTTTTCCTATCACTCACAGGGTAATTACACGGATGGTTGCACTCAAGGGTAAGAGTGTCCTGCACAACACATGGGACTGATGGCCTCACCTGGGCAAAACATCACCAGGTTTTTTTTCCCCCAGGGAAAAGGGAACAAGACCAAGATTATTCAAACCTGCAAGCCCACAAGCTAGGCAGGAGCACAGGTGAGGGGATGTCTTTGCAGGCATCACAGCCTGCCTGCTCTGTTTGTTATTGATCTCAGAGACAGATGGGTGTGAACGCCAGAAGGACCTCCTGCTCCTCCCTGCATGGACACTAAACCTCCCCAGGCAAGTTTTGCTTTGATCCTTTGACTGCTTGCAAGAGGAACCTGCATCTCACCAAAGCCTTTACAAACTTCCCCAGGTAAACACCCAAACTGCCCCAGCAGCACCTGTAGGGCCCTTCAAACAGGGAGGATGGGCACCACAGGGTGGGTTGACAACAACCAGAATCACTTGGGTTGGTCGGGAAAGACCTTTAAGATCACAGCTTGGAGAGGAGCACCCTGTGCTGGGTTAGGAACTGGCTGGAGGGCCGGGCCCAGAGAGTGGTGCTGAACGGGGCTGCAGCAAAATGGCGGCCGCTCACCTGTGGTGTCCCCCAGGGATCAGTGCTGGGCCCAGTTCTGTTTAATATCTTTATTGATGATTTAGATGAGGGGATTGAGTCCATCATCAGCAAATTTGCAGAGGACACTAAGCTGGGAGGAAGTGTCAATCAGCTGGAAGGCAGGAGGGCTCTGCAGAGGGACCTGGACAGACTGGAGAGTGGGGCTGATCCCAACGGGATGAGGTTCAACACGGCCAAGTGCCGGGTCCTGCACTTTGGCCACAACAACCCCATGGGGAGCTCCAGGCTGGGCACAGAGTGGCTGAGAGCAGCCAGACAGAGAGGGACCTGGGGGTTTGGATTGACAGGAAGCTGAACATGAGCCAGCAGTGTGCCCAGGTGGCCAAGAAGGCCAATGGCATCCTGGCCTGGATCAGGAACAGCGTGGCCAGCAGGTCCAGGGAAGGGATTCTGCCCCTGTACTCAGCCCTGGTGAGGCCACACCTCGAGTCCTGTGTGCAGTTCTGGGCCCCTCAGGTCAGGAAGGAGATTGAGGTGCTGGAGCAGGTCCAAGATGTGTATAACAGGCTGG